>OZ024825.1:86138605-86851447 GCA_964016985.1 Anodontia alba | reverse complement strand
CCTGACGTAAAGTCCAGCTGCTGCTAATGACGTAATGTCACGTACACGGGAAAAACAATACAATCAACCATAAAAATGCACTGAGGGTATGTGTCTGTTTGATCTCATCACGCACATTCAGGCATACATAGCCCAATATTGGTACTAGGAGAATGTATTCAAAGGATTTATCTGGTCAATCCCGAATAACATTGAGAATTTTGCCTCGCAGATATATTACCATCTTTATTAAAAGTGTTGGCCCAAAACTGGCCCGCTGGCATTGAACGTAGTTACACCTGTGGCCCAAAATTGGCCCTGTGGCACTATAAGGGTTAAACTGTGTTAAGCTTACTTTGTTTTGAACTTTGTTAAGCTCACTATGTTTTGAAGAACTGAACCCTGTTTTTCTCCAGCTTGAGATCTACCATGGTGTGTTGAACAATCCTGATGCTGCTAAGAAGAGGAGTTTCTTCTACCTGAGAAAACCACCTGTTCCAGAGGAGTTAGATGAGAATCAATTCAGGGTATGTACAGGCCAAACTGCCATATCCAACACCTGTAATCAATGACATCCTGTACTCATCATGAAAACATGCCTATATAATTTTGACCCCCTTAAACCACACTTTTGTATAGTAAAACTGGGGTTTACAGGGGTATACATTATTTTTCTTATTTCTGCTCAAAACATAGATTGTGGGTACTCGTTAGAACTGCCTCGGCGAGGCAGTTCTAACGAGTACCCACAATCTATGTTTTGAGCAGAAATATGAAAAATATCAGAGTTTTTTTATCTGAAAATTTTCAGTTTCTGGAGGTGAATTTTTCTATATATTTGAATAGGCATGTTTTCGTAATGTTAACGACCCTTTTTCCTGGTCCTGATGAAATTCCTAATGCAGATTTACCTATGAGAAACGACACCTGTCTTTTTTGATGTCCGACACAGTTTTGTAGTCTCAGCTAATTGAAATACATTATTTTCACACTGTCATAGCCATCATTGCCAAACAAACCAATTATTTCTGGCTTGCAGGCTTCACACTAGGATTCTGAAAATCCAAATTATAGGAGTCACCAAATTTCTCAGAAAAAAAAAGAAGTCCTGACTTATAAAACAGGACTCCATATTTGGAGTTAATGAGAATCCTGGCACAGCTTTTCTTTGTCTGCTCACTGAGCATAGCATGTTTGTATAATTTCCCAACAGGTAATTACCCACATGTGTAAGGTAATCCGATTGATGTATTAAAGTAAAGCTGAACAGTATTTAATAGGTGCTCATTATTCACTCAAACAACAGATGTATTTTGTTTGATTTTATTCATTTTGAGAGTTGAGGAAGGCACTTATCTGGGTCATAAAGTATGTAATTTTAAACATAAAATCATATAGATTAATTTTTAATTTATTAACACTAATTTATGATAATGCCCAGACAAAGGTCTTGTTCGATCATGTGCATTATAGGTCAGTCAAGAATTTAACAAAACTTCTTATTCGACGACCTGTCATATCCAACATAAAATGTTGGTCCCATTACATGCCATTAGTTACAGGTTCCACTGTAATATTAATCTATAAAACTGGGCCCAGTTGTTCAAAGCTAACGATGTCGTTAGTTAACGATTCGTTAAAATTCTAATCGAGAGATATGTAAATATGCTGAAATTTTTTGCTGAAAAAATGTGAGTAGCTTTTGCAGTGCAAAAGCTACTCACATTTTTTAAGCAAAAAATATCAAAATATTGTATATTGAATCCACTAAAACAGTTAATGAAATGACCCTTAACGATCTCTTTAGGCTAACGACACTTTGAACAACTGGGCCCTGGATTCAGAATTTTTGCAGATGACATTCTCAATTGTTATATGACCAGAAAGTCGGTGATACTTGGGACAGACTTTTGTCTACCCCTCACACCTATGATAGACTTACACTTTTGCAAACAAGCTGTCTCATCAGGATCTACATGGTTTGCCATTCGGTTTAGGATTTTTGAATGACACCCCATCTGCAACAATGGATATGTCCAAAATCAAAGATAGAAGAGGCAACTTCAGAAGCTCGGGGGTGAAAGGGTTAAGACAAAAACTAGAACAAACCAGTTTCAAGAGTTTAATATTTTAACAGATTTTTATATCAGACTTCTAGACAGCTAAAAAATGAAATGTACCTGATTCTGAGTCAAATGTCATCCAGTCACAATTAAAACACAAGTTCTCAAAAGCCAGTCAGATTTCCTGTTACAAACAACTCTGTGGCAGGTGTTTTCTGAAAAAAAAAATGGCAGCAAACACAAAACAGAGATTTGCTTTACTAAATTCAGAGGATTTAGAGAAAATGCTAACAGAAAAGGACTCTAAAAATATGAAACAGAGCACAGAAACTACCAGTTCAGAACAATATTATCTCTTTAAAAAAAAGGCAAAACTCTTTATCATAATTGTCACCAATTTATTTTGAATATATTGAAATATGATTTTGAATATGTTAAATATAGAGTTTTGCCAATTTAACCCTTCCCTTGCTGAACACGACATGCCCTGTCTTAGGAAACAGTGTAGTTCTGAAGAAGCCAACTGATCTGGATCTACACTGTCATTAAATATGTGAATTTTTATCAAAAACCTGGATCAAGTAATCTGATTGGCTGGAAATTAGAAGTGGGCATGGCATCTTAATTTATTCAGCAAAGCAAGGGTTAAAGAGAATACAGGCTTAGAGGTTCACCTATAATAACAATATATGTATAGTTTGGAGTACAGAACCCAAATTTAGCCTAGTTCAAGAAATGATGTTTTCTGTGTATTTCAGATGTAATTGAAGAAACAAAAGTCTGTTTTGTTTCCATATAAGAACAACTATTTCAGTTACGATCATATTATTAAATGGTTATTGACTGGTTTGGTTGATATGAGGATTTATCAGCCATCAAAAGTGATATTCCCCTCAGCTTTTGGCCTCAGTGCATATCACTTTTTTGGATTGATAAAACCTCATATACAATTTATTTGTAGTCAATAATTGTATTACTTTGTTTCTTTTTTGTTTTTATTTTGCAATTACGAAAACATGCCTATTCAAATATGTAGAAAATTTCACCTCCAAAAACTGAAAATTTTCAGATAAAAAATCTCTGATATTTTTTATATTTCTGCTCAAAACATAGATTGTGGGTACTCATTAGAACTGCCTCGATAGAACCACCTTGATGAGGCAGTTCTAATGAGTACCCACAATCTATGTTTCTGAGCAGAAATAAGGAAAATAATATATACCCCTGTAAACCCCAGTTTTACTACATAAAAGTGGGGTTTAAGGGTGACAAAACTATATAGGCTTGTTTTCGTGATGCTGAGAAAATAGGGCTTGAATTTTCACGTGAATTGACTGCCCCACACAGATTCTGGATAAAATAGTGAGCTTCTTATTTATACATTGAATAAAGAAGATTATTTCCATTTTTCTTAGAGACAGCACATAAACTGGGTTTTTGGAGTCGGAAATTAGTGAGTCTCACTTAAAATATAGGGAGACTTAAAATGTCTGGATTAAAGGGTTAAAGCAGAAATTGTGGAATTTGTTCCTGTAGGGAAATCAGAAAGAAACGAGTAGAGATGATTCACATGAAATATCAGATCCTTTTTTTCTCTGAAAAATATCACAAATTCATTGTCAGCTAATGTCATAATAAGTGTTTAACCTATTTCAGTCTGGAAACCCCAAAAAGGGTAAATTGGCAAAAGATGTAGATCCAGATCAAATGCTGCAGAATGTATCAAATCAGGGTCTCTACTGTTTACATTAAATATATATACATACATAATAGTACATGTAATAATAAAAACTGCATGTCCAGACACCTTGTTGTTGGATATAGACCAGTCCAAAGATTTCTGGTAGAAGAGTCCACTCGACATAAATGGGTCAAGGGTTAATGTTTCCCCTATTTCTTCATGGAAATGTGTATTATGTGCTGTCATTAATTGTGGGGCAAATTCAGCAGATGACAAATTGATGATATTTTAATCATTATACCCAAAAATCAGGAGACAATTTTGATGAAATGTTAAATATATTTTCTGGGAAAAATAAGAAAAAATATTTAAAATGTCATCTGCTTAATACTCAGCTTATAAGAGCTGGAAATCTTTTTTTTTATTGTTAGATTCAATCCTCGGAGTCGGAATGGCACCATGAGAGACAAGAATGGCTGAAGTCACAGATCAAAGGAACTTCAGAACTTAATATTGCTTCTTTCAAGACAGCCCGTGAAGTCTCAGACCTCATCAAACAGGTATTTGTGCTGGGCCCAGTTGTTCAAAACTAACAATGTCGTTAGTTAATGTAACATTAAAATTTTGATCATTAAATATGGCAAAAGCTACTCACATTTTTTCAGCAAAAATACCTGTAAATTAGATATTGTATTTACTAGAATAGTTAACATTTTGACCACTAATGAGCTCGTTAAGCTAACAATGCTTTGAACAACTGGGCCCAGAAAAATGTACCTTCAGACGTGTGCCCAGTGAAAATTCAGATCAGCCCGCACAGTTGTGGATAGCCAAGGATGCACAGTTTCTTCATGCAGACAACACAAACTCTGATCAGACTGCGTAGATTTGAGTCTTTATTGGGTGAATATGATAGAAGATGCATCTGATTTGTTATTGCTATCAAATTGGTAAAAAAAAAATTAGTAAATATTTCTGTTATTGTTGTCAGATTAGTAAAAAAAAATCTGTGAATTCAAGATGTAAAGGTTCAGCAGAAACACAAGTTCCCATGGTTCCCAGTGCTGATTACACCCCCAACTTCGAAGAAGTTGACAGGGCATATTGGTTTCGGGCTGTGGGTGCATGCATGCATCCCTCCGGTCCGTCCATTTGTCAAGAACCGTGCATGCTAGGGTTTTGAAATTTCTTATCTGTCTGTCTGTTTGTCAAGAACAGTGCAAGCTAGGGTTTTGAAAATTATATATGGATTCCTCATGGTAAAATATTTGATGCACATTTTTCTTTTCGTAGACTCACTGGTTTGCAGGAAAGAAAACAGGAAGTCACAAAATTTGTCTCCCTTGTAAAAAATGATAGAAAAGATACCATGTGTATCAAGGTTCCCTAATGAGTACAGGTCATCTTTATGTTTAAATTTCATGTAGTTAAAGAAACTTCTGCCTGAGGATAGGCACCTTGTTTAGCTTAGATAATTAGCCATGCTGATAATTATGTAGACCCCTATCAGATGACATGTAGTGGTTGATTTTCTTCTTTCTTCAGGATTTGACTCAAGCAGTTGATGAAGATTTCCCAATTGGCACGGAACTGACCAAGCTTCAGCAACAGGCTGAAGCCCATGCTGCCTTTGCATCTGCAAGATGTCGAGTCTATATCGGTAGAGAGGAATATTTTATGTCTATCAATGAACAGCGAGAGAAAAACATTAGTGAACCCTTTGTGTTACTTGGTGAATCAGGTAATTTTAATGAAATAATTCATAGCTTTAGATAAGAGGCATACCAGGTAATGATATTTTTCTCCACAAAAGCGTTGTGTGTTGTGGCACTCATTGGAAGTGTCTGGCTAAGGAGCTTCTTATTAGTATCTGCGATATGTGTTCTTGTGGAGAAATTAGAAAAAAAGTCAATACTTTCTGGAGCAATGAAGCTAAACAAAATTAAAAAAACAAAACAAAAAAACAAAAAAACTTTCCTTCCTTTGTTAAAGTGCAATAACTAATTAACTCTTTATTCACATTTCTTTGCTCACAGTGCACCACTGTTTTTCTCCTGACACACTGCCTCTTTGCCATTTAATCCCACCCCCAGCCTTCCTTGACAAAAATATCTGGAATGCATATGAAGTTTTCATGAATAATAAAACAGCCAGTGTCAGATATTTGCAAGGCCTGCATTCTGCATGTCTATGCATTACTCTGTGTGTGTGTGTGTGTGTGTGTGTGTGTGTGTGTGTGTGTGTGTGTGTGTGTGTGTGTGTGTGTGTGTGTGTGATGGACAAAAAGTGTATGTACAAGAAAAGTTGAAAACAAAAAAAGATACTTGTACATGGGAAACCTGTCTGATGACATTATTTAACTGTGTAGGCACAGACCAGCTTGAGCATTTTCTGGTCAAGCCAGGCATGAATGTTCACTGTTGAAAGTGAAAGTCTACAAAAAAGTTTCAATATTCATTCTCTTTGAACTGTATTTGTCCTGACCAGACTGTGTACTTACAAAAGCTGACCTGGATCACACATATGGCATTAGATGGTAAGTGTAAATGTTCTCTTTGCACAGGTTCTGGTAAATCAGCCCTGGTTGCCAACTGGGCAAAGAGAGTTGCTGACTCTGAGCCAAACATCTTCATGTTTGTTCATTTTATTGGGAGCTCTGCAGACAGTGCTGACTATATGAAACTGATTAGACGGTATGTATATGAATAGAATATCTTCCATTTCATATGAAATGACCACAAATATTAGATTCTGTTTATCATGACTTTTAAACTGTATCTTATGGCCATAGAAGTTGGATCATTTTTCAACTGAAAACATAACATTGTCACAGATGGCGTAATGTCGTTTCGTGCCAGTAACCAAGTGTTATCTAATGTGTGGTCGTATCATTTTTATAACATGACATTATCCACTGAATAATAGTGATGTCATATAGTGACATCATATGATAAACTGATGTATGTAAAACTTATTAGATGATATTCACAGAAACCTATTAAGGGGAATAGATACATTTTCAGGGGAGATAACTGTGTCTATATTGTTTTTGCCCCCTTCTGGTGGCCGAGTGGTTAGCGCTCCCGACTTTGAATCACGAGGTCCCAGGTTCAAATTCCTCTGGAGACAGAATTTATCTCATGACTATATGGCACTTCATTGCACAGAGCCTTCCATTATCACCTTCTGTCATCCCGATATGACTAAAATAATGTTGAAAGTGATGTAAAACACCAAATCATTGTCCTGTTCCCTTTCTGCACATCTGCCCCTTTCTGAAAAGAGGTCTACTCTAAAAATAAAAGAATTTGCTCCCCTTGGGAGTTAATTCCTTTTAGAGAAGATCCCTTTCAGAAGGAGATTGATGGAAGAAAAGCAAACAGGAAGTCAAAAAAGTTATCTCCCTTGTGAAAAGTGGAAGAAAATCTACCAAGTGTATCCAGTCACCTGAAATGGTATATTGATAAAATTGATCAGATGGTATGTATATGAAACTGATTAGAAAGTATGTGTGAACCTGATTAAAAATCAAACTGAGCAGATTTTATATGTAGGACACTGATTAAATTTAAATTGCCTGTATATGAAATGGATTAAGCAGAATGTATATGATTAAAATTCAAACCAAGCAGACTGTATTTGTAGGAAACTGATTAAATATAGATGATATGTATATGAAATGGATTAAGCAGATGGTATATATGAAACTGATTTACCAGTTTGCATATGAAACATATATGAAACATAAAGATGGCAAGTATATAGGTATTTTGATGTGTATGTGAAAATTAGTAGATGATACATGTACAGAAATGTTTAGATGGACTGTACATGAAACTGATTACAAATAGGTATGTATCTAAACTGATCTTATCATGTATATGGCCTATATATGAAACTGATATGATGGTATGCAAATGTGAATTTTATTTGATGATATGTATATGAAACCAAACAGGTGGTATGTATATGAAACTAGTTTAATGTTATGTATATGAAACCAATCAGGCGGTACATAAATGAAACCTAGCAGGTGTTATGTATATGAAACCAACTAGATGGACTACATATGAAACTGATTAGTTGGTATGTATATGAAACCAATCAGGTGGAAAGTATATGAAACTATTTAGGAGGTATGTATATGAAATCAATTAGGTGGTATGTATATAGAGGTGCCTATATGTATATGAAGCTGATTAAGTGGTATGTATATGAAACCAATCAGGTGGTATGTATATGAAACCATCCAGGTGATATGTATTGGAAACTGATTAGATTGTGTAGGAATGTGTAGGAAATGGATTACATATAGATAGTATCAGGGCTCGAGAAACTGACAATCTCTATTCAGTACGACGTTTTTCCATTTCCGGATGCATCACAGGTCTTGAGTTTTGGTAATTTCTGAGACCAATGGTAGTTTCCAAAGAGTGTGCTTCAGTAATTTCCCTGACTGATGGTAGTTTCCGAAGAGTGTTTTTATGCCCCGGCCATTTGAAGAATGGTGGAAAGGGCAGATAGTGTTAACCCTGTCGGTCCATCTCCATCCGTGTCCGGGGTTAGCAAGTTGCATTTAATTTTTTCAGGTGGGGGCATCCATGTCCTTTGGATGCATTTCTATTTTTTTTATGTATTTATTTCTCTCGTATTTCTAAACATAGGAGACATTTCTCGAAGATGACTAACATGACAACTAAAGAAAACCCATGCTACCCGCCGCATGCTCCATGCTGACACACTTAGATAAGCAAACAAGGACCTTGTTA
Source organism: Anodontia alba (assembly GCA_964016985.1). Lineage (NCBI taxonomy): Eukaryota > Metazoa > Mollusca > Bivalvia > Lucinida > Lucinidae > Anodontia > Anodontia alba. Next base: position 86,842,955 of record OZ024825.1, on the reverse strand, counting down.
AAACTAGAAAGTCACAGACCCTGATTGACCGTACACCCATGAGACTGATATGCAGGACAGCATATTTGCAGTTGACCTGGGTGTGCTTATTTTGAATTTGCAATAAAATAATTACTTGGTATTCTTTGATCCCTAAGTAATTTTCATCACTGAGATCATAAGCATGCCATTTGTTTGTTTTACGACTAGCGATGACAAGTAACATGATACCTTATTGATTTTGTGAGAAATCAACCTGCTCATCAAAATGATTGTTCAAAATAGCTTCAGACCAAAAAACCAGGGCCCGGTTGTTCAAAGCGTCGTTAGCTTAACAAGCTCGTTAAGGGTCATTTCGTTAACTATTTTAGCGGATTCAATACACAATATTCTGATATTTTTTGCTGAAAAAATGTGAGTAGCTTTTGCATTGCAAAAGCTACTCACATTTTTTCAGCAAAAAATTTCATCATATTTGCGTATCACTCGATGAAAATTTTAACGAATCGTTAACTAACGACATGGTTAGCTTTGAACAACTGGGCCCAGCAGTTTCTTGAGCCCTGGATAGTACGTCTGTGAAACAGATTAGGTAATGTGTATATGAAATTGATATAGGTATAAAAATGGTAAGATGGTTTGTGTATAACACTCAGAAGATGATTTGTACATAAAACTGATTAGATAGTAATGTACAAAAGGTATTTCACAAATATTGAACCAAATTTTAATTCACATCTGTGATTTAAAATTACATTATCATGCTGCAACTCCCTATGATATTATTCTTATGTTTGAAAATCCATTTTATGACCAGTTGATATGGGTCTTAATATTTTTTTGGGCACGCCTGTTCAAGTATTTAGGGTAGTTCTGGTATTTGTAATTTTGTTTTATGTACTAATATCAGGGCAGATCCAGAAGAGGTTCATGGGGTCCGTCAAATCCCCCTTTGACCCAAAATTTTTCACCGGAAATTTAATAAAATTTAATCTTTTATTTACCTTATATTTGCACACCTTTACCTTATAATACATATTTTACAGAATTTCAGGATGAGTAGCAAAAAGTATAGACCCTGATCAGATGCTGCATTCTGCAGCATCTGATCTGGGTCTACTCTGTTTGCTCAGGCCTGTGTCTGAATACATTGTTAGTATGGTAAATTGATCAAATTGACTCATCTTCCCATCCCTATTCAGGTATTAAATAATCGTAGATCTGTCCCTGCTAATTTTTAGGCTGTATGAAGAAATGAAAGAGTTTTTTGACTTTGACATGAAAATTCCATCTTCTGATGCTCTCTTGATTCATGAACTGAGGAAATGGTTGATGGTGGCTGCTGCTAGGACAAAGGTTGTCATAGTCTTAGATGCCTTGAATCAGCTGGATGATGGGTCAGGACATGATGGTTTGTATTATGTTTGAAGTGTACTGGAATTAGACTGAATCTTAGCGCCAGATAAGAGGGGGTATCCTCAAAACATTTTTTTTGTTTCTTATGCTGGAATCAGATTATACATACCCATTAAACATAGCTCCAGATAAGTAGGGGTATCCACAAAGTATTTTTCTTATTTCTCCACAAAAACATTTGTTTTGGTACTCATTAGAAGTGCCTCAGCAAGGCACTTTGAATAAGTACCCACAACATAATTATGTTTTTGTGGAGAAATAAAAGGAATTTTTGGAAAAAAAAAAAAAAAAAAAAAAAACATGTTGTGGGTATTCACTGGAAGTGCTTCGATGACATACAACACACCTTTTCATGGAGAAATAAACAACTTTTACTACTTTTTTGGTGGAAAAAGTGCATTATCTGTAGCTATAGACTAAAATTATTCATTAAAGATGCATACACTTTACCATTCAACAATCTTGTATTTATGGCAACATCTGGCAGTTTTAAAAAAGGATCATTTGGAGAAGTAAAAATGCATCAGCATCCTTTCTTTCTTTCTTTCTTTCTGTTGTGTGATGTGCAGAATCATGCACTGATTTTTAATCTTCCTTGCCATTTATACTAAGGGAATGTATTACTCTGACACAGGAACTGCATCTTCCTATTAGAGATTGGACACTAACTCTCTGACTCCAGAAGCCAGGGCCCAGTTGTTCAAAACTAACGATGTCGTTAGTTAACATAACGTTAAAACTTTGATCATTAAATATGGCATATATGCTTATATTTTTGCTGAAAAATGTGAGTACCTTTTGCATTTGCAAAAGCTACTCACATTTTTTTAGCAAAAATACCTGTGAATTAGATATTGTACTTTCTAGAACAGTTAACAGTTTGACCATTAACAAGCTCATTAAGCTAACGATGCTTTGAACATCTGGGCCCAGTGCTAACATTTGTGTGACCATGTTGTTTAGAAATATGGTTAATATTAATTAGTGCCCCCAATGGTCAGTTCCTTGAGTCGCAGAGCGGTTCGGCGTGCAGACGAAATACTATAGACTACCAGTGTGACCACTGATGTGTGGGACCAAAAATGTGATGGTCCAACAAACGCTTGGGTTGTTCGGTGCTTATCCTGAAAAACAATAAGCGTTCCGTGATTTAACAGAGACTATTTACATGGCGGCTGTGCCGATAATAGCAACAAAACAGCCAATAATGCCAAGTATTCCAATTGCAAGGGGTTGAATCACAAGACTTATGACGCCAGCCTACAAAATTTGCAATCGCCGCCATTTTGAATTTTGTCTCACTTCGAATTTTATTTCTATTCATTCTCCATCCATGTACAAGCTAAGCATGATTCGTTTTGTACATCAGGTACACTTTGATGTAGATTTTTTGATAGCACATAGACTTTACACTCTTTTCACATGATAATCTTAAAAAACTTTGACACATATAAGGGAACGTTGTCGTTGTACCTGTCATCAGCAGACACTAGTTTTCAGTATTCGGGAACCCCTGCCTATTGGGGCCTGCGAAATAGATGGGCTGCCTAACGCCTCCCTGGCAGAGCTGCTAGTAACTAAGCAGGACCCGAATTCATGTGATCGGGTTGGGTAAAAGTCCCACAAATTTGGAGGCATTGTCTCTGATCTACTGAAATATTGTTGACTTGGATATTATATTGCAATATATGGAGTGGATTAGAAGTCAAGCGTGGTCTGAAATCAAATTCATTTAGATATGGCCAACCCACCTATGAAGCATGTGGTGATAATTTGGACGCACAGATATAGGTAGCACCTATTAAATTCATATTACAATACAGCATATGCCCTAGGACTCATTGTTGTGACTGCTTTAGTAAGCAAGAGCAACATAGGGATGACTTTCAGGCATCGGCATTGGTGATGGTGTCGTTGTCATTGGCGTCATCAATATTAAGTCTGTACATTTAGCTCCATTTCTCAAATAGCAAGGCTTTTAGGCAAATGAAACTTCATACACACTTTTGCCATGAAGCAGCCTGCCCACTGCAATTGACCATTACTGACCATGACCTACTTTTCATGCTTGTCTGAACAATGTTTAGTCTGTGTATTTAGCTTTGTTTCTTGAACACCACTAGCAGTTGCAACATAGCCATTCAGTGAATTTCTTGATTTCTCATTGGGTCTTAACCCTTGTCCGGATATGTCCTGTCTTTGCAAACAGTGTATATTCAGATCAGTTGGCTTCTGAACAACCAGCTGATCTGATCTGCACTGTTTTTCAATCAGTATGTGAATTTTATCAATAACCTGTCGGCCCCGGTGGCTCAGTTGGATGTGCGTCCAACTGAAGACCAGGAGGTCGCAGGTTCGACCCCCACCAGGGCTGGCAATATTCTTTCGTGGAGATTGATCATGAAATATTTTCTACGGTCATTCTCTCCCTTCTGCTAATTCAAGAAGGGCAGTTGTCAGTTTCTGGCGAAAGAATGTGCACAATACTGGTTAACCGCTTAGAGGACTAAGCCTGCCTTATAAATGTGTGGTTAGGTAAATTGACAGCGCTCGACATGACCCGATTGGGTTGACTGGGCCGTAAAACCTCAACAGAAATATATCAATAACCTTGATCAAGTATTCTGATTGGCTAACAATCAGAAGTGGGTGTGTCATCGTAATTTAATCAGCATGACAAAGATTAACCCATATACATATTTTCTACCATAACTCTTTGGACCAGTCTGTTTCCAAAAGGAGGGTGTCTGTTTAGTTTTTATTATTCGACATGACCCCATTGGGTTGACTGGGCCGTAAAACCTCAACAGAAATATATCAATAACCTTGATCAAGTATTCTGATTGGCTAACAATCAGAAGTGGGTGTGGCATAGTAATTTATTCAGCATGACAAAGGTTAACCCATATACATATTTTCTACCATAACTCTTTGGACCAGTCTATTTCCAAAAGGAGGGTGTCTGTTTAGTTTTTATTATTACTATGTTTTATAGAAATTCCTGTAGTTAATACAAATAGTTTTGACCAGGATCAGATGCCACATTCTGTGCATTCTGATCTGCACTGTTTGCTGATTACCCTTTTTGGGGGTCTCCAGACTTAAATAGGTTAACTGTGAATTACTGTTTTTCAGGAGCTGAACATGACCTGTCATGGCTACCAAAAGAACTGCCACCAAATGTTTTCCTGCTTCTATCAACACTGCCAGGAAGGGTGAGAAGTTTCAACCTTTAGTAGTCTCCATAAATTCAGTAGACAACAAATTAATATTTGTCTTATTTTCCTTGGAAAATAGAGGTTAAATTTTAAGCATATTGTCTCTTAATTTCTTGGAAAATAGGATTTGACATATCAATCAAATTTCCCAGATACAAAATGTAATATATAGATATTTTGTGAAAATTGTCTCCTAATTTCCCAGATAATAAGGTTTGATATAATGCAAATAACCTCCCACAATGGGACTTAATTATCATTTTCTCCATTTTACCATATCTTATACAGTTATCTTCCTATTTTTATTTGTAGGCGATGGATGCCTGCACACAGTATGGTTGGCCAAGCATGAGAGTGAAACCACTGGACACCGGTCAGAAAGAACAGATTATTACAGATTATCTGGAGGGAATTTACGGAAAGACTTTGAATGCAGAACAGAAGCAGCTACTAGTTGATTCAGAACAGACAAACAACCCACTTTATCTCAAGTCTTTACTGGATGAGGTATTATACCTTTTTTTGCTTTAAGGGGACACATTGTTCTTTTTCTGCCATTTTAAAGAAGGGAGACAACTTTTGTGGCTTCCTGTTTGCAGTGAAGTTTCTTGGTGGCCAAGTGGTTAGTACTCCTGACTTTAAATCACGAGGTCCCAGGTTTGAATCCCGCTGGAGGCAGAATTCAACGTATGACTGTATGGTGCTTCATTACACAGAGTCTTTCATTATCACCCTTCCATCATCTCGATATGACTTAATGTTGAAAGTGGTGTAGAACACCAAATCATCATCCTGTTTGCCCAAGGGGAGCAAATTCTTTCCTTTGTGAATAGTCTCTTTTTTGAGATGGGAGAAAAAAAACAACTAATTTTTGACAGAGTTGCCTTCTCTGAAAGTGTATCCATTCCCATAAAATGTTTGGAAAATATTCATTTTTCTACTTTTTGTGACATTTGCATTTTTATTTCTTTACATAAAAATGACCAAAAGAAGTTATATGTGTGTATGACTTAACACCCAGGGCCCAGTTGTTCAAAGCGTCGTTAGCTTAACGAGCTCGTTAAGGGTCATTTCGTTAACTTTTTTAGCGGATTCAATATACAATATTCTGATATTTTTTGCTGAAAAAATGTGAGTAGCTTTTGCACTGCAAAAGCTACTCACATTTTTTTCAGCAAAAAATTTCAGCATATTTGCGTATCACTCGATGTAAATTTTAACGAATCGTTAACTAACGACGTCGTTAGCTTTGAACAACTGAGCCCAGTTTGGTTAAAATTTCCACAGACAACAGTTAAATTGTTTTCCTCAATGTAAAAAGGATTGATATTTTGTGGAAAGATTTTCCTAGATTAGTAGTTCACATAAATGTATAGAACAGCATGATTCTTATTCAGAAAACTATATTAACCCATTTTAGACCTGATAAACTCCCCCTCCCTGTATATTGGAAGAATCCAAATATCTGGAGCAAGTTCAGCTTTCAGGTTACTGGGCTTAAGGTCAAGGTAACTGTGGCTAGTTTTAGAAAAAAACTTTGTCATCACTCTAGCCCCTGTATTTATCTGTGGATTTTAATATATCTTCACACATTTGTCGGTATGATAATACCTCGAGTAAGTTCGACTTGATGGGTCCTGGGCTCAAGGTAAAGTTTGACATGACTGAAATATTTTCTATTATGTGAGATCTAATCCCTCCTAACCTAAAAAATCTGAATGTGTACAATATTGTACCTTAATATATGACCTTTACATTAAGGTTACAGACTTTTTTTCTTCATTCACTATATGTCATAAATTCCCCAGTTCAGTGTTTCCCACAGCAAGTAGTCTTGTGTGAGGGGATTTGTATCGCCTGCAATGCCTTGTTCAGTCTAAAATGGGTTAATTCAGGCCTGATGTTGTTCTTCTTAGATGGCAAGCAGCTTCATTGTTTTTATCTGCATATAATGCCAAAAAGTGAGTTCCTTAACCCATTTTAGACTAAATGAATCCCCTACATTCTGCAGCAACTGATCTGGGTCTGCAGTGTTTGCCAGTTACTCTTTTGGGAGTCTCCAGACTAAAATAAGTTAAGTTGAATATTATTTAAATGTTTCACTATCATTTCACTAGATAAGGATGTATGGCTCATTCCGTACCCTGACCAACAGAATCAAAGACTACCTGAAAGCGGATAGTCCTGGAGATTTGTTTGCCAAAATTCTGGAAAGATTAGAGGAAGACTTTGAACATGGTGAATATGAACGGTATGTTTTCCTTTCATTTTTAGCAACAAGATAAATTTGATATTTAGGTGTCATTCATTAAGTAACCTATAAATATAAAAAGACTTGAAATATTAGTAATAAATTTAGGGGCTTTTGATGTTCACAAAGGATATTTTATAATTTTGATTCAACTGAAATATTTCTGTTGAACCACTAAAGCCAATTGCATAATGACCCAAACATTGTGACCCAATTTTTTTATTGGTACAGTTTTAATTGTTAGATTAATATTTGTTTTTTTATTGTTGTTGTTGTTACTTATACAGACAACCCTCTTTATTGTCACACCTGCTTTAGCATGGGCGACAGGCGTGCAAGTTTCCATCTGTCCGTACGTCTGGCCATCCATCTACCCGTCCGTTCGTCTTTCCCTCAACATTTTCCCTGGGTGTCTTGTGAGCACAACTCCTCTTACAGTTTTGTACTGATCATTTTGAAACTTTGCATGTGTTTTCTTCATGGTATGAAGATGTACATGTGGTTTGGATATAATTGTCAGATTATTTTTTGTCACTTTTTCCACATTGTGAACTTAGTCATTTTTCACCTCAAAATGTAGAAAGTGGGTACCGCTTGTGAGCGTAACTCCTCTTACGGTTTTATACTGATTGTTTTGAAACTTTGCATGTGTTTTCTTCATGGTATGAGGATGTACATGTGGTTTGGGTAAAATTGTTAGAACATTTTTTGTTACTTTTCCACATTGTGAACTTAGTCATTTTTCACTCTCAATATATAGACAATGGGTACCTCTTGTGATCGCAACTCTTACAGTTTTGTACCGATTGTTTTGAAACTTTGCATATGTTTTCTTCAGGGTATGAGGATATGCATGTGGTTTGGATATAATTGTTAGAACGTTTTTTGTCACTTTTTCCACATTGTGAACTTAGTCATTTTTCACCCCCAATATATAGGCAATGGGTACCTTTTGTGAGCGCAACTCCTCTGACAGTTTTGTACCGATTAATTTGAAACTTTGCATATGTTTTCTTCATGGTATGAGGATGTGCATGTGGTTTGGATATAATTGTTAGATTATTTTTTGTCACTTTTTCCACATTGTGAACGTAGTCATTTTTCACCCTTTATATATAAACAGTTGGTACCTCTTGTGAGTGCAACTCCTCTTACAGTTTTGTATTGATTACTATGATACTTCACATGTGTTTTCTTCATGGTATGAGGATGTGCATGTGATTTGGATGTAATTGTTAGATTATTTTTTTCACTTTTTCCACATTGTGAACTTAGTCATTTTTCACCCTCAATATATAGACAGTGGGTACCTCATGAGCACAACTCCTCATACAATTTTATACTAATCGTTTTGGAACTTTGCACAGGTTTTCTCCATAGTCTGAAGATGTGCACATGCTTTTCATATAATCCTTGCCGTATTTTTTGTCACTTTTTTGTTCTTTTTGAACTTTATCATTTACTGACCTCAGATGTATAGACAGTGGGTACCATGTCATTGCAACTTCTCATACAATTTAAACCGGTGTTTTTGAAACTTTGCACATGTTTTCTCCCGGGTCTGCAGAAGTGCACGTGGGTTGGATATGATTTTATTTTTATTTTTATCACTTTTTTCCGCTTTAACTTTGTCATTTTCTTAACCTCAGATTTTTTCCACATTGTGAACTTAGTCATTTTTCACCCTCAATATATAGACAGTGGGTACCTCGTGAGCTCATACAATTTTATACCAATCTTTTTAAAACTTTAGATATGTTTTCTCCATAGTCTGAAGATGTGCATCTGCTTTTCATATAATCCTTGTCTTAATTTTTGTCACGTTTCCAATCTAGCACTGTTAAGAATGAAATAAACTTATTTAATAACCACGTTCTGATTGTGGCTCCTGTGACTTTTGCCTCAGCAGGTGCGACGCCGCCTTCTGCGGAGTTCTGGTACTGACATTCTATACAACGCCAAAATTTGTTATGATGACAATTTGACTATCATGAAACCTTTGCTTCAGAGGTAACATTTAGTCATAAATTATGCAAAAATATCATATTTAATACTTTAAAGAAACACATGTTTTTGATATTTGTTAGAATTGCCTCACTGAGCAATTCTAACAAATATACAAAACATTTGTTCTATGAGGAAATAAGAACAAAACAAGCCCTTTCTTAAATACCATTCTTCTGCGTTTAAGGATTCTTTACAACAGCAAATTCATTTTTATAGCAAGATCTTTGAGAACAAATACTGTCTTTGTAATAGGGGTTTACTGTATTTGTTGTTTTTATTGTTGTTGTTACTTCTTATACCCTAAATATTTGGACAGACATGCCTTAGCAGAAAGTATAGACCCATACCAAAATGCTCCTAAAGCAGGAACAGTTTGATCAGGGTCTACACTGTTTGCCATTCCACTTCCATATTTTAGGCATATCACCAGATAGTAAAATGCCAACATTCTTTTGTGGAGATTGATCGTGAAATATTTTCTACAGTCATTTTGTCCCTTCTGCCAATTCAAGAAGGGCAGTTGTCAGTTTTTGGTGAAAGAATATGCACAAATACGGGTTAACAGCATAGAGGACTAAGCATGCCCAGGAAAAAGTTTGGTTAGGTAAGCTGACTGGCTTAACATGACCCTAATGGGTTGATTGGGCTGTAAAACCTCAACTTAATCAATCAAAAGTCAAATGGTCTTGTTTAAAGTTTAGTACAAGTATGGTAAAGAGTTAAGATGTCCAGATATTTAAAATAACTACACTTGTGTGCTTATTTGGTGGTGGTTTTCTATAAGAAACTTAGTGCTTTTATTAAAATATCTGGCTGAATAATGATATACCATATTTATCCTATGTATTCAGACAGATAGGACTATGCAAAAGGAGTACACTGATCAGATGCTGCAGAATGCTTCAGGGTCTACACTGTTTACCACTCCTCTGGCAGTTTTTAGACATATGGGCCCAGTTGTTCAAAGCTAATGATGTCGCTAGTTAATGATTCCTTAAAATTTACATTGAGTGATATGCAGATATGCTGAAATATTTTGCTGAAAAAATGCAAGTAGCAAAAGCTACTCACATTATTTCAGCAAAAAATATCAGAATATTGTATACTGAATCCGTTAAAACAGTTAACGAAATGACCCTTAATGAGCTTGTTAAGCTAACAATGCTTTGAACAACTGGGCCCTGATCTGTTAGTAAAAACTGCACTTGTTCAAATTTTATGTTTGCTTTCAACACATGATTATACGACTTAATTTGATTTTTATGGCCTTAACTTCATTTTCAAGATCTCCAGTATTCTTTGATTTTTTTTCCTAGTAAAACACGTCTCTTTCCTGAATTAATCAACTAAATGTTAACCCTTAAAGTTCCAATCAAAACTGCAGCAGACAACATTTTGAAATATTTTTTTTCATTTTGCAGAGAAAATAAGTCGACATTTCATATGAATCATCTGCTTGGCAAGACACTTTCATGAAAAAAAAAATATATACATATATAATGTTTGCTACAAATTTTGCTTGGCACTTTACAGGTTATCAGAGTAATGTGATGTAGTCTTTGGCTGGTGGAGAACTTTGTTGTTGTTGCCTTTACCCTACACCAGAAGATCATTATGTCCCTCCACCTGACAAAAACTGAAAATTCTGTGACACTTTCTTGTCTGCACATCTTTTGAATTTGGTAGGGGATTCTGTTTTCTCTGAAAACGCTGTTCTTTTTTTTTTAAAAAAAGAAAACATTTTGTCTTGTCCCATGAACCAGTCTGTTAAGTGTTACAAAATAAACATGAAAAGAAAGCTATTTAGGTTTTGGTCAACAAAGATTTTTTACTTTTAAGCTCACCTGAGCAAATGCTCAGGGTGAGCTATTGTGATCACCCTCTGTCCGTCCTGCGTCATCCATCCTGAGTTATCAACAGTTAGTTTGTTAACACTCTAGTGATCACAGTTTTGACCCAATCTTAATGAAACTTGCTCAAAGTGTTTGCCCCTATAGATTAAATTTGAAACTAGGTCATTTGGGGTCAAAAACTAGGTCACCATGTCATATCAAAGGAAAATTTTGTTAACACTCTAGAGGTCACATTTTTGAAGTAATCATCATGAATCTTGCTTAAAATGTTTGTGTTGATGATTTCTAAGTCAAGTTTGAAACTGGATCACTTGGGATAAAAAAAACTAGGTCACCAGGCCAAATCAAAGGAAAACCTGGGCCACATTTTTTAAGTAATCACCATGAATATTGCTCAAAATGTTTCTTATTGATTCTAGGTCAAGATCAAAACTGGGTTACTTGGGGTCAAAAACTAGGTTACCAGGCAAAATCAAAAGAAAAATTATGAATATTCTAGAGGTCACAGGTCATGAATCTTGCTCAAATTGTTTGTCTTGTTGTTTTTTAGACTGACTTTGAAACTGGGTCACTTGGGGTAAAAAACTAGGTCACCAGGCCTAATCAGAGGAAAACATTATTAACGCTTTGGGGGTCACATTTTTGAAGTAATCACCATGAACTATGCTCAAAATGTTTGCGTTGATACTTTCTAAGTCAGGTTTGAAAGTGGGTCAGTTGGGGTCACAAACTAGGTCACCAGGTCAAGTAAAGGAAAACCTTGTTAACATTCTAGAGGTCACATTTTTCAAGTGATCATCATGAATTTTGCTCAAAAGGTTTGTGTTCTTGATTTCTAGGTCAAGTTTTGAACTGGGTCACTTATGACCTATATTACATACAGTGCTCCAGCTAGGATTTGAGGGCAGAGGGGTGCTGGGTAGGGCACTTCTTGCACAGTCATACCAGCATTAGGGCACCATGTGACCTGTGATGTGCTTAGTATCAAGACATGTTACAAAATATAATTTCTAAATATTCCAGAATGTCTTCTGAAATACTTAAGGGGACTTGAGAAAGTCCTTTCTTGTAATTGATTTTGTGTCATTATAGGGATCAAACATGGTTTTTGTTGCATTGACATTCACCCGGTCCCAAGAGAAGTGTTGAAAACCTAGGCTGCAGGTTGCAGATCAAGGTCTTCAACACAGTCCGAGGGACCTGCCAAATGTTAATGCATTGAAAAACTATGTTCGATTGCTATAATTGCATAAAAACTGTAACCCATTTGCTACATTTCCTATTATTTCTTGCACTATTTTAGTTCGCCTTTTCACGAATGTCTCGCAAATGCAATTACCATTGACTATGCTCGTTTTGGGGCCAGGCATTAAACATCTCATGACAACAGGTAATAGCTTTGAAAGTGCCGCGAACAGGGCAGCACTTGGCAGATTAATTTGGTGGCCTGGGTATTAGCATATTGAAAGTTATGTAACTGTGCATTTACAGCCCGTGAATTTCCTTGTTAATATACAGCTTTTTGCCAGTTAATGCCTGGCTGTTAATAGTGTTCAGCACTGCTTTTTATGCTATAATGCAGCATAAGAATAATTACTTCAATGACCTTGACCTTATTTTCAAGGTTACGAGAGATCTCCTTAATTTCTTGATACAATAGTAAAAAGTAGTGTATAGACACAAGATGGGAAATTTTGTTTGTGTTGAGGTTTTACGGCCCAGTCAACCCAATGGGGTCATGTCGAGCGCGGTCAGTTTACCTAACCACACGTTTACTGGGCAGACTTAGTCCTCTAAGCGGTTAACCAGTATTGTGCACATTCTTTCGCCAGAAACTGACAACTGCCCTTCTTGAATCAGCGGAAGGGAGAGAATGACCGTAGAAAATATTTGAAGGGAAAGATATTAATATAGTACTCACCTAGACTCCCACCTAATGTAATTAAATAATTTTCTAGCCATGCACATATGAAAACACAACTTAATTTTTCTGTTGTGTTGGTTTGTTTTTATTATCTAACTGTTGTTTACTCAGAGTTTTGTTGGTAAAAGTTTGGTTTATTCAATTTTTTTTTTTTTTCATGTTATGGTTGTAGACTTTTTTGGAGCATAGATTAATGTATTATTTACTACTTTAGTCCTTTCAAACGGAAAATGACCTTATAACATATGCAACCCTTTTAGCCTGCACATCCACACAGCTTGATTAGTTATACCCCATTCACTAATAGAATCTTTAAAGTCCATGCATTGTGTTAGCAACCAGAGTAAACCATGACACTGGCTTGAATCCACTTGTTGTACATGAAGGCTTGTTAACCCTCCTCATGCTGAATAAATTAATCCACTTCTAATTTCCAGCCAATCAGATTACTTGATCCAAGTTTTTGATAGAAATTCAAATATTTAATGACAAACAGTGCAGATCCAGATCAGTTGGCTTCTTCAGAAGCCCACTGATCTAGATCTACACTGTTTGCTATGACAGGGCATGTTGTGGTTAGTATGAAAAGGGTTAACTCATTATAAACTGCTGAAAAATATTATATGTAGAATGACATTCAAAATATTTTTCTTGGAAATAAGTGCTTGACATTTCACACAGAGCTGATTTGCATGAAATGTCAAGTCTTATCTTCCACAAATTATCTTAGGAGATGGACAGTTCTTATGAAGTGTCCTATTTTTCTGTGAAAAATAAGAAAAAGAAATCTCTCATTCACTGTCTTACCAGTTTCTGACATAGCTCCAGGTAAGAGTAGTATCCAAACAAAAAGTTTTCTGATTTCTGCTTCACTGAGGCACTTCTAAAGAGTACCCACAAGATATGTTTTTGTGGAGAAATAAGCAAAATTTCAGTAGGTTTTAGCTGAAAACAATGCCTTGTCTGGAGCTATGATTTTAACCATCAGTGAAGATTAACCCTGGTCCTGCTGAATCCAGAAATGCCCTGCTTTTGCAAACAGTGTAGATCCATATCAGTTGGCTTCTGAAGAAGCCAATTGATCCAGATCTGCACTGTTTGTCATTAAGTATGTGAATTTGTATCAACAACCTGGATTAAGAAATCTGATTGGCTGAAAATAAGAAGTGCGTGTGACAATTTATCAGTAGAGTAAAGATGCCCGATTGGGCATCAATAACTTTTTCTGAGGGTACTGCAAAAATGGTCAAATGATGCCCGATCAGGTATCATGTTAATACACGTAATTATAGTAACATCTGCCATGCAAAATACAAAGGTCATCAAAGGTTATTGATGCCTGATAGGGCATCTTTACTCTACTGCTTATTCAGCATGGATCTAGTAATCTGATTTGCTGAAAATAACAAGTGGGCGTGGCATCTTAATTTATTCAGCAGGACCAGGGTTAACAGACAGTTTTACTGTTTTATAATAGGAAGGGTCTTGTCCATGATGCTACAACTGCAATCTGGTGTTCCAACAGAGGGATGTCTGAAGCAGAAATTGTGGAATTACTGCAGGTCAGTAACTGGTCAAATATAGGTCACAGTGTGAGAAAACATACCTTCTGACATGTATACCCAGGGAAGACTCAAATCAGCCTGCGAATCCAAGCAATCTGATCATGAAGATTGCATCTTTGGCTACAAAAAATGTACTCAGTTAAGATTCTGATCAGACTGTGTGGACTGTAGGGACTGTGTGCAGACTGATCTGAAGCTGCGCTGAGCATACACATCTTAACCCTTGTCATGCTGAATAAATTAAGGTGCCACGCCCACTTCCAGTTTTCAGCCAATTAGATTACTTGATCCAGATTGTTGATACAAATTCATATACTGAATGGCAAACAGTGCAGATCCAGATCAGTTGGCTTCTTCAGAAGCCAAGTGATATGGATCTACACTGTTTGCAAAGGCAGGACATCCGGGTTCAGCAGGAAAAGGGTTAAATTAAGCTTTCTGATATAGCAACTCTTATAGTATATTGTATTTACCCTAATATTATAACATTACTAAACTTGTCCTACATGAAAACAAGTCCATTTGACTCACTGTTGATGTGTCTAAACATAGCTAGATGGCTTTCAGTGGCATTTGCTCAGGCTTGTCTGCCGAGGTACTTGTAAATTACTAATAGTAATGTTTGGCTCTGTTGTTTTGATGTATAATCTTAACTTCAATGGCTCGAACATCTTTTGGTCCATGGAAGTTTGTTTTAGACATGGGTAGTTTGAACCACTTAGGGTTAATAGTAGTGTCAGGTCAGGAGGCAAATGGTCATATTTAGGGATGTATTTTCTATATTCTATAAAATAAAGATATATTGAGTGTACTCATTAGAATTGCATCAATGAGGCAATTTTAATGAGTACACACAACATACAGTTTCATGATAAAATAAGAAAATGGTCATATTTAGGGATGTATTTTCCATATTCTATAAAATAAAGGTATGTTGAGTGTACTCATTAGAATTGCATCAGGAGGCAATTCTAATGAGTGCACACAACATACATTTTTATGATAAAATAAGAAAACGTCCCTAAAAGTTCCCTAAATATTTGTCTTCTTGACCTATTGGAAGAATTTCCTAGGGACTCAAAAATAAGTTCAAATCAGCCATGGTAAAGGAGGCATTGGTGTTCGAGTCATTCAAGTTTTACTGTATGTTAACACTTAGCACTCTGGGTAAAATTTTCAGCAGACAACATTTTGTAGTATTTTTCTTATTTTTCCCAGAAAACAGGATATGATCTTTCATGCAAATTGTCTGCTAAGGACATCCTGTTTTTTTGGGAAAAATAAGAAAAATATCATCAATTTGTCATCTGCTGAAAATCCCCAGAGAGTGGTAAAGGTTAATCATTATTGCTGTTGTTACATGGTTCCTGGTTTTATGAACTGAAGATTTCATGACTAATAGTGAAAATTATAAGTTTTATACAGAATGTGGTTACTGAGTATTGAGAAAATGACATCCTTATTTGAGATAGTTTCTGTGAACTAACAATTTCTTCTATAGCATGAACAGGATAGGTTAGGGGAGGCCTGGTGGTGGTGTTACAATGAATTTTTATTTAACCTTTGTCCTGCTGAATAAAGATGCCACGCCCACTTCTTATTTTCAGCCAATCAGATCCAGATTGTTGACATAAATTTACATACTTAATGGCAAACAGTGCAGATCCAGATCAGTTGGCTTCTTCAGAAGCCAACTGATCTGGATCTACACTGCTTGCAAATGCAGGGCATATCTGGGTTCAGCAGGACAAGAGTTAAATTTTCTCCCTTTGCAACATAATGGTTACTTTTCTTACCAGCTTAAAAATGTTAACCCTTAGCATGCTTGGTAAATATTTCAGCAGACATTTGGAAATATTTTTCTTATATTTTCCCAGAAAATAGAAATGTCAGAGCCGATTATCTGGGAAAAGTGAGGGAAATATTGCCAATTTGTCACCTGGTGAATTTGCCCAGATAGTGATGAAGCTTAATTAATTAAGCTTTGACCTGGTGAATTTAAATAGCAACAGATGATGTTTTAAAATATTTTCTTAATTTTCAGAGAAAATAGAGGACATATCATTAAAATTTGAGAATTTGAATGAAATGTTGAGCCTTATTTTCTGGAAACATCAGACCTTACTTTCTGTGAAAATAAGAAAGGATACCATTTGTATAAAATATTAAGCTTAATTTTTTGTGAAAACTATGGAAAAAAATATCACAAAGATTAGCCTGGAGAGCTTTAAAGGTTAACCCTTAAAGTGCTAATCAAAACTACAGCAGACAACGGTCTAAAATATTTTTATTTTCAGAGAAATAAGGCTTGGCATTTCATGTGAATCATTTGCAAGGCTTTAGTATCTCTGAAAAACAAACAAAAATACTTACGAATGTTATCTACTCCAATTTTGCATGGCACTTCAAGGGTTAACACTCATATCCTTAAAGTTTTATTTTTGTTTTTATGCCCCCGCCATTTTCAATGGAGGGTACATAGTGTCACTGCTGTTTGTACCATACGTCCGTCCCGTCCGTTCCATCCGTCCGTCCGTCCTGTTTGTCCCGTACGTAACACTTTTGGTTTCCGTGCAATATCTTTTGAAAAGATTGGTGTATTGGATTGAAATTTTATACACAGGTATATAATCATAAAATGTAGGTCAAGTTCGATTTAGGGTAAAATCCACAAATTATTTTGGGAGTTATGGACCATTTCAACTTTGAAAAATTTTCAACTTTGAAAAATGGTTTCCGGTGATATCTTTTGAAAGGATTGGTATATTGGATTGAAATTTTGTACACAGGTATATTATCATAAAATGTAGGTCAAGTTTGATTTAAAGTAAAATTCATCTATTATTTTGGGAGTTATGGCCCGTTTTCAACTTTGAAAAATGGTTTCCGTTCCATAACTTTTGAAAAGATTAGTGTATTGGATTCAGATTTATACACAAGCATATAATTATAAAATATGGGTCAAGTTTGATTTAGGGTAAAATCCATCAATTATATTTGGAGTTACAGCCCTTTTTCAATGTTGAAAAATAGTTGAAAAATGGTTTCTGTTCAATATCTTTTGAAAAATTTAGTGTATTGGATTCAAATTTTATACACAGGTATATAATCATAAAATGTAGGTTAAGTACAATTTAGTATAAAATCCACCAATTATTTTTTGAGTTATGGCCCTTTTTCAACTTTGAAAAACGGTTTCCATTCCATAACATTTGAAAAGATTAGTGAATTGGATTCATATTTTATACACAAGCATATAATTATAAAAAATAGGTCAGGTTTGATTGAGGGTAAAATCCAGAAATTATTTTTGGAGTTACGGCCCTTTATCAATGTTGAAAAATCAATGTTGAAAAATAGTTGAAAAATGGTTTCCGTTCGATATCTTTTGAAAAATTTAGTGTATTGAATTCAAATTTTATACACACGTATATAATCATAAAATGTAGGTCAAGTATGATTTAGGGTAAAATCCACCAATTATTTTTTGAGTTATGGCCCTTTTTCAACTTTGAAAAATGGTTTCCGTTCCATAACATTTGAAAAGATTAGTGAATTGGATTCATATTTTATACACAAGCATATAATTATAAAATATAGGTCAAGTTTGATTTAGGGTAAAATCCACCAATTATATTTGGAGTTACAGCCCTTTTTCAATGTTGAAAAATAGTTTCAGTTTGATATCTTTTGAAAACATTAGTATATTGAATTTATATTTAATACACAGGTATATAATCATAAAATAGAGGTCAAGTTCCAATTAGGGTAAAATCAACCCATTATTATGGGAGTTATTGCCCTTTTTCACCTTCAAAAGATGTTTTCCATCTGATATTTTTTTTAAAAAAGATTGATCTATGTATTGGATTCATATTTTATATAATCATAAAATATAGTCAATTTAGTGTAAAATCTGCCAATTATTATGAGAGTTATGGCCCTTTTTTCAACTTCATTTTTTGCAAAATACCTGCATGTAGGTGAGGATGGCCCTGGGCAGGGGCATCTGTGTCATACTGACACATTTCTAGTTTAGAATATATATCATATTCTGAAACATTGTATATCTTACAGGTTCACAGTACTGTCTGGTCCCCATTCTATCTGTCACTGGTGGAGAATCTTGTAAACAGGAATGGTATCCTGAACTTTTTCCATGACCATCTGAGACAGGCTGTTGAAAAGAAATACCTCAATACACCAGAAGCTAAAAGGAAGGGATATTTGAAACTGGCAGATTTCTTTGGTGAAAGGGAGACTTCCAGTAGAACTGTAAGATATGACACACACATGCCATGTTTCCTTAAGTAAGATTAAACCAATAGAATTTGGCCTTTTTGGATCCCTGATTTCGTGATTTAAGATCTCACTTATTTTTCACTCAAGCATTGTATTGGAAATTTCTGTGTGGCAGATGTATCAAGTACATGACTTAAGATAAAATAATGTTATTGTACAAATTGTAAAACCAGAACTCTGATCTATATTTGAAATAAGGAGATTTCTATAAAATCTGTTTTAACATTCAAAACTTTTAAATGCTCATACTTTTTGTTTTGTTTGTTTTAATACATGTTACAAACATAACAACATTGAATCCCTGTTGCTTTCTTCTGCAAATACCAAAAATATATGGGAGATCTACCAACTTTGTTCTAACGGTAATCCTAGGTTGACTGACCTCAGACCTTTTTACAGCAAGGTTTTTTGCTGTTGATATCCTAGGTGCTAAGGTGTGTGATATAGGACCGTCTTGGTCCTCTTGTTATACCACACAGCATACTTGTATGCGTAGGGGAATATAGTTTTTGCTTTTCCATTTGTCTGTCCATTAGTATGTACATATGTACATTTTGTCTTCCATGGGCATAACCCTTGCAGAAGACATCTGTGTCAAAGTTTTTGCATTAAAGCCTGTAGATGCATTTAGTTTAGGTGCGTTACTTATTTTGTCAGGTTGAAGAGCTACCATTTTTGTTGACCAGGGCAGGAGAGCTGGAATGTTTGAAGAAAACAATCAGTGATTTGGACGTCTTCTATAGGCTGTCAGAGAGTGAAGATGGAGTGTTTGAGTTGATCAAGGCTTGGAAAACAGTATGTCTTAAAATATTTAATTTAGATATAAACCCTGTCAGCCCAGCAGACCAATACAAATGCCTATGCAAACAGTGCAGATCAAAATGAGACGGCTCGTAACGAGCCGTCTCATCAGGATCTGCACTATTTGCCATTCTGTTATTGATTTTTGACTAAAACCCCTATTTGCAGCAATGGATGTGTCCAAATTCAGAGATGAAAGAGTCGATTTCATAAACTTGAAATATATACAGAAAGCTGAAATGGACTGAAACAGAATGAAACAAATCAATACCAGTTCTCATTACAAAACAGGATGAAACAGAATGAAACAGAATACAATCTTAGTCTTTCATATTTTTAGCTCACCCAAAGGCTCCGGTGTTGACCTTGACTTATTTTAAGCCAAAGTTACATTTGGTCACTTAGGAATTTGTATATGAAAAAGGCAAAACAGTGGATTTTGCTGAAGCTGTTGTAGCTTATGACATCAAAGTTTATGCAATAAGCTAAATGAAATTTTATAAATACAAAGGGCAAGGTTATTTACTGATCTTGATCCTAGGTCCCTCAGATTCAGAAGTTTTAAAAGCTTCTCTAAAACCGCTGGGCTGATTGAAACCAAATTGTGTATAGAGCCTCAGTGGAGTTGGGAAGTCAAAGTGTGTTCATGGGATCTGGTTACATGGCCAAGATGGCCATCATGTCTATATATGGTAAAAAGGATTTGAAATTCTTCATCTTAGTGGTTCATGAATGGCTACTTTTAGAATTGACCAAAAACCAAAACAGCTGGATTGGCTAAATTATTTGAAACTATTTAGAAAAAGTTTACATATACATGCTAAAGTTACTTTGGCTAGGAAATTACCTTAAGTGCCTTCAAGTAGGTGGAACAGTAGGAAAATATGAAAAGTTAGCAAAATTTAAATGCTGTAAAACAGAATTTTGAAAGTACAAATTGTTTTAGGGGTTCTAAGTGCAAAATGGTTAAGGTTGCAGAAGTGGACATGCTTGCCCACTTGAGCTCTGCTGAGCCCATGGGCATCTTGTTATAAGCCCTGTTCTATTTCGTAACAAACGAATGACATGTATAGGGAATATTCTGAAACAGAATGAAACAGGTCAAACAGACCATTGCTTGTTATGAAACAGGGTAAAACAGAATGAAAGATACTATTCCTAAGTATTTAACTTTTTATCACACCTGCTTAAGCAAGCAGGTACAATACAGGCATCTGGTTTTTCATTCGTCCATCCGGATGTCAGCATTTGTAACCCCCCTAACTATGACAGTTTTTTTTAGGTATGTCAGGCTATGTAATTTAGAGATTCCAAGAGAAAAATGGCTAAGCTATTTGCAAAGAGTGGAGACCCTGATCAAATGCTGCATTCTGTGGCATCTGATCTGGGTCTGCACTGTTAACCAATTACCCTTTTGAATTCTCCAGTCTAAAATGGATTAAAGGCCTTTATACGATATATAAACAGGCCAATCTGTACATCCATGCAGTCTGATCTGACAGGGCTTCTCTTTTTATTAATATATTCTACAGTTTCCATTGATTCAATAAGGGGGCTCAATGGAAACTGTAGAATAGTAATTCAATAATGGGGTGGATTGGCTGCATAAGACACTTAAGTTACTGCTTCTATATACTGTTAACTGAATCTGTGTAACAATATCTAGGGTAGATGAAGCTCTCAAGCCCTGGTCAGCAATCCATCTAGGAGTCGGCAACTCCAAACAAAAACCTGCATATCTGGATTTGCCTGTTCCAGTTATGTAAAGTCTGTTTCGGCAGCTGGGGCGGAGGAAATCATTACTATGATTCAACGGCCTAATCGGCAATGCAACAGCATGTTGTGGAGCATGGAAAGAATGACAAAGCACAACAGAAGTCATGGTCATCCACTGCATTAGGGCTTAGCTCCAGATGTTTTGACCCTGTCTTGCCTCTGGATCTAGTTAGATCAGGACAAGAGAGTGAGGACTCTGCGATTCTGTTTTCTCACTATAATCCAATTCACAGGGCATATCATCTTAATCAGCAACACACAGTCACAGCAAGCACACATATGCATGTCATACAAAAAGCCCTATGGCAATGGGTGAGTTGCAAGTCATACAAAAAGCCCTGTGGCATGGGTGAGTGGCAAAGCAGCAGCTGGAAGCTATAGTTGCAGACCTGCACATAGGCGGTTCTATATGGTCTCTTTCCTTAAGAACAGAACAGTACAGGGAATTCGGCAGCCAAACTGAGCGACAGAGCAGACCTTTTTAGGATTGCACTGCTCACCCCCCTTAGCATGGGGAAAAAGCTAGAAAAGGTGCCCTAAACAATGGCCTGCTTCAAAACTCCTGGCTGGTTAACCGCGATCAGCAGGGATCCCACTTAGCGGTCAAACAAGATAAGAAGAAGAGGAAGGTGATACCTTTAATCATCGACGCATGGAATGTGCACACTCTAATGGACAGTGCTGGTTCTGACAGACCTCGGCGAAGAACAGCTCTATTTGGTAGAGAACTTGACAGATACAAAGTCGAGATTGCAGCTCTGAGTGAGACTCGCCTTGCAGAGGAAGGGCTTTTAAAAAAAGTTGGAGTGGATGCAAGAAAGAAGAGTGGCGAGAAGCAGGAGTAGGATTCGCCATCAAGTCACACCTTGTCAGCAAGCTCTCAGGACTTCCCAAAGGCATAAATGACCGCCTGATGATGCTGAGACTTCCCTTATCTGGCAAGAGGCATGCAACAACTATGAGTGTCTATGTACCCACAATGACCAATCCAGATGACGTTAAAGACAAATTCTGTGATGATCTGGATTCTGTGATTTCTGCAACACCCGCACAGACAAACTCATCCTCTCCGGTGACTTCAATGCCAGAGTGGGCTCAGACTACCAAACCTGGGAAGGAGTGACTGGAATTGAAGGACTAGGGAAGTGCAACAGCAATGGCCTCCTCCTTTTAAGGAACTGTGTACAGAGCATGAACTACTGATCACCAACACAGTCTTCTGTCTACCAACTCGCAACAAGACATCAGGGATGCACCCTCCCTCCAAACACTGGAATCTCATTGACTATGTCATATTGCAAAGGAAGGACAGACAGAATGTCAGAGTGACAAAGACTATGTGTGGTGCAGACTGTTGGACAGTATCTCACAAACACCAAGACTGGTTTGATGAGAACGACAAAGAAATCCAGGGACTCCTTGAAGAGAAACACCAAAAACACAAGGCAGACCTCAGTGATACCAGCTCAGTACCTAGTAAGACTGCCTATACAAACATATGTAAGCCAGTCCAGAGTAAGCTCAGGAACTTGCAAGACTCCTGGCTGAGCAAAAAGGCTGATGAAATCCAGTCCTTTGCAGACAGAAAGGATATGAAACAGTTCTTTGATACTCTTAAAACAGTATATGGTCCCCAGAGCCCAGGAACCACTCCATTCTTTAGTGCAGATGGAACTAGTCTTCTGACAGACAAAGAAGCTAACTTGAAAAGATGGGCTGAACACTTTGATGGTGTCCTTAATCGGCCCTCATTTGTCAATGATGAAGCTATCAACAGACTACCACAGGTGGAATATAATCCACTGCTTGATGAGTTCCCAGTCATCTCTGAAACAGTGAAAGCAATAAAACTTCTGTCATCTGGCAAGGCTCCAGGATCTGATACAATACCTGCAGAGATCTACAAAGCAGGAGGTCCTCCAGTTGCAGAGAAACTGACAGAGTTATTTCATATGGAGAAAAGAAACCATCTCTCAAGAATTTAAGGATGCAACAATCAATTATCCACCTGTTCAAAAGGAAAGGGAATCCTCAAGACTGTGACAATCATCGAGGCATCTCTTTATTATCAATTACTGGGAAGATCCTTGCAAGAATCCTACTGAACCGATTGAATGAACACCTTGAACAGTCAGGGCTTCTTCCAGAAAGCCAGTCTGGATTCAGGAAGGACAGAGGAACAATAGACATGATCTTCACAGCAAGACAGCTTCAAGAGAAATGCCAGGGTGTGGACCTCTATATGACCTTTGTCGACTTTGTTTGACACAGTCAGTCGTGAGGGACTTTGGAAAACTATGGCAAAGTTTGGGAATCCTGCCAAATTCATAGCAATGGTGCAGCAGTTCCACAATGGTATGCTTGCAAGGGTCCAAAATGATGGCAAGTTTTCTGATCCATTCCCTGTGACAAATGGAGTTAAGCAAGGCTGTGTACTAGCTTCAACACTGTTCAGCATGTTTTCTGCTATGCTCACAGATGCTTTCCAGGATAGTGACAATGATATACCCATGAGGTATTGCTTTGATGGGAAGCTTTTCAACCTAAGACGGTTGCAAGCTAAATCCAAGGTGCAGAAAGAGATGCTAGATGAGTTCCTCTTTGTTGATGACATGGCAAAGGGTGCTCCAACAGAAGAGAAAATGCAAAAAGGTGTGGATCAAGTATCTGATTCATGTGATAGCTATGATCTCACAATCAGCATCAAAAAGACTGAGGTGGTATATCAGCCAGCACCTGGAAAGCCTTACAAGGAACCTACCATCACAGTGAACAGGCAACGATTGCAAGTGGTACACAAGTTTACCTACCTTGGAAGCACATGGTCTAGAGTTGTGCACGTTGATGATGAAGTCAATGCCAGGATTGCCAAAACTAGTGCAGCATTTGTCCAACTACATGGAAGTTCGAATTTGGGATCAAAGTGGAATCAGTCTTGACACAAAGCTTAAAGTCTACAGATCTGTGGTGCTGCTAACACTATTATACGCATGCAAAACTTGGACAGTTTACCAACGGCATGCCAAAAGACGGATGAACCACTTCCATACAAGCTGTCTTAGAAAACTTCTGAAGATCAAGTGGCAAGACAGGATTCCAGACACAGAAGTCCTGAAAAGGGCAGGGATGCAGAGTATACATACTCTTCTGAAATTGGCACAGTTAAGATGGACAGACCTTGTCACCAGAATGCCTGTTGAATGTTTGCCAAAGAAAATCCTCTATGGAGAACTGCAAATAGAAAAATGCTACCATAGTGGTCAGAAGAAGTGATACAAGGACACCCTCAAAAAAGGTAAGAGAAAAGTCCAGGGAGTGCCACAGTCACAAACCGCAGCCCTTCCCAGACCCCAAGAGGAAGAGGAAACCGACAAATCCAAACAAGCACAAACTGAACAAAAGTACGAAAAGCACTAAGATTAGTTCTCTCTTCCCCAAGCGAGGTAATCGCAATACTAAAAGGACTGAAAAACACAAGAACAAAATGACAAATGGAAAGACATACAACAAATCACCTCATAGAATAAACCACAAAGCAACAAAGAGTAAGACTATCACCGGGACCACCGCCTTAGAACGGTCGGTAGAGCAAACCACCAGAGGGTTTAAAGCACTTTTACAGCTAGCTAACTTCATCCTGGGTCCCGATGCTACTCTTAATACAGAAATACATAAAAATTTGGTTTGCATAAAGGCTCCCAACTCAGTCAATGCATCAAAGCGAAAACATAAAAATCAAATTAATCACTATAATAAACAAAGACGAGTACTCATGGCTAATTCTACTGTATGCCAGAGTAAATGGAAACCAATAGTTGAACCACGGCGGGCCAAGCCAAAGACATATTGTCAAGCCTCCCTTAAAGCCTTCAACATACCAACAGAGTCATGGAAACAGATTACACAGGATTAAGTGAAGTGGCAAGCCCTCATAAGGAGGGGTGCTGGTGAATTCAAAACAAAAAGAGCAGAATTGTGTGCAGCGGAAAGCCAGAGCTAAGGCATCACCAACAGAGGTTTCTTCCCCAGACTTCTCTTGTTCTATATGCAACAGGCAGTTTAGAGCTAAGATTGGTCTCATCAGCCATCTTAGAACACACAAATAATAACACTTCACACATTTGATTAGGATTGGTCATTGTCAGTAATGACAGACGAACGAACATTGGATTGGGGAGAAAAGTCTTGATAGCGAGTGGTTCACGGTCTGTACTTCAGATCATGAATTCCCGGCTTTAAATCCCTCTGGAAGTGGAATTCAGCTCATGACTGTACTTTATTGCACAGAGCCTTTATCACCCACTCTTCTATCATCTCAATATGACATAAGTAATGTTGAAAGGGACGTAAAATGCCAAGTCATCATCAGCTAGGGGGCAGCAAAGACTCTGATCAGACTGTGCATATGCACAGGCTTATCTAAGACTTTGTTGTCTGTATATTCTATAAGATTTCTCATGTCATATCTCATTTCAGCTTGGAGATTACAGTGCTGTAGAACCAGCGTACGTTATGGTGCTTTCGAAAGTTCCCAAAGATGATTACATAAAGAAGTATGACTACCATGTGAATTTGTTCAGTCGCCTTGGGAACTTCTTCATGAATCTTGGTCTCTTGGAAGCTGCTCAGAGGATGTACAAGAGACTGATTAAGCAGCTGGAGGATCACTACAAGGAATCACATGGCACAGTAGTTTACAATCCTTTCAACCACAGCTGGTGTTACAGGTGTAAACACCCTGAAGTTCTGAAGGTACATTCCCTATTTAATTCTCTTACTCATATAGTGCCAGATAAGAGGAGATTTTTTTTTTTTTTTTTTTTAATTCTCCATGAAAACTTTTGTTTTGGGTATGGTGCACTTCTAATGATTACACACAACATGTTTTCATAGAGATATAGGAAAGATATCAACAGTTTTTGGCCCCCAAAAAAAGCACCTCATCTAGAGCTATGAACTCATGGGCAGATCTCAGATTTCAGTGATGGGCATTCAATTTCAGTTCAGATGGAGGGGCTTAGGTGGAGGCAGTGGTGCAGGGGGACCAGGAGTGAAAAGAAAAAATCTAGTCCAAAACTAAGAATTCATTTCAATGTGACTCAAAAATTCTGCATGAAAATGTAATATTTCAATCACAGTGCTACTGTATTTATCTTTTTCATACAAATTCCATTGTATTTCTCTTCTTCATACTAATGCTAATGTATTTCTATATTTCATACAAATGGTACTGTATTTCTGTCTTTTTTTTCATAAAAATGGTTCTCTAAATTTGCTATATTTCTTTTACATATGAATGACACAAATGATACTGTAAATGTTACTGTATATCTCTTTTTCATGTAAATGTTACTATAAATGTGTATTTCTTTTACATATGAATGACACAAATGGTACTGTAAATGTTACTGTATTTCTCTTTTTCATACAAATGTTACTATATATTTTTTTTCATACAAATGTTACTATAAATGTTACCTATTTCTCTTTTTCATATGAATGTTACTGTGAATGTTACTGTACATTTTTTTTATACAAATGATACTGTAAATGTTATTATATTTATCTTTTTCATACAAATGTTGCCTTTTATTCCATACAAATTTTACTTTGTTTCTCATTTTTATTTCCAAGACTCTGCACAATCTGGGGAATGTGTATGGTCTGATGGGACAAAGCAGTAAAGCTGCAGCAGTGTACAAAGATGCTATAGCCAGGCAGAACAGGATTGAGACACCCAGCCAAAAACTTCTGGTAAGTTACCGGTAGACCTTGAACTAGCTAGCTGAATTTAACCTTAGTCCTGCTGAACCCAGGTGTGTGTGTGTGTGTGTGTGTGTGTGTGTGTGTGTGTGTGTGTTGAAGGTCCTCAGTGCAGAAATGAGAGTATGCTTGCATATCACAGGGATTCATTGTACTCCTTGCCTCTATAACATATTTTTCTAAGACTTGTTACCGCGTTTTACAAAAATGCCCAAACACACCTGAAGAAATACTGCAGTTTGAAATAAAGGAGCAGTTTGGTCTGGATCTGCACTGTTTGACATGCCATCACTATTTTAACTTAATAATACATTAACCTATGGATAATGTGCTATTCTCTTCTATGCTTAAATCTTCCACAGAAGAACGGCTTGAGTCTTAATCCAGAAGGTTCCTTTAAAGCATGTGATGTCACCTTTCCTGCTGTTTGGATCACATGTTCAATTTCTTTTCTGTGGACAAAAAAAATAAATCCAGGAATTTTCTATCAGGTGAAAAAATTCTAATTTTCTTTCTTTTCTCCCGTATATTTTTTATTTTCTGGTATTTTAGACTGGGGTCCCAAATCTGTAGCTCATCTAAATCTCATTTTCGTAGTACTCAGCATATAAAGGTATTTTTTCACCGTTGTTCATCTAAATCTCATTTTCGTAGTACTCAGCATATAAAGGTATTTTTTCACCGTTGTTCACCAGAAAACATCTAAACGTTTATTGTTTGACGGGTGCTAGTTCGAAATTGAGGGCATAAATCTGTGAAGTGGGTTCGAAGTATGACGTCTTGTTGTCAGTATTTTGTTAGATTTTTTCAAGCATGAAGTTTTGAGTGTCTATATTATTTGTTTCTGTTCAATTTTAATGCCTTCTTTTATTCTGAAATTTATTCTAGCATATTAAAATTTGTTTAACATCAGTGGAATCTAAAAATATATATTCTATGATGGACAGATTTTGCCATGGATATGGTATTTTTCATAATATGGGTGACGTCATTTGTTCTAATTTGCCACCAATTCAATGGAATTTATAGAAAATATGAGTGTTGCATCAGCTGGGTATGTCCTCTCAGTCACTTGAGCATATTTTTTCCAAAGCCAACATCAAATGACCATGCAGGGTCAATAATTAAGACATACATTTGGTTCTGTAAATTGCAGTTGAATCAGATTGGATCATCTTAAACTGATCCTTTTTGTTCAATACTGTTGTCTAATGACTTGTATTGATGTCGTATGTAGGTGGGATTGTTGTGAACTCGGTTATTCAATATGTACATACTTATTTACAAATATGACAATTAGGATGATAACAAATTTTAAAGGTTTCCTAGACTATAATTTTGGACTCTTCTTACAGTTACTAAGATCTGGACTTGAAGCATATTTGTTTTTGTTTGTTGATACGACAATCCAATATTGTTCCCCTACATTTGTGGAAGGGGACTATTTAAATGAATTTGTCCATTTTTCCTTCTGTCCGTCATTCTGTTCCTCTGTAACACACCTTTGTGACATCATTAACCCCTACGCCCCTAAATCCCTAGATATATTTTGATTATAACTGATAGACATGTGGACTATGTCAAGTGGGCTTTTCGCGGAAAGTAAAGACACCTCTCCGTTTCCTTTGTTATAATCTCCCCGTAAGTTAATTAGCCTTTAATGGTATGCTCTCTGTAACTCCTGAATATATTCTTACAACATTTGGTGGACATAATATTTTGTAGAAATGTGGACTCCTTCATATAGGTGAGCTCCCGTTTCCTTATTTTTGGATTATATCACATCTTAACATTTGATCAATAAACTGTATAAGCTCCATAAGTCCTATGTCCCTGGATATATTTGATGATATTTGGTAGAAATATGGACTAAATCATGTAGCTGTGTATAAGCAAAAGACCACTCTGGCTTTATGATATTTTTATTAACCACTTCCCCCCCCACCCCAACACACGTCCATCCACCCCCTACTTCCCCCACCTAACTTCGAATATTGGGTCATCAATCTTGTGAGATCTATAACTGCCATGTATGATGGTGCTTGAAAGAAACATAGGCTAAGTCAAGTAGATGTATTGCATTTTTTTTTTTATTATATCCCCTTCTTATATTTGGTCGCGAATCGTTGCGCCTCTATAATTCTGTCTCTGATATATTTCAATGTTACTTGATAAAAATGTTTGACAGGCTGAGTTGTTTCTTGTGAAGGAATGACAGTTCTTGTTTCCTTACCTTTTGGGATTTCATCTTTTAATATTAGATAATATACGTATGGAGATACCCGGGAAAGGCCACAACAATCTTGGAAAAGATTCCCTAACAAGGGACCGAATAATATATGTATTAGAGTGATACGAAAGACACCAGAGAACAACTCACTGACAAAAACAGAATGCACAAAACAAAGGGGAATGACACCATGGTTATGCTCAAGTAAAATTAAAGTACATGTAATTGAGTTATGGCTCTTTGCCTGTCTGCCCACACATATCCATACAGACAGGGGTCTCAAACTGCTAGCTCATCCAAATATCATTTTGGTAGCAAGCAGCTTGTTAAAGTAACTGTTTAGCATTATTCAGCAGGAAATATAGCTGTTCTATCAATGGTATGAACTCTGGATAAAGCGCATCAAGTGATACATTTCTACTTGCGCCATATCGACATCCTAATATATTTAGTTCCATCAAATTTGGTGAAACCCCTTTGAAATGTTTAAAAGTTAGGTCTATATACACTGGATTGTTTACTTAGAGCTATAATTTTAGCGATATTGCATCACAAAACTTTTTTTTTTGCATTTTGGTACTCATAATCGTATTATGTGTATTTCCTTTACATTTGATGACCCTGTCTTAATCAGTATTGAAGGAATCAACAAATTACATTCCATTTAGGTTAGGTCATAGATTAATGTCAAGAGCCATACTTATGAAATTGGGCCATGTAGAAAACATATGGGTCATGTGAAGCAGTGTTTCCCCTAATATCAACATGGTACCAAAGTCTTTAACTCTGAAAATATTACCTGGACCAGGAAACATTGAATAGCAAAATATCATATATAAAATATTACAAAATATAACATCATATTCTGTCCAGCTTTGATGCTGCCATGCTCTTGTTAAGGAATACTATTTTGTAAGGAGCACAGTGCCATCCTTATGTTATAATAATGCTTCTTCAATCAGGCTACACTGTATGGCTCTGATATGACTATTGGGATTTACAGAGGGACAAAAGGTTAGTACCAAGGGCCTTAACTACAGAAATATTCACCCCCACATCAATTTGTCCTCATAAGGTGAATGATCTCACCAACATTTCTAAACTAGTACATGGACACAGCTACTACCGACGGGAAGAAAGACGGGGGGACTGAGGATAAAGAATAATATCCGTGAATAAGGTATAGTTTTAACTGTCAGAGAATCTGAATAAACCATTTTGTGTGAAGCAATCAGTATTCTGACAAACACTAATGTTGTCTATCTTGCATAGTTTTTGGGAGATCCTTGACAATACAATGATGTAAAAACGATAAAATGATATTAAGAAAGAAAATGGACAAAATCTAGGATGGAAATGAATGTCATATTGTATAATATTTAAAGTTTCAGATTTCTAGATTTGTACAGTTGCTGAGATATCTTGCACAAATATTCATATACAGCTGTATGAATAAGGTTGATGACAGAAACTAAAACAAATGAGATGGGGGGACTGAGGATAAAGAATAATATCCGTGAATAAGGTATAGGTTTAACTGTCAGAGAATCTGAATAAACCATTTTGTGTGAAGCAATCAGTATTCTGACAAACACTAATGTTGTCCATCTTGCATAGTTTTTGGGAGATCCTTGACAATAAAATGATGTAAAGATGATAAAATGATATTAAGAAAGAAAATGGACAAAATCTAGGATAGAAATAAGAGTCTTATTATATAATATTTAAAGTTTCAGATTTCTAGATTTGTACAGTTGCTGAGAAATCTTGCACAAATATTCATATACAGCTGTATGAATAAGGTTGATGACAGAAACTAAAACAAATGAGACCTTGTTCTTAGGCTGTATTTTTTGTTCAGTGAGTGGAACAATAGTTACAACTCTAGGTCAAGCTGCAGAGCTTAAAATTGACGTCAGAATACTGCAACAGACAGACAGACGGACGGGATGATAATAAAATTATATTCCCACTTTTTTCCAAGCAGTTTATAAAGGTATATTGTTTAAAGAGTATAGTGAATCTATTTCATTGAATGTTATAGTAGGTTATAAACCTACAGCGGATCCATATAAAAATAGTGAAACAAGCAAAATGTATCCATAACAATGAGTAATGAGTAAGAGAAGTGAATAAAACTGCTCCCTAAAATAAGTAAATGACACTGAACTCAAATTCATTTTGCTGTGATATTTTTGTATTGCTCAGATCCTGTATATTGGTTTCTGGCAAGGCAAAACATTCAGTCTCTTGTTATTATACATAACACAGGTGTTTGCTCTTTACTTTTACATTTCCAATACAATATTCTATAAGGAAATAGTAACTTAGCGTTCATACCTGTTATATTGCTTTTAAGAAAATGCAGAGATATGTTTAATTTTATGGTTGTGGCAAATATGTTAAAATCATATCTAGCCTTTAAAAGCACTGAGAATCTGCTACAAAGTTCACAGTCAACTCATAATCATTCCAAAAAATATTTAAAACACTTATATAAATGCCCAATAAATTTTACGTTTCATTTATTTACTCAAAATCTTCCAAATAATTTATCAAAATTAGGCCAAAAAAAATTAATTATTAGATTCTCAGGCAATTTTTGGCAAAAACAGATGAGGCAGGCAGGAAAATTTTTTTTTTTTTTTTTTTTTTACTCATGGAACAGGCGAGGGAACTTTTCTTTTTTTTTTTATTACATGAACCCTTAAAAGGACTTGTTTCATGAAATGCGTTTTATAATATTATTACCATAAAAATACTTAATTTTTGGACACCTAGACATAGCTCAAGATAAGGAGAAGTACTTAGGATTTTGTTTGTGTTGAGGTTTTACGGCCCAGTCAACCCAGTGGGGTCATGTCGAGCGTGGTCAGTTTACCTAACCACACGTTTACTGGGCAGGCTTAGTCCTCTAAGCGGTTAACCAGTATTGTGCACATTCTTTCGCCAGAAACTGACAACTGCCCTTCTTGAATCAGCGGAAGGGAGAGAATGACTGTAGAAAATATTTCATGATCAATCTCCACGAAAGAATGTTGCCGACCTCGGCGGGGGTACTTAGGATAACTTTTTTATATGTCCCTATAATTATTATATATAAAGGATACTATAAAAATCAGTTTGTGCAGCTCCAGTTTAAAATATCTACCAAAGGTTTATATAGCTTCAAAGAGGGATGTGTTGACAGAAATTCTGTCGAATGTGTCCACTGTGGGGTGTCTGATCGACGCACTTACATCGTGGTTTGATAATTCATCCGAGAAGGACCAGAAGTCGATACTTCAGATCCCCATTTTATGCCGTTATACAAATCGGCAATTGTGCCGTCTTTTTCGTAACCGCCTATAATGTTCCAGGACAGATGCACCGTAGCCCCGGATGAAATCTGGGTGGAAATCTGAGACATCTGCTTTGAAAACAAAGGAAACACAAGTTTTGTTTACACAACTTGCGCTTCGGCAGACATTTTGATCAATGACGGTGCTAAAACGCTTACTCGCAAGGTTCAATCCAATGAAAAAATCAATAATTCAAGCATTTACATGACTGTGTATGCTACGGTTGCATCTAAAACTAGGATTTTAAAAACCGCGACGCACCGGCATGCTGTATCTAGACGCGGATGTGTTTTTTTTATTGGACATGGAAAAAAAGGCTTATGCGCAGACTTTTTGGTAATGCGGCGGGGCCTGAGAATCTAACGATTATTTTTTTTTGGCCTTAAGTACCCAGTGGAAAATAACACTTAACACCTCAGCAACACAAATGATGATTTGCCTGCTACTATGAATATTTTCTGCATGCATATAACTAAATTATGTGCTGCAAGTAGTGTTTTTATGCTTAGAATGTTACATTTATGACTTCTGCATATAGCCACAAAAAAAGTGACCAAAAACTGATATAGAAGTGTTTCCAAGTTAAACTTATGTATTTTAAAATTATCTCCCCTGCGCAGTTATGCCCTTGATTCAGACTTGGCAACTGGGCGAAATATGTGCAGTTATAATGTCTCTATTAGAAATTAAACAGAAACTGCTGTTATATGGGGAATACTACGAAGCCACTTTCTGGGTGACTTGGACCCCAGCCTAGTCATGTTCATTTATTATTCCTTTCACAGATAATACTTTCTCTTTTCATTTTTCACTTTTTAATCTTGTGAAATTATTGATTCTTCGCCGATGTCATACATTTTCACAACCTTTGATGCCGACCATTAGAGGTGATTGTGGTCATCTCAAAGCATCGTGGGATAATCATACTAATTGTCTTTCTTGTTCTTCTTGTTCTAGATATTCTACATTTCTGGTATGTAAGAACTGGTCTGGTTCCATATGGGAATTAGCAGATAAGAGAAAATTATACTGCTTTAGATGCTCAACCATGACAAAGACAAAAACTTCCTCTAAGAAGAACAAGAATAATGTCAACTCAGAATTATCTGAGGACATTGCTTCAAAGGATAATAGGATCACCACCCCGAATGGCTTTACTGGCGGGGGTAGGCCCCATAATGGTGGCGGCTCTAAGAATGGGCAAATCATTCATAGCGTAAGCCCACCAGTCACGGGTCACCAGTCACCAGGCAGTCAACTTCACCAGTCACTGAGCACCAGTCACAAGTCACTGAATATAGAACACCAGGCACCAGTCAAATTTCACTGGGCACCGGTCAGTGAGTATGGACCTTCAAACACCGGGCTCCAGGAAGTTGACTTTTTCACCAGTCACCATTCACCAATCAGCAGGCACTAGTCACCGGGCACCGGGTACCCAGGTATCAATCGTTAGGCACTGGGTACTGAGTAGCTGATTATAGACCTTTTTTGAGCTCAGAGCAATCAGTTACTTATGAACCTCAGAGCTCTATGAATAAACAGAGACTTCTATTGCCTTTGTAGCTGGATTTCAGTATTATGTCAGATCCAAGTATTGTTATCAAACCTCCTACAAATACTTGGAAGTCTAATAGATCTACTTCTCTTAAATGCTGTAGTTGAAGAAATCTACCTAATCTAAACATAGAAAGAGGAGGAGATATACAGTTCTTCTTCATCTTCCCGCTCTTCTTCTTCTTCTTTGTCTTCACCTAAAAGAAGCAGGAAGTCAAAGAAGTCAAAACATTCTCATAAGAAAAGGAGACACCGATCTTCTTCTACCTCTATTGATTCTATTAGACTATGGTTGGTATCAAAGATCTAGACATCCCTCTCCTCAGGCTGCTTTCGTTCATACAACCATACAGCCTGATAGAGTTTAAGAGGAATCACAGAATTTACTATTTGATAATTCTGTGCATCAAGTTTCAAAGGATTCAGGATCATATTCTGAACAGGAGTCCTGGTCCTTTGATAAAAATATCAATGAAGTTTTCAGATTACTACCAGAGGAGATGTGTCCTAGACCTTCTGAAGATTACACTCCCTCCAAACCTTTATTGAGAATTGAACTTCTTATGGAGTCTCTTACAACTCCATTACTAGTTCTCCCTCAATCTAAGTTGGTCGAAAATACTACTGAGTATATCCAAAGCAAACTCTTTATGGATAAACTTGGTCAGGATTTGTACATGTCCTCAACAGTTTGTCAAATCTTTGGCTCCTCTTAAATATTATGAGAATAAATCACAATATTTTCCTACTCAACATATTCCCCCTCTTGATGCTGATGTTTCGCAAATAGATATTTCTAGCAGGGGCAAATATTCTGTTCCAATTAAGAACATGGAAGTATGGGAAAAAAGAGCCCGTAGTCTAGTGGCAATTCCCATGCTAATTTATTTTCTTCTGCAGCTTACCAATGTCTGCAACAAAAGTCTATGTCAGGCAATGCTTTGTCCAGACTCTTGGAAGAGGTGGCTAAGGCTATCGAGCATGCTATAGTAATGTCTACTATCTTGGCCATAGAATTGTTTCAGGCACGATGCGATGCAGCTATAGCCTCCTCTAAATTTCTTCTGGCTCATTCTAGTCATGCACTGAGAAATGCTCCAATTAATTCTCAATTACTATTTGACAATAAGATTAAGGAAGTGGCAAAATGTAATCTCAAAGCACAACAACATAGATTCTTGGCCTTGTCAGCCAATAATCCGACTATGCAACCTCAGAAATCATCCTGTATGGCTACAGGTCTTTTCAGGAAATCTAGACAGTCTACTAAATTTTCTAGACCTAAACAGAATCAGCCATATAGGTCTAAGAATCAGTCACAGTATCTATGTCTAATATTAGAAAGGACTTTTCTAAGAGGAATAGTAACGTAAGACAGTTCCCCTCCTCTAAACCTGCCTTGTCTTTCACAAAGTTCTGAAAGCCAACCCTTTCCACTGCCTATCTTACCATGTCCAGATATTCCAGCGGGAGGAAGATTGGCCCTCTTTGTGGAACAGTGGGGAGAATTAACTCAAAACAAATAGGTCCTCTCCAGCCAAGAAGGTTTCAGGATCCCATTCAATTTGCCTCCTCCTCTATCTACAGTTCTGATAAGTCTGAGTCAGTCTTCCCCACTATTATTACGAAAAAAAATAACGGAACTTCTCCAGAAATGGGCAGTGGAAAGGGTACCTGATCCGGGAACTCCCAGTTTTTACTTCTGGCTATTTCTTGTACCAAAAAAAGAATGGTAGTTACATCTGTCCACTTTAAAAACCTATATACATGTATACGAAAACATTTGTTCAAGATGGAGACAACCAAGTCAGTGCATCAGTGGATATTGGTCAATGACTGTGTTGTCTCCATAGATCGAACAGATGCTTATCTACATGTTCCAGTTCATCCGCAAACAGGAAAGTACCTCCTCTTTTTTTTAGGCAATCAGGTCTTCCAGTTCACGGCACTACCTTTTGGAATGTCCCTAATTCCGTGGATTTTCACCAAACTGATGGACGTAATCGCTGCATCAGCATCAACCTGCCATCTCACCTTTTTCGTATCTAGACGATTGGCTCATAAGAGATCTTATACACGGCAGACTAATATCTCACACAGTATACGGCCTCCAAATGGTAAAAGTCTAGGATTCATTCCAAATTTAAAAAAAAAGTTAGATTTGAACCCAGCTCAGCAATTTACCTTTATAGTATGGAATTCTGACACAACAAAATACAGTCAGGGTACCACCTGATGGTATGGAATCCCTAATCTTAACAATCAAACATTTTCTAACTCAGACTCAAGTTTTGACTCTAACTTTCCTGTCTCTTTTGGGCAAACTCAGTGCTGCAGCAGACTTAGTAGTTCTAGGTAGAGTTCCATCATTACACCTGCTTCAGATGTGTCACTGTCAGTTTGGAGACCTCATATACTTCCTTTCGATCATCAAATTTCAATCACAAGTATAATCCGATTTCATTTGAAGTGGTGGATGGATCCCAGTCACTTTGTTCAGGGAACATTCATCCAGATCCCCGTGCATTCCTTTTTAGCTCTGCTCCAGGTCACCTTAAGCAGTGGCCTGTTGTCCATCGTCCATCAGTCCATGGTCCGTCCATCCGTTGACTTTTCAAGTCCAGAATTATAAGTAAGATGGAGCTGAAACTTGGTGGGTAGCATTGGGGCTACTTGAGATTCAGAATTGCTAAAATTGTTCCGTTCAAATATCCAAGATGGACGCCATGGCAGCCATCTTGAAAATTTTCAAATGACGTCTCCTCCAGAATGGTAAGTTGGATTAAACCGAAACTTGTTGGGAGGCATTGGGGAGACATGGAGAATCAGAATTGCTAAAATTATTCCATATCATTATATTCAGGATGGCCACCCTAGCAGTTGTCTTGAAATTCTTGAAACCACAATCATCTCCTCCCGAAGTATAAGTTCGCTTGAACCAAAACTTGATAGGAGGCATCAGAGCAACATAGAAATGTTGCTCTATTTTCTAAAATAAGAATTTCTAAAATAGTTCTGTTCCGATAATCAAGATGGCCACCATGGCTGCCATCTTGAAAATCTTCTAAAAACGTCTGCTTCTGAATGGTAAGTTGGATTAAGCCGAAACTTGGTGGGAGGCATTGGAAGACATGGAGATTCAGAATTGCTAAAATCATTCAGTTCTGATATCCAAGATAGCTGCCATGATGGCCATCCTGAAATTCTTCAAATGACATCTTCTCCCAGACCGTAAGTTGGATTGAGCGGAAACTTAATGGGAGGCCTCAGAGCAACATAGAAATTCAGAATTGCTAAAATCGTTCCATATTGATATCCAAGATGGCTACCATGGAGGCCATTTTAAAAGTCTTCCAAAGACATCTGCTTCCGAACAGTAATTCAGATTAAGTTGAAACTTGGTGGGAGGTATTGGGGAGACAAGGAGAATGGAATTGGTAAAATTGTTCTGTTCCATGATCAGCCTAATCCAGGTGAGCGATTTCTAGCCCACTTGGGCCTCTAGTTACGGATGCCAGTCATTATGGATGGGTTGCTTATCTCGAACCCATGTGACTGTCTTTTTATAGTAGCTGGACAAAAGACCAATCCCAGCTCCACATCAATATTCTAGAAGTAATGGCCATTCATTTTGCATTGAAAAAGCCCATACAGTCATACATCACTCTTGTGTCATGATGTCCACCAACAACACAACAGTAGTCTCATATATCAACAAACAAGGAGGAACACATTCCCCCAATATATGTATAGAAGGATGGGAAATCCTCCATTGGTGCCTGGAACACGATGTAATACTTAGAATTGGTCACATTCCAGAGAAATTCAACATTCTTACGGACCATCTCTTGAGATTAGACAAACCTCTCAATACGGAATAGTCCTTGGATCAAACAGTGGCAAATTGCATTTTTCAAATGCTCAGATTTCTCATCAGATTTCCCAATGTGGATTTGTTTGTGACTCAATTCAATCACAAACTTCCATTGTATGTTTCTCCAGTTCCGGACAATCAAGCCTTTGCGATAGACACCTTTTCCATGAACTAGAACAATGCACATGCTTATGCATTTCCTCCAACGGTTCTGATGCCACCTATTCTCACCAAAATCCATTAGTTGTGGTGCAGAATAGTTCTAATTGCTCCTCTTTGGCCTCAGCATCCTTGGTTCTCAGAGGTGTTACAGCTACTAGTATCAGCCCTGATTTGACTTCCATACTTTCCAAACTTACTAACACAAGCAAGGGAAACGTTTCAACAAAAAAACCTCACAACTTTTAATCTTCACGCTTGGGAGTTATCAAGTAATCAATTAGAGATAAAAAATTTTCCCAAAACGTTGCAGATTTTGTCTCAAATCAAAAAGAGCATCTACTCAGATAGTCTATGATGCAAAATGGGTCATATATTGGTGTCATAGAAAGAAGGTTAATCTGGTCACGGCCTCTCTTACTGTCATAGCCGATTCCTTATATAACTTTTGTTCTGAGAAAAATTGTCAGATCAGTACCATCAAGGGCTATAGATCCATGATTTCAAATACACTTAAATTTAGTCTGGTAATAAAATAGGTTCTAACCCAGTCTTATCAGAGTTAATTAGATCTTTTGAATTGCAACTTCCTGTCCAAAGATCTCTTACCTCAAAATGGGATTTGTCTTGGGTCCTAATTTGTCTGCAAAAAGCCCCATATGAACCTTTACACAAGGCTTCTAAACTTCATGTTACGATGAAAACAGCCTTTTTATTGGCCCTTGCCACAGCTAGAAGATGCAGTGAAATTCATGCTTTGGCAATGAATTCAGATCATCTAAGGTTCAATCAATCAAATGGTTCAGTCTCATTGGTCTTACAAACTGGGTTTTGGGCAAAGAATTAGCTTCCCTCCATTTGCCCAGATCCCATAGTCATCCCTAATTTAGCTTGAAAATGCAAATGAGAACATTTAGATAGACTTTTATGCCTGCTTAGAGCATTAAAGTTTTATCTCAAAATGACTAGTTCTTATCGCCAAAATTGAACTAGACTCTTTTTACCAATTAAAGGCAATCATGACATCTCTAAGACATTGAGATGGGTAGCTCATACAATTAAGCTTGCCTATAGGAAACTCATCTGAAGAGACATTTCCTTTTTAAAAATTAAGGCTCAGGAAGTTAGGGCACTATCTTCTTCCTGGGCATTCTTTGATAAAGTTCCTCGCAATGACATTCTCAAAGCAACAATCTGAATTCAATCTTCTACCTTTGCAAAATTTTATTTGAGGGATATGTCTCAGCAAGTTACCAGTTTGCTGTGGTTTGTGATTGTGGCACTCCCTGGACTTTTCTCTTACCTTTTTTGCATCATTTAGGCCCAGTTGTTGTTGCCCAAAAAGTAGTGGGGGTGGGGTGGGAGGGAGTGAGGGAGGTGTGTGTGTGTGTGTGTGTGTGTGTGTGTGTGTGTGTGTGTGTGTGTGTGTAGGGAGGGAGGGGGGGCAGGAAATTCTGGCCTCTGATGCTTAAGAAAACTGTAAGCCTCCAGAGTCCACTGTACATATGATTATGATAATTAATACCTTAGAGTATGTTTTTAGTGAATCTAGATCAGTCAAGAGTTTCTTGAATCTTAAACCAGAAGTTAAGGGAATCTAATCACTAGTGTTAGAATTGGGGAGCACCTCCCTCCTAATCTACAAATTCTAGCACACTGTCCATAGTTTATTGTATTATGAAGTTAAAATGAAGTTTTTAAAGCAAGGCATGTTTTAACAAGCAATACTTAACCTATGGATAACAGGTTGCCCTCCCTCTTCCCCGCTTCCCTTCAGTTATATTGTTTAATTCTACAAAGAAACTGAACATGTGATGAAAACAGTGGGAAAGGTGACATCACAAGCCTTAAAGGGACCTTCTGGATTAAGATTCGAGCCATTCTTCTGTGGAAGGTTTAAGTATAGAAGAGAATAGCACATTATCCTTAGGTTAAGTATAACTTGTTGAAATATGTTTTACTTTAAAAACTTCATTTTAGACACATCAAAAGGTAGTAAAATGGAGTTGTCCAAATTCTAGTTCAAATTCTAAGACAAAAAGTTAAGGTGTCCCAATATTTAGGATAAATATGATAGTTTGTTTGTGTTGAGTTTTTACGGCCCAATCAACCCAATGGGGTCATGTCGAGCGCGGTCAGTTTACCTAACCACACGTTTACTGGGCAGGCTTAGTACTCTAAGCGGTTAACCAGTATTGTGCACATTCTTTCGCCAGAAACTGACAACTGCCCCTCCCCTCTTGAATCAGCAGAAGGGAGAGAATGACCATAGAAAATATTTCATGATCAATCTCCACGAAAGAATGTTGCCGACCTCGGCGGGGGTTGAACCAGCAACCTCCTATATGTATTGAACTTCTAATATGGATCCAGATAAAGGAATATTCAGAGATTTTTTTACAGAGAACTAGATAAGGTTTTTTTTTAACACAGAAATGTTAATATATTTCTTATTTCTTCAAAAAATAACATATATTGTGGTTCTTGTTAGAAATGCCAATGTGCTATAATGAGTACCCACTATATATATTTTCATATAGAAATGAGAAAAAAATCTTTATCTAGCAATTTCTCATCTGCATAATATACCTTGAACCAGTGGGCAGATTATTACTAAATTTGCAAGTGTCTGTCATTGGGACATACCAAAGAATTGATTAGGTTTGTATGGTCCTGATCTTATTTTCAACATTAGCACAGATGAAGAGGACATCAGTTTTTTTAACCCTTAAAATGCTTAATCACAGCTGCAGCAAGCAATGTTCTATTTTTATATCCCCCTGCAAACAGTGTTTGTGTGTGTGTGTGTGTGTGGGGGGGGGGGGGGGGTAGGAGGAGGAGGGATACTGTTTTCATGTTTTCTGTCCATATGTCTGTCAGTCCACCTGTTACATTTTGGTTTCTGAGCAAGGGGTATCAAATAAGCACTGCTTAATTGACACTTCTTCTTTATATTCATTTTCAGAGAAAATAAAGCTTGATATTTCATGTGAATTGTCTGTTTGGCAGACAATTCACATGAATGTCAAGCTTTATTTTAATTGAAAAATAATAATAATAAAGTAGAATGTCATCTGCTGCTAATTTAGTGCTTTAACCAATTTGGACTCTTTTACCACAACTCTTTAGACCAGTCTATTTCCAATAGCAGGGTGTCTGGTTAGTTTTTATTATTGCTATGTTTTATAGAAATTCCTGTATTTAATGCAAACAGTGTAGACCCTGATCAGATGTCATATTTTGTCTGATCTGCGTCTGCATTGTTTGCAGTTACCCTTTTGGGGGCTTCCCCACTAAAATAGGTTAAGGTCTTATTGGTTAACTTTTGGTTCTAGCTAAGTGAAGGCCTGCTAGGATTAGCAACACTCTATGTACAACAAGAGAACATGACTGAAGCCAAGAACTTGATGACTAGAGCCCTAGAGCTAGCTATTGATGTAGTTGGGAAGAAACATCACTTTTGTGCTGCTATTTTTACAAAAGTAAGTATTCTGCATCCACTTGAATTAATCAAAGTGCTGAGAGTACCGATGGGGCAGTTACCAGAAATTCTATAGGCCTCTATCGCTGATTTGGATTAATGCTGAAATTAAATTTCTTTTCGGTACCCAATAGCCCCTTTTTGGTCCTTTTTGATGGAAAAGGACCTTTTTTGGTGTTTAGTAGGGTCATGGCTTGGGTTACACTTTTTACCCAGTCTGTAGATTTTGCACGTTTTACTGGAGTATTCATATTGGTCTGCAGTTGTTGAACTCAGTATGATTAAAATCTTATTTCTTCAAAAGTTTGACTTTTTTTCTCAATTTATTTATTCACTATTTATTTTTAAGCATCAGAGTGTATAAGGCTAATATGTTTAAATTCAGAATTCAGCATTATCAGCATTAGCAGGGAAATATTTGCTAGGTAGTTATTAGGAAAATGGATTGTTAAAGTGTCGTATGTGAAATCTGGTGGCGGATTGGCGATGGCACTCAAAAATGTTAAGTTCAAATATTAGATAATATAACAACAAATAAGATGATTATTTCAAAAGTGTAATTCCTTTACATACTTAACCTATCTTTAACTGGTGATGTGTGTAAAAATTGCTAGCTGAATGGCAATCAGTGCATACCCTGATTTGATCTGGGTCTGCACAGGTTAGAGAATCATAATTGTCCAAATATCTAGAATTAATGCAATATATTCCTTACATTCCTGTTTACAGCTTGGACAATTGACCTATGCCCAAGGTCATATAGATGAGGCTCTTGGTTTCTTCCTGCAAGAATTGAAGTTAACAAGAAGTGAGGTTGGAGTACATCATCCACGTACAGCAACTGTACTTAATGAAATTGCACTGGTTTATGATGACAAGAATGATGTAATAGCAGGAAAATTGTATGAAACTGCTTTGAGTATTATCATGGATACATACGGTAACAACTACATTGGTACTGGAGTTATCAGGTAAGATAGCCAAAAACTTTTATTAAACCACTTTGAGTATTATCATGGATACATACAGTAACAACTACATTGGCACTGGAGTTATCAGGTAAAATAGCCAGAAAATTGTATGAAAATGCCTTGGATATTATAATGGAGACATATGGTAACAACTACATCGGCACTGGAATTATCAGTTAAGATAGCCAGAAAATAGTATGAAACTGCCTTGGGTATTATAATGGAGACATAGGGTAACAACTACATTGTGGCACTCGTGTTATCAGGTAAGATAGCCAGAAAATTGTATGAAACTGCTTTGAGTATTATCATGGATACATATGGTAACAACTACATTGGCACTGGTGTTATCAGGTAAGATAGCCAGAAAATTGTATGAAACTGCCTTTGGTATTATAATGGACTTTTATTAAATTGCTTGAAAATTGTATGGAACTACTTTAAGTTCTACTTGTATTGAGAAATTGTGTGTCAGCTGCATTGGCACTCGTGTTATCAGATAAGATAGCCAGAAAATACAACTACATTGGCACTAGAGTTATCAGGTAAGATAGCCAGAAAATGTATGAAACTACCTTTTGTATTACAATGGAGACATATGGTAACAACTACATTGGCACTGGAGCTATCAGGTAAGAAAGCCAGGAAATTGTATGAAACTGCCTTGGGTATAATAAAGAGGACATATGATAACAAATACATCACCACTAGAGTTATCAAGTATGATAGCCAGAACATTGTATGAAACTGCCTTGGCTATTATAATGGAGACATATGGTAACATACGTTCAGGAATTCTGGTATTGAGAAATGGTATCAATTACTTTGGCACAGGAGTTATCAGGCAAAGTAGGTACATTGTATGAAACTACATTCAGTAATAGTGTATTGATAAATGGTTCCAACGACTTTGGCACAGGAATTATTAGGTAAAATAGCTAGACAATTATATGAAACTAC
The DNA here is from genome assembly GCA_964016985.1 of Anodontia alba. Lineage (NCBI taxonomy): Eukaryota > Metazoa > Mollusca > Bivalvia > Lucinida > Lucinidae > Anodontia > Anodontia alba. The sequence continues at coordinate 86,799,527 of OZ024825.1, read as the reverse complement.
ATTCAATAATAGTGCTATTGATAAATGGTATTAAGTACTTTGGCACAAGAGTTGTCAGGTAAAATAGCTAGAACATTGTATAAAACTACAGTCAGTAATAGTGGTACTGATAAATGGTATCAACTACTTTGGCACAGGAGTTATCAGGTAAGATATCTGGAAGATTGTATATAACAACATTCAGTAATAGTGGTATTGATAAATGATATCAACAGGTAAGATAGCTAGAAAATTATATAAAACTACAGTCAATAATAGATGTATGAAACTCAGCTTCTTTGGCACAGGAGTTGTTATCAGATAAAATAGCTAGAAAATTGTATGAAACTACATTCAGTAAAAGTGGTATTGAGAAATGGTATCAACTACTTTGGCACAGGGGTAATCCGATAAAATAGATATACAGTTGTATGAAACTACAGTCAGTTATAGTGGTATTGATAAATGGTACCAACCATATTGGCACTGGAGTGGTCAGGTAAAATAGCTAGAAAATTGTATGAAACTGCATTCAGTTATAGAAGTATTGATAATTGGTATCAACTACATTGGCACAGGAGTGATCAGGTAAGATAGCTAGAAAATTGTATGAAACTACTTTCAGTAAAAGTGGTATTGAGAAATGGTATCATCTACTTTGGCACAGGAGTGGTCAGGTAAAATAGCTAGAAAATTGTATGAAACTACATTTAGTTATAGAGGTATTGATAGTTGGTATCAACTACATTGGCACAGCAGTTATCAAGTAAAATATCTAGAAAAGTGTATGAAACTACTTTCAGTAATAGTGGTATTGAGAAATTGTATCAACTACCTTGGCAAAGGAGTTATTATCAGATAAAATAGCTAGAAAATTGTATGAAACTACATTCAGTAATAGTGGTATTGATAAATGGTATCAACTTCTTTGGCACAGGAGTTATCAGGTAAAATAGTTTAAAAATTGTATGAAACTACATTCAGTAATAGTGATATTGAGAAATGGCATCAACTTCTTTGGTACAGGAGTTGTTATCAGATAAAATAGCTAGAAAATTGTATGAAACTACATTCAGTAAAAGTGGTATTGAGAAATGGTATCAACTACTTTGGCCATGGATTATCAGGTAAAATAGCTATACAGTTGTATGAAACTACATTCAGTTATAGTGGTATTGATAAATGGTACCAACTACATTGGCACTGGAGTGGTCAGGTTAAATAGCTAGAAAATTGCATATAACTACATTCAGTTAAAGAAGTATTGATAATTGGTATCAACTACATTGGCACAGGAGTGATAAAGTAAGATAGCTAGAAAATTATATGAAACTACTTTCAGTAATAGTGGTATTGAGAAATGGTATCAACTGCTTTGGCACAGGAGTTGTTATCAGAAAAAATAGCTAGAAAAATGTATGAAACTTCATCCAGTAATAGTGGTATTGATAAATGGTATCAACTACTTTGGCACAGGAGTTATCAGGTAAAATAGTTAAAAAATTATATGAAACTACATTCAGTAATAGTGGTATTGATAAATGGCATCAACTTCTTTGGCACATGAGTTATCAGAAAAAATAGCTAGAAAATTGTATGAAACTACATTCAGTAATAATGGTATTGAGTGGTATCAACTACTTTGGCACAGGGTTATCAGGTAAAATAGCTAGAAAATTATATGAAACTACATTCAGTAATAGTGCTATTGATAAATGGTATGAAGTACTTTGGCACAGGAGATATCAGGTAAAATAGCTTGAAACTGTCTTGGTCTTTAGTCTGGAGACCCCCATAATATTAATGACAACTAGTTCAGCCTAAAGCTGAAATTGGGTTCTTCCAAATTATAGTGTAAGGGAGTCTGTATAGTCTATATCAGGGTGAATATAATAGAGACATTTGTAATATTTTGACTATGGAACTAATTGAGTAGAACAGCAGGAGAAAGTGTATGAATTGTTTTGGATAATATAATGAAGATATCCAATAACAGCTACCTTGGCACTGGAATTATCATATAAAATAACACAGTAAGTGTCTTAAAATTTTGTATACTAAAGTATCTGAAAAAATGGCACAGGCAAATAGTGCAGACCCAGATCAGACTGCTCCTGAAGAAGCAATCTGATCAGGTCTCTACTCAGTTATTTAAGAAACAACTGCATAAAAAAAGCAAAATATAGGCCAAAAGTGTATGGAATAAAGTGTTTGAAATTTTAGGACATTTACTGAAGTCAAATTGTTTGAAATGGCTTTTGGTAATATAAAGCAGGCATCTGATAGTGATTACCAAGACAGGGTAGTTATCAGATAAAATAGCAGGAAAACACAAGAAACTGCCTTGGGTAATAGAGATATATGGTAATAACTACTTTGGCCCTGTGGATAAAATACAGTTGACTCCAGTTATCTCGACCTCGCTTATCTCGAATAACCGCTTATCTCGAAGTGAAAATCTGGTCCCTGCCGAAACATGAATATCTAACAACAGGTAAAAAATATTGTGGAAAAGAGGAGAAATCGCTCCTAAGGAGCAATTTCTCCTCTTTTCCACAATATTTTCAATATATCTAACTTCAAGAGTCCAATTACATATATATATTTGTTAAATGTGGTTGTGCAAATTATTTTTTCCTCAATTCTGATATGTCGAGGTACGGGTATCTCTGAGTATTTCAGAGAGTCCCTTGGAATTCGAGATAACGAGAGTCGACTGTAGCAGAAAAATTTTATAAAATTGTCTTGAGTAATATAATAGAGAAATATGGTAAAAACTACTTTGGCAATTGCATTTTTCCATATAATCTATACATGTTTGGATACAATGCTTTTGGGGTCAGCCTTTCAACCGTCTTATATCCAAAACCATCTGATATCTAAAACTGTCTTATAATGAACCATCTTATAATGAACCATCTTATAAGGATGTTCCAGTGTATATAGCAACTTTGGCACTGAATAAAGTAATATGCAAATTGTATGAAACTGCTTTTGGTTATTATAAAGGAATTATGGTCATGTATGGTTTTCCTTTGATATTACATTTGTTAAGAAGTGGACATTGGTGCTTCCAATTCCAAAGCCTATTTACTGTGAATTCTATCAATCATAGAGTTTTTATACTGGTAAAGTGTTTCATTTTGATCATTTTTTTTTTCAAATAGACAAGCAGCTGAAGCTGTAACATAATTTTACCATATTGGTCAACATTTTCAGTTTATTTGTTTAATTATAGCCCTGCTTTGAAAAAGTGGGGCTGTACTGGATTTGCCTTGTCTTTCCATCATTCCTTCAGTTTGTCATTCCATCCAACCTCTTCAGATAAATTTCCGGCACACTTTTCTCAAGAACTGTAAGGGTTACAAAGTTTAAACTTGGTACACACATACCCAGCGGGTTGATGTGTAGTGTGTACCGTAATCAGGGGCAAGGGTCTGTAACTCTTGGAGTTACATCCCTTGATAGGTTTTACAATTTGCTATTAATGAAAAGTTTTCGTCACACTTTTCTCAAGAACTGTAAGGGTTACAAAGTTAAACTTGGTACATACATGGACAGTGGGTTGATATATTGTGTACTGTGTATGTTGGATTCAGGGCCAAAGGCCCATAACTCTTGAAGTTACATTCCTTGTTAGGTTTTACAATTTATCATTAATGAACAATTTTCGTTACAGAATTCTCAGGAACTATGAAAGCTATAAAGTTAAAACTTGGTACACACATGGACAATGGGCTGATGTATTGCATATACCAGAATCAGGGCCAAGGGCCTATAATTCTTGGAGTTACATCCCTTGATAGGTTTTAAAATTTGCCATTAATGAAAACTTTTCGTCACTTTTTCTCAAGAACTGTAAGGGTTACAAAGTTGAAACCTGGTGGACGGTGGGTTGACATATTGTGTATACTGCAATCAGGGCAAAGGGCCCATAACTTTTGGAGTTAAACTCCATGATAGGTTTTACAGTTTACCATCAATGAAAAATTTTTGTTATAAATTTCTCAGGAACTGTAAAAGCTGTAAAAACATGAATCTTGATACACACATGGACTGATGTATTGTGTATACCATAATCAGGGCCAAGTGCCTATAACTCGTAGAGTTAATCTCTTGATAGGTTTTACAGTTTGCCATTCATGAAGACTTTTCATAGCACTTTTCTCCAGAACTGTAAGGGTTACAAAGTTGAAACCTGGTACACACATGGACAGCGGGCTGATGTACCAGAATCAGGGCTCTTGGAGTTACATCCCTTCATAGGTTTTACATTTTGCCATTAATAAAAAAAAAATTTCGTCAGACTTTCCTCAAGAACTGTAAGGGCTACAAAGTTGAAACCTGGTACACATATGGACAATGTGGAATCGGGGCCAAGGTCCGATAACTTTTTGAGTTAATCCCATGATAGGTTTTACTATTTGCCATAAATAAAAAATTGATAGGTTTTACAATTTACCATGGCAGACCTTGGTGGCTCAGTTGGATGTGCCTCCTACTGGTGATCAGGAGGATGCCGGTTCGACCCCTGCTGGGTCGGCAACATTCTTTGGTGGAGATTTGATCATGAAATATTTTCTACGATCATTCTCTCCCTTCTACTCATTCAAGAAAGGCAGTTGTCTGTTTCTGGTGAAAGAATGTGCACAATACTGGTTAACCGCTTGGGGGACTAAGCCTGCCCAGTAAAAGTGTGGTTAGGTAAACTGACCATGCTTGACATGACCCCATTAGGTTGACTGGGCCATAAAATCTCAACTCAAACAATATAATTTACAATCAATGAAAAAGTTTTGTTATAGATTTCTCAGGAATTATGAAAGCTGTAAAGTTGAAATTTGGTACACACATGTACAGTGGGCTGATGCATCAGGTATACCAGAATCAGGGCCAAGGGCCTTAACTCTTATACATCCCTTGATAGGTTTTACAATTTGCCATTAATGAAAATTTTCGTCACACTTTTCTCAAGAACTGTAAGGGTTTCAAAGTTGAAATCTGGTACACACATGGACAGTTGGCTGATTGTGTCTACCAGAATATGGGCCAAGGGACCATAGCTCTTGGAGTTAAATCCAATGATAGGTTTTACAATTTGCCATAAATTAAAAATTTTCATTACAGATATCTCAGAAAATATGAAAGCTATAAAGTTGAACTTGGTACACACATGGACAGTGGGCTGTTGTATCATGTAAAGCAGAATCAGGGTCAAGGGCCTATAACTCTTGGAGTTACATCCCTTGATAGATTTTACAATTTGCCATTAATGAAAAATTTTTGTTGCACTATTCTCAGGAACTATAAGGGTAATAAAGTTGAAACCTGGTACACACATGGATAGTGGGTTGATGTATCCTGTATACTGGAATCAGGGCCAAGGGCCCACAACTCATGGAGTTAAATCCCTTGGTAGGTTTTACATTACCATATTACCATGTCCTACAGTGATGTTATCTGGTAAGCATGAATTTAATATATTTCAACACTGTGGGTATTTCTCCTCTGATAGCACTGCAGCTGAGCTATAGTCAGATCCTCTGACAGCTCTAGTTTGATCTGTATCAGTGAATCCTGCAGTTAAACATAGCTTCAGATAAGAGGTAATATTTTTCCTATTTCTTCAAACTCATATGTTGCATATGTTGTGGGTACTCATTAAAGCAGTTTGGCAAGGCACTTCTAATGAGTACCACAACATATGGTTTTGTTGAGGAATAAGAAAAACATCAGTACTAAAAATTGCCTTATGTGGAGTTATACATTAACCCATTTTACTCTTGAGACCCCCAAAAGGATAACTGGGAAACAGTGCTGACCCAGATTAGATCCTTCACAGTGCAGCATCTGATCAGTCTCCACTGTTTGCAAATAGTTTAGCCATTTTTCTCTAGGAGTATCTAAATACCATAGCCTGACATACCTAAAATTGAAAGTGGGCTCTTCCAGTATATAGTGTAGGGGAGTTTATTCAGTCCAAAATTGGTTAAATTTGAATATTTCTTTTCAGGTACAATCTTGGAGCCTTTTATTTTGGAACCAACCACTTTTTAATGGCCAAGTATCAGTTCAATGAGTCATACCAAATACACACAATGTTCTTGGGAGAAGATCATTCAGATACCAAGATTGTCAAATCAGCCTTGGATGAGGTGTCAAAGATGTGTTAGTGAAAGGTCTAAATTAACCCTAGTCCTGCTGAACCCTGCCCTGTCCTGCCTTTGCAAACAGTGTAATTCCAGATCAGTTGGCTTCTTCAGAAGCTAACTGATCTGGATCTGTACTGTTTGTCATGAAGTGTGCGAATTTATATCAACAATCTGGATCAAGTAATCTGATTGACAGAAAATTAGAAATGGGCATGGCATATATTCAGCATGGCACGGGTCAACAGGAATTGATTGACTTTAGGGGTCAAAAATGTGTTAGTGAAAGCTCTAAATTAAGAGGAATTTATTCACTTTCAGGGGAGGCAACTCTGTCAAAACTGTTTTGCCTTCCTTCTGAAACAGGGTCCACTCTAAAAGGAAAGAATTTGCTCCCCTTGGAGGTGTGCAAGGAAAACAAACAAGAAGTTACAAAATTATCTCCCTTGTTAGAAAAAAGATCCAAGAAGTTACAATAGTTGTCTCTCTTGTAAAAAATGGCAAAAAATCTGCTATTTGTATCCTGTAACATTAATATTCTCATGACCTACAGTAAATGTCCTAAAATTTGGATCACTTTATTCCGTACTTTTTTTGCCTAAATTTTCCTTTTTTTTTTGGTGTCATTTTTTCATAAAATACTTAGTGGAATGGCAAACAGTGTAGGTCCTGAGCAGTCTGATCTGGGTCTGCACTGTTTGTTTATGCCATTTTTACAGAAACTTTTGTGTACGAAATTTTAGGACATTTGCTGTAATCAAAGCTTGATCATGCAAAAAGTTTGCTCACAGATAAGGAGATGTATTGATGTAATTTTTTACCAAAGTAGACATATATCTTCTGGATACATGTTGGAGTCCTGTCAGTTAGGCAATGCCAGTGAATTCTAACCTTACGGTGCAAAAATAACAAAAAATCACCAAGGTAATTCCAATGAGAATCCACAAGATAATGTGTGTTTTGGTGTGACATGTGAATTAATTTGTCAGGATAAAAATTAGTGAGCTTCCAGAAAAAAACAAACAAAAAAACGGAGGTCCTGATTACATTTGATAAAGGACATTACCGATATTTATTTGGGAGATGATGCATAATACTGGGATTTTCAGAGTAAAAACTTTGTGATATTGTAATAACCTTAAGTATTGGGATACCTGATCTACTTACCATACTTCTCCTAAAATTTGAAATAGTCCATTCTACTACCTCTTGATGTGTCTAAAATATTTCTGTATGTATAGCAAACAGTGTAGACCCTGATCAGATGCCACATTCTGCGGCCTCTGATCTGAGTGTACGGCTTGCAAAGTCCTATCTGTCCCAATACTTAGGTTTATTAAGGTACTCATTGAAAAATAAACTTAAAGGAAAACACTCACAAAATTGATAATCTGTTTAAAGTTATAGATCTACATTAGCTGAGAAAATTGATGTAAATTTTATCAAAATCGGTTGAAAAGTAAGAAAGTTATTGGTATTTGAAGATTTCAAACAAGGCTGTCGTGGGCGCCACTATTGTAAGAGTTTATGATGTCATTTGCTTCTAATGAAATATGCATAAACTGAATAACTCACATATGCAAAAACATCAAATGCTATCTTTCTGCATATGTCTTCTTTGGTATAATAGCAACTTATTATCCCTAAAATTGTTTTCTGTCTAACATTTTAGAATTTTTCAGACCCTCATTAAGAATTCAAAATGGTGACACCCATGTTGACAATTACAAAAGCTAAAAACTCCAATAGCTTCCCCATTTCATGATGGATTTTGATAAAACTTGCACCAAAATGTTCAGTTTGTAAATATCTTGAACATCAGACCTACTTTATATTTTGTGAGTGATTCCCTTTTAACATAAATGGTAATTTTTATCGCGACTGCTTTAGCAAGCAGGAGTGACATAGGGTTCATTGTCCAGCAGTGGCATTGGCGTTGTCGTGCATGGCATCAACAATATTAAGCCTGTGCATTTAGCTCCGTTTCTCAAACACCGAGGTTTCTAGGCTAATGAAACCTCATACACACCTGCTATGATACACCCTGTCCCCTGCCATCTACCATTATTGACCTTGACCTACTTTTCACTCTTGGCTGAATAATGTTGGGTCTGCTTATAGCTCTGTTTCTTGAACACCATCAGCAGTTGCAACATTTCGGCAAATTTCTTGGGTATAGTCTATACATTTTTGTTTAGACACTTTTGGGGTCCCCTTTACATGGTCGAAACCTTCTTATAATGAATCGTCTAATAAAAGATGCTCCTGCCCAGTTAGCATTCTTTATAAATCTATAGTGGGCCATTATTGGCATGTCAGGGTAGCTATAGATTTATAAACAACTAGCTGGCAGCCCAGCTAGCATTCTTCATAAATCTATAGCGGGCCATTATTGGCCTGTCAGGGTAGCTGACAGCTACCCTGACAGGCCAATAACGGCTCACTATAGATTTATAAAGAATGTTAGCTGGCAGCCCAGCTAGCATTCTTTATAAATCTATAGCGGGCCGTTGTCAGCCCTTCAGGGTAGCTGACGGGCCAATAACTGCCCGCTATAGATTTATAAAGAATGCTAGCTGGGAGGGTACTGCTAACAGAATTTTCTTTGAATAAGGTTTATTGCTGCATTTAATTGTGCTGTCTGTTACCTTAGAAACACAACTGTAGCATACTACAGACATTTTTCAAATTTAGAAAAAATGCATTCATTTCAATGGCAACATCAGAAAATAACAAAGATTTGTGTCCACCCACTGTAGCTCTTCACCAGGATAAAGCTTTATAGTACATAACCCTTGCATACTAGCATTGATTGTGACAGAATAAAGGCACTGTCTAATCAGTGTTTTCTTGGGTTTAAATGCTGACTAGGATAGAATTTTACACTCTCAACATTATCAGCAAAAACATTACGAAAACATACCTATTCAAATATACTGAAAATTTTAGCACCAAAAAATGAAAAATTTCAGATAAAAAATTCTGATATTTTTCATATTTCTGCTCAAAACATAGATTGTGGGTACTCATTAGATCCGCCTCGATGAGGCGGTTCTAACAAGTACCCACAATCTATGTTTTCGAGCAGAAATAAGAAAAATAATGTATACCCCTGTAAACCCCAGTTTTACTATATAAAAGTGGGGTTTGAGGAGGTCAAAATATTATAGGTATGTTTTCGTGATGACTTGCTGGAGAATTAAGGAACGGTATTTTTGTATTTCTTTAGACAAAGACCACTTATTATTCATTTAAGTCTGTATGAAAACCATATGAATTTTTGTCTGCTGCTTAGGCTATTTTTTTATGTAAATCTTTGTGAAAACCACATCAATGCATTTTTGCTGTTGACATTTGTATGACTAAATTTTCGTGAAAATCATATCAAATTTTATTATATAGCAATAAATATTGAATAATTAAAAATGTGCATTAAAGTCCAAGGAGCATGCATTGCAGATATCACTAGATATCAGTATGCTTACTTGATATTGCACACTTACTCAGATGCCTTCAATTGTTACCATTACATGGAGTTGCTTTTTATGACGTAATAGGGCAGTGATGTCACACTAAAATTTGTCACACAAGTGTGCAGGCTCTGAATTTTAGATAATGAAAATGCCTATTTAGAGGCTACATACAGACAACTGAAAATGACACAAAATATTTATAGCTATATAATAAAAGGGTTATTGCACTGATATTGGTGAATATTCTCCCTCATTGGGATATCAAAGGACGCCAGCAAGCTCGCGCCCTTTGATATCCCTCCTAGAGTCAGTATTCTCCAATATCAGTGCAATTATTATATTTACTGTTGTTTGTGATTGCTGCCGGCCTCGGTGGCTCAGTCAGATGTGCGTCCAACTTGTGATTAGGAGGTTGTGGGTTTGATCCCCTGGTCCTGCGAAGTTCTTTCATGGAGATTGATCATGAAATATTTTCTGCAGTCAGTCTGTCCCTTCCCCTGATTCAAGAAGGACAGTTGTCAGTTTCTAGGAAGAAAATATGCACAAATACTGGTTAACTGCTTAGAGGACCAAGCCTGCCCAGGAAAAAGTGTGGTTAGGTAAACTGACCGGCTCGACATGGCCCCAATGGGTTGACTGGGCCGTAAAACCTCAGTCAATCTCTGTGTTTGTGAGAAAACTGTATCAGTCATATTTATTGTTGATATTGTTACTAATCTTGTAAATCTGTGAGAAAACCATATCAAATTGTTTACACATTTGATTCATGTTTATTGTGAAATAGGTTTCTACTTACTGTAATGACTAAATGTTACGTTAGATTGTGATATTTTTACATTTTATCTGGCTTGCAGTATTGCCACTTTTCTGAGTTACAGTTGTGGTCTCTACACTAAATTGGAACATTTATTCTATATTGTATTTTTCTAGATGTGCAGTTTTACAATTATTGTTTCTACATTTTCACAACTAGAGCAAGTGCCTAGAGGGTCAAGAATACCCCCAGGCCAGGCCAGTGCAATTTCTTAATTATAAAATATTTTAAAGTTAATGATAATGATATAAAGCAAAATATAGTTTACAATGTCAGTCTGAGTGACATTGATCTATCATCCCAAGTACAACTTTTATGGAGTAAATAGTCTTCAAGACATGAATTTGCTGGACCATAAAATATAGGTCACTGACCTACATATATTGGAGAAGTTAATCTGATGGTCACATTGATCCATTATACCAACTATGATGTTAATTCATTAAATAATCTAAAAGATATTAAGCAAAATCACTAGACCATGAAATATGGGTCATCCTTATTTATATTTACTTTGAGGTGAAAGTTAGGGTCACACTGTGTCATTATATGTAAATATGACATCTAGGTATCAATTAGTGGGAGATATAAGACAAAATCACAGGGCTATGAAATATAGGTCACATAATTCCAAAATATGATAGTAATATGTTAAATTGTCTTCAAGATGTAACATAAAATTACTGGACTATGAAATATAGGGCACAGTGTCCTACATTTACTTTTAGGTCAACTGTTGGATCATACTGATTCATAATCACAAAACATGATGTTCATACTCAAATAACATTCAAGATATAAGGCAAAATTACTGGACCATGAAATATAGGTCAAGGTGACCTACTTTTGTTATGCTGTCAATCATGGTGTCACACAGAACCAACATTCCAAGTATCACATTAATCCATGAAATAGTCTTCAAGATATAAGGCAAAATCGCTGGAGCATGAAAATAAGATCACAATGACTTTATCTTATTACACTGAATGTTAATGTGATAAACATGTCTGATGCCCATCTTTCTTTATTAAGAAATTGTTTGTATAAACAAACTGCAACATACTACTTTATTGAGGCATTAATCCATGAAATAGTCTTCAAAATATAAGGCAAAATCACGAGCCTGAAAATAAGGTTACAATGATCTTGACTTTATTACACTGAATGTTGATGTGATAAACATGTTTGATGCCCTTCCTTCTTTATTAAGAGGTTGTTTGTATAAACAAACTGCAATATACTACTTTATTGGGGTGTCCTAGATTTTGACCTCTAGCCCTGCCCTGGGGCACAACCCAGGGGTTCATAGATGTAGAATGGAATAGAACCCTCCCAGGTACCCCCATACCAAATATAAAAAGTTTTTGATCAGTGGCTGCACACTTTTTAATTTAATCACACACACACACACACACACACACACACACACACACACACACACACACACACACTTTTTAATTTAACCTTTACCATTTCCATGTGAATTGACTATTTCTCCTATACAGACAATTGACATTACACAATTCCTGTGAAATGTCCTCTGCTGATATTTCTTTCAGGTACTTTATGTTGGTTAGTGGCACCCGTGGTAAATATTTATCAAAACAGACACTACCCTGATTAGTGTTTGTTCCAGATAATAATTTCACCTGGTTCTTTGAGTTGGAGTTTTAAGGCCCAGTCAAAACTGTTAAGGTCATGTTGAACTGGTCAACAGTTGTAAGAAATGCTTCTGTAAGACGGGTCCAAGTGGCCAGTTGGTTAGTGTTCTCGACTTAAGTGTCGGGTTTGAATCCTGCAGGAGGCAGAATTTGGCTAATGAGTGATTAGAATTTAGAGTGATCAGATTGGTAAATACTACCAGGGTTAAAGTACTTTTTCATTATAATCATATTTTTCAAAAATAATTTGTTAAACTATTATACATGTATATACTTTTGAGATAAAATGTTTTACAGTATTTTTACAAATTATAATTTTAAAAGGATCTGTGATTCTTATTTTCCTAGCTCAGGTAACTTTTATAATTGTATCTATATTTTAGTTCTTCTTTACTTACTGTAATAAACAAAATATTACTTTTACAAATATTTGTTTTAATTTTCTACCATAAAGACAGGTGGATGGACAGACTGTAGGAAAAACAGTTTGTCACCCTGACTTAAAGGTGGGAGACATAAAAAATGAGACAATTTTGCTTGATGCTTTAACCCATTTTAGTCTAGGGGTAATTTAAAAAATGCAATCAGGGTCTACACTGTTTGCATTCAATACAGAAATTTCTATACAACATACTAATAATAAAAAGTAACCAGACACCCTGGTAGTGGAAATAGATTTGTCCAAAGAGTTGTGGCAGAAGAGTCCCCTCCACATAAATGGGTTAAGAACACCATCCATCATCAAAAATATAAGATTCTGGTCACAGAATGATGACAGTAAGAACAATACATTTCATCTTTTATTTCTTTTTGAAAATGATAAAAGCTTGTAGCTTGCATTGTGCAATAACAATATACCAGAGAAATAAATTTTAGTGATATAAAGGATGACTGCAGATAGCTGATCGGGAAGTTCTGACCCATGCTACTTTAAAAATATTGCTTGAATAATTTCTGTGTGATATGACAGTAGCTTCAGATAAGAGGGGACATCCAGATTATATTTTTCTTATTTCTGAATGAAAATATGTTGTGGGTACTCATTAGAAGTGCCTCGGTCTAATGAGTACCTACAACATATGTTTTCGTGTAGAAATAAGAAAAATATCAAAAAGGGCTTTATCTAGAGCTATGGTAATATTCAAGTAACAACAGGATGTTTTCAGGCTTCCACACAAAACCACAAAGAAGTAATGAGGAACCTGGCTCCACCACCTCCATCAACTACATGTACATACAAGCCATAACATTGGAAAATGACCTTTGGACGTGTGCCGAGTAAAGATTCAGATCAGCCTGCACTTTAGTCTTTTGTTCAGACTGATCAGAATCTTCACTGGGCACGTTTTGGACAGCCAAGGATGCAGAGTTTCTTCATGCAGACAACAACGAGTCTCATCAGACTGCGTAGATAGATGCACAGGCTGATTTCAGTCTTTGTTGGGCGTATGTCAGAGGGTACATTTTCTCCTGTTGTGGCTCACATGTATATATTCATGTATTAACTCTTTCAGTGCCAAATTTCATCGTCTGCCTTTTTTTTTTTTTTTAATTATTATGAGCCGTCTCATCTGGGCCTATGCTGTTTGCAAGCGCCTATTATCATCGCTTGTGGCAGTGAAAGAGTTGCACATAAATAACAATATTCAAGAGTTTTTACTGTATAATGGGCATGGTGGACATCTTGGTCAGCAGAGTATAGCAATTTGAACAAACTTTCGTTCAGGTATATAGAAATTATATTACATTGTGGCTGAATTTTTAAGAAACCTACTGACTTGTCTAATGGCTATAAGTAATAGGTCTAATGATAAAATGATGAAATAACACAAGCTAAGATGAAGCCATATTATAGAATTTAAAAATCTGAAACAAGTACCCTTTCAACAGTCAGCCAGTGCTCTAGACAAGAGGGTATCCCGACAAATATATTTCTTATTTCTCCATGATAACCTATCCTGGGGGTACTCATTAGAAGTGCCACAACATAGGTTTTCATGGAGAAATAAGAAAAATATCAATACTTTTTTTATATAAACAAGCATTTCATCGAAAGCTCTGAACAGCTATGAGTTGCACATAAAACAAATGAGATTCAAACAAAAAACAAGAAAGATCAATAAGCAGTGCTTATTAGATCCCCCCTCACCCCCCCCCCCCCACCCCCCACCCCCCCTGCAAGGCAAGGACCAAAATGTAACGGTTGAGCAGATGGACATGAAAACAGTATACCCCGCTCCCCTACAAACAGTTAGAGGAAGGCGGGTATAAATAATGCCTCCACAATACAATATCATTAAACAGGGGCAAGTTCAGCAGATGACAAATTGATTATATTTTTTTCATTTTTCATAGTAAAAACAGGCAATGACATTTCATGCAAATTTTCTCCTTAGAGAGAGTTTGCATGAAATGTCAAAGCTTATTTTCCAGGAATAATTAGAAAAAATATTTTAAGATGTCATCTGCTGAAATTTGACCTAGCATGCTAAACATTAAATGGAATTATATACAAAATAAAGAAAAAAAATACAAGAGCAGTCCTATACATTTTCATCTATCTGTCTAGATTTTTAACCCTACCAGGCAACTGAGTCACATTTATACATTTTCATTTGTAAATAAGATTAAATTATAACTAAGATTTATTTTAAACTGTTGGTTTAAGATCAAGCAAAACCATAAATATACTGACCCAAAAAAGAAATGCAACTCTTCCGAACTGCAAAGGAAAGTAAAATACCTTTTTTATTTCTGCTGCAATAAAAAAAATATGTGTTGGTTCAGAATTTCTTGCATGTATACTTTATATTGAAGAATAAACAATTAAAATATACCATCAATGGCCAATCTCATCAAAAAAAAAAGTTATCTCCCTGCAATAATCAATACAGGTATAACAGTCCTGCATTTGGTCAAAAACAGTTTTTATCATTAAAATACAATGTGTTTTTTTTTTCCTCGAAAAAAAAGACATTTTTTTTTATTTTTTTTTTTATATATTTTAACAGTTTATTTTTGGCTTATTCTCAAAATTAAATATGAAACTCCTGTAATGTAAGAATTAATATCTGTAAAAGTTTGAAAGCAAATATATTCAAAAATTAACAAAATTTAACTTTGAACACATGTACATACCAAAAAACTATAGTTAATTTCTCCTAGGACTGTTGTTTCAATATGTGCCCTCTAGCAATAAGCAAGAGAAGTTAACTCAGTGCAATTCTCCATTGTTAATTTACAGGAATATTTTACATACTAGATTAGTTTTACAATCACAAGGTATTAGTCTTCATTTCTTTTGCTATATAGTAGTGGTGAGTTTCTTTTGCAGGGGTCAGTACACGTAGAGTGAGTTTTAGCCAGTTAGAAAATTTCCCCGAGAACTTGTGTTTTTTTTCGGATTATATCCTTAGAGTTGCATTCAAATGAGATCAGAGAATATACAATGTGCAATTCAAGAAAAGGGCTGTTATGTCATATGTAAACAGTGAAGGCCGAGATCAACCTGCATATCCTCAGTCTGACAGGGCCTTCTTTGTTTGTTGTGATCTTCTATGTACAGTAGTCATTGATTCTGTAGGCAAGCAAAGAAGGCCCTATAATAATAAAACAAGAAAAATGCCTAATGGCATTATGGACAGGTTTTTCAAAAAGTTTAACCAAAGATAAACCTTGCACGACACCCAGTGCCCGATGCCTGCCCGCCCGCATAGACACTGCTATTTTAACGGATGGATTTTTGAAAAACCCTTTTCAAAAAGCATAATTCATAAAATTTCTGCTATGGTTACTTTCTGGCCCATTAATGTTGTTTTAATCTTTACCACTCTCTGAGCAAATGACAAATGATATTTTTCTTATTTTTCAGGATCTGACATTTGTCTCCTTTGGAGACAACTTGCATGAACTGTCAAATCCTGTTTTCTGGGAAAAATAAGAAAAAAATATTTCAATATGTTGTCTGCTGAGAATATTACCCAGGGCCCAGTTGTTCAAAGCGTCGTTAGCTTAACGAGCTCGTTAAGGGTCATTTCGTTAACTGTTTTAGTGGATTCAATATACAATATTCTGATATTTTTTGCTGAAAAAATGTGAGTAGCTTTTGCACTGCAAAAGCTACTCACATTTTTTCAGCAAAAAATTTCAGCATATTTGCGTATCACTCGATGTAAATTTTAACGAATCGTTAACTAACGATGTCGTTAGTTTTGAACAACTGGGCCCAGAGTGCTAAGCATTAACTACATATTGACTAAACTCTACTGAGATGACTATTGCACATGAAGGGTGACCAAATGCCCTGAATTTTCTGGGCTGATCTAGAAAACATCAACAAAGCATGAAAACTGAGAAATTTTATCCATAGCCCAAAATAAAAGTAAACTGTCCATTCTCGCAAATAAGTGTCTATTCTGCCAATAACTGGCATAAAACTGACCAGAAAGTTTGAGTAAAAATGCAAATTTCAGATTGAAAATTATGCCGCAACTTTTGGAGTGGTGTTCATTACAGATAAGAAAAATAAGTTAGGAAAAGTGGTTGCCCTACACATGTATAAACATGAATCCTTCAACCATCAAAAAAAAAAAAAAAAAAATTAGGCTATAATTTACATGGATATTTACCGATATATATACGTCTGAATATTATGAAGAACACTATCTATTAAGCACCAAACATAAAGTAACATTTACAAATAAAAATAACACAAGATGAGCCATGTGTGCCACAGCTCCAGATAATATTTTTCTCATTTCTCCACAAAAACATATATTGTGGGTACTCATTAGAAATGCCTTGGTGAGGCACTTCTAATGAGTACCATAATGTATTTTTTTGTGGAGAAATATGAACAATATCAATATTAACTATGCAGAAACTACAAGGCTAAAGAAATACCCCATCATTTAGTATTCAAGTCAAGAGATACACAGTACACATTCCTAAGGCAAAATGAGCAGATAACAAGTAGTAAATATTTTGTTCTTTTTACAGGAACAAAAAGTCACATACCTGTATCCTTCAAGGGAAATAACTCTTGACACAGAAATATTTCCCTCTCTTCCCACTGAGGCTACTCTTAAAGGGAGGAATTTGCTCTGATAGCAATTTTTTTTTCCCTTTCAGAGTAGCCCCCATTTTTTAAAAAAAGGATTTATGTACTAGGGAGTTCTGCAAATGTCACCTCCTTTGAAACAGTGGCAACATCTTAAGCCTATCCATTCCTATTAAATTCAGCATGCTAAAGGTGGTTCACAGTTAACGACACAAAAGGTACAGTAACACAATACACTACAACCTCTTTATAACACGGTTCATTATAACACGGTTTTGGATATAACACAGTTAAAAGATGGATCCCAAAAATGTATAGATTATATTGAAAAATGACCATAAATGGTCATTTTTCAATATAATCTATACATTTTTGTTTGGATATAACACGGTTGTTTAACTAACATGCTTTATGCTATGGACCCCAACAACAGTGTTATAAAGAGGTTGTGATGTATTTGCACAGTTGAGCAAAGGAAATGGTTTAAGCTGGTCAAATAATTCCATTCTCTCTTAACAAACTGAAAAGCAAGCATCAAAAATAATTCTCCCATCAAGACTAAACTCCCATCAAGACTAAACTATACCTGCCGTCTGGTCAATATAACATGAAATAATTATTTTCTCTCAACAACATGAATGTCTTTGAAAGAACTTCAGCTGTTTTGCTAAGTAATGTACATGTATTCATCAGAGATGTTGCCCCAAAAAAGACAATGGATTGCTTGAGGGCAGCATCTTTTGTAAAACAGGGGCAGAACAACTGCTAACAAGGGCAGGTGTCCACAGGCAAGATATCTAAATGTATGAATTATGAAAAGAATCAGTGGCTACTTTTCAGACAAGCTGTTCTCATAAGATGTTAACTTATGAGGAATGTAACTTCTCATAAGATGTAAACTTGTGAGGAATGTAACTTCTCATAAGATGTTAACTTGTGAGGAATGTAACTTCTCATAAGATGTTAACTTGTGAGGAATGTAACTTCTCATAAGATGTTAACTTATGAGGAATGTAACTTCTCATAAGATATTAACTTATGAGGAATGTAACTCTGTCAAAATTGTTTTACCTTTCCTGAAAAGGGGTCTAAAAGGAAAGAATTTGCTGCACCTGAGTAGCCAGTCTAATTAAAATTAAAACGCTTTACAAAGCACATCTCAAAAATGGGAAAAACATCAATGAAAAGTAGCAGTTACTTGTAAAATATGTTAATGGACTCTGGTTGCCCTAGGAAAATATTTTGCCAGCTGTCATCAGCATGCATGTGTAAACTAAAACAATTTCTTGAACAGCAGTTATAAAACATAATGTACTACCGTATTCACCCCATTTAGCGCCCCAGGTGCTAAAAAAATTGGAAAGAGGGGATGCCTATTAGGAACAACAATGTTGCAAGAATGGTGATTTCTTAAATACAGTACAAACAGTCAACACAGATGCATTGGAATAGCGGAGGGCTTTAAAATGCCTTTTGTGTTAAGCTTTACAGCAGATCCGGCAATGACAGAAGGGCTGAAATCTTTACTTTCGGTAAGTGAAAAATATTTTTTCTCTGACTGCAGAAGGGGGCACTAATAACATTTTTCTTGGAAAAAACAGTGAGGGGGTGCTTATAGGGGCAGGGCTGCTAAATGGGATGAATATGGTATTAATTTTGTTGAATAGAAATTGCTGTGACACACATATAAAATAAATAATGTTTATAGAGTGCTTTAGTGACATAATGGGGGAAGTTGAACTGATTGGCTGATTTTATTCAGATCGTGTCACAATAATTACATCAGTCAGACTGCCATCTGATCTGATTACAAAAACTATAATAAGAAGCTAGCTTGGGCCAAAGGCAACCAGTGCTGAAATATATGGAGAGCAGAGGACATTATTGAGCTAAGCTGAACTAGTTATTTAGTACCCCAAACACCTTTCTTAACAATTTCTGAATATATTAACACACAAACAAACAAACAAAATTACAACATACGTTTAAATATATACAGATATATATCTTTCTTTAATGTAACAAATGGAATGTTCAACTTTATCTAATACTGAATGGTGCAAATAAATAAACTAATCACAGAGATGTACACAATAACATGATTAATAAAAAAATCAGCATTACTGATTAAAGGGGAAATGATACATTTTCAGGAGAGACAACTCCATCAAAACTGTTTTTGTTCCCTTCAGAAATGGGTCCACTCTAAAACTGGAGTTTTATGGCCCAGTCAATACTGTTAAGGACATGTTGAGCTGGCTAGTTAACTTACCTACACTTTTCCTGGGCAAGCTTAGTCCTCAAGGTGGTTAATCAGTGTTTTGTACACATACTTTAGCCACTAACTGACAAATGCCCTTCTTTAATCAGCAGAAGGGGGAAAATGACCACAGAAATAATTCTATGATCAATTTCCACAAGTGTTACTTGCTACTCTAAAAGGAAAGAATTTGATCAAGGGATATCAAATTCTTTCCTTATTGAGAAGACACCTTTTCAGGAAGGGACTAATGTATCAGAAAGCAAACAGGAAGTCACAAAAGTTGTCTCCCTTGTAATATGGCAGAAAATCTACCAAGTGTATCCATTCACCTAAACCCTTAAAATGCCAAGAAAACCTGCATCTGAAAATGTCATCTGTTTATGTTGTCTACTGAATATTCTTGCAAACTTTTCAAACCTATTTTTGCATACCGGCAAACAGTGTGGACCCAGATCAGACTGCTCCTAAAGGAGCAGTCTGATCTGGGTCCACATTGTTTGCAAAAATGACTTTTAAAATCACAAGCAGATGACAAAGCAGATAACAGTTGTTGTGAATGGCAGTTTAAGGGTTAAGTAGCATAACTAAAACCATTCTTTATTTGCCTCATTGCAAGGATCAGTTGGAACAATTAACTTGACCCCAAAAGCACCATTCACAACCGCAGCAGATGACAAATTATTATTATTACTATTTTTAAAAAAAAAAACAAAAAAAAACAGATCTTGAAATTTCATGTGACATAGCATGAAATGTTAGGACATGTTTTCTCGGAATCATAAGAAAAATATAAGTTTTAGGATGTCATCTGCTACAAATTTTACTTGGCCCTTTAAGGATTAAAATAGCACTGTAAGCAAAATATGCAAGCTTGATTCATTTTGTCCTCGACAAAAAGTATAGATAAACCTGCAGCAAAATTGTGAATATGATTTCTGATATTTTTATTTTCATGCAAGTCAGAAATGCACTATGCACAACATACCGTCATAATTTATACACTTTGGTCTCCCAGTAATGCACAACACAAGTGACCATAAATTCAGTAATGGACAAACATACAGAAAGACGACTTCTTGTAGGTGATATATAATGGAACATTGTACACAACTAGGTAATCTGCTGCTTTTTAGTACCCTTTTCCACTTTTTTCTCATTCTGCCATGATTCACAACACAGAAAGACTATTTCTAGCAACAAGTCTCTTATTACAAGCAAATAAGCAAATGTGCAATCTGATGTTTGGTATTAACTTCATTTTAACATTGTCTACATCAGCCCTTTTCACCAAAACATACCGATATCATCTTTCTCCACCAAATTTGACAAAATGACCAGTGAGTCACTATACCTCCAGCTGCCACAGTATCAGTTTTTGCCCTTGGCCTTGACCTTCCATGTCAGGTAACACTTACAGCTATATACTCTAATAAAATTTGGGAATTACATATAGCAATTAACAAAACATGAAGTAAATCCATCAACAGATCTTGCTAAGATAACATCTTAAAAACTTTGGTGCAGATGTCCACTAAGACTATGGAAGGACAAACGAATGTTTGTTTGTTTGTGCTGAGGTTTTACGGCCCAGTCAACCCAATGGGGTCATGTTGAGCATGGTCAGTTTACCTAACCACATGTTTACTGGGCAGGCTTAGTCCTCTAAGCGGTTAACCAGTATTGTGCACATTCTTTCGCCAGAAACTGACAACTGCCCTTCTTGAATCAGCGGGAGGGAGAGAATGACCGTAGAAAATATTTCATGATCAATCTCTACGAAAGAATGTTGCCGACCTCTGCGGGGGTTGAACCCGCGACCTCCTGGTCTCCAGTCGGACGGCGCATCCAACTGAGCCACTGAGGCCAACAAACCAATGTACATATGTACGAATGAACAGATGAATGGAAAAGTGAAAACTATATATCTTTCGGCATATATTGTAGGGGGTATAACTATGCTGCAGGTATCCCATTCCGATGGGCTCAGTGAGGCAATTCTAACTGGTACACATAGCATATATTTTCATGGAGAAATACATGTACAATACATATACATGTACAATTGACTCATTATCTCGAAGTACTAGGGACTCTCTGAAATACTTTGAGACATCTGTAGCTTGACGTATCAGATTTGCAGAATTGAGGAAAAATTAAATCAAACAACCACATTTAACAAATGAATATGTAATTTGATTCCTGAAGTTAGAGATATATTGAAAATATTGTGGTAAAGAGGAGAAATTGCTCCTTAGGAACAATTTCTCCTCTTTTCCACAATATTTAGTTACCTGTTGTCAGATTTCTATGTTAAAACAGGAACCAGATTTTCACTTCGAGATAAGCGGTTATTCGAGATAAACGAAGTCGAGATAACGAAAGCCAACTGTATCTAGATATCCTTCCCATCTTCAATGTTCTCCCATAATATATAGTGAAAACAGGGGTATGCTGGGGTTCAAGGTGACATTACGAGAACAAGCCTAATCGAATATACTGGAAATTTTGCCACCAAAAAATGAAAATTTTCGGATAAAAATTTCTGGTATTTTTCATATTCTGTTCAAAACATAGATTGTGGGGTACTCATTAGAACTGCCTCAGCAAGGCAGTTCTGAGTACCCACAATCTATGTTTTTGAGCAGAAATAAGAAAAATAATGTCTACCCCTGTAAACCCCAGTTTTACTATATAAAAGTGGGATTTAAGGGGGTCAACATTATATATGTATGTTTTTGTGATGGAATTTTTTAATTTTACATTTTTAAACCAGGGTTTCAATTCGTTTGTTACTTCTAGCAATCTTTTTACTGCCTACACCTATTTAAATGTGCTTAACGCTTGTCATGCTGAACCGGATATACCCTACCTTTGAAAACAGTGTAGATACAGATCAGTTGGCTTCTGAAAAAGCCAACTGATCTGGATCTGCACTGTTTGCTATAAAGTATGTGAATTTATAGCAACAATCTGGATCAAAAATCTGATTGGCTGAAAATTAGAAGTGGACGAGGCATTTTAATTTAATCAGCATGACAAGGGTTAACAACCAAAATATTTCTCATTTCCCGTATTATATGGTGAAAATGATCATGCCTTACATAGTTTTAGATAAGGTTATCAACATAAATCTTTGTTTTATTTCTCCACAAAAAACATATGTTGTGGGTACTCATTGGAAGTGCCTCAGGGAGGTACTTCTAATGAGTACCCACAACATATGTTTTCTTGAAGATATAAGAAAAATATCAGTATGTTGGTTGAAAAAAGTGCCTTATCTGGAGCTATGCAACCAAGTGCACTATACAATGTCACACTGATCAGTAACTACAGCATTTGTTGTCAATCTGACTTTAAACAAAACCTTTCCTCCAGATGAATCCTATCTGGGACACAGCAGTACAGAATCCTAGGTCCTATTTAAGCTGATTAACTATGCTACGAGTCTGACATTACTATCATAATCCAAAACCTTCAAAATGAGAATTTTCACCTCCATAATATGCTACTGGATTGGAAACATTTATTGTTAAATTTCAAGAGCTTTCAGTAAGTCTACAAAATATGGATTTCTGCTATCACTAACAAAATCCAAATGCTTCAAAATAAGAAGAATTTTCACCTCTGATGGATCAGAAGTATTTGTTTCTTTTTAAATTGAAATTTCTTATTCTATCCATTATTCATTAAGTCCACAGAAATGTGTTTGGTTTGATTCATATTTCCAGAAAATTCAAAGCTGACACTCATCAATGGTCTACGATGAACAGGGGCTGACCCAATCACATGACTTGGTTTATTTATTGAGCTGTCGATGTGTCTGAAAGAAACAAGAAAGGCAAAAGGTTACCGTCATTATGAAAACACGCCTATTCAAATATACTGAAAATTTTACCACCAAAAAATGAAGATTTTCAGATAAAAAATTCTGATATTTTTCATATTTCTGCTAAAAAAATATAGATTGTGGGTACTCATTAGAACCGCCTTGATGAGGTGGTTCTAAAGAGTACCCACAATCTATGTTTTGCGCAGAAATAAGAAAAATAATGTATACCCCTGTAAACCCCAGTTTTACTTCATAAAAGTGGGGTTTAAGGGGGCCAAAATAATATAGGCATGTTATCGTGATGACTTAAAGCGATATAGCAGATAAAAAAAAATATTCAGAAGATAACATTTCTTATTTTTGCCTCATTACAAATGCTGTAACCCAATGATTATTTTAGACATAAATTTTAATTAATCATTAATTATTAAAAAGATAATAATTAATAGCTGATTAAAATTCATATCTTAAATAATCATTGGGTTACATTTACTGAGGGCACTCAATGGAACTGAATCCCCATGAGTGCAACAAGATATGTTTTGGTGTAAAATAACAAGCATTATCACATCAATTAACAAAAATGTATATATTATATAGAAAATAGTCATTTTTCTCTATAATCTATACATTTTTGTTTGGATATAACACAGTTGTTTAGCTAACATGGTTTTTGCTTTGGATCTAAATAATAGTGTTTTTTGTTTGTTTTGAGGTTTTACGGCCCAGTCAACCCAATGGGGTCATGTTGAGCGTGGTCAGCTTACCTAACCACACGTTTACTGGGCAGGCTTAGTCATTTAAGCAGTTAACCAGTATTGTGCACATTCTTTTGCCAGAAACTGACAACTGCCCTTCTTGAATCAGCAGAAGGGAAAGAATGACCGTAGAAAATATTTCACGATCAATCTCCACAAAAGAATGTTGCCGACCTCGGTGGGGGCTGAACCCGCGACCTCCTGGTCTCCAGTCGGACGGCGCATTCAACTGAGCCACCGAGGCCGACTTAATAGTGTTGTAAAGAGGTTATGGTGTAACCACTCTTGCTCCAGGCAAATTCTGCTGTGTAGACCAGGCTGTGAATAAGGCCCCTTTCTGCATTAAACAGCTCAAAAACAGCAAAAAATAATAATAAGGCAAATGTTCTAAATATTCAAATGGTAAAAAATAATAATGAAAAATAAGTTTATTGTCCCTCCTCACCAATGAAGCAAAGGAGGCAATTAGTTACTGCCCTTTGCAAAATTAGTTGCTTTCCTAAAACATTATAAAATTATCTGTTTAGAACTAAAAGGTGCAATACAGTTCATATATATTTTTAGAACATTTACAGTAGTGAAAAATTCCTGTAAGCCCAACAATGGTTAATCAGCAATTAAACAAACATACAAAACAATGTATTAAGCATAAAAGCAATTATTTCAGTATGACTGATCAAACTCTTAAATATGTTATAGCATCCTTCCTTTTGTTCTATTTGTTGATTTGTTAGTCAGGGTTCTCATTTGTTATATCTTGCAAAAAACATAACTCTACAATCGGAAAGATATACATTTGTTTGTTTTTTTTTTGTTTTTTTTTTGTTTTTTTTTTTGTATATATAAAGCCTGGATATTGCAAGGTATAAAACCACTGTATAGTTATCTGAAACTAACTGCATTTTGGTGAAATGCATGCATTTTGCATAGTACTCTTTTCAAATTTTTCCTAGCAACTGTAAGTGATGTTAAATGTATAGTATACAGGTAAATACACATGACTAGTGATAAATTAAAACCAGCAATGAATGTTTAAAATTCTTGTCATGTTTTTGTTAAACAGCTTGTACTTTATGGAATTTTGATGAACATTTTTATACAGGGAAATTACTTGACTTATTATATTTGGTCTTCATACATTCTTACTGAGTGTAGTTCATCAATAAATGTTTTAAAATTGTGGACATGACACAATTTGCAGAGAGCTCTTTCAGCATGCATTTTAGACTTACATATTGTATAACATTGTATTTGATTAGTTATTCAAGGGAATAAATATGGTTTGTGGGAGGTTCGTACTTTTGCACTCTTGCAGACTTGGGTTCCCGGGAACCAGTCTTTAGCTTTATGCAAATGAGGCAACTCCCTGTCATCTGGGCCCAAGTTCTGCTGCATCAGTTTTTAGCTCCAGTGCTTGTTGAACACAGCGCTCAGAATTTTCAGATTATTAATTTCTTATACTTATAATAACAGTATTGAAAGGAACATTACTGTTTTCTAAGATCTTCACATTTAGTGTTGAATATATATACCTTATTGTTATATGGATTTTATGTTTGATAAATGCTTGGTTATGTGACACTATGGCTTCTAAGCGCCATTCTCGTAGAAGGACTATTCCTTATGATTTGGGTAACCCCACCAACTGGACGGCTGCACAGCTTAGAAAAGAAATTTCGAAACTGGGTGTGAATCTGACTACTTCCATTCCGAAGACTGCTTTAATTCAAATTTATACACAGTTGTATACTGCCAGTTCCTCGACTGTTTCCCAAGGACAATCAAATGTGAGTGAAAAAACAAATGAAAATGATGGAAATTTATTGGATAGATTTCAAAGTGAAAATGTGCAAATGGATAAGTCACAAGACTCAGGTATTTCTTCTCATATAACTACATCAACAACTGACAATGTTATCTCTTTACCTGACAGAGCTGTGCCTCATGATTCACAAACAGTCTTATTGCAAAGCACTGTGGGGATGGTGTCAGCAATGCAAAGTGCCATTGCATCTTTGCAGTCAACAGTGACAAGTCTACTGCAGAAACAAACAGCCAGCACTTCAAGCAGTAATCACCTGGAGCAGTTTTATCAACAGACACCAGCTCAGCCATCCAGTCTAAGTCAACAGACTTCTGCTAACCTGCATGGTGTGGCAGCTGACAGTCTTCCACATATGATGTGGTATCAGAAACTATGAGAAAAAACATTGTCTCGGGTAAATATGTCAATCTGGCATGTTTGTTAATGCCAGATTATGATGTATCAAAATCATCTGTGGACAATATGCCTGGGATTGAATTATTCAAGCGCCAGCAGAGAGATCATCGTCTGGACAGTTCTTAGTATAACTCAGTTCTTTAAGGCCTTTGGTATTTACAAAAGGGTTATGTGCGAGGCTTTTCCGCAGCGTAGGGATGAGCTAAACCTCTATGAGGCCGACATTGCTAACATTTACGAGCATTATGGTGACCTGTTTTACCAGTACCATGTCCAGTTTTCTAGGCAGGCTGCGGCATACATGGAAAAGGGTATAAAAATTGACTGGTCTAAAAGACACAAGGATTTGTTTCAGTTACTTGTTGGTGGTGCCAAGACAAAACTCTGCGACCATTGTTCTCAAGCAGATCATCAGTCTCCATTTTGCCCAACTCAGATAAGTGTTCCTCGTCCTTCAAAATCGAAAGCTATTCCTATTCAGGATTCATCCAAAGATACCTTTGGTCGGCCCGGGGTCTTTTTTAAAGGCAGAGAAATCTGCAATAACTTTAATGGAGAAAAAGGATGTTCTAGATCAGTATGCCCATTTGAACACATATGCAAAAAATGTAAAAGTTCTGGCCACGGTCAGAACTCCTGTAACCCTCAGATTCCAGCTGTGCCAGATCATAGCCATAAAGCTGAAACAAATAAATCAAAAACTTCTGTGTGACTAGATTTATTTCATTCCAGAACCCCAAGTACTCCTATTGATGTAGACAGATTAGAGCTTGAGTTAAAAATGCATCCTGATCAGGATTTTGTATCTTATCTATGTTCTGGGTTACGAAATGGTTTTGATACATTAATTCAGTCTGTATCATTGCCTAATAAGGAATGTAAGAATTTGCTCTCGGCTAGGAAGAGTCCTTTGGATGTGCAAGAGCTCATTGAGAAAGAATGTCAGCACGGTTTTTTATATGGTCCCTTTGAAAAGCCTCCTTTTGACAATTATAGAGTTAGTCCTCTAGGTTTGGCAACTGGTAAGTATTCCGAAAGAAAAGACTTATTGTTGACCTGTCTTCTCCCCATGATGACCCTTATAATGTCAGCATCAATGACTTGATAGATAAAGATACATGTAGCTTGTCATATGTTAAAACTGATGATGCAATTAAAGCAATTCAACAGCATGGGAAAGGGGCCTTACTCTGCAAGGTTGACATTTCTAATGCTTTTAAAAACCTGCCTATCAAAAGCTCTCAATGGCCATACTTTTGTGTCAAATGGAATAATCTGTATTATGTTTATGTCAGGTTAGTGTTTGGTTGTCGATCTTCGCCAAAAATTTTTGACACCTTATCCCAGGCTTTGTGTTGGATAGCTTCAAAAAATTATGGCACTGAAACAATTTTCCATCTTTTGGATGACTTCCTCACAGTTAATGAGCCGGATAGTTGTGCAGGAGAGCGCACTATGGCATTGCTCACCTTGCTACTTGGCAGGTTACGAATTCCTTTGTCAAAAGACAAATGTGTTGGACCAACAGTTTGCTTGGAGTTATCTTGGCATTATTTTAGATAGTGATCGTATGGAGGCTAGATTGCCTCTTGAGAAGGTACAGAGAATTTTGCAGTTCATTGAGAAATTACTATCCCAGCCATTTTGTACCAAGCTTGACCTTCTTCAGTTGTTGGGCCATCTAAACTTTGCTTCTCGTGTTGTATTACCTGGGAGAAGTTTTGTATCACATTTGATTCATCTATCTACTACAGTTAAAGAACTTTGGCGACGGGTCATTTTAGACAGAAGCTGTAAGGAGGACCTTCGTATGTGGGTCAGATTTCTTCGTGATTGGAATGGCATTTCTGTATTCTATGACGCATTTTTTACATTTGCCCCTGACATTGAATTATATACTGATGCATCTTTGGTTGGTTTTGGGGGAATTTTCCAAAATCAGTGGTTTTGTTCTGAATGGCCAGAAAGCATTCCATCTGTCAGCAACAATGATCTCTCTATGGCGTTTCGAGAGCTTTATCCTATAGTTGCGGCTGCTATACTCTGGGGTAAATATTGGACAACAAAAAGGATTATGTTTATGTGCGACAACATGTCAACAGTGTATATTCTACGAAAGGGACGTTCAAAGTGTATTCCTATTATGAAACTTATGCGCACACTGACATGGACAGCTGCAATTAACAATTTTTGTTTTTCTGCTCGGCATTTACCAGGTAGACAAAACATAATAGCGGACAGTCTCTCACGTTTATTGTTACAGCAGTTCCGGGAACTATCTCCCATGGCAGACAAGGATCCCCAGAATTGTCCTCAACCAGAGCAGATAATCTGGGACTAAACGATTTAAATCAGACAGTTACATCACTATGGGACTATGCATTAAGTCGCAGGACTTTGGCTGCATATGACACTGGCTTGCAGTCATTCAAGACATTTTTGCTAATGAATAATCTAGTACATTCTACTGATAGACTACCGACAGTATCTGATCATATCCTTCTCCTGTACATTGCACATTGTTATAAAACGCTGAAGTTAAGATATACAACTATAAAGTTATATTTATGTGGCATTCGTTTTGCTTACATGAAAGCTGGAATTTCATGTCCATTAGTGTGTACAAACAATTCTACTTGTTTGAGGATAACTTCCATACTTCATGCCATAAAACGTATACAGGGACAAACAACCAAAGTTAGACAACCTATTACAGCTACTGTTTTAGACAAATGTTCTGTCTTAAATGCACGCTATCTCACACCATATATGGATTGTTTGTTGTTGGCTGCCTGTATAATAGCATTCTTTGGATTTTTACGTTGTGGAGAATGTACTGTAACAAGTGACTGAGAGTTTGATTCAACAGTTCATTTATGCCTTGGTGATGTACATTTTCATGACAGCCACGCTGAACTGATATTGAAGTCTTCTAAGACAGATCCATTTAGACAAGGCATCACCATACATCTTTTCAAAAACAGTGGTTACTCGAAACTGTGCCCTTATAGAGCTCTCAATAGTTATATTACAAGACGTAATGATAAATTTAAATGTCGTCAGACTGCAACAGAGCCCTTATTTTTGACAGAGGATGGTTTTCCTTTAGCAAGGACTGTTTTTGTGCAACATGTGAAGAAACTCCTCGCCCTACTTGGGCTTGACTCATCTAAGTATTCTGGGCATTCATTTCGTATTGGAGCAGCCAGCTCCGGCTGTTCAGCTCGTTTCGAGGATCACTTAATACGAACACTTGGTAGATGGTCTTCAGATTGTTACAGGACATATATAAGAACACCTAACAAAGTAATACAAGCAGCTCAGACAGCCCTTCTTACAGAATTAAAAACTTAAAAAAAAAAACAAAAAAAAAAAACAAAAAAAAAAAACATTGCGCTTACAGGGCTCTGGATGGGAGGGGGTGTCAGATGATGGTTTTCCGGGTTTTTTGTTGTGGGTACTCATTCGGGTTGCCTCTATGAGGCAGTTTGAGGGAGTGGCCATAGCATGTGTTTTTCGTGAGAGATGAGGAGAATTGTTCTCTGTATGCCCCCTTATCTGGAGCAATGGCTTATGTGTAAGCTCACATGGGAATGACAGTGATCAGTACATTATTTTTATCATAACTTGTCCAGACAGCTGCTGGTATATATATATATATATGTGTTTTTTTTTTTTGTTTTTTGTGTGTGTTTTTCAACATCTTTTCCATTATCAGGTCTAGTTGCACCTAATATACCTTCCTCAGGGATCATTTTCTGGCGCGATTTCGCGATATTCTCGCATTTTTTTGCAAGAAATCGCATCAAAATTCCAGGAGTGAGAAAAAAAATCGCACGCTGATTTTTTCTCATTTCGCGCCGTTAAGTTCCTATTTTGCACATGCGGTTCATTTCGAGACTATCGGACTGTTCTGTTTGACCGGTTTCTGAATTATTGTGGCGCCAAAATTCATTACACATACGACCGCAGGTAACCATTCATTAATCTGTATCATTGGAAAGCTTTATCGTAAAAAATCATTGTCGGTCTCTGGTTTAAGTAAGCGTTTATTTGATCGCTACCTCGAGTCAGCAAAAACATGTCCGCCGACTCGGAAAAAAAAGAAAGAAAATTATCCGACCCAAAGCCGTCCAGTCGGGATGGCAACATGTTAAAGTATCTGGTTCGAGCACAACCCAGCTCGACTGAAGCGGCCACGCTCTCCTCCCCTGATTCGGATGACGATCAAACACAAGACCGAGCTGAGCTTGATGAATAACAAGCCCATGAAGCCCTTATTCAGCCGTTTGCATTTTGATACGAGCCAGGCGTAACGAGAAAGAAATGAAAGTGAAACCAGCAACAAGCTTTAAAATTATTTAGTGATAACAAAAAATAAGAAAATGTGCAAGACAGAAAAGAAATGTAAACGGTACTTTCAAGATAATCGGTGATTTATTTACAGTGATTCTATCCAGTCTCAACTGAAATTCCATGAGTCCTATGATAAAATCATGAGTCTGTAATATATTTTAGAGCAGATATTTACTGTTTTTGTGAGTTCAGGGACTCACTTATATAAAATTTGTGAGTCCCAGAGAAAAGTTATGAGTATATGAATTGGAACTTGCAGGTAAAAAAAACATTGGATAATGTCATTTATTCCCAGAGAAATAATTCCTGAAGAATTTCTGAAACAAATCTTTTGAATTGCAGTTTCTCATCCCACAATTTAAAGTCCCTGAATTCAGAGTTTAATTCCAGAATTAATGAAACATTGAAGTAATCCAATAAAGAATGAAAGTGTACAAAGCTGCTCATATGAAAATCTTCTCTTCTTATATAATATCAAAGCACTTTCTAAAAAAAAAAAATAGAGTAGACTACTAGAGACATCACTTATTTTCCAGTATTTGTCAAGAAAAATTTAAATGTTCTGTGACATGCCAAAAATAGCTTAATCTAGAATATTCCATTTGGAAATTCTAAAAAGAATATAAACAACTTGTTATTGTAAACATGATTTTCCAGAAAGTTCAAATTTATATATAAACTCTTGCAGTAAACATGAAAATAATGATACTTAAAATAATCAAACACCCTATATATAACAATTTTATTAACCTGATTTAGAGTGCATTACAAAATTAGCAATAATAATACTTGTACATACAATTCTGATACAAAATCTGGCCTTTACAAAAAAAAAAAAAAAAAAAAAAAATCTCACTCAGTTTGTCCGAGTGAGCGAAAAAAAAATCTCAATGAATTTGAAAATCTCTCACTGTTTTTGTCCAAATGGGATTCTTTCTCTCACAAAAATCTGGGGCCAGAATAATCCCTGCTTCCTGTACTGTTTTACTATGGTATTTACTAATGAATTTTAATCACCTTATAACAACAGATTATATGAATCTGACCTTGTAGCATTTTACTTCACTGGCTATTTTGTGCAAATTTCATTGATTCAGTTTGACTGGTTCAGTGTGAATTTAGAGTAATTTGCAACCTTGCAACCACTCTGTCTCTGCAGCCAGCCTTACACCATTTATATGTACTTATTAGTTTACTCTGTTTGTAATACAAGTGCTGAACAGGGTTCCATATTTCATTTTTCACTTCCTAACTTGTTGGGGAAAACCAATCCAATGTGAAATTTATATCATCTCACATTGTCTGTCTTTTGGGGATTTCATTTGATTTCTACCTGAAATTAAACCATTGTTTTCCCCACAAGTGACTACAGTCTGTGCAGGACTTGGTCACTTGTTTATACCTTTAAGCCAAACTGTTGGTCTGAATCCTCTGCATCAGTCAAGGGACACCACTTGGCTGAACCCCGGTTCACCACCTTGACCTGAGCTGCAGATTTCCTCTCTGGCATATCATTGCACTGACTGTTAGCTAGCATGTCCCCGGGCATGCACTTGCTTTTCTGTGTTAGTGATTATGCTATGTCAGCATGCACCACTTATCTCTGTACAGTTGGGCTCAAAGGCTGGACTAGCTGAGACACACTGGCCCTTGTATTGGGTTGCCCTGCATTGGGGGTGTACAGGGTTCGATGCTAGTCTTAAGGAAATCACAGCTGGGTTGGTTCTTGATGCCAAATTGATGTTGGGAAGTAGAAATATAGTGACCCTATAATAGAATCTGACTTTGTGTTTCCTTTTTCCCTAACTTAGTTACCTCCCATAAATGATTAGTTATTCAAGGGAATAAATATGGTTTGTGGGAGGTTCGTACTTTTGCACTCTTGCAGACTTGGGTTCCCGGGAACCAGTCTTTAGCTTTATGCAAATGAGGCAACTCCCTGTCATCTGGGCCCAAGTTCTGCTGCATCAGTTTTTAGCTCCAGTGCTTGTTGAACACAGCGCTCAGAATTTTCAGACCCTCCTCCACCCCTTACCCCACCTGTGTTCAGCATTTGTGTATGGATCAACCCAGTTTAATTTCACCCTTTTTCATATCTTGTCTTCAGGTATTTCTTTTATTTTTTTTTTTTTTTATTTTTATTTACTTTCTTTTTTTTTTTCCAGCAGTTCAATGGGGATTTCATTTGATTTCTACCTGAAATTAAACCATTGTTTTCCCCACAAGTGACTACAGTCTGTGCAGGACTTGGTCACTTGTTTATACCTTTAAGCCAAACTGTTGGTCTGAATCCTCTGCATCAGTCAAGGGACACCACTTGGCTGAACCCCGGTTCACCACCTTGACCTGAGCTGCAGATTTCCTCTCTGGCATATCATTGCACTGACTGTTATCTAGCATGTCCCCGGGCATGCACCTGCTTTTCTGTGTTAGTGATTATGCTATGTCAGCATGCACCACTTATCTCTGTACAGTTGGGCTCAAAGGCTGGACTAGCTGAGACACACTGGCCCTTGTATTGGGTTGCCCTGCATTGGGGGTGTACAGGGTTCGATGCTAGTCTTAAGGAAATCATAGCTGGGTTGGTTCTTGATGCCAAATTGAACATCCAAACAGTGTCTGGTAAAATTTAAAATGTGTCAATAAAAATGATACTGTAAAATTTTAAAAACAAGCGTTCTTTTACAAGTTTATTGTAGTGGCCATATTGGGTCAGAAATCAGACATTTTTGGTGTCACTCCATTTCTATGAACCTTTTAATACATGACATCGAAAATCGGTAGAAGATGTATTTGAAATACAGTTTGCATGCGAAATTTTAAAATTGGTTGAAAACAGCCTCAGTTCACTTTTGGCTTCATAGTTGCATATGCACATGAGAAAATAAACATTCTGGTTTCTGTTTTGAACATTATTTTCTTTCTTTTCTGTGACGTTAATCTGGATAAACAAGATTTTGTAGACTTGGAATTTGTTAAGTATCAACTGGGCCTCAATACAAACATGCCAGTTTTCACAAAATACAATGTATGCATATCTGCTATACAGTTGTTTTACATACAGGCATGTGCAAACGGTCTTCTTATATCAAAATAAAATGTATATCTTTCTGATTCTAGGGTGAGCAATTTTTTTATATTGGAACTTATACTATTGTAGTTTAATGGACCGGTCAACAATATTACATTAATTTCAAGCCTTCTCCGAGAGAGAAGGAAAGAAAGCAATGGAATGGATGAGAAAAAGGTCACACACACACAAAAAAAAAATTTCTATAAAGCTTGCTAAACCTTTTTATTGCTTCTTGATAGTGTCTGATATACAATAGCGAAAAAAAAAAAAAAAATTTCTCCTAAAAACAAATTTTTGCAATGACCACTCGCACACATGTATGTAGGAGCAGCATGCTTGCCAACAAAAATCCAGCAAAATAATAATATAACAAAGATACAAAATCTGAAATCTTGTGGACCAAAAAATTTGTTTTTCCATAAACAATCTGCAAACATAATTTACAAGACAGGCTACAAGCCATAGTAACACAGGAAATATGCTTAGAAATACAGTCAGAAATATAGTAAAATTCCACTACTTAAGACCACTGGAAATTGAGACCACTCATTCACCCCTGAGTTTCTAAAGTGGACTCTTCTATCCTTGAATTTGGATATGTCCATTGTACCAAATGGAAGTATCATTCAAAAA
The DNA here is from genome assembly GCA_964016985.1 of Anodontia alba. Lineage (NCBI taxonomy): Eukaryota > Metazoa > Mollusca > Bivalvia > Lucinida > Lucinidae > Anodontia > Anodontia alba. The sequence goes on along the minus strand of OZ024825.1, from coordinate 86,765,259 downwards.
ATCAAACACAGAATGGCAAACAGAGTAGATCCTGAGGAGATGGCTCATTATGATCCATCTCATCAGGCTCTACACTGTTTGGAAAGGGTATATGTAGGTTTGAAAGAGTTAAGAGCACATTTCATCACTCCAAAATGTTTTTTTTTTTTTTTTTTTTTTAATCTATAGTCAATATTAACCCTAGTCCTGCTGAACCTGGATATGTCCTGCCTTTGCAAATAGTGTAGATCCAGATCAGTTGGCTTCTGAAGAAGCCAACTGATCTGGATCTGCACTGTTTGCCATTAAGTATGTGAATTTATATCAACAATCTGGATCAAGTAATCTGATTGGCTGAAAATTAGAAATGGGCATGACATCTTAATTTATTCAGCATGACAAGTTAAGACCACCACACTAATAAGACCACTTTCAGGCAGTGCCAAAGATGGTCTCAATAGTGAAATTTTACTATACAGTCAGAAATATTTCTTCCTATACACTTATCTAGCTCGTAAAATCTAAAATAATTTAAAAAATATGACTATTAACACATGAACAAAATGAATAAACTGATTAATCTTTAGCATGCTGAATAAAAACAGCAGGATATTTTAATAAAACTGGATACACTTGGTAGAATCTGTGTCCATTTTTACAAGGTACACAACTTTTGTGAATTCCCGTTATCTGTTCCATTTTTACAAGGTTGACAACTTTTGTGAATTCCCCTTTGTTTTCCTGCACACCAATCACCTTCTATAAAAGAGTATTCTCTTAAAGGAAAGAATTTGCTCCTTCTTTCTTTTTAAAGTAAACCCTTTTTTAGAGGGGAAGTAGAAATGATTTTGACAGAGTTCTCTCCCTTAAAGTATATCTATTCCTTTTAAAATATTTTTTCTCATTTTTTTCCCTTTAAATTTATTATTTACCCTAACTAATCGCATAGAGAGCCCGAAGCAAACAGTGAAGACCTAAACCAGATTCTGCAAAATGCTGCATCTCGTCAGGGTCTAAGTTTGCCTCTCATCCAGCAGTTTTGTTGCCCATCAACAGTAGTCATATGGACTTGTTCAAATGTTAATTCTTAAAGTGCCAAGCAATTTTTTTTCTTAAGAGAAAATAAGTCTTGATATTTCACGTGAATTGTCTGCTTGGCTGAAAATGATAAAAAAAAAAATAATCAAAATTCTTGTTTGCTACAGTTGTGATTGGCACTTTAAGGGTTAGGTTGAGGTGACTGAATAATTAGGATAAAAATATGGTATGTCTTCACATTTCATTCTAACAGTTCCTAAGTGATTACCATAGTTACCCTAAGTATTTGGACACCTCAACTCCTTACCATACTTGTTCTAAAATTTGAACAAGTACAATTTACTACCCAATGTTGTGTCTAAAAATTGCTGGATGAGTTGCAATCAATGTAGACCCTGATAAGACGCTATGTTCTGCAGCATCTCATCTGGGTCTACACTGTTTGCTCAGGTCCGTCTGTCCGATTACATGCAGTAAATATGGTATTTGTCTCAGAATACTATAAGAATGAAATGTGAGGCTGTATTTTCTGGGAAAATAAGAAAAATATCTTGTCTGCTCATTTTGCTTAGAGAGTGCTAAAGATTAAATAAAAATAATTCCAACTCTTGGTCCAGTTGTTCAAAGCATAGTTACATGTAGCTTAACAAGCTCGTTAGTGGTCAAACTGTTATCTGTTCTAATAAGTAAAATATTAAATTCACAGGTATTTTTACTGAAAAAATGTGAGTAGCTTTTGCAAATGCAGAATCCAGAGCAGGAATCTGTGGGAATCATTTTCCTTCCAACGTCTCAAACGATTGACATTTTTGTTAATATTTGTAACACTTTGATGACAAAGTTGGAATTATAAGGAATTAATTATCATTATTATGGACTTTATCAATATGTAATCTCCAGTAAATCATCCACAAATTTAATATAATGCCCTCTGGGCTTTATTCAGTTTGTGAGTGATTTGCTGGAGTTACACATCAATAAAATCCACAAAAAACTAATTCATTCCTATAATAAAGGAACCAAAACTACCAGTAAATAACTTTTGGAACACATCTAAAGCTTTCTCACGAGTTAAATGTTTTCCAGCGATCCAAAAGCCAATTCTTTTAGTAGCACTTCTGAAAACATATCAATAAATCTCTAGTCATGATGGCTCTAAAATACTTAATGCTTAGTAAGGTGGGAAATGTTTTACCCAACAACATACTGAATCATTTTCTCTCAAAACTGGATCACTGCAACCTACTTTTGTGAAAATCAGCACTGTTGTGTATTGGGGTTTGGACTAGTATCTCAGCGTCCATACATGCCAACCCCACTTATGGAAAATGTAACCTGGTCAGGTTTTCAGGCTTACTCTCATATCTGGGCTCCCACAGTTGCTAATCTTTTCAAACTTCATCAGTACTTGCATCAATGTCACCTCCTACAAAGCTAGGTCACTATGCTCTAATTTGGTGAAAACTGACACCTAGTCTGATTTTCCAGGTCAGACTCACAGATAGGCTTTTATGGTTGCCAGGATGCTTCATTTACAGTTTGGTTACAACTGGCAAAGCAGTTGAAATTGTTTGAATCAATTCAATAAAATTTTCATTAAAGTCTTTGGAACCTTTCAACTGTCATGGGAAATGATCAAAATAGCTGACCTTCACAATTTTAGCAAACTTAAACTTCCCTTCCCTATTACCCATACCTCAAATCTTAGCACATTTCTACCATATTAGGTTCAAATTTTCAAGTGGTTTTGGAGGAGATATTGTTTAAAAAAGTTCTGTTTATTTGTTTGTCTGAGCTGGGGTCAGTGTTAAGAATCTTTTGGTCATGTAGTGACAGTATCTGGATGTGACTGTGGTAAGTGGGAACTTTATAGTGCTGCCTCACTGCAGTATCATGCCGTAGACACACTGATGTGATACTACCATCAGTCACATTATAAACACACAGGTCTGACCAGTCCAAGCTCTGCTTTCTAATGCTGGGTGCCAAGCAAAAGAGCAACTAGTATCAATTTTAGAAAGTCTTAGGTATGACCCAGCTGAGGATCCAACCTCCTGATCTGCATGGAAATACTCAACCAACTGAGCCATGGACCAGCTAACAGCTGGATGACTATAAGAATAAATAGTGGATGTAAAAAGATCCTGTCAATTCTGGGCCAAGCTCAGGCCAATCAAAAACATAAAAAAGGTAAATAAGCAGTGCACTTTAGATACCCCTGCAAGGACCAAAATGTAACAAATGAACAGATGGACAGACAGCCATATGGATGGACAGCATGACAACTATATACTCCCTCAAACACAAACAATTCCTAAGAGCATAGCTCCAGACAAAAGGGGTATCCATAAACAATTTTCTTTTTTTTTCACAAAAAAAAACAACAAAAAAAACAAAAACATTATGCAGTGGGTACTACATTAGAAGTACCTCAGCAAAACGCTTCTAATGAGTACCCATAACATGTTTTGTGGAGAAATACGAAAATCTTACTACTTTTTGGATGAATAAGGTGCCTTATTTGGAGCTATGTTTAAAGGAGAAGGCAACATAAGTTATTAATGTTTCCTGGGGTAAAGTGCTAAATAAACCAATTACTTTGACGCAAGTTTTATCAAAATCAGTCAAGAAATAAGGAAGTTACAGTGGTGTGAATATATTTAAAATGGTCATCAGGGATGCCACCATATTTTAGACTTTATGACGTCACACAGCCCAAATAAAATATACAAAAACTTAATTTTTATGGTCTTCAAAATTATTTTGCTACAGCATTTTAAATATGCTTGATTAGAGTGACAACCAATCATTTTCCCCAAAAGCAAAGCAAATTTGAAAGAAGAACACCTTTTATAATAGATTTGTCAAAGGTCTGTGAAACCTTATTAAATATTCAAAATGGCGGAGCCCATTCCATCAGTCTTAAAATATACAATTGTGCACAAATTTCTTAATTCTTGACCAATTTTGATCAAATTTGTATCCTAATTCATTGCTTATGAAGCTCTTTACTTAAAAGCACAATATGCTTTAAAGTTGCATTCCCCTTTAAACAGACAAGTTCTAAAAAACCTCAAGCTTTTTTCTCTCGACAAAATGAGCAGATAAAAAGTGAGAGACTTTTCTTATTTTTCCATGGAAAAAAGGGCTTCATTCAGTTTAATTTAATCTAGGCAAAATATCAAACCCTAAATTGTACTTCTATGAAAAAAAAATTTTTAATGTTATCTGCTGATTTCTAAATTCAGCAAGTTAAAATAAATTTGTCCCTAACCCATGACATGAACTGTGCCATGTCCAATGTCATGTGTGCCTAGCGAATACTCAGATCAGCTTGCATATCTTACAGTCTTTGCTGTCTACCTGAAGAAGTGTAAATGGGTTAAGCTGAAAATATCTAATAATGGCAAGCTGATCGGTGTTAAAAGGACTGCACTTAAATTTGCAACTCATTGTATATATGCCAAGGACTAATCATATTACTGTATTTGCCCTCAATATTGGTACACCTTAACTCATTACCATATTTGTCCTAAAATTTGAACAAATCCGTTTTACTCCCTGTTGATGGGTCTAAACTGCTGAACTAGGTAGCAAGTAGATCCTGATCAGATGCCACAGTCTGTATAATCTAATCTAGGTCTGCACTATTGGCTCAGAAAAGTCTTTTCTAATATTTAGGGTTATTATTGTATCCAGAGTTTGAAACTCCAGTGAATTTATTCAATTTTATTCAGTTTCATTCATTTGCAGATTGGTATATAAAATGAAATCACTGGGAGGAAATGCCAACCAAAATTTGCACTCAAGTTGTGATTTTACCATATTTACCCCATTTGCTCAGCAAGGCCCGAGCTAACAGAGCAGATCCAGATCAGATGCTGCAGAGTGCATTTTCTGATCAGGGTCTACCCTATCTGCCACGCATCCAACAGTTTTAGACACATTACCAAGTACTCAAATGGACCTGTTCTGATATAAGTACAAGTATGGCAAGAAGTTCACGTGTGCAAATATTTAGGGTAAGTAGAGTTTAACAGTTAACGGTTTACTCCACATTTATTGATATTCTTTTTCAGTTTAACTTTAAACCTTTGTCCTGCTGAACCAGATATCCTGTCTTTGCAAACAGTGTAGATCCAGATCAGTTGGCTTCTGAAGAAGCCAACTGATCTGGCTCTGCACTGTTTGTTATTAAGCATATGAATTTGTATCAACAAATAATCTGATTGGCAGAAAATTAGAAGTAGGCATGGCATATTAATTTATTCAGCATGACAAGGGTTAATATTTCATATTTATCACCTTTTTTTACAACCTGATGAAATAAATTAACCCTGCAATACAAAAGTTCAGTATAGCCTGCTGATACATTTTTTAATAAAATTGGAAAGTTAAACGAGACTTACCTGTAAGGTGAAGTTTGACTGTAATTCTGTTGAAACCAATCTACTGAGAATCATAGGAGTGAACTTTGACATTATCCCTAGATGCAAACTTCAGACTTTTAGAGGAAGAATTCCGAAATTTGGATAACTCCATATCAAGGGAGGGCTTTTGGGTGGGCCTATGATTCTCAGTAGATTGGTTTCAACAGAATTACAGTCAAACTTCACCTTACAGGTAAGTCTCGTTTAACTTTCCAATTCTGTTGCAACCAATCTACCTTTCGAATCATTGGAGTTTTTAGAGCCCAAATTTCTGAATTCGTATAATGTTCAAAATAAGAAAATCACAATTTTCTCATAAATATTTATATCAATCATTATCATTCCAAGAAAACATTTTTTCTCTTACAAACAACTTCATGAAATTAAAATTTCAATCATTAATAAAGCAGAAAAAATGATTTCCCTATGTTATTCAGAAAATTTCATCCTCCATCAGCACAGAAAAACATCATGAATAGTTATTCATTCATACATGTGCTCTAGAAAATGGTATTGACTGAAATTTATATGATCTGTTAACTAGATAAACTACACCAGTTTGATTAACTCACATCTCAACCGTTTGAGACTTATGAGGCATCTAAAACACTATGACTAAACTCAGAGCTGTTTACCACGGGTCTTTTATAGAATTTCCTGAATGTACTGTCTCGTGTCCATCCTGCAGTACGGATAATGGTATCAATGGATACTTTCACTGAAGCCGCGCTAGTAGCAGCAGCTCTGGTACTGTGAGGTGCAAAAATATTTGTGTCAACACCAGCTAATTTAAGTGCTAATTTTATCCACCGAGCAATTGTACTTTTTGTAGCCTCTGTGAACAGTTTTTGTGTAATCAAAAACAATCTTTCTGAATCACTCACCCTTCTGAGATTTGCAGTTTGTGCTAAATACAATTTTACACACTGAATAACACAAATATTTGGGTTCTTTATAAATGGTTCAAAATACATTTCCTCCAAATGTTTGTTAGGTTTTGATTGCTTTAATAAATCAAATATCCTGATTTTCATGAATTTGTCAGATAATTCAACATCCTTGATCCTTATGGACCACAAAGTCTGACATCTTTGCCCCGTAGCTAAAGCCAGTAATGTAGCCAGCTTAACAGATAACAATTTCAAATTTAACTCTGATGTAATTAGAGAATCTAAATAATCAATCACTACTTGTACATTCCATGTATTTACATATCTTGGTAATGCAGGCTTCAGATTGAAAATTCCTTTCATAAAATGTCGAATTAAAGGTTCCTTTCCAATATCTCTTTTATGTAACAAAGAAAATAAAGATGACAGCGTTGACTTTGCTGTATTCACTGAACTATAACCAAGATTTCCTTGATGCAGCATTGTCAAATAATTCAATATATTATTTACAGATGGGTTAATGACATCAATCTGTTGTTCACCAAAAAAGCGCACCCATCTCTTGAAATGCGACCCATATTGTTTAATTGTACTTTCCCGCCATGATGAAATAATGACTTTGGCAGTTTCTGTTGATACTCCTGCACATGTGAGGTATTTCCCGATAACCTGAAAGCCACCATCCTCATAGTTGTTAACCGATGAACTTTGTTTTTGTTGTATAAGTACTGTAGATTGTCCACTTTTGGCAGTATGTAACTGTCTGCTGAAACTAGTTTCAGCAGATGGGGGAACCAAGCCTGTGTAGGAAACAAAGGTGCCACCAGAATCAACTCTGCTTTGTCTTCCACAACTTTCTGAATCTTCTGTGCTAGGCAACTGAAAGGTGGAAAAGCAAAATTTAAGCCATTGTTCCATGTTAATGAGAATGCATTTATTGCCAGAGCCTTGTTGTCTGGTACGTATGAACAGTAAACAGGTAATTTGTGATTTTGAGCAGATGCAAACAAATCAATGCTACAAATTCCCATTTTCCTTTGAATTTCGTGAAAAATGTTTGGATCAAGTGCCCATTCCATATCCTGATTTAGCTTTTTCTCCGCTCTACTGAGCTGATCTGCACGAATGTTACGAATACCTGGAATGTGAAAAACGCTTAACCACAAATTTCTTTCTTCGCACCACAACCAGATATTTCTGGCAAGTGCATTTAGTTGCTTTTTCCTTCCCCCCATTTTAGAAATGTACTTACGTGCTACTCTGTTGTCTACAAAAAGCTGAATATGTTGATTCCTATCGTCAGAACAAAATGCCTGAAGACATAGAAATGCTGCTTTTAACTCTAGGTAATTTATGTGTAATTCTTTTTCTTCATCATCCCACATTCCACTGATTTCTAAATCATTTGTGACATCATGTCCACCATAACCAGTTGTAGAACTATCTGTTTCTATCTTTCGCAGAGGTGGCCCATGTGATATGGGTTTGTAAGCTGTTTCTACATTTTTAATCCACCAATGCATACATTCCTGTGAAACTTTTACTATTTTCATATGAGCATCAAAATCCCCCTTTGACCGCTTTAAAGCAAAGTCTTTCTCAACCTCCATACTCTTGTAATGCACACCAGCATATAACACGCCTGGTTCTGCAGCTACCAGTTTTCCAATTAACTTAGCAAAATCTCTGAATGTTACAGTTTGTTGTTTTAACAGTGAAAAACAAAGATTTTTTATCTCAACAGCTTTATGTGGAGACAGACGAACAGTCATGTCCACAGAGTTTATAATGAACCCTACAAACTCTATACATTGTGTGGGAACAATCACTGATTTTTCTGGATGAACTGTTAACCCCAAATCATCCATTAACTGCACAGTATCTCTCAGATTTTCAACGCAACTTTCTCTAGTATCACTTTGCAGCAAGCTGTCATCAATGTAGGGCACATTACTATGTCCCAATTTTCTCAGTGTTGCAAAGACTGGTTTTAGTAATTTCATGTATATTCTAGGGGCTGGGGATAAACCATTAGCTAATGCTGTAAACTGGAGTAATCTCCCTTCCCATGTAAACTTCAAGAGTTTTCGACAATGTTCTTGAATCCCCACTGAGAAATAAGCATCTTTTAAGTCAATTTTTCCAAAGTAACATCCTTGTGTCACTAACTGCAGTGCATTTTTAAGTGTTTCCATCTTAAAATGAACTTTCTCTATGTGATCATTCAAACGGCTAAGGTTTAATATAAGTCTATAAGAGCCATCAGATTTTGGCCTTATAAAAACATGAGAAATAATTTCTCCATCTTCATGCACTGACTCTTCAATGACCCCCTTTTCATAAAGTTTCTGCAACAATTCACTAATTATACTTCTTTCTTTACTGTTAAATTTTATTTCAGTTCTATTGCACATGTCACAAGGTTCTGTTTCAAATTCTATCTCATACCCATATTTAACTGTATTCAAAATTGATTTGTCACTTGTCAATTTTAACCAATGTTTGTAACACTGTGAAATGCCACCGGCTCTAAAATTTTCAGGCTTATGTTTTAAGAAATGTAAATCCACACTTACAGTTTCCTTTTCTTCTACTGTTTCTGATCGTCTGGCTTCTTGTACTTCTTGTATGCCGACTGATGATAATGTCGGCTCTTCTTCCCTAAAAAAGGATTCTGCTTTTCATAGTGGTTCTTGTACTGATTCGAGAATCTATTCTTGAATTTATCCGGTCTTTTATATTGTCCTCCTTGTGCATTGCGCTGCATCACAGCTTTATTACTATTTGACTGTTCATTTTTGGGCTTGTATTTCGATAAATCTTTACCAACTTTCTGCATCTCATCCATTGTCTTGACTTGTTTTTCAAGGTCATCTCCTAATAAATTGTCTGTCAAAGGTGTTGTATCATTGCACAATTGTTTATACTTATCTGCAACAACTTTCCTTAATTGTTGCCTTCTAAGGTTAGAGATGTCTCTGTGTGCATAAGCACACAACTGAAAAGCACTCTGTGCCAGCTGAAAATCCTCATTCCTGTCTGTGTTGAGCAGTTTGTTCATTAATGTGACTAAGGGAATTAACCCTTGATTTAGATATTTCTGTGTAATTTGAAAAGATCTGTCTATTTCTTTTGTAGTTTTCCTCATAGCGGATGTTAACCACAGTTCCTTATTGATCTTTGGAACCACTAACCCAGCACAGTTTTCGGGTCTATCAAATTTTTCACACAACTCTTTAGCCACCATTCTATCTATCTTATTTCTAATCCCTGAATTGACCACTGATGCCAAAGTTTCATCCACCTGTGGCCCAAGGGCTTCCACTTTATCAAACTCATTCCCCATTGCCTTCAACAATTCCATATTACTACGCACGTGTCCCTTTTCAGCCAATGTCCCTGCAGCTGAGCTATCTTTGTTCTCCATACTATCTCCCTTTTTAGTCATCTCCCTTCTCTCTTTTCCTACGTCTGCTTCTTCCTCTGAAGAAGAATCCATTAGAATGTCTGAGTCAGATGTTATATCCTCACAATCTGACAGTTCATGAGCTTTCCGTTTTCTTCCGACGGGTGGACTGTCTATCGCCCTTTCTTTTTCACTTTGTGGCTGACTTTTATTAACTGCTTTTGCCAAACTATCCACCCGTGTTATAAGTGATGACATTGTTTGTTGTTGCTGGGTGATCATCTGTTGATTCAACATCATTTGCTGCTGGAAAAAGGCAAGAGGAATTGAATTTCCCGTTGTGACCACTTCTGGGTTTACTATATTGTTTTGATATCCGCCCTTGTGGGCGATCCCAGCATTCTCTTGCGAGACATAAACAAAGGATGCATGGTCACTGGAACTAGGGCCCTCGAGAGGGATTCCCATGACAACACCGTTTTCACTGTTGTTTTGCATATTCACGGCATTTAACCCCTGACAACGATGAATTTCTGTTTGTTGAACCACCGTGCCTTCAGCTTGGGTGGTGGAGAAACCATACATTGGTTTCTGTATCCTAGGCGAGGCGTTTTCACCGCTTTCTCGCCTGGCATCCTCCGCCCTTGTTTTTGAGTCTTCCATTGAACTCAGCTATACTTCATATCACAGAATTTCACTTAAATTCCTGTCTACAAAATACACCATTCACTAAAACCACACAATTTTCTGATCATATTTACACAAATTAAATTTGTTTTCAATATTCCTCCAAATAGCAGTCTGACTGCATCCATTAAATGTCAACCTTGTTCTGAAGTTTGCATCTAGGGATAATGTCAAAGTTCACTCCAATGATTCGAAAGGTAGATTGGTTGCAACAGAATTGAAATTTTCCAGCTCAACATTACAAATTGGATCAAGTAATTTACTATTCCTGTCAGGTTTGTAACTATTAGTAGCTAAAAATATTTACCCAGTATGGTACCATACCTCCAGATAAGGCAATTTTTTTCAACTAGAAAGTATTTATACTTTTACTGTCTCTCCAAGAAAATAAAAGCTCTGCTACTCATTAGTGTAGACCCTGATCAGACTGCACTGATTTCATTTTCTGTTTGGTGAGGTTCACGTATAAGATATTGAATAGCTAAATATAGTAAAGTATTGATATTTTTCTTATTTTTCCACAAAAAATGTTGTGGGTACTCATTAGAAGTGCCTTGGCAAGGCACTTCTAATGAGTAACCACAACATGTTGTTATGGAGAAATAAGAAAATTGCTAATGAGTACCCACAACATATGTTTTTGTAGAGAAATAAGAAAAATATATATCTAGAGAATCCTTTTATCTGGAGGTATTTATACTTGCAACCATGTGCTTGCATTTACAACTAATAAACAAATCAACATTATAAACACCAAGACTCTTCTTCCCTTGTAGACCAAAACAAGTACCCATGCAAACATTGTAGATGCAAATCAGACAACTCGTCAAGATTACCACTATAAGCTTTTCTGTTGTTGATCTTTGACTGAAATCCCTATGCACTACAGAAGCTCATAACTGAGTGGGCTAAACATATGCTGTGGGTAAACCAACATTTCTCCAAATATGTAAAGTGAAGAACCACATCGGTCTGCACTCATTAATATGACAAAAATTAATATCAAATCATATCAAGACTTTTGCAGATATACTTCTGAGTAAATCTCAAAACAGAAAACTACCTTCTGAAAGATGTTGAAAACAGAGTAGTCCATTAAAGTTTGGACTACTTAACCCTTGTCCTGCTGAATAAATTAAGATGCCATGCCCACTTCTAACTGACAGCCAATCAGATTGCTTAATCCAGAGTCTTGCTATAAGTTCACATACTTAATGGCAAACAGTACAGATCCAGATCAGTTGGCTTCTTCAGAAGCCAACTGATCTGAATCTACAGTTGGCAAAGGCAGGGTATATTCGGTTCAGCAGGACAAGGGTTAAAAAAGGCAAGTGGAATGGCAAACAGTACAGACCCTGGTCAAACTGCTTCTTAGAAACCAATCAGGCTCTACACTGTTTGCTCAGCCATTATTATACAAATACATCAGGTAAATATGGCAGGCAAACATAATTCTATTATGGGCTGAGATGGGTTGGGATTAGCTAAAATATGTGAAAAGAAGGTGATAAAAATTAGCTTCAATCTGGTTCAAACACATAAGCAAGGGTCACACAGATATTTTAAATGAGGATACATCGTGGGAACAATATGACATGACTCCACATAAAGGACAGCAATAAGTCAGACCAGTCTGCAGCCAGTCTAGTCAGGCACTTTACATAAGGAGGTATCCACATTATACTCTTCTTTCTCCACTAAAATGTATGTTGTGGGTACTCATTAGAAGTGCCTGTAAGGCACTTCCAATGAGTTTCCAAAACATATGTTTGCATTGAAAAAGTAAACCTACATACCCCACTTATCTAGAGCTATGCACCTTTCAGCTCTTTGAATGCTTGGTAATTTTGCATGCTTTTTAGTCGTCTGTGGATTTTTTTTTTTTTTTTTTTCAAATTAATGTTTTCAAAAAATCTTTCAGGAACACCATCAGAGTGTCAAACAGATTGGATCCAGATCAGGCCCGATGTTTTGTCAGGCCTGAACTGGGTCCAAACTGTTTGCAAAGGTTATCAGCAGACAAACAAAAGTCGCCATAAGCCATAAGCGGGAAAAAGTTAGTTTTATGTGGCCTAAAATGATTCTGAGGACTCCAACAAATAAAGGCAACCATGTACCTTCAATTTTCACATGCTAGAATTTTGCATATTTTTCTGTGCCATGACTGCCATATGAACTTGTGCTGGGCTCCAAAGCACAGTGGGATCCAGGGGTTGCGAGTTAAAAACCCTGCTGGGCCACTTTAGTTTCATGGAGATTGTTCATGATACAATTTCTACAGTTATTCTCCCACTTCTGCTGATTTAAGAAGAGCTCTTGTCAGTTACTGACAAAAGTAGGTGCACATGTAATGGTCAATCACTTAGAGCACTAAACCTACCCAAGAAAGGTGTAAGTTAACCGACCTCACTCAACATGACCCTAATGGGTTAACTGGCAACAAACCCTAAACACAAGTGAATAAAATAGACTGTCATATGAAATCATGTTTTTGTTTCCCATACAGATCTCAGATTTGAATCATATCAGGCAAGAAGGGGATGTCAGCTTTTGCTGTTTCCATCTGCTTTGACAATTAGTCTCTAAATAAATTCAGCAACTGAAAAAGTTACAATATTTTTCTTTTTTTTTCCTAGAAAATATAATTTGACATTTTGTGCAAACTGTCTCTTAGAGAGACAATTTGCATCTTATCTTAATCCTATTCTCCAGAAAAAGATACAAAAACAACTGAAAATATCATTTGCTGAAATTTTTACCCATCAAGCTAGGCATTACATCTCCTTTTTGCACGATGCAACAAATCTAAGATTTGAAAACAGTGGCAAATGAAGTTTATTCAGTACATGTAAGAGGACGTGTTATTAGCAAATGAACAGAATTTACATGTACATGAACACTTACAGATCTTTTTACGTACTATCTTTCGTACTATCTTTCGTCCAATTCTCCTAAAATTATTGTCCTGAAATATTAGTTATGTTTTTTCAAATCAATGAGAAACCCTATCACCTGCTGTGGTTACAAAAATAATACTTCACTGGGATGCAGTGGGAATCAACAAAACGACAAGACGCCATTCAGTAATCAGATTCTTTGGGCTGTGACACTTTCTGCACAGATTACGAATCACCAGTAATATTTAACCCTCAAATTGCCAATCACAAAAATTGTCGTCTGCTTTGTCATCTGCTTGTGATTTTAAAAGTCATTTTTGCAAACAGTGTGGACCCAGATCAGACTGCTCCTCTAGGAGCAGTCTGATCTGGGTCCACACTGTTTGCCGGTATGCAAAAATAGGTTTGAAAAGTTTGCAAGAATATTCAGCAGACGACATAAACAGACAACATTTTCAGATGCAGTTTTTCTTGGCGCTTTAAGGGTTAAGGGGAGTGGATACACTTTCTGGGGAGGTAACTATAAAATTGTTTCTGAAAATGAGTCTACTCTGAAAGGAAAGAATTTGTTCCGATTGGGAGCAAATTCTTCCCTTTTAGAGTAGACCCCTTTTCAGCCTTTAAAGAAGGTGATCTGTGTACAGGACAGAAAACAGAAAGGCACAAAAGTGTCTCCCTTAACACTTACCATGCTATGGGCAAATTCAGCAGACGACAAACTGATGATATTTTTCTTATTTTTCCCAGAAAATAGGATCTGACACTTCATGCAAATTGTCTCCTAAGGAAATGTCATCTGCTAAAATTTTTACCTGGAAATGTCAGAAAATCTACCAAGTGTATCCAGTACCACTAACAGAAATTACGGATGATCTGACTGGTTGAATTGCAATAATTATTTTGTCTATTAGCACTGTATTTCCCAGTGACTGTCTTCATTTTAATATTTTCAGCATGTAAAGTACATGGGCCATTCAAAAATATATGTAGACAGCTATTATAACATTACAATGTTCCATTTGGGCTGATGTAGTTTTATTATCCTTCATGCCTCTCTTGACCAAACAAGCAGATAATGCATTTTTCTACAATGAAACACAATTTTTACTTTAAAATCCAAGGAAATTGTAACAAAAGTCCATAAACTTTTTGACAACCCACACTCTTTTAGAAAAGAATTTTTCATCACTCAGCACTCTCTAGACCAAATGAGCAGATAACCCATTTTTCTGCAATGAAACCTACTTTCTACTCTCAAACCCAAAGACATTATAACAGAAGTCTAAAAACTTTTTGAACAACCTACATGTACATTTAGAAAAAAACTTTTCCATCCCTTCTTCATGAGACTGTTGTTTTCTTTGTAGCAAAGGTGTAATCATATACTGCACAAAAACCACGCAGGTTTTTTTTGGGCACGTTTTTTTCTCCGTAACAGAAACAGATGTAACAATTAAAATATATAAGGAATACTCTAAAATGGACTGAAAAAGAATGAAACAAATGAAACAGACCAATAGCAGTTCTCACTGATGGTCTGTTTCATTCGTTTCATTTGTTACGAAACAGGATGTAACAGTGCAAAAGACTTGTTCAAAGCTCGTTACGAAACATGGTGAAACGGAATGAAACGATGAAACGTACATCTTTTTTTTTTATAAACCCATTTCTGTTTCGTAACAAATGAAACGATTAAGATATATAGGAAAAACTCTGAAACAGGATGTAACAGACCAAAAGACTTCTTCAAAGCTCGTTACGAAACCGGGTGAAACGAAATGTAACGATGAAACATACATCTTTTTTTTTTTATAAACCCATTCCTGTTTCGTAACAAATGAAACGATTAAGATATATAGGAAAAACTCTGAAACAGGATGTAACAGACCAAAAGACTTCTTCAAAGCTCGTTACGAAACAGGGTGTAACGAAATGAAACAATGAAACATCATCTTTTTTTTTGTTTATAAACCCATTTCTGTTTCATAACAAATGAAATGATTAAGATATATAGGAAAAACTCTGAAACAGGATGTAACAGTGCAAAAGACTTCTTCAAAGCTCGTTACGAAACAGGGTGTAACGAAATGTAACAATGAAACATCATCTTTTTTTTTTTTTATAAACCCATTTCTGTTTCGTAACAAATGAAACGATTAAGATATATAGGAAAAACTCTGAAACAGGATGTAACAGACCAAAAGACTTCTTCAAAGCTCGTTACGAAACAGGGTGTAACGAAATGTAACAATGAAACATCATCTTTTTTTTTTTTATAAACCCATTTCTGTTTCGTAACAAATGAAACGATTAAGATATATAGGAAAAACTCTGAAACAGGATGTAACAGACCAAAAGACTTGTTCAAAGCTCGTTACGAAACAGGGTGTAACGAAATGTAACAATGAAACATCATCTTTTTTTTTTTTTATAAACCCATTTCTGTTTCGTAACAAATGAAACGATTAAGATATATAGGAAAAACTCTGAAACAGGATGTAACAGACCAAAAGACTTCTTCAAAGCTCGTTACGAAACAGGGTGTAACGAAATGTAACAATGAAACATCATCTTTTTTTTTTTATAAACCCATTTCTGTTTCGAAACAAATGAAAAGATTAAGATATATAGGAAAAACTCTGAAACAGGATGTAACAGACCAAAAGACTTCTTCAAAGCTCGTTACGAAACAGGGTGTAACGAAATGTAACAATGAAACATCATCTTTTTTTTTTTTTTTATAAACCCATTTCTGTTTCGTAACAAATGAAACAATTAAGATATATAGGAAAAACTCTGAAACAGGATGTAACAGACCAAAAGACTTGTTCAAAGCTCGTTACGAAACAGGGTGTAACGAAATGTAACAATGAAACATCATCTTTTTTTTTTTTTTATAAACCCATTTCTGTTTCGTAACAAATGAAACGATTTAGATATATAGGAAAAACTCTGAAACAGGATGTAACAGTCCAAAAGAATTGTTCAAAGCTCGTTACGAAACAGGGTGAAACGAAATGTAACAATGAAACATCATCTTTTTTTTTTTTTTATAAACCCATTTCTGTTTCGTAACAAATGAAACGATTAAGATATATAGGAAAAACTCTGAAACAGGATGTAACAGACCAAAAGACTTGTTCAAAGCTCGTTACGAAACAGGGTGTAACGAAATGTAACAATGAAACATCATCTTTTTTTTTTTTTACGAAAGAGAAATGGGTTTATAAAAAAAAAAAAAGATGATGTTTCATTGTTACATTTCGTTACACCCTGTTTCATAACGAGCTTTGAAGAAGTCTTTTGGTCTGTTACATCCTGTTTCAGAGTTTTTCCTATATATCTTAATCGTTTCATTTGTTACGAAACAGAAATGGGTTTATAAAAAAAAAAAAATGATGTTTCATTGTTACATTTCGTTACACCCTGTTTCAGAATGTTTGGTCTGTTACATCCTGTTTCAGAGTTTTTCCTATATATCTTAATCGTTTCATTTGTTACGAAACAGAAATGGGTTTATAAAAAAAAAAAAGATGATGTTTCATTGTTAAATTTCGTTTCACCCTGTTTCGTAACGAGCTTTGAACAATTCTTTTGGACTGTTACATCCTGTTTCAGAGTTTTTCCTATATATCTTAATCGTTTCATTTGTTACGAAACAGAAATGGGTTAATAAAAAAAAAAAAAAGATGATGTTTCATTGTTACATTTCGTTTCACCCTGTTTCATAACGAGCTTTGAACAATTCTTTTGGACTGTTACATCCTGTTTCAGAGTTTTTCCTATATATCTTAATCGTTTCATTTGTTACGAAACAGAAATGGGTTGATAAAAAAAAAAAAAGATGATGTTTCATTGTTACATTTCGTTACACCCTGTTTCGTAACGAGATTATTTTAAATTTTCTTGGTCTGTTACATCCTGTTTCAGAGTTTTTCCTATATATCTTAATCGTTTCATTTGTTACGAAACAGAAATGGGTTTATAAAAAAAAAAAAAAAGATGATGTTTCATTGTTACATTTCGTTACACCCTGTTTCTTAACGAGATTATTTTAAATTTTCTTGGTCTGTTACATCCTGTTTCAGAGTTTTTCCTATATATCTTAATCGTTTCATCTGTTACGAAACAGAAATGGGTTTATAAAAAAAAAAGATGTACGTTTCATCGTTTCATTCCGTTTCACCATGTTTCGTAACGAGCTTTGAACAAGTCTTTTGCACTGTTACATCCTGTTTCGTAACAAATGAAACGAATGAAACAGACCATCAGTGAGAACTGCTATTGGTCTGTTTCATTTGTTTCATTCTTTTTCAGTCCATTTTAGAGTATTCCTTATATATTTTAATTGTTACATCTGTTTCTGTTACGGAGAAAAAAACGTGCCCAAAAAAAACCTGCGTGGTTTTTGTGCAGTATCTAGGTGTAATTAGCTAAAAGACAGAAAGATTATAATTATTTGGGTGGGATAAAGATTTTCCAACACCACTGCCGAGTTCAAAAGATTCACGCAAACAGGGTGTACACACACTAGAGTGTTCACCTACCGTATCGACCCTAAGTATTTGGACAGAAAGGCCTGGGCAAACAGTGTAGAACCAGGTCAGATGCTACAGAATGTGGCATCTGACCTGGGTCTACACTGCCTGCCACTCATCCAGCTGTTTTAGACAGAGCAACAGGTAGTAAAATAGATGTTCCGATTTCAGGACACATATAATTATGAAGGATGGTTGGTTGGTTTGGATTTTAACAATCCAGTCAACACTATTAGGTCGTGTCGAGCCAGTATTAAGAACTTGAGATGTCCCAATATTTAAGGCAAATATGGTAGGTTATCAAACAGGGTGTACACACGCTAGAGTGTTCACCTATATCTCTACAGTCGATGCAAACTCTCTCAGTTAGAGTCCTGTTGGACTTTTCAGCCCACCGTTCACCTGCAGAACTGAAGAGGAGCTACAAGATGAGAAGATTGGTCATATGAGGGTGAGTCAATAAGTAACCAGTTAAACCAATTTCTAACTGATAAGTTTCAAACTGTCATAATACATGACTTATTTATGCATGTGTAAAAATTGTATCAGTGTTAGTGTATTCACTGTCAAGATATCGGATGTTAAACATGGCTAATGATACAAAAAGTAGCTTTTAATACAGTGTTGTAGAGGAGTGGGTTCTTCGCAGTTCTTCAATTCTGGGATGATGGCACTGGAACACCACTGGGCCAAATTTAGTATGCTGGAGGGCAATTATAGAAAAAGAAACTGTCAATCTCAAACTGAAGAACAGTATGCTGGTTACTTATTGACTCACTCTTGTATGACCAGGGCACAGTCGTTCAACAAGTCATTAGCTTAATAAAGTCTTTAAATTAACATAATATTAAATATTGAAATATATATATAAAAAAAACTAGAAATGTGTCCAAAGGACATGGCTGCCCCACCTGAAAAACTAAATGCAAATGGTTAATGCCAGACGACGATGGAGACGGTTGGACAGACGGACAGGGGTACCATTCATCGAATAGTAAGGGCATAAAAATAATATTCATAGTTTAGATAACAAACTGTGAGTATCTTTGATAGTGTAGAAACTAGTCAACTTTTGTCAAGAAAAAACAATATGTGGGTATACAAAAAAAAGTTATGTTAAATTCAAAAATATAAAATTTGGCTTAACAAGTTAATTCAGCTAACAATGTTTGAAACAACTTGGCTTAAGGATCTGATCCATTAAATTCATTTTGTGCCAGATGACGGGTAGCTGAGTTTTTGGGGTATACACGAACAGCAAATCAGCCTGCTCACCTGCACCATCTGATCAAGACTACTTCTGGTCATCAATATATTCTACAGTAGCCAATGATTAAAGAGAATGCCCTGATCAGACTGCATGGATGGGAAGACTAATTTAAGAATCCTGTTTTCATGCAAACAGAATTTTATTCATAGCTCCAGATAAGGTACTTTTTTCTGAATGAAAAGTACCAATATTTTACTTATTTCTCCATGAAAACAATGAGGCACCTCTAATGAGTACACACAACATATCTTTTCATGTAGAAATAAGAAAAATATTTATGTTGATACCCATCTATTGTCCTTTCGACGTCTTTCGGAAAGACGTTTTTTGCTTGGCGTTTTATCTTAAATGAAAATATTTTGTTCTGATTGACTTTTTCTTATCAGAAACCATTTGTCTTTTCTGTTGCTGTGTTTTGTTCTCAAATATGTACCCTAAAATTAAATTTATCGCCAAAAATTGGTCTGACCTATGCAATTTCTATAGTAAAGTGATTTTTTGGAATTTTTGTCTTAGTAAATATTTTTTACTTTTCTTTGCTGAATTTGAATTATTGATGTTTCACAACAATATTGTGAAAATTTCAGAAAAATTGAACAAGTGAAAGTTGTTGAAAATCTGCCTCCAAATTACCTACCCTACAAATTTCTGCATAATTTTCATTCATTTTTACTATGGGAAAAAGTGAAAATATTGGATTTTTCAAAAACCACTGACTAGAATAAAACTTTTTGCGCATAGGTAGTTACGACAAATGGTTTTGCATTAAATCATGACAAAAGTTTACAAATTTACTTCTTCTGTTTAAAGCGCCGAGCAAAAAACGACTTTCTGAAAGATGTCGAAAGCACAGTAGTCTGCAGCTATGTTTATTAGAGTGTGAGAACCTGTAACTAAATTATTTTTTACCAGTCAGTTACTTTAGATTCATATGAACAAACTATGTGTAATGAAAAATAAGAATATACCATAATTACCCCAGCTAATCAGACACCTTGACAGAAGTCGATACACTAAGTAGACATTCTGCCATTTTTTTACAAGGGAGACAACTGTGACTTCCTATACATAATGCCCCTTCTAAAAAGTGGACTACTCTATAAATAAAGAATTCCTCCAAAAGGGAGCAAATTCTTTCCTTTTAAACACCTTTTCTGTAGGAAGACAAAACAAGTTTGACAATTACCTCCCCTGAAAGTGTTTCCATTTCCTTATTAAACACCCAAACATTCGTACCGTATTTATCGTAAGTATTCGGACACCTCAACTCATTACCATACTTTTCTAAAATTTGAAAAAGTACAATTTACTACTGGATGTTGTGTCTAAAAACAGCTGGATAAGTGGCAATCAGTGCAGACCCTGATGCCACATTCTGCGACATCTCATCTGGGTCTACACTGTTTGCTCAGGACTGTCCGAATACATACGGTACATACGGTATCCTATCTTTTGAACAATTCCATTTTGGTGATGTGCAATATGATAGAATGACAAAGAGTGCAGACCAAGATCAAACTAGGAGCAGTCTGATCTGGCTCTATACTGTTTCCTCATCGGCCTGTCTGTCTGAATATTTATGGTAAATATGGTTCATTTAACTGTCTTCTGCTTGATATTAATTATTTTCAAACACACAAGAAAATGTACAAACATGCTCAAATGGAAGACTAGAACAAACTCTGCATGCTCAGAAATCCTAGTACTTATTAATTGTAATTATTATTAATTAAATATTATATTAAATATTCCAAGCCTAATGCATGCAGCTCTTTTTTTTTTTTTTTTTTTTTTTGTTACGATATTTCATGCTTTAAATTAAAACATAACCAAACTGCACTTCTTTTACCTCAAAACTGGAGTCAGAAAGGTGCCATGTAAATTGTTTAGAATCACACTGTGGAATAAAGTATTTTAGTAATTATTTCTTTAAGTCATCAGTTTAAGAATTCTTGTTTTGAACAGCAAAACCCCATGCTAAATATTTATTCTTGTTCACTTCAAGTACCTATTCTGTATGTTGAGATAGTCTTGGAGATGAGACAATTAAGAATGGGGACAGGTTTATATCAGGTAATGAACAACTGGAACAAAAGAAAATAAAAATTAAAAAAAAAAAACAAAAAAAAAAAAAACACACTAAATCTCCACATACATTTGTTGTCATTCATCTATGTTCAGTATTTTAGCTTTTCAGAAGTTCAAAGACATTCTTTATAGTTAACGAATAAAGACCTGTCTAACGTAGCTCTTACATTGAAAATTACAACAGCAGCAGAACAGACATTCTTTATAGTTTACGAATAAAGAAAGAACTGACTAATGTAGCCCTTAAACTGAAACTTACAATAGCAGCAGACGGCATTCTATAAAAAATATCTTTTTCTGAGAGATAATGCTTGACATGTCATGTGAACTGTCTGCAAAAAAAATATAAAAAAATAAAAATAAACATATATTAGAATGTTGTGTCCTACAAATTTGAATGACCCTTTGAAGGTAAATATAATTTTTTTTAAAGATTTTGGTAATTTCTACAAACTTAGAACAGCTTGTCCCCAAAGTAAGCTCTATACAGGGCTATGTTCAGTTAAGCTAAACATTTGCATTTACTCCCAAATGAAGCGACTTTAAGTTTCTGTTCAGTTGTGACAGTGTTTGGTGGATGGTAGGGAATAGCTGCAAATTAATCTCATGCTGTCTTTTGGCACAACCAAGATCCCTTATAAATTTATAATTACTGATAAAATTAATTTGATCTAATATCAGGTCTTGTCAGCGAGAATAACGACTACTCTGAGGTCACAAGACGGGTTTACTACAAAAACTGCTCAGAAGATGCAAAATAAAGTCGACTCTCATTAACACAATATTTCTCCTCTTTTCCACACTATTTTCAATATATTTCTAACATAAGGAGTCGGTCAAATTATGTATTCATTTGTGAAATAAGGTTGCTCAATTTTTTTTTCTTAGTTCTGCAAATCTGATATGTCGAAGTACAGATATCTCAAAGTATTTCAGAGAGTCCCTTGGACTTCAAGATAACGAGAGTCAACTGTAGTTTTGAAAAACTCTTTGCTTTGCTGAATGCAGCCCTGAATTTGAACTCAACTGGACGGATGGTCTAAAGAAAAAATGATCACTATAGCAAAGATGCACCAAAAATACAGCCAGTGAATAAATGAGTTGGTTCCAATAAAGTGAATTATATATGTGTGTAAAGAAAAATTCACATGCAGACAACAGACCTGCATGGATACAAATTATATACATAAAGAAAACGTGGACTGAAACAAATCCTGAAAACCCAACATCACAAAATAAAACATATTCCCCCAAAAGACATTTTACCCTCAATACAGAAATGAAATATTTCAGAAATCAGGCACATTTAAAATACTGTGAATCCATACATACATTCACAAAGTGCAAACAAGACTCACAATTCTAATGAATTATACTATTTTCTGTCTCTGTAATTAAATCTTGGAGATGTTGCTTTGTCCGAACTGGTATTTAAAAGATACGAAAATACATTATATAAACTAACCTTTGTGCAAGCACTCTCTGATTAGATGACAAATTAAGATATTTTCATTACTTTTCCAAAGCTCTAGATAAAAGCGGGTATCAGGATAATATTTTTCTTATTTTTCCATGAAAACATATGTTGTGGGTACTCTTTAGCAGTGCCTCAGCAAGTCACTTCAAATGAGTACCCATAACATATGTATTCATGGGTACTCTTTATGCCTCAGCAAAGCACTTCTAATGAGTACCCATAACATATGTATTCATGGGTACTCTTTATGCCTCAGCAAAGCATTTCTAATGAGTACCCATAACGTATATATTCATGGGTACTCTTTATGCCTCTGCAAAGCACTTCTAATGAGTACCCATAACATATGTATTCATGGGTACTCTTTATGCCTCAGCAAAGCACTTCTAATGAGTACCCATAACATATGTTTTCATGGGTACTTTTTATGCCTCAGCAAAGCACTTCTAATGAGTACTCATTTCATATGTTTTCAATGGTTATTTTTTATGCCTCAGCAAGGCACTTCTAATAAGTGCCCATAACATATGTTTTCAAGTAGAAATAGAAAAATATCAACAATTTTTGGATGAAAAAGGAACCTTATCTAGAGCTATGCATTTCACAAAATATTCGACCTAATTACCGCACATATCCCTATAAGCGCACAGTTTAGCAAATCCATAGTCTTAAGATTACAGCCAGTGTACTTTTTTGTCTACTTCTTTATAAAGGCATATGTTGTGGGTACCCATATGAATTGCATCAACTTGTTGATGCAATTCAAATGAGTATCCACCACATAAGAAAATCAGAAAAAAAAAAACATGCACAAAAACATCGCATAAGCATCATTTGATAAGTCCTCCGCTGATTGTGTTTTAAGTGTACAGTTAGTATAGGTGGATACATATTTTACTACAAGTTTTCCCAGTAATTTTAAAAAACCTAAGTGCATGGTGCGGTAATTAGGTCGAATAAGGTATTTGTTCACATGGGCAGGAAATTTGAAATAAATCTGATTCCATTTTCTGGGAAAAGTAAGTAAAATATTTCTAAGGAGACTAGATATTTTCAGGAGAGGCAACTCTGTAAAAATTGGTTTGCTTCTCTTCTTTGAAAGGCATGTGGCTGCCAAGTCCAGTGGTGAAAATCCCAATGAAATATTCCAAATCCTAACAAAGTTATTGCAATTTTAAGGTTTTGCACATTTGCCATTAAAATTCATGAGGAACCATGAACTCTTATGGATAATTTTAAAAATGTTTTAACAAACTTTAATTTGAAGACAAGTGGGGAATGTGTGCGAGAGAAACAGATCTCCTCAATATTTACATGTAGGGCTGCAGTGCTTATACATTTTCATAATCAGTGTGAATTTTAAAAAAAATATTATATTCAAATAAAATTTTAAAATTAAATTAAATTCCATTTTCTGAAGTTACTTTATTGAATTTTTATACATTGATCCTTTGGAATGTAATTTTTAACCAATTAGTTACTCTTGGTATGCTTTATTCTGACATGATGATCAGTATCTTTCATTTTTAATATTTTAAAAAATGTTTTTTTAAATTTAATTAAATCAGTTTTCATCTTTGAAACAAAAATGCTAGCTTGAAATATAAAGTCTTAATATTCAAAAGCAATAAAATATTTATTAATTTTAACAAAATTAGCAGTCTGAGAAGAAATTATGGGTATTTAAATAAAATTTAAATTTTATAAAGTAAACTCTAAAAAGATCCAAAGATGCCACAGAATAGTGCAATGTGGGAGAGCGTTTTTACTAAACTATAAATAGCAACACAAGTTACTATGACTTTGAATGCATGTAACTTTTGAACCAACGGGGATTTTTAAATGCTTTCTTAACACTATTGTCATTACATCAATAGCTTTAAATTGAAATATTCTGAAATTAGGTTATGCATCACCTTTAAATGTCATCTGATTGAGTCTTAAATTCAGTAACCTAGAAGTAGATATTACAATCTATATAAAATAAGCTCTATCATAGGGTTAGATTTCTCACATAATATATGAATAGTAAGAAATTGCCAATAAGCAGTATATATATCTGCACCTCCCCCCACAACCCCTCCTCCTGCCACCCCGACCCCAACCCCGCAAGGACCAAAACATAATTGACATATGGATGGCTGGAGAATGTAATAGTATTTGTATACACACAGTTTGTGGGGTATAATGAAATTAGAGTCATAGCGCCAGCTTCCAGATACGTTGATAAAGAAATGCTAACTTAGTGAATTATGTAGGGATGTAAAGAAAATGCCAAAAAAGGAAAATATGTAATTTTCAAAGGCTTAGATTATAAATGAAATTCTAAAACCTTTCTGGTCAATGCGGTGTTGAAGACATTTTAAAAGCCATTTCAGTAGTCACAGAATAACTGATTCTCATTATCTCAAACTCCAAGGAGTCAGAATAACAGCAACTTGAGATATAATGCGTTGATATGTAAGGAACATATAACAAATTAAATTAGGCTTGCCCAGATCCATTCATTGATTTCCTCTTTCTATAGCAATTTAAAAAAAAAATAAAGTCCTACACATGATATTACTATAATGAACTATGATTCAATCCTAGTTGGCTCAAAAGCAGACTACACAAGTCAGTACATTCAGAGATAAAAAACTAAAGGGGCTGTTACAATATTTGGCTCTTAAAGAGACATTTTGAATAACAAGGAGGGCAAAAACAAATGCAGGGACTTGAGCAAGTCTAAAACTAATAGTGCCTTCATATAACTTGGCTTAAGCAAGAGTTTGCATTATCAGTGTTTGAGATAAGGAGAATCATCTGTAGTTTTTATTGTATTCTAGGAAGTACCGTATCTACCCTAAGTATTGGGACACCTTATCTACTTACCATACTTGTCCTAACATTTGAAACAGTCCATTCAACTACCTCTTGATGTGTCTGAAATATTGCTATACGTATGGCAAACAGTGTAGACCCCAATCAGATGCCATGTTCTGTGGCATCTGTTCTGGGTCTACACTGTTTGCAAAGGCCTATCTGTCCCAATACTTAGGGTTATTACAGTAGTGTAAGGACTAGGAAAAAACATTCTATTTCAAGTAGCTCAAATTTTACCGAGCTCTTTAGCTACTTACTTAGATCTTAAGACTCCACTCCTTGCCTTGATCGGTGCTGAGCGCTGGCCACTCGCTTCGGCAATCGTGGCGGTTCGTGCCAGTAGTTCGTCAAACTGCTTTCTCGGTAAACCTGCAATCAAAAGGCAAGATATTTCAGGATAACACAATGCCAATATTAGTAGCACCTGCATCACAAACTTAGAGTTTCAGGGCCTGATTAACAGCTGCAGATAAAAAGGGCATCTATATAATATTTTTCTTATTTGCATGAAAACATACGTTTTGGGTACTCATAAGAAGTGCCTCGATGAGGCACTTCTAATGAATACCACAACATATGTTTTTGTGCAGAAATAAGAAAAATTTCGGATGTAAAAAGCACTTTATCTGGAACTATGACATGTGAAGACAACAGTTTTCACTATATTTTTTTTTAGAATCACTGGCCACTGTATGATATGCTGAATATTGTATTTACCTTAGTATTCAGACTGTCATGCCTGGATGGTTGGTTGGTTTGGAGTTTAACAATCCAGTCAACACTATTAAGGTTGTGTTGAGCTGGTCAGTTTACCTAACAATTTTCCTGGGCAGGCTTAGTTCTTTAGGCAGTTAACCAGTACTTGTGCACATTCTTTTACCAGACAGTCATGCCTGAGTAAATAGAGTAGATCCAGTAAGTTTTGATCAGTCAACATGGTTTACCACACTAATAGTATGTTTTTAACCTTTACCACTCCCTGGGCATTTTCAGCAGATGACAAATTGATGATATTTTTCTTATTTTTCCCAGAAAAAAGGATTTGACATTCCATGCAAATTGTCTCCTTAGGAGACAATTTGCATGAAATGTCAAATCCTTTTTTCTGGGAAAAATAAGAAAAAATATTTCAAAATGACGTCTGCAGAAAATTTTAGTGCTAAGCGTTAACACATTCTGTGGTGGTTACTAGACTTGTTCAAGTTTTAGGATATGTACAGTATAGGAGAAAAAGTGTCTAAATATTTAGGGTAAATACTGTTACAGCAACATGCTAAATCAGTGTACTTCGATGCACAGGCTGACATGGGCTAACAATGACCCCTTTTCTCATTGTATGACTTGCATATTATTTTCTTTGTACTTCAAAAGCATTTTTTTTTTTGTTTTGTTTTTTTCAGGTTGAATTTCTCTTACAACAATCTTGCAGTCATATCTAACTGGAATCTGGATGTGGCAGACAGCTTTGCAGTGCTGTCTCATTGAAACATATCATACCCAAGGCACATGACATGATATCTCACCCTTTTACATTAAAATGATACTGGGCCAACCATTTCTGGCTCAGAGCTTTATACAGTCTTAATGCTGAGTGCCAAGAGAAAAATCAGCTAGTACTATTTTTAAGTGTGTTGTATATCTTGGCTGGGATCAAACCTACAAACTTCTGGATGCTAAGCAGAATTTAAGCACAACCAAATCATCCAAAAGTAAACAATTATACTGACTCTTAAAATAATCAAAATGAGCAAATGAGGCCCACTGTGGGGTAACAACATGTTTTTCACATGTAAACAGTGAAGACATGAGACAGTCTGCAGACCTGGTCAGCCTGGCTAGGCTGTTTGCTTACACAATACAGGAACTACATCTTTGTTGACTTTTCTCACAGCTGCATAAATTTAAAAAAAAAAAAAATAATAATAATAACAAGCAAATTCCATGGGGAATTTATGTCCCCCGCTTATTTTTATTTGAGGTGTTAAAAATGGTAAAGTTAACCAGAGGACCATTGGTCCTGTATCAATTACCTAAGTATTGAAGCAGGAAACCAGTGATAAAAAATAATTTCAAGATTCTGAAAAAACCACATGCATATCTTCAGACCATCCTTAAAGCACCTGTAAAGTTTCAAAGGATCGGCTTAAAACTGTGGTAGGAGTTACGGGGTCAAGGTACCTACTCCCTATACGCTTCTGTAGTATTAGACCTCAAAAAATGTCTAAGTTAAAAATGCAGAAAAAGTGGTAAAAAATTATTTCCGGATTCTGAAAAAAACACATGCATATCTTCAGGCCATCCTAAAAGCCCTTGTAAAGTTTCAAAAGGATTGGACAAAAACTGTGGGAGGAGTTAAGGGGACAAGGTACCTGCACCCTATACACTTCTGTAATATTAGAACTCAAAAAATGTCTAAGTTAAAAATGCGGAAAAAGTAATAAAAAAATATTTCAGGATTCTGAAAAATCCACCTGCATATTTTCAGGCCATCCTAAAAGCCCACATAAAGTTTCAAAAGGATCAGTCAAAAACTGTGGGAGGAGTTAAGGGGAAAAGCTACCTACTCCCTATAGACTTCTGTAATATTAGAACTCAAAAAATGTCTAAGTTCAAAACGTATAAAAAGTGATAAAAAATAATTTCAGGATTATGAAAAAACCACATGCATATCTTCAGATCATCCTTAAAGCACCAGTAAAGTTTCAAAAGGATTGGCCAAAAACTGTGGGAGAAGTTAAGGGGACAAGGTACCTGCTCCCTATATACTTCTGTAGTATTAGAACTCAAAAAATGTCTAAGTTAAAAATGCGGAAAAAGTGATAAAAAATTATTTCAGGATTCTGAAAAAAACACATGCATATCTTCAGGCCATCCTAAAATCCCATGTAAAGTTTCAAAAGGATCGGCCAAAAACTGTGGGAGAAGTTAAGGGGACAAGGTTCCTACTCCCTATACGCTTCTGTAATATTAGAACTCAAAAAATGTCTATGTTCAAAATGTCTAAAAAGTAATAAAAATTAATTTCAGGATTCTGAAAAAACCACATGCATATCTTCAGACCATCCTTAAAACACCTGTAAAGTTTCAAAAGAATCGGCCAAAAACTGTGGGAGGAGTTAAGGGGACAAGGTACCTGCTCCCTATACACTTCTGTGGTATTAGAACTCAAAAAATGTCTAAGTTAAAAATGCGGAAAAAGTGATAAAAAATTATTTCAGGATTCTGGAAAAACCACATGCATATCTTCAGGCCATCCTAAAAGCCCTTGTAAAGTTTCAAAAGGATCGGTCAAAAACTGTGGGAGGAGTTAAGGGGACAAGGTACCTACTCTCTATAGACTTCTGTAATATTAGAACTCAAAAAATGTCTAAGTTAAAAATGCGGAAAAAGTAATAAAAAAATATTTCAGGATTCTGAAAAAACCACATGCATATCTTCAGGCCATCCTAAAAGCCCATGTAAAGTTTCAAAAGGATCGGCCAAAAACTGTGGGAGGAGTTAAGGGGACAAGGTACCTACTCTCTATAGACTTCTGTTATATTAGAACTCAAAAAATGTCTAAGTTAAAAATGTGGAAAAAGTGATAAAAATTTTTTTTCAGGATTCTGAAAAAACCACATGCAAATCTTCAGACCATCCTTAAAACACCTGTAAAGTTTCAAAAGGATCGGACAAAAACTGTGGGAGGAGTTAAGGGGACAAAGTACCTACTAAAAACTCAGAACCACGCACCACGCGCCACGCACCATGCACCACGCGCCATGCACCACGCCCCACGGAAAACCAAAAACAGTGTCCCTCCACTTTTCTTCGAAAAGGCGGGGGACAATAAAAAATTAGCCAACATTAATGGGGCTGGACGCACATTGTAGAATTTCTGATGATTTTTGCAAGGGACTTCCTGTTTGTTTTTCTGCACACTGAGCCCCTTCAGAAAAAAGGTCTACTCTAAAAGGGAAGAATTTGCTCCCATGGACTAGATCTCTTTTCAGAAGGGAGGCAAAATCAATTCTGACAGAACTGCCTCCTTTAACCTTTACCACTCTCTGGGCATTTTCAGCAGACGACAAATTGATGATATTTTTCTTATTTTTCCAAAAAAACAGGATTTGACATTTCATGCAAATTGTCTCGTAAGGAGACAATTTGCATGAAATGTCACATCCTGTTTTCTGGGAAAAATAAGAAAAGAATACTTCAAAATGCCGTCTG
The DNA here is from genome assembly GCA_964016985.1 of Anodontia alba. NCBI lineage: Eukaryota > Metazoa > Mollusca > Bivalvia > Lucinida > Lucinidae > Anodontia > Anodontia alba. The sequence goes on along the minus strand of OZ024825.1, from coordinate 86,735,482 downwards.
CTGAAAATTTTACCCAGAGTGCTAAGCTTTAAAAAGGAATTCATTCCTCTTAAACAATCAAATGCAAAAATATGTTTTTTGAAAATTACTCTAAATATTCAGATGCCATAACTCTATACAAAACATGTCCTAAAATTTGGACAAGTCCATTTGCATACCTCGTGATGAGTCTAACAAAACCTTGTCAGAAGACAATGGCACAAACCTATGGGGTAATTGTCACCCTTCTGAAATGCAATATCTCAATATAGCGGGCCCCCGTAGCCTAGTGGATAAGAGAGTTGACTCTTAATCCATTAGGTTTCTCACCGCTGTGGTTCGAGCCCAGCTCGGGTCATATGTGGGAAAGCCAAGTTCTGCTTACGGATGGTCAGGTGGTTTTTCTCCGGGTACTCCGGTTTTCGCCCACCTTCGATGAACGATCGGCTCGATATAAGTGAAATATTCTTGAAAGGGCCGTAAAACCCAAATCAAAAAAAAAAAAAAAAAAAAAATATCTCAATATAAAATATTATAGCCAGTGGAATATCTTTATGATACCACAGACACATACATCCCCAGCTGTAATCATTTTGTTGACCATCATTACACAACTGTGGTCAAAACGCAAAACTTAACCCTTACAGCTGATAAGAAACTGACCAAACTCAATCAATCATGAAATACAGTCAAGTCTCGTTATCTTGAAGTCTAAGGGACCCTCTGAAATACTTCGAAATATCCATACCTCGACATATCAGATTAGCAGAACAGAGGAAAATAAGTCAAACAACCACATTTCACAAATGAATATGTAATTTGACTCCTGCAGCTAGAGATATATTGAAAATATTGTGGTAAAGAGGAGAAATTGCTCCTCAGGAGCAGATTTTCACTTTGAGATAAGCGGTCATTCAAGATAAGCAAAGTCGAGATAACTAGAGTTGACTGTATAGGTCAAGATAAATACAGATGAAAAGCTTCAGCTTTCCCTCCCTTGACCCAGTCAGGCCCAAATATCAAGACCATACCCTTTATGGTTAATGAGAAATTCAGAGAACCATGAAATACAGGTCAAAGTAAAATACTAATGTTACAGTTTCAAACTTCTCCATATTCAGTTGTGATTCCAACATCAATACCTTTTAAAAGCCTTATAGTTACTGCGAATTTGACCAAAGTCAGTGAACCGTGAAGTATATTTCAAGATCAATAATAAAGGGCTGAGGCTGTTATACACTAGACTTGTTAAGCCATGGCATGAATTTCATTTCAATCCAATGAATGATACTCAAGTTAAGCTATGGAAATATGAAACAATAGGTGATCAGGGGGTGAGAGAGGGAAGGGCAGGGTAGGGACCTAATGGTAACTGAGAAACTTACCTAAACACAAAAGATAAAACTAAATTTGTTTTGCTGCATTCAATTGCCCTTCCCCAGATGCAAGTGTATGCCAATTCAATAGGGTTGCTAAGAAATTGATCTCAACACAGCAGGTGCAACTGTTGATCACAAGCAAGTGCATGTGGTCAAAAAAGGTCTCACATTCAACTTCCTTTGTTTTGCAAAGTCATACCATAAAAATATTGTATTTTCCCTAAATAAGAGACAACTGAACTCCTTACCATTCATGTCCTAAAATTTGAGCATCCACTATTGTTGATGTGTCTAAAACCGCTGGAGAGACTCTGAACAGAAACTGTATTCTGGAGAGTCTGGCATGGATCTACACTGTTTGCTAAGGCACTTTTTCTTAACCCTTAAAGCACCAAGAAAAATTGCATCTGAAAATGTCGTCTGTTTATGTGGTCTGCAGAATATTCTTGCAGACTTTTCAAACCTATTTTTGCATACAGGCAAACAGTGTGGACCCTGGTCAAACTGCTCCTAAAGGAGCAGTCTGATCTGGGTCCACACTGTTTGCAAAAATGACTAAATCACAAGCAGATGATAAAGCAGACGACAATAGTTGTGATTTGCGCTTTAAGGGTTAATACTCTGGGTAAATATGGTACACGGCAAACAATAAAGACCATTTTCGGAGAAGTTTGATCAGGGTCTACACAGTTTACTTCAGTATGCTTATCTGAATACTTAGGGTAAATATGATACACATAAACCAACATGATACACCAATTTAATTTTTGTATGATATAGAAACACCAAACCATGAAAAATTTAAAGCACACAAAACAGGCACAAAACAAAAAAGGTTGTTCCTTTACAATGACCAGGCAACATAAAAAAACTATCAACAGAAACTTAATACAACAGTGCTAATGACTCCTTATTTCTGATTTACATGAAAGACTGCTTTTGTATGCTGTTGTATGACATCACTTCTGTCAATAACAGCTTTAGATAAAGCATTTTTTCCAACCAAGATATATTGATAAATGAGGGTACTCATTTCCATGAAAACATAATTTGGGTACTCATTAGAAGCATTTCAAATTACCCACAATGTATGTTCCCACAGAGAATAAGAGAACTATTTATCTGAATAAAATTGTTATCTTGGGCCAAAAAAAAAAAGTTATTAGATTCCCCGACACTTTTTTCAAAAAATAGATGCGTGCAGGCGGCTTTTTATTTTTATTTTCCAGTTGAGTACATTCTTGGACATTTGGGTTTGTTTGGCTAAACAAATGGCGGTGGTTTTCCCAGAAAAATGCAAGTTTAAAGTCTCAACAACATAAACAGATGGTAATTTACCGATTTTCTTTGAAGTAAGTAAAAATGCCATATGTTTGTGGTCTAGATTGCAATTTGGTTAGAAATGTTTCTCAGATAAGCAAGTAAAATCCAGAGTCACATATTTTTGTGGGTCGGAAAAAACTTACCACTGACCACTGAAAAAAAAAATCATATATGCGGGACTTTATGGACAGATGCAGCGATGCCTGAAAATCTCTCTATATATATATATATTTTTTTTTTGCCTTATCACTTTGTTACTGATGATTTCAGCTGCTTAGAGCACAATATTTAGTTATTATGACTATCAGTTTTTCACCATGGTTTATCTACATTGCCAATTTCTGGTTCGTTGCTGAAACTGATGTTACCCTAAATAAATGAGTCCTGGACTTTCGAAATTTGCAAGGGACTGAGTGTTTTCTTTTATCTTAATCTTGTTCATTTTGAATATATTTTATCACTTGTGTGATAATTATATATTGACTTAATAGATTTTTACAGTTATTAGCTAATTATGGAGGGTTCATTACAAAGCAAGAATGATCCAGGACTAAACCAGAATTAGCAATTTCTTGCCAGGCTATGATAGCATCAGAAAAATGTGTTTTCCACAATATGATCTGAAAATTTGACAATAATAATTTCCATTTTAGGAGAAAAAAAAACAAAAAACAGAAGGAAATTTCTCTGGTTTCCTTATCTACCTGTCAGTATGATGATCTTTACCTGAACACTGGTGAAGCAATGGTGTAGGTAACACACAGTGTTATCTGTGCATGTATCATCACAGGCATTTTTGAGAAATAAAACAAATTAATTAAGAATTTACTGAAGCAAACAGAGTACAGAAGTCTAAATAAACTGATGTAAACTCTGTAAATACTAAAACAAAACTTCTTGAAAAAAAAAAGAAAAGATATTAATCTTTTCAACTCCACAGACCAGAAAAAACAAAAGATTTTGCAAACGGTGTAGATACAGATGAGATGGCTTATCTCATTAGGATCTAGACTGTTTGCCTTTTTCTATTTGATCACTATTCTGTTTGCCATTTTGTTTTCGACCTTTGTCTATAAGAAATCCCTTATTGATATAATAAAGACATCCTATATTTCATAGACGGAAGAGTCCATTCAGAAACTCAGGGGTGAAAGGGTTAATATGATGAAGAAGAGGAAAGTCAACAAAGCTACCTCTAGCAGAAAAAATCATGCAAGGGATTGTGATAAAAAACCAAAACATGCAATAACACAACAAAAACAGCATGCAATGGCGCAGATAGTCAACATTTATTTCACAAAAGCTTATTAATCTTTTGTCTTTGCTTGAACTAGTTATTCACTGAGCCACTAATGAGGCCTGATTGGCTGAAACTAGCCTGGCCCAGAAAACTTTGACACTTCAGCTATTATTATGTTTGTATGTGTGCTCATTGCTCTCAAGATAAGAATAAAGGATTTTACTGTTAATGATATAAATATGGTCAATTAAATAACACTGAAGAGTTTGTTTTCACAGTGGGGAATCCACGTGACCAAATGACTGAGTTTGTTACTATTTTTAGCTCCGCTTCAGGTAGGATTTTTTAAAATATCTCAATTTATACCTGATGGAATATTTTCAAATAAAGCACAGAGTACGCGGAAAATCAAGCTCTTTCTGGTGGTGTCAGCGCTATTCTGCAATCTGGTCTGATTCTCGAGAATATTCGGAGAATGTTTTTCGTCAAAATTCATGTACATTGTCCCGGTGACCCAGACTGACAGCAAAAACATTCTTCGAATGTTCTCGAGAATGAGACCAGATTGCAGAATAGCTCTTACACCATCAGAAAGAGCCTGATTTTCCGTGTTCTCTGCGCTTTATTTGAACAAATTCCATTGGGTATGAATAGAGATATTCTAAAAAATCCTACCTGAAGCAGAGTTAAAAATATTATCAAACTCCATGTACTTAATCATTTGGTCAAGTGGATTCCCCACACTGGTTTTGCACATACAGGGTCATTTGGAAATATGAACAAAATGACTTTACCAGACTTAAGGCATGATAAGATTTTGTTCTTTGGTGGTGTGCATTTTGTTTTCATGCTTAGGCCCATATGAATAGCCATATTAACCCTTGTCATGCTGAATAAAATAAGATGCCACACCCACTTCTAATTTTCAGCCAATAAGTATACTTGATGGATTGTTTCTATAAATTCACATACTTAATGGCAAACAGTACAGATCCAGATCAGTTGGCTTCTGAAGAAGCCAACTGATCTGGATCTACACTGTTTGCAAAAGCAGGATATATCCGGGTTCAGCAGAACAAGGGTTAACCTAAACTTGCCTAAAATTTGCTCAAGTCAGTTGTATTACCTGCTGATGTGTCTAAAATCTGCTGGGTAAGTGGTAAACAGTGTAAACCCTGATCAGATAAACACTGTGGTATCTGATCTGTGTTTTTTCTGTTTGCTCAGGTCTGTCTTTTCCAATACTTAGGATCCTTACGGTAGATTCTTAAAGTCCTAGTTATGATGTGAATGAACATTTCCCTGAATCATCTAATAAAAGACAACTTCCAGTGTAATCAAAACAATGATATTTTAGTTTTTAGTGTAAACTTTTTGAAAGGCTGACTGAAACAGTAAAAAAAAAAAAAAAAAAAAAAATAGGCTATTAACTGGATTGGAAAAGTGTACATATTGTAATTAATGTTAATCTCAGAATGACCCTTCCATATAAAAAAAAACCTATATTTAGCTCAAAGCCTGGCTATGCAAGACATTGATCAGGTCTCCAGATAAGCTCAGTATTCTGACAAGGTCTGATTTTGTATTTTTTACAGAAAACAGGATGCCCTGGGGTCTCCTTGTCAAATGATTTAATGAGACTACAAAGTTTTTGAAACAATAACATTGTTTTTCTCTCAAAATAGTAACTTATCTAAAACCCTGACTGCAAGCTATGTGAAAAGGAAACCTTGAGCTATATGGTAGATGACTTAATATTCTCTGTATGGGAAGCCAACATACTTTTGTATTCCACTGGGCAGTTACTAAAATAAAGGTAGCCATTTATGCCTAACTGGTTAGTCAGACTTTACATTTATTGGTAGTAGAAATGTATTTGGTAGGTTTTAAGTATTAAGAAATTATAGTTTTTTGACATTCTATCACAAATAGGGAAGAGAGCATTTCTAAGTTCTAGCTGGTGACCAATAAATGTTCACTCTGCAGACCCACCTTTGATTATATTTTCTGAAAAGCAAAGAGGTACAAGAACTTATAAGCAAAAAAAAACAACAAAATTCTGTTTATACACATGCATACACAGGACTCAGTGAGGAAAAACCAACCATACTTCAAATATAAATGAGCAACCATGCACCTTCAGACATGACTGTGTGCCCAAAAAAGACTCAAATTAGCATTACGAAAACACACCTATTCAAATATATAGAAAATTTCACCTCCAAAAAACTGAAAATTTTCAGATTAAAAACTGATATTTTTTATATTTCTGCTCAAAACATAGATTGTGGGTACTCATTAGAACCGCCTCACAAAATCTATGTTTTTGGGCAGAAATAAGAAAAATATTGTATACCCCTTTAAACCCCAGTTTTACTATATAAAAGTAGGGTTTAAGGGGGTCAAAATTATATAGGCATGTTTTCGTGATGGCCTGCACATCTTCATTGTCCATATGAAGAAATTTGGCATCTTTGGCTATTCAAGATGTGCCCAGTGAAGATTCTGATCAGACTGTGCAAATGCATGGGCTGATCTGACTCTTCACTGGGCACATGACTGAAGGTACACTTTCTGATGTTGCCACTAAAATGATGGACACCCATGTCAATATGTGCACTTCTACAACATAGCTCCAGATACGACTTTTAATCCTTGTCCTGCTGAACCCAGATATAACCGCAAACAGTTTGCAAACAGTGTAGATCCAGATCAGTTGGCTTCTTCAGAATCTTCAGAAGCCAACTGATCTGGATCTACACTGATTGCCATTCATAATTTGAATTTGTATCAACAACCTGGATCAAGTAAACTGATTGGCTGAAAGTTAGAAGTGGGTGTGGCATCTTAATTTATTCAGCATGACAAGGGAGCTGACACTATAAGCAGTGAGCAATGTAGCATATTAAAGCACCAGTAATCATCAGGAACAGACATGATTAAAAACTGTCTGCTGTTTTTGTATCTTTGGTGTATTATTTGGTTCCTTAGGTTGAAGATGACTACTTAGTGTTTAACGCCTCCTGATGGATTCACACCCAGGACCGTATGATCTGCAGTCAAGAGCCCAAGCCACCCTGATCACAATATCACAATTTTTTCTGCCGCACAACGTTGATGATTTTCTCATTTTTCCAGAAGAAATATATGTTGTGGGTAGGCATTAGAGCTGGCTCATCATATACTTTGCTGAAGAAATAAGAAAACTTATTATCTTCATATCCTTGGAGGCGTAGCCCCTTTGTGACTCTGTTGCCCAGCTACATTAAAAGTCTTGATTTGTCTTAATATCCTTGGAGAAAGTATATGTTGTAGGTATAGTCAGCAGAACTGCCTCAATGAGGCAATCTGATGAATATCCACAACCAAAAAGTTTCCTGAAGAAATCTGGGCCCAGTTGTTCAAAACTAACGATGTCGTTAGTTAACATATCTTTAAAACTTTGATCATTAAATATAACATTAACTTTGATCATTAAATATGACATATATGCTAATATTTTTGCTGAAAATATGTGAGTAGCTTTTGCATTTGCAAAAGCTACTCACATTTTTCAGCAAAAATAACTGTGAATTAGATATTGTACTTACTAGAACAGTAAACATTTTGACCACAAACAAGCTCGTTAAGTTAACAATGCTTTGAACAACTGGACCCTGGACATCCCCATATCTGAAGCTATGTCCAAAGAAAGATGTGTTGCAGAGTCTTAGCTATTCATTTGCAGACTAGACTTCTAGCAAATAGCAAAGGCTTTAACTAGACTGTAATACATCACAGCTCCAGGTAAGAGGGATACACAGAAAAATATCTTTCTATTTCTCCAAGAAAACATTAGAAGCACTCTGAAGAGGCAATTTTAAGTAGAAGTTAGAAAACTATCAATATTTTTGGGTTGATAGAAAGTGCCTTATCTGGAGCTATGATAAAAAACACTTTTTCCTGGAGCCACAGGCAAGGACAGTTTTTCCTCAGCAAGCCCCATTTATTAATAAATATAAGCTGAAAAAAAAATCAGGATTCTAATGTGCATATCTACACTGCGACTCTTAGAAGTATTTCTGGACACATATACCTGAAAACTATTTAAAGTTGTTCTGAAAACATTATATCCAGATATTTACCAGACACCTCTAGAATATGAAAATACAGTTATTTCCTTTTTTTTTTTTTTGTTGTTGTTACTTTTTTTTTGTTTTTGGTGGGGGCAGGGTGTGAGGAGCAGGAGGTCCCTTTTTTCTTTTTTTATTATTTCAGAACTGTGCTATCATAATTTTCACATCAAAAATTAGTCTTGTAATATATTACAAAGTTTATTAGATACTGACAAAAATATCAAACCAAAGAAGTCAATTTCATAATTTCAATGCACAAATGAATCAAACTGGAGAAGACAAAAAAAAAAAAAAAAAAAAATCAAACTGGAGAAGACATGAAAAAAGAAATTTCTGGAAAAATCATTTTGTAAATAATCAGGGTGATATTTTAAAAAACAGTCAACTTGTAAATTTAAAATAAAGAAACTGCTGTGCTTTCAATCAAAAAGTATTGATATTTTTCTGATTTCTCCATAAAACAATAAATGTTGTGGGTACTCATTTGAAGCACCTTGCAAGTAATTTCTAATGAGTACCCACAACATGTACTTTTGTGAAGAATTAAGAAAAATATTTACCTGAAACCCTTTCTTATCTGGAGTTTTGTATGTCAATGCTGAAAATATTATAATCAAGTTTGAGGCTGCCTAGACCATAACTCTCTTTATTTTCCATGAATTTATCCTCAGTGTGTCAGAAATACTTCCATATAATTTCCGTGAAAAATACAATTCTAACATGCAATAGAAATGATAGAAACCAAAGTATAAAATCCTTCAGTATAATCTGGATGCAAAATATTACTCTAAAAGTAAGTTATTCTCTATCATATTCTTTTCTCTTTCAAAATTCAACAGATACTTGCTCAAACATCTGATTTATGATCAAATCAAATCTTTAACTCTTTCACCCCTGAGTTTATGAAATGGATTCTTCATTCTCTGATTTTGGACACATCCACTGTTGCAAATAGGGGTTTTAGTAAAAAATCAGATGGGCAAATAGTGTGGATCCTGATAAGATGGCTTGCTATAAGCTGTCTCAACTGGGTCTGCACTGTTTGCAAAGGTATCTGTATTGGTCTGCAGGGATTAAAGGGTTAAGGAATTTTACTATTCATACCCAATATCTGTTGCTTAACCCGGATATACCCTGCTTTTGCAAACAGTGTAGATCTAGATTAGTTGGCTTCTGAAGAAGCCAAATGATCTGGATCTGCACTGTTTGCCATTAAGTATGTGAATTTAAAGCAACAAACCGGATCAAGTAATCTGACTGGCTGAAAATTAGAAGTGGGTAGGGCATCTTAATTTATTCAGCATGACAATGGTTAACCATCAGGGACATGTGAGTCTGCTTTAAATCTAAATTTACTGGGACCGACCCCATAGAAAATGCTTATTTAGGCATGAAGGGGCCCAAAGAAAAATGGGAATAATTGTGGGCCCACCATTCATAGGGACAAACCATTTATAAAGACTATCTAAGGAGTGGTGTCAGGCAAGTAATTCTTTTTTAAAAGAAAGGCCAGCATTAAACACTTAAAATTCAAAATTACAGTTTGACAGATTCTAAAGGATTTACCTTGAGAGCAATGAAAATACACAGAAAAAAAAAAGAGTTACCTGACATGTCAAGTTTTCTGGACCTGACTAGCTAGTTGTGGTCAATTATAACTCATTTCAAGTCATTATATTTTCAGCTATATAATCATTTGGAAGCAGTGCTTTACTGGCTACAAAATTATAACCTGGAGTTAAAATATCTAAATCTGAATTTGTCAAATCTAAGGTGCCCTTCCTTGGTCTTGTGGTGCCAGAACCCAGAATTCAAATAGATTCCGAAAAAATAAAAGTTACTTAGTTGCAAAAGTTACCCCAATGCAAAAGCAACTGAATACGTCTGTTATTTAGTTCAAAAAACAATATCAATACAGCCCAATCCTTAAAAATCACACTGTTTATCATGGCACATCAAATAAGGAAGGCGTTATCATGGCACATCAAATAAGGAAGGCATTCAAAACTAAGTTAACACCATTTATGTGAACTAATAAATTAACATCATTTATGCGAATAAAACATGCATCTTATGCACTCAATGAGAACAGGAGGAGCTTTATTTGTTCATTTTCATTTTGTGGAAAAATATATGTGAAGATACACAGGAAATGCCATAATCACAAAGTAGAGCACTTCTGAGGGACCAAAAGAAGATGAGATGAGGAACCAATAAAGACAACACAAATGCCACATATGAAACCACAGATGCACAAACAAAGAAGGGCTGCAACTGGTAGAATTGTTTTCTGTTGTCTCCAAACACTTCCCTACCTTTTGTCTAAATCAGGCTGCCCATACCCTAACCCTACAACCCAGTCAAATTACATACAAATCCATCCTGCATGGAGCTGGGGTAAGAGGGAAAAGGTGAAAAGAAAAATCCTAATGCATAAACAACCCTTATTCATATTTAACAAGATGAATCCTGCATGGGTTAAAAGCTGCTTATGATAAATTTCCTAAAACACTTCATTCCGTACCTTTTTGGCCTAAATTTTGCTCTTTTATACAGTTGTTTCTTAACCCTTGTCCTGCTGAACCTGGATATATCCTACCTTTGCAAACCATGTAGATCCAGATCAGTTGGCTTCTGAAGAAGCCAATCGATCTGGATCTGCACTGTCTGCCATATTAAGTATGTGAATTTATATTAAAAACCTGGATCAAGTAATCTGATTGGCTGAAAATTAGAAATGGGCATGGCATCTTAATTTATTCAGCATGACAAGGGTTAAAATACTTTGTGGAATGGCAAACAGTGTACACCCTGGACCTGGGTCTGCACTGTTTGCACAGGCCATTTTGTCAGAAACTTTAGTGTACAAAATATTAGGATATTTACCGTACTATCTACCTGGGTTACAATCAACATGTTATCAGCATCAACTATCTATCTATATCAAGCTGCCCATACCCTGACCCAACCCCCAAATATCTCTATGAAAATAGTGGATCATTAAGAGCAAGTATCTAGAGAATTTTGTTTGCTACGGTTCACCTGTCGTTGTGCTGGTGCACTGCTAACACGCTTATATTGTAAAGGCCTTATAATGGAAGGCTGAATGATCAGCAGATCTAAAGGAAAGATGAAATCGCTATTAGGATAAACCATGGCAACTTTCATGTTTCTAAATTGTTTAAAGAAACAAACACATTACCAGTGATAGTGTTGTACAAACTGAAGAAAACATACCAGCAACAATAAACAGCATTATTTAAAATAGCAAAATACACATTCAATGCTAATGAAGCAAATAATGATGATTCTAGTAACAAAAAAAGATTATCACATTGTGATACTGAAGACATAATATTATGATCATAAATGTGGTCATGTTAGCCTTTCATGATGACTGATTAGCCATAATTTTCATAGCTGACTGAGAAAGTCTATTTTAGCACTTTCTAGTGTTTGAAATCTGAGATGATACAACAAAAAAAAACAAAAAAAAACAAAAAAAAAACTGAAAAACAAAGATACTTGTTGCTTTGAGCCTCATGAACACTTTTTTAACTTTAGCATGAAAAAATGTTGAAATAAGATGAAAACCGTCTTTGTAAGTAGCTGGTAAATGATAGAATTGATAATATCATACTTAACCCTTAAAGGGCAAATACAAAGAAATTTAAAATATGCCTGGTTTTCAGGGTGTTGATAGAATGCTTTAAGAGAATTATTTTGTTGAAAACCCCATCAAATCGCAATATTTCAGAAACCGTTGAAGATAATTTGATGCGGTTTTCGGCAGTCACCTCCTTACTGAAGTGCCCTTAAATATTTAGTAGAATTAAAACCTTCGTATTTGCCCTTTAAAGTGCCAAGCAAAATTTGTAGCAGGTGCCATTTATTTTTATTTTTTTCAAAATGTTGTCTGCTGCAGTTGTGATTGGTGCTTTAAGGGTTAAACAACTACTGGGCTCATTCCCAAATAGAGAGATTCTGACAGATGACAATGTTTCTGCAAAATATCTCAAATGTTAATGGAGATCATGAAATTAGTTAAAGTATTAAAAAAAGATTTTAATAATATATATCATAAAAACACCTAACCTTACAAATATTAGAAGAAAAAAAAATGGATTTTTTACTGGCTAGTTGTTCTTACCTTTACATTTTCATATACTAGACAAACACAATACATCTGTTAATTCATGCTTTTAATTAACTCAAGTTATTTTTTTATTATTTCTGTTTACTATTAAACACATAAAACACACCATTTTTTTTTCTTCTCAAATCTATGCTAAAAGCAAATAGTAAATATTTCAGCACAGATATTATAAAAATTATAAAAACATGCGGTCATTTGAACAGTACAATTATTAGAAATTATCTGATGACACAACATTAAAAACTCTCTTTGCTTTCAGATTACCTCTGTACTCTGTGAATGAAATAAAAATAAATGTGAATCTCTATTGAAAGCCTCAACATTCATGACCAGGAGTTGAATCAACCCATTTTAAACTGAAAAGACTCCCCTAAACTATATATTGGAAGAGACAAATTTCAATTTAAGTATGTCAGGCAATGTGATTTAGATATTCCTAGAGAAAAATGGCTGAATTATTTGCAAGCAGTGGAGACTCCTGATCAGGTGCTGCAGAATCTGATGTGGGTCCACTGTTTGCCAAGGCTATGTGATTTAGATACTCCTAAAGAAAATGACTAAATTATTTGCAAACAAAATGGAAACCCCAGATCAGATGCTGCAGAATGCAGCATCTGATGTGGGTCTTCCCTGTTTGCCAATTACTCTTTTGGGGATCTCCAGACTCAAATGGGTAAAAAAAATCTGAAAAAAGTTGCCAATCTCAAATCATTCAAGATGTATATTTCAATGAAGCAACAGCCTGTTTTAATCACAAGAATGTTAGGTAAGAGAATATTAACTATAAGCATGAGAGGCTATTGATATTTCTCTGTTTTCTTTTCAGCAAATAGGGTTTGACATTTCATTCAAACTGATTTGAAAGGGTCAAACTGAAAGACATGTCAAGAATTAGTTTCCAAGAAAAATATTATTATTAATGTCATCTGCTGGTATTTAACATGTTGCAAGCTAAATATGCATTTACCATTTACCATATGACAGATGAGTGGGTCTTTTTTTTTTTTTTTTTTTCTTTTAGAAAAAAACTGGAAATTTTGTGTGAATTGTCTTGTACATGAAATGTTACGCCCTATTTTCTAGGAAAAACAAGATGTTCATAATTTAAAAGTGCCATCCAGTGATATTTTTATTTAGCACTTATTGTATTGAGCTGACTGAAGATCAAAACAAAGCTGAAGCATACTTAATATTAACAAATATAACATTGTAGGTTTGACTATTACTTGAAGGAAGCAAATTAACACTTAGCATCATCTAGGCAAATTCAGTGGATGACAAATTGGTGACATTTTGTTATTTTTCCCAGAAAATAGGCTTTGACATTTCAAGCAAATTGTTTCCTAAGGAAACAATTTGCATGAAATGTCAAAGCCTATTTTCATGGAAAAATAAGAAAGCGTTTCAAAATGTTATCTACTAAATTTTATACCCAGCATGCTAAGTGTTAGAATACCAGCAAAGAATTACAAATGCATTCTTAACCCTTGTCATGCTGCACCCGAACCAGGATATACCCTGCCTTTGCAAACAGTGTAGATCCAGATCAGTTGGCTTCTGAAGAAGCCAACTTATCTGGCTCTACACTATTTGCCATTAAGTATATTAATTTATGTATATCAATAATCCAGATCAAACAATCTGATTGGCTGAAAATTAGAAGTGGGCATGGCACCTTAATTTATTCAGCATGACAAGGGTTAATAGAATATCAGAAAAAGCACAGCACATTTTAGACTGCTGGCACTGGGAATAAGAGTGAAATTAAATACAATCTGCAATATTTAAAATTGGCACGCTAAAAGTCTAGAAACCAGTCTAGAACACTGAATAAAGATTGAATTAATGTACAGCAGTCTATATGCAAACAGGCTCTAATCAATGCTCTGCATGCTTGGTAAAAATTTAAGCAGATGAAATTTTTAAATATTTTCCTTAATACTTTTATTTGAAAACAGGCTTTGGTATTTCATGCAAACTGTCTCCATAGGAATGTCAAAGCCTATTTTTTTTTGAAAAAATATGAAAAATATATGTCAGTTTGTCATCTGCTGAATTAGGCCAGAGAATGGTAAAGGTTAACTCAGATCATCATCATCATCCTCCTCCTCCTCCTCATCATCATCATCATCACCATCATCACCATATCTATATGGTCCACTAGCTAAGTACCCATTGAAGCAGCTTGTAACATCTCAATCTTATATATATCAGGGCTGGACAAGATGTTATTTTTGAGATTCAATATTTACAATTTCCTTATTTCTCCATAAAGCTTATGTTCTTGAATCAGAGTATCTAATGACTTTGTAAGCTGTCTGTATATGCCTTGAAGACAACTGTTCACTTATCAAAGCATAAAAACCTTCATGAGAGAATGTGACAAAGCTTCTAGTAAGTTCTTAAGACATACATTTTCACAGAGAAATAAGAAAACTTAGTCATATGAATGGATTTATACTATGCAGAGGCCCTGATTTATATTAAAAACATGGCATAGTAACTTCAAATTTATACCCAGGTAGCATTCTACTTAAATCTATATTGGACTGTTAATAGTCAAATTTAGATTTAAGAAGAATGCTAGCTGAGTACTATTTGCAGTTCTTTTATTTATGCTGTTATTAATATATTGTTATCATTTTAACAAAAACATATCTGTCTGAATCATTATTAGAAAATAACGTGTACTATCTTAAATACTATTATTAAAAACTATTATTACTGCTGATATTGGGACTTTTAGTAAATGTGGTATGTATAGATATATTGTTATGGTAACTTTGTTAGCATTTACAATGTCGGAACAAAACAAATTCAGAATAAAGAAGCTATGTCAAGATTTTGAAATAAAATTTAAACCCTAATCCTGCTGAACCTGGCTTCTGAAGAAGCCAACTGATCTGGATCTGCACTCTTTGTCATTCAGTATGTGAATTTGTATCAACAACCTGGATCAAGTAATCTGATTGGCTGAAAATTAGAAGTGGGTGTGGCATCCTAACCCTTAGACTGCTGGCATAAATCGTCAATCAGGCCTCTTAGAGGGGGTACCCCTACTTGAGAAGTCATTACTCCTTTGATTTTGCCTCGATTTTGATGGCATTTTCAAACATACTTTGCCGATTGTATGCGGCCATTTTACCAGAGAAGTGATGATCATATGACTTCCAGTCATGTGACAGTCACACGGCAACCAGTAACCGTTTAAGACACTTAAAAAAAAAAACAAGAGGCCCAGGGGCCAGGGGTCGCTCACCTGAGTGACATAGCCACTGCAGATATGCAGATGTTATGCAACATTTTTCCAATCCTGTCATCGCAACTAATGAAAAGATCATCATTTAAGCAGTTCTTTATTTTGGAGAAGAAGATATATGGAATGCCAGTCAATTGAGCGTGATCATTTGAACAAACTCTAAATGGCAGCCAACTTGGATTTACGATCGGCACGATTTTAGCTATTTTTGATCTACAAGTCACCCCAATGCTTCCTACCAAGTTTCGAGTCAACTGGTCTTTCAGTTCAGGAGAAGAGGCAAAAAATAGATTTCAAGATGGCTGCCATGGCGGCCATCTTGGATATCTGACTGGCACGATTTTAGCTATTTTTGATCTACAAGTCACCCCAATGTCTCCTACGAAGTTTGGTGTCAATTGGCCTTTCGGTGCAGGAGAAGAAGCTAAATATAGATTTTCAAGATGGCCGCCATGACAGCCATCTGGGATTTCTGATCAGAACGATTTTAGCTATATTTGATCTACAAGTCACCCTGATGCTTCCTACTAAGTTTCGAGTCAAGTGACTTTTGGATTTAGGAGAAGAAGCGAAAAATAGATTTTCAAGACAGCCGCCATGGCGGCCATCTTGGATTTACTATCAGCATGATTTTAGCTAATTTTGATCTACAAGTCACCCAAATGCTTCCTACAAAGTTTCAAGTCAACTGGCCTTTCCGTTCAGGAGAAGAAGCGAAAAATAGATTTTCAAGATGGCTGCCATGGCGCCCATCCTGGTTTTAGGATCGGCATGATTTTAGCTATTTTTGATCTACAAGTCACCCCGATGCTTCCTACCAAGTTTGGAGTCAACTGGCCTTTCGGTTTAGGAGAAGAAGCGAAAAATAGATTTTTAAGATGGCCGCCATGGCGGCCATCTTTGGATTTCCGATAGGCACGATTTTAGCTATTTTTGATCTATAAGTCACCCCAATGCCTCCTACCAAGTTTGGCGTCAATTGGCTTTTGGGTTTAGGAGTAGAAGCAAAAAATAGATTTTCAAGATGGCCGCCATGACGGCCATCTTGGATTTCCGATCGGCACGATTTTAGCTACTTTTGATCTACAAGTCACTTTGATGCTCCCTAGCAAGTTTGGAGTCAATTGGCCTTTCGGTTCAGGAGAAGAAGCGAAAAATAGATTTTCAAGATGGCGGCCATGGCGGCCATCTTGGATTTCCGATCGGCACGATTTTAGCTATTTTTGATCTACAGTCACCCTGATGCTTCCTAGCAAGTTTGGAGTCAACTGGCCTTTCGGTTCAGGAGAAGAAGCGAAAAATAGATTTTCAAGATGGCGGCCATGGCAGCCATCTTGGATTTCCGATTGGCACGATTTTAGCTATTTTTGATCTACAAGTCACCCTGATGGTTCCTAGCAAGTTTGGAGTCAATTGGCCTTTCGGTTCAGGAGAAGAAGCGAAAAATAGATTTTCAAGATGGCGGCCATGACGGCCATCTTGGATTTCCGATCGGAACGATTTTAGCTATTTTTGATCTACAAGTCACCCCGATACTGCCTACCAAGTATCAAGTCAATTGGCTCAGGGGTGTAGGAGGAGTAGGCTTTTAAAGCAATTGTTGACGCCGCACGACGGACGACACACGATGGACGACGGACATTGACTGACCACAATAGCTCACCATGAGCACTTCGTGCTCAGGTGAGCTAAAAAGAGAGAGAGCAGAGCTTACTGTGTACTGTGTGATATTCAGAAAGAAATGGATGACATATATTGGTTCTACTGTGGTTCCTACTTCTTCCTCACTGGAAATGATTTAGGTGTTATGGGTGTTTTTCCAGAAAATTGTGATAAAACTGACGAAGAGGGCGCTGAAATTTCTGACAGCTTGAGATTTGGTATACTCTGTCTTTATTAGTGTTGGTAAAATCCAGCACCTGACTTTCTAATGAAGAGTGGTATTTTTGTATGGAAGTATGTTCCTTCCTGTATGGGATCACTTGCTCGGAATGGTTGCATCTGGTGTATAGTAAGTAAGACAGGCTTTATCCCTCCAAAATGACAATATTCGCGAATAGAACTTTAAGGATTATGTTGACACTTTAAAAATATAAAGGAAATATTGGGAAATAAGAGAACAGGTGTTTTTGTTGTTTTTCTTCACAGCTCCAGCAATAGTCATTAGACATGGCCCTGAGGTTATAAAACTTTTTTCATGCTCAACTCAACTGAGCATGAAATTTGTTTTGTTTATCAATCTTAAAATACCGACAAAATTTTGAAACTTCTTTCATGCTCAACTCGGCTGAGCAAGCTCAGCCGAGTTGAGCATAAAAAAGTTTTAAAGTTTTGGTATTTTTATTTTTATGGTCAAGTGAAATTTCATGCTCAGTTGAGTTGAGCATGAAAAAAGTTTTATAACCTCGGGGACTGATATCCCTGATTTGGACTAAAACAAATGGTTTTGAATAAATACTGGCATTTCTCCTACCATACCATACTAATCTTTCAAAACATTTCGGCATTTTTTGAAATTATGGTCTGAAGCAAACTAAAAAGCCAAAAATATGCTTGTTGAAAATTTTACAAGCAAATGGTTCTGACATGCATACAATATATGTAGCTATATGAAATGTGCAAATAAATATTTCTTAGTTTGATCAATACCAGTGGGGTAGCTTTCCCACGAACTTCGGGCAAAACTGGTTTTCCTCGACCTAAATTTTATAAAGGTATCATGCATTAACTTTACACTTTATTTACCTTAAATATTGGTTCACCTTACTTGTCTGAAAAAATTGAACAAGTACATTTTACTACCGGTTCATATGTCTAAAAACTGCTGAGTGGCAAATAGCACAGACCTGTTCAGATCCATATTCTGCTTTGTCTGAGAATGTGATATCTTAACTGGGTCTGCATTGTTTGCTCAGGTCTGTCTGTCTAATACTTAGGGTTAATATGTAAATTTATAATGCTCTGTATGTTGAGTAAAAATTTCAGCAGACAACCTTTTGAAATTTTTTTTTTATTTTTCTCAGAAAAAAGGAATTGAAATTTTCATGCAAATTGTCTCCAATGGAGACAATTTGCATGAAAATGTCAATTCCTGTTTTCTGGGAAAAGTAAGAAAACTATCATTTATTTGTTGTCTGCTTAATTTGCCCAGAGAGTGATAAAGGTTAAAGACTTCTGTTTTCAACACTGGTGCTGAACAGACATTACCAAAAACATGCCTATATAATTTAGACGCCCTTAAAGCCCACTTTTATATAGTAAAATTGGGGTTTACAGGGGTATGCATTATTTTTCTTATTTCTGCTCAAAAACATGGATTGTGGGTACTCATTAGAACCGCCTAGCCAAGGCAGTTCTAACGAGTACCCACAATCTATGTTTTGGGCAGAAATATGAAAAATATCAGAGTCTTTTATCTGAAATTTTTAAGTTTTTGAAGGTAAAATTTTCTATATATTTGAATAGGCGTGTTTTTGTAATGGACGTCTATTATACAAAATAACCCTTTCATTCCTGCGACCAAATGAAGCAATTTTGCAAACATTGTAGATCCAGATGAGATGACTCATTATGAGCCATCTCATCACGATCTACCCTGTTTGCCATTCTCTTCTTCGCTGCCCTATTCGCAACAATGAACATGTCCTAATTTAAAGACGGAAATGTTCATTTCAGGAACTTTGGACTGAAAAGGTTAACCCTTTCACCTCTGCAGACCAATATAGATACCTTTGCAAACAGTGCTGATCCAGATGAGACAGCTTGTAACTAGCCATCACAAACCTCTATTACCAACAATGGATGTGTCCAAATTCAGAGAAAGAAGAGTCCATTTAAAACATCAATAGTGAAAGGGTTAATATATCTGAACATATACATTTCTCTAATTCTGAATTGTTAGTCTGTGTTTGATACCTGACAATGACAATTTTCCTAAATATAATAATCAATCATAATTTTAAATGGATATGTTAGAAAGCATTCAAGTCAGTCAATATTTTTGTCCTTTTTTACTTATTTCATACAAAGGCTATTTAAAGATCATTACGAAAACATGCCTATTCAAATATACTGAAAATTTTACCACCAAAAAA
Organism: Anodontia alba; assembly: GCA_964016985.1. Classification (NCBI taxonomy): domain Eukaryota; kingdom Metazoa; phylum Mollusca; class Bivalvia; order Lucinida; family Lucinidae; genus Anodontia; species Anodontia alba. Next base: position 86,715,937 of record OZ024825.1, on the reverse strand, counting down.
TGAAAATTTTCAGATAAAAAAGTTCTGATATTTTTCAAATTTCTGCTCAAATCATAGATTGTGGGTACTCATTAGAACTGCCTCGATGAGGCAGTTCTAACGAGTACCCGCAATCTATGTTTTAAGCAGAAATAAGAAAAATAAAGTATACCCCTGTAAACCCCAGTTTTATTATATACAAGTGGGGTTTCAGGGGGTCAAAATTATATAGGCATGTTTTCGTGACGTAAAAAGACACAACAGAGAAGGAAATTGTTACATTCAGATGAAACACAAGGCCATAAAGGTTTGTTATAATAATGACAAAATTGCCTTGAAATAATGAGCAACTGGCTTTCATTACTTACTATATATTAACATTTATGTACTAACAATGTAGCAAAAGATCCATTTTATTGAGTCAATACATTTAAATCCAAATTTACATGGTCAATGCCAGTCAAAAATGGGTTTATTATCAAACATGAAAAAAAAAAAAGGCTCCAAATAAACATTTCTCCACAGAAAAGTATATTGCAGGAATTCATTATATGTTGCTGTGGTAGGCACTGGAATGACCTTAATGGCAAATAGTGTAGATCCAGATCAGTTTTTTTTTTCAGAAGCCAACTGATCTGGATCTACAGTTTGCAAAAGCAGGATATATCCGGGGTCAGCAGGACAAGGGTTAATGATCTGATTTGGATTTTATGACCCTTTCAAGAATATTTCACTTGCCGATAGTTCATCAAAGGTGGGCGAAAACCGGAGAACCTGGGGCAAAACCACCTGACCATCTGTAAGCAGAACTTGGCTTTCCCACATGTGACCCAAGCAAGGCCCTAACCACAGCAGTGGGGAATCCATTAGGTTTCTCACTGCTGTGATTCGAGCCTCGCTCGGGTCACATGTGGGAAAGCCAAGTTCTGCTTATGGATGGTCAGGAGGTTTACCCCGGGCTCTCTGGTCTTCGCCCACCTTTGATGAAGATCAGCTCGATATACGTGAAATATTCTTGAAAGGGCCATAAAACCCAAATCATATCATTTAGATGCTGCCAATGAGTGTCCAGTACAAATGTTTTTGTGCAGAAAATTGGATACCTTTCTTATCTGAAGCTATATTTCTGCATACCCAAAATCTTAAGTGATATTGAGGACTTTGGAACAAAAGCCATTTACAACATCTAGTATGTTAATATAGAAACAGAGCTGGATCCAGCTGCTCAAAGCATTGTTAGTTTAATGCAGTCACTAAATTTGAGTGAAATCGAATACTAAAAAAAACAAAACAATTTAAATCCACTTTTTTAATCAAAAAAAAAAACAAAGTAACAAAACTAACCATATTTCTTTCATCAAAATATCAGTTATTTAAAACATACTATGCAAAAAAATCCACACTCAAAATGACAAGTTTGTCAAGGAAAATGGATACACTTTAAAATTTTAGATTTTCCAAAAGTTTTTTTTTTTTTTTTTTTTTTTTTTTTTTATAAAGGAGACAACTTTTGCAACTTCCTATCTCCTTTCCTGAACTCCATCCTTTCTGAAAAAAGATGTATTCTACTCACAAAAGGAAAGAATTTGCTACCTTTTCTCTGAAATGGGGTGCACACTAAAAGGAAAGAATTTGCTCTGACAGGAAACAAATTCTTTCCTTTTAGAGTCCACTCCTTTCAGGAGGGAAGCAAAGTAGTCCTGACAGAGTTGCCTTCCCCAGACAGTGCATCCATTCCCCTTAGACTAACTATAATTTGAACAGCTAAGTCCTGGTTGATAACTTGAAGAAGTGAGCTGCAACAAGTGAAATACTGCCATACTATACTTTATAATAGCTCCAGATAAGGCATTTTTTTTCATCCAAAAAGTATTGATATTTTTTGTTATTTCTCTATGAAAACATACGTTGTGGGTACTCATTAGAAGTGCCTCACCGAGGCACTTCTAATGAGTACCCACAACATATGTTTTCTTGGCGAATTAAGAAAAATATCATGTGGCTTCACCCTCTTATCTGGAGCTATGCTTTACGCATAAAATACAGTAAAACCTGTGTAAGACAGCCACCTTTGAAATTGACCTTAGTGGTTGATGTGGAAAGGTGGTTGTCTTATAAAGGTACATGTCATGTAATTTTGCTAGCAAAATTACATGACATGTACCTTTATAAGACAGACAACTTTTTCCACATCAACCATTATTTAAAGTCAATCTCGAAGGTGGCTGTCTTACACAGGTTTTACTGTATGTGCATTTTGCATGAACACACAATCCAGAATATATGAGCCATGCCATGAGAAAAGGTGTCTTTGTGGCAAATGTAAACATAAAACATACAGTCAGCCAGCTAAGCCATTTAGTTTGATCAGAGATTTTGCTATGTATCGTTATATTCTACAGTACCCAATAATTCTGCGAGTATATAGACGGCCAAGGCCAGATCAAATTGTGAGTAGGTGCATGCTACTCTTGGCCTTCAGAGTCCATATATTCCCCACAGATGCCAGCCTCTGGCTCAGACAAATGTGTGTCTGACTGGTGATCAGGAGGCAGTGAGTTTGATCCCTATCAGGTCTGAAGCACCATTCTTTCCTAGAGACTGATCATGAAATATTTTCTACGGTCATTCCCCCATCCACTGATTAAAATTGTCAGCTTCTGGCAAAAGAATGTGCTTCTGGTTTCCCGCTTACAGGACTAAGCCTGCCCAATAATAATGTGGTTCGGTAAACTGACAGGTTCTGCATAACCTTAATAAAGTTGACTAGGCCGTAAAACTCCAACTCGTTCAAACAAACATTCCCCAAAGATACCCAGACAGGACTCTTAATTGTATGGCCCATACAGACGGAGAACATTATAACTTGTTGCAGATGAAATGAAAGCAGAGTGCCATGGTTGTGATTCAAACAGTTCATGCCACCACAGAAAATAGCGAATGTTGTAACTAAGACCGGGTACCTACCTGGCATCATATAACCTGGTATACCAGCCATCTTGCCCATTGGTTCCCTTACTGGAGGCAAATCACTATTTGTAACTGTAAAAATTGAAATATTCAACTGTTGAATACAGCAAAAGAAATGAGGCGTAATCCTTTTTTCTGGAAAAATAAGTAAAAAATAATTCAAACTGTCGTCTGCTAAAATTTTTACCCAGAACAGCACAGCTGGTAGCATGTCTGACTGCAATTGGGTCACAAGTTCGAATCCCATCTCGGCCGTATACTTTCTGTGGAGTTACTGGTTAAAGTATGTGCACAAAGTACTATATCAGACTATACAGACAAGCTAATCTGGGTCTGCACTGTTCATATGTGTTAACTGTTAAGTCTCCTTCTGTATAATGTGGCCGTGCCAGATAAGGCACTTTTTCAATCAAAAGTATTCACTATTGTTTTTTTTTTTTTTTTTTTTTTTTATTAATTCTCCACTAAAGATTATGTTGTGGGTACTCATCAGAAGCACCTTGCTGAGGCATTTCCAATGAGAACCCACAACATAATTATGTTTCTGTGAAGAAATAATAAAAAAAAAAACTCTCTGGCTAATCCATCTTATCGGACCTATGTATGTTTGGAGGTAGAAGTAAGAAAATTCTTCATTAGGAATAATTGCTTATTTTGATCCCAAGAAATCAGAATCTTACCCTCAAAATCTTGAATAAAATTTCCTCTTCTAATTATATCTTCTTTTCTTTTCTTCTGTGTTTCTTTATTGGCATGCCAGTTCCTCAAAAATTGCTTTGCAGTTTGACTTATTTCTTTACCATCTAGGTTGTCTGTGGATAAAAAATATAAAGTATAATCATAACTCCAGATAATACATTTTTTCTCAGATAAATCATACTGATAGTCTGCATAACAAGAGTGTGGCTGCTTTAAAAAAGTGTGGTTGGAAATTTTGGTGGGTAAAGGTCATGATTATAATTAAATTCTGGTTCGTAAATATATATGTATCAGAACTTTTCATTTTTTTCCTTTAAAGAACACAAATACATCTGCTTTCAAAACTTTTCTGCATTGGTTTAGCTAAACAACTTGGCACTGTAAATGTTATAGCCGAGAGCTTCCACTCTCTGCATTCTCTCTCTGTCAGCAGCTTCCATGTCATCTTGGGCCTCCCAGGCCCACGCTTTCCATCAAACTATGTATGACAAAGGCTGTCTTGACTGCTCCATTGGAGCGTTCCACATGTCCATACCAGCGGAGCTAACCCATGACTGAATAAACTCCCCACACACTATATATTGGAAGAGTTCAATTTTAATTTTAGATATTTCAGGCTTTGTGATTTAGATATTCCCCACTTTTTTTTTTTGCATAAATTTTGCTTTTTATGCAGTTGTTTCTTAAAATACTAAGCAGAATGACAAATAGTGTAGACCAAAATCGGACTGCTCCTGAAGGAACCATCTGATCTGGGTTTGCACTGTTTGCATATGCCATTTTGATAGAAATTTTTGTGTACAAAATTTGAGGACATTTACCATAGTCCACTATAGTATTCAATGATGGTGTAAACAGACAGCAAAGGCCCTGATCAAAAAAAGCAGAAATTCAACCTCAGGGGCAGATCCACGATTTTAGCAAAACAGGCTGCTGATCAAGTTCTGCACTCTTTGCCAATTACCCTTTTAGGGGTCTCCAGACTACAATGGGTTAAGTCAAAGGGAAGAATAGTCTAGAATAAAATCTCTGACAAGTCCATAGTCAGGAACTAGCATTTAGAACCCATTTGCAAATGGCGGCTCCAATGCTAACACTATGTGAAAAATCTTATCTATTCTTGCTAAAATGGATCTTTTAAGGTGCTACTTGTGGTTCATGTTAAATATTTTGGTTTTTTAGGACCAAGAAAAATTGGAACTTTTGAAAATAACTGCAGGATTTTGGAACAGACAAGCAAAATCACTCTTGCCCAGATTGGTGGGCAATTTCTGTTTTCAACATGCCAGTAGGAATTTACACTCACATTGATGAGCTGGTGAACATTTGTTTTGTTCTCTGAAACAGAGTAGACCTTGATCAGATGCCACATTCTGCAAGGTCTAATCTAGGTCTGCATTGTTCCCCAATTACCCTTTTGGTGTTCTCCAGCATAGCTACAGATAAGAGGGGGTATCCACGTAATATTTTTCTTATTTCTCCACGAAAACATATGTTGTGGGTACTCATTAGAAGCGCCTCGCCGAGGCGCTTCTAATGAGTACCCACAACATATGTTTTCGTGGAGAAATAAGAAAGATATCAGCATTTTTCGGATGAAAAAAGCGCCTTATCTGTTGCCATGAGTCTCCAGACCAAAATGTTTTAAAGAGTGGTGATCTGCCACTAGAGTCTAGTTGGGGCTTTGCTGTCCTCAAAGACCCTTTTACCCATGGCATGGGAAGAAAACTTACCTAATTGCTTAGCCATCACAATTACTCTGTCCTTATATTTGGCTTTATGGCACAGAGGATTTCCCATTAAATCCAGTCTGTTTAACATATTCCACTTTCCAAGCACATGAGCTAACTCTTTCATGTCATTTAAATGGTTATCAGTTGCTGTAAAGTGTGTTAGTCCAAATAAACCTTCTAAATCACGAATACTGTCCAAGTTGTTTCCAGAAACATTGAGCACTTTTAACGAAAGCTGCAATTAAAAAATTAAAAGGTAAAGGAACAAAACTGTAGTAAACATAGCTCCAGACAAGGCTTCTTTTTTTTTTTTCTTTTCAACCAAAAAGAATCAATTATTTAATTATTCTTTTTTTCTTTCCATGAAAACACATGCTGTGGGTACTCATTAGAAGAGTCTCATAAAGGCACTTCTAATGAGTACCAATAACATATATTTTTTTGTGGAAAACGGAGAAATAAAGAGACATTTACCTGGTATCCCCTTATATCTAGAACTATGGTAGTAGTCATTTTTTCCTGGACCATTCCCCTTCTACCTTGGTTTTTGCAGAGACCACAGAGTGGTTCAAATCCTTATTTAAAGGCTCCATATTCCTCAAAAATAGACATTTTTTTTTTATCCAAGAAAGGTTTAATAAATTGATATATAGTATTAATATGATCATAAAATGTAGCATCTGACACCTGTAAAAATTCAATTTGTCTCTTGTTTTTGAGGTAGGAGTGGGGCAGGGCAAGGCAGGGTGTGGTGGGGTGGGGCATGGTGGGGCAGGGCAGGGCAGGGCAGGGCAGGGCAGGACAGGGCAGGGCAGGACAGGGCAGGGTAGTGTATCTATCAAAGCTGGATGGATAGACACACACAAAAAGATGTACCTGATTGATATGTATTTGGCAAACCATCGCAAAGCGTCACATAAAGCACTAGATAAGGTCGTGATAATTGAGGAAATTTTGTTAAATTATTTCTCCATGAAAACTGATTCTGCGGATACTCACTGGAATATTGTTTCTCTGGCGCAGTTTTAGGAATAAGATCTTTTTTTTCTTTTTTTTTTTCTTTTTTGGTGCTAAAATAATAACAATTATCTTCTAAATACTCTCTTTAGGGACATGGATATGTTTTGTCTCCCTTCTGAACTAGAGCTGGTGTTTGTAAAACACTATGCCCCCAACTGCCTGACTCTAACACTGCCTGACTCCAACACTGCTTGCCCATGACGGTAACAACATTACAAATAGATGAGATTTCAATGTTATTTTATCAAAGGGAAATAACTCTAAAATAGGAGATAATTGGGAGAAGAAAAAAAATATGGGTCACCTATTTTTTCATGAGGAATCAAAATATGAAATTTCAAAACATTAGCATACGTGTCTAAACTTATGCTATACACAATAAAGCAACGAGATTAAATGGCCAGAAATTGTGAAGGGCCATAACTCCAACATTTCATTTAATTGGTTCAAAATTTAATCAAACCAATTATCATGGCTCTGGCTTAAATACTTTTTGAGATATCTTGCTGACAAGGTCAAAATGCCTAGAACTACAAAGGGCAATAACTACATCAATTTTTCATGGAATTCCCTAAAAAACAAATCAAGTAATCTCCACATCATCCCCAATCAGCATATAATATTTCAAGACCCTAGCTTAAGTACTTTTCGAGACATCTGGCCGACAAGGTCAAAATGCGCAGAACCACAATGGGCCGTAACTTTATCAATATTTTCACGGAATTCTCTCAAAATATAATCAGGTAATTTACACATCATTCCCACTCACTATATCGAATTTCAGGAACCCAGCTAAAATACTTTTCAAGATATCTTGCTCACAAGATTTCATTCTGATTTTTTTTTTTAAAGGAGCATAACTCTAAACAAACATGCTGGACAAGGAAAAAAATATGGGTCAGCTATTTTTTCATTGGGAAACCAAATATAAAATTTCAAAACCCTAGCATGCAGGGTTCTTAAGATATGGCATGCACAAAAAAGCTTGACAAACGGACAGACGGACAAACGAAGGCAATATAATATGCCACATCAATTTCATTCAAAACTGGGGGCATAATCAGGTCATCTACTCATCACTACCAATCTATTCATCAAGGCTCCAGCTTCAATATTTTTTAGATATTTTGCTGACAAGGGAAACATGCCCAAATTTACAAAGGGCCATTACTTACGAAATATTTTTCAGAATTTATACAAAAGTTAATCAGGTCATCTACTCATCATTACCAATCAATTCACCAAGTTTCAAGTCTCTAGCTCTAACAGTTTTGAGATATTTTGCTGACAAGATAAAAATGTCAAAAATTACAAAGGGCCATAACTCAATAAGTATTTTTCAAAATTTTCTTCAAAAGTTAATCAGGTTGTCTACTCATCACTACCAGTCTATTCATCAAGTTTCAACGTTCTAGCTCCAACGTTTTTTTCTTTCTTCAAAAGTCAATCAGGTTGTCTACTCATCACTATCAGTCTATTCATCAAGTTTCAAGGCTCTAGCTCCAACGGTTTTTGAGATATTTTGCTGACATTGCCCAAAATTACAAAGGGCCATAACTCATGAAGTATTTTTTAGAATTTCTTCAAAAGTTAATCAGGTCATCAACTCATCACTATAAATCCATTTATTAAGTTTCATGGCTCTAGCTCTAATAGTTTTTGAGATATTCATCTATTCATCAAGTTTCAAGGCTCCAGCTTCAATATTTTTTAGATATTTTGCTGACAAGGGAAACATGCCCAAATTTACAAAGGGCCATTACTTACAAAATATTTTTCAGAATTTATACAAAAGTTAATCAGGTCATCTACTCATCATTACCAATCAATTCACCAAGTTTCAAGTCTCTAGCTCTAACAGTTTTGAGATATTTTGCTGACAAGGTAAAAATGCCCAAAATTACAAAGGGCCATAACTCAATAAGTATTTTTCAAAATTTCTTCAAAAGTCAATCAGGTTGTCTACTCATCACTATCAGTCTATTCATCAAGTTTCAAGGCTCTAGCTCCAACGGTTTTTGAGATATTTTGCTGACAAGGTAAAATTGCCCAAAATTACAAAGGGCCATAACTCAAGAAGTATTTTTCAAAATTTCTTCAAAAGGTAATCAGGTTGTCTACTTATCACTACCAGTCTATTCATCAGGTTTCAAGGCTCTAGCTCCAATGGTTTTTGAGATATTTTGCTGACAAGGTAAAAATGCCCAAAAATTCAAAGGGCCATAACTCATGAAGTATTTTTCAGAATTTCTTCAAAAGTTAATCAGGATATCTACTCATCACTACAAATCCATTTACAAAGTTTCAAGGCTCTAGCTCAAACAGTTTTTGAGATATTTTGCTGACAAAGTATAAATGCCCAAAATTACAAAGGGCCATAACTCAAGAATTATTTTTCAAAATTTCTTCAAAAGTTAATCAGGTTGTCCACTCATCACTACCAGTCTATTTATCAAGTTTCAAGGCTCTAGCTTCAATAGTTTTTGAGATATTTTGCTGACAAGATTGCATCCATATTTTTTCAAAGGGCCAGAAAAGGGGCATAATCCTGTCAAGAAAAAAAATATGTGTCAGCTATTTTTTCATGAGGAATCCATATAAGAAATTTCAAAACAGTAGTATTCACGGTTCTAAAGTTATGCTATGCATCAAAGAGCGTGACGGACGGACGGAAGGACGGACGAACAACCCAGAAGCAATATGCCCCTCCAACTTCTTTGAAGTTAGGGGCATAAAAAGGGAGCAAATTCTTTCCTTTAGGAGTTGACGCCTTTCCAGAAGCGACTTGGTGTACAGGAAAGCAGAAAATGACCAAGTGCAGTCCCCTTTAGTTGAAATTGTCACAGAACATGCAGTTACAGTAAATGTCCTTTAATTTCAAAAACTTTATTCCATACCTTTTTGCCTAAATGTTGGTTTTATGCAGTTGTTTTTTTAACATATTTACTGAAATGGCAAAAAGTGAAGACCCTGATCCAGGCATGAAGCTGGCCCAGAAAAAATAGAGAGACGTCACGTCTCCCTCATGGGAAATTAGGGAGACGTGTTCCATGATCAGGGAGACATGACAATTCCAGCCTACTAAACTTACATGGTGAATGTCACCAAACTTAAATTTTATTAAAAGATTTGAGCAATCTTATTTTTTTTCAGCTTTTTATTTCAGTGGTAATAATACTTGAACCATTTTATTACTTTTTGTCTGTACAATAGATATTTATATTTTGCCAAGGGCATTTTTCAAGAAATACCAAACTAATTCTCACAGTGGCACCCCTCCTCCACTGCCTTTCATTTAAATTCGGTACCCCACCCACCCAAAAAGTTTGTTGCTGTCTGCAGTTATCTTTTAATCTTGAGTGTTATTGACATTGAGGGTTTTGTCAGTTAAGTAAAACGTTTATCAATCAAAACCAATTAATGCTCTTTTACACGTTACCACAAATATACAGGTCACATTCTGATCATGGACTTCTGTGTCAAGCTTCCCGCAAAATGTCATTTCAATGTTTACTTTGAAATCGTGTTGTGATCGATATATGCTGCAAAAAAAAGTCTGGATCTTGTTTGCTTGGGAAACGTGAACATCCCAGAATTGCGTACCGTCACCCGGTGCGCATCTGAGCAGTCCCATAAGAATTTACACGAGATATGCTAGAAACATTCTGCAAGAATGAGAAATTGCTTTTGGCCAATGGAAAAAACTTTTTTAATGCCCAGAATGAGCGGGCAATCAGCGATAAGGTACTACTTTGCTTGTCACTGCACGTCGTTTTTCAAAAGAAAAGGTCAACATTATGATATAAAGGTGCATTTGCGATCACCGTTGATGAAAATTCAGCGACCGAAAACTGAAATGGAAAAAAAAAAAAAAAATGACCAGGCACATTAGAATGAGGGGTGGAGGATTGTGCACCAGTCAAAATCTATGTCAGATTGTAGGCAAACAAACAATGATTTTACTGGGGAGTGTCAAATAACTAACGAGTGAACCTATCTGCCAGTAATCCTAGTCTCAAGGGATGAAAGATAATGACACCTGCATCTGTATTTTTGGTGAATTAATCGGTCAGGATAGGCAATACACACTGAAAAATTAAAGCGACATCAACATCATTTTCCTGTATGAACAGAGCAACGTCTGCAGAAAAAAGGCGAGCATGTCTTGCCAATGTTACCTGCAAACGTCTTCCCTGCTGATCAGACAGTTCCTGCAGGAGCAGTTTGGTCTGGGCCTGCACTGTTTACATATGCAAATATGTCAGAAACTTTGGAGTATGAAAATTAAGGATATTTAGCATAGTCTGAAGTAAGTGACCGGACTATTTAAATGAATAAAGATCAAAAACAGAAAAAAAAACAAAAAAAACTTACAGATATTGCTTTTAATGATCTTGGATCAAACAAAAGTTTCTCTCCTGGTGGTAGAACCTGGTGTTCTAGATGTAGTTCTTGTAACTGCTGTAGTTTTTCAAGACCTTCTACTACTGTTATACAGTTTCCTCCCAGATATCTAGGTGAAATGAGAAAAGTCTTTACTGAAGAAATCAACGTAATTAATGTAACAACAATTCTACAGAAGGTGGTGTTGCACTTGTCAGTATTATAAGCATGTCAAACACGAAAATTTGTGAAAAGAATATAAAGACATTGAACTATGACAAGTCATGATCACAAAATGGTTATGGCCACAGTGTTGAAAGTCCTGTTAGGAAGTGTATGCCAGGCTTGATGACTGTAGGTCATACATTTAATCAGAATTGGTGCTTAACACTGGGGCTGATATAAAATAAAAACAAAACAAAACATGAAACAGTAATACTTCACCACTATCATATGGCGGGTAGATAACTGTCAGAAACTGACGAAATTTGCCCATTAGCAATCCCAAACCAGATCTCTACAATATCAATGCACATACCACGTTTGGTGAAAATCCACTGACATTTACTCAAATTATCGTCCATAAATGAAACTATGGACAGATGGATATACCACTTGAAGTTCAGTCTATAAGCGAGAAACTCTACTCTTCAGCCTGTATAGGCTTCGTATACTAAAATATGAAGCCCATAAGACCCTAGATTTGGCCTTTTTATAGGTTTAGGACTAAACTTCAAGCGCCTGTGGACATACAAAAGGCGGACATAAGATGGCCACATGGACAACCACATCACGAAAACACGCCTATATAATTTTGATCCCCTTAAACCCCACTTTTATATAGTAAAACTGGGGTTTACAGGGGTATACAGTCAAACCTGTCTTAAGCAGCCACCCATGGGAAGCTTAAAATGTGGCTGCTGAAGGCAGGTGACTGCTTAATACAGTTCAAATATATAATTCTACGAATTTTGGGGCAGCTTTCCTCTGGCTGCTTAATACAGGTTGGCTGCTTAATAGAGGTGACCACTAACACAGGTTTGACTGTACATGATTTTTCTTATTTCTGCTTAAAACATAGATTGTGGGTACTCATTAGAACTGCCTCTTGAGGCGGTTCTAATGAGTACCCACAATCTATGTTTTGAGCAGAAATATGAAAAATATCAGAATTTTTTTATCTGATTTTTTTTTCATTTTTTGGTGGTAAAATTTTCAGTATATTTGAATAGGCATGTTTTCTTAATGAACATGAAACCATAATACCCCGCTAATATCATGTGGTGTGGTATAAAAATGGCTAAGTCATACAACCGTGAAATTATATATATAAAATGACTGCAATAGTTGAGTCTATATTAGGGAAAATTCACATGCCATATTAGATTATTGTACATGTTACAGTTAGTCAAATTTGGGCTGGCATAAAAATGGCAAAGTTGTTGGACTCTGAAAAAAAAAAATCATGGTTACAGAATGATACTGCATTGTTTGAGTCCATGCTAGGGAGAAGCTGTTTGCCAGTTAAGATGACCTTAATAGTAAAGGTTATTCAGAAATGGACTCAAATTTTCGTGATTTTGTGTGTTCTTTGTTTCCAAAGGCAATCCTTTTTAACTTTTTTTGAACATATCCTCTACTTATTTGTGTAGTTTCATCCAGATATTCTATACTGAATAGGAAACAGAGGTAAAGAAACACTTCTTGGACACTGAGAAAGGCCATAGTTCTGTCAATAAATTAACAGATTTTGATTGTCACTTATCCCCGATATTAATTTGTATGCAAAATTTGACTGAAATCCAAGAATAAGTCTTATCTGGAGCCCTCCCCCACCCCCTCCTCCATCCCCACCCTCCCTTGCACACACACACCTACCTATTTGTCCCTCTAAACATTCATGCAAAGTTTCAACAAAATGCAAATGATTTCAAATTCTGATTCTGTATTACATATTTTTTGTTTCCGAGATATACAGACATAGGGAAGCCACAGAATAAGAGACTCTAATTAGTAATTAGTACTTATGTAAAATTTCAACAAAATGGCTTCCAACTAGGACGTTATACAATTTTTTTCAAGGGTGACATCAAATGTGATAGATTCAAACCCCATTTAGGCAAAGTTTTGATCCTTGCAAAATTTCAATAAATTGCTTCAAACTCTGATTATTATTATTTTTTTTTTTGACATGTATAAAGCCTCTGAGTGGGCAGACTGTACCCAAATTTAACAAATTTTAATGTTCAGTAAAAGCCCTTATCCTTCCAAACATTTCAGCATAATTTCAACAAAAAGTGCTCCAAACCCTGAGTGTCATTTTTTTTTTCTTTTTTTTTAAAAAAATAATTCTTTGACATGACAGTTTACAGTTTGAATGCATGTCAGTTGTGCCCACCATCCCTCTAAGCAGAAATCTAAAATTGCAACAAAATAAAAGCGTTAAATAATAATACCCTGCCACTGGTGGGCAGGAAACTCTGTCAAAAAACTGACCAAGTTTGCCCATTAGCAATCCCAAACCAGATTTCTACTCAATCAATGCACACAATGGGTGAAAATTCATTGTTATTTACTCAAGTTATGGACCGGAAATGAAAATACGAATGTGTGGTGGGCAGATAACTCCGTCAAAATTGACCAAATTTGCCCATTAGCAATCCAAAACCAGATCTCCACAATATCATTGCACATACCAAGTTTGGTGAAAATCTATTGATATTTACTCCAGTTATCAACAAAATTACGGACTGACATACATGTACGACAGAGGGACGCAAAGGCATCCAACGTGAAATCATGATAGCAATTAGGTATAAAAACAACTCAACTTTGTATGATTTGTTTGAATTTTTGATAAGTATAATGCTCCAGGATAATGGTTACATTGGGCATCAGATCCTGACGCCCAAATTAAGCCATAATTCCTCTAAGTAATCATGTTAAGGTTAAAAAATGGTTACAAAGTCTGATTCCATACACATCTTTTTACTTTTACAATTTTTGAGATATACATAGCCTAAGGGCAGGGCTACATGTACCCAAGATTGACAAATTCTGATGCTCAAGGACAGCTTGGTGAAAACTGGTCCAGCAATTCCAGGGGATGCTATTCAAAGGTGTGGATGGATGGGCAAAGACTGACCAATAGCAAGTGATCATAATAGTTATCTTGAGCCTTTAGCTTGAAAGTAAGACCTGAACTTACAGCTTTGATAACCGGGTGAGTGGGTGAAGTCCTTCTATGTGGCTGATACTATTATTTTGCAGGTATAGCATTGTTAAACATTGATTCCGCATCAGATTTGGTATCATGGTCAATTGGTTGTCGTATAAGTATAGAACAGATAAATTCCTACACAAAGATATATCATCTCCCTGAAACAGAAAATTACATGTACAGTCAAACCTGTCTTAAGCAGCCACCCATGGGAAGCTTAAAATGTGGCTGCTGAAGGCAGGTGGCTGCTTAATACAGTTCAAATATGTAAGTCTATGAATTTTCGGGCAACTTTCCTCTGGCTGCTTAATACAGGTTGGCTGCTTAATAGAGGTGACCACTAACACAGGTTTGACTGTATTACTAACTGACCTATGAACTTGGATAACTTAAATCATTGCCACACTTCTCCTAAAATTTTTTTGGGGATTTGGGTTTTACGGCCCTTTCAAGAATATCTCACTTATATCGAGCTGATTGTTCATCAAAGGTGGGCGAAAACTGGAGAACCTGGGTAAAGATTTCAACATACCAACAGAGTCGTGGGAACAGACTGCACAGGATCGAACAAAGTGGCGAGGCCTCATAAGAAGGGGAGCTGGTGAATACAAAGCAAAAAGAATCAGCGAAGCAGAGCAGAAACGTGCACAGCGGAAAGCCAGAGCTAAGGCATCACCAACAGAGCTTTCTTCCTCAGACCTCTCTTGTTCTATCTGCAACAGGCAGTTTAGAGCTAAGATTGGTCTCATCAGCCATCTTAATACACACAAATAATAACACATCACACAATTGATTAGGATTGGTCATTGTCAGTAATGACAGACGAACGATAATGTCAAGCCCTATTTTCTCAAAAACAATTACAAAATACATTTTTGGAATGTATGTTGTCTGCTATAATTCTGAATCGTTCAGTTAAGGCTAAATTTTATCACAGTTCTGGCTATAGAATCAACATTTGAAAAGTGGTGATGCCTCAATCAGGCTGCACCATTTGCGTTTCATTGGATAGGATTCAAATTTTTAACTATCTTGTACAGTTTTCAATAGCTAAACCCTTTCAAGTTAAATATATCCTTATGATCTAAATGATCTAGCGTTGTCCCAAAGATCAAAGGTAACTGATCATCAGTCACTTTGGACCCAAACAGATGGTTTAGTATTTCATTTTCCACAACTTGTTTTCATAGAGAAAGAACAAAAATGTCTGTATTTTTCAGTTGAAAAAGTGCCTAACCTGGAGCTATACTTATTTCAGGCTATTTTTTTTTTTTTTTTTTTTTTTTTTTTTTCAAAATTTCTTCACATCTGTTCACCCAAATTTAACATAACCCAAATAGACAGATAAGTATTTCTTTTTTTAAAACTTGCGCATTAAAATACAAAGTGAGAAAAAAGTAAGTTCCAAAAAACATTTTCTGTTTAGCTGACTATGAAAATTCTTTCCAATCATCAATCACAAGAAGAAAAAGTGGCGAATGATCGATTATAACTGATCATCAGGACAACACTGCTTTAAGTACTGTAAATTCTGATCAGAAAGCAATCCATGAAGCCCAAATGTACAAAGCAAGATAACGTCATTTTTTACTGTCAATTTATGCTACCATGGAGTGCCAAAGGTTGAACCCTGTTTACCCAAGTGTATAAAGATGCACTTATAATCTTGCAACTTGATTGATTGATACAGATTTTCTCAAGAACTCTAGAAGATACGGTCAAGTAATACCAATATTACTGATATTTTGTTTTTATTTCTCCAGGAAAACATATGATTAAGCACATATTACAGGTACCAAGGTGAGGCACTTTTAGTGAGTACCTACAACATATGGTTATGTGGAGAAATAAGAAAATTATTTATTCTGATCCTCCATCTGGAACTAAACAAAGACTAAACAAAGAGCACTAAATTACCACTTCATCAATTCCTTTGTTTTCCAGATAAAGATGAGTGAGACGCCTCAAGTACTGTTGCATGGTTTCATCTCTCTTCTTCTTTGTGTACCCCGAGGTACCTCGTGATATTAGATCTACTGTTAGCTTCACCATGATTTCTTCTTAATAAACTTTTACCAACAGATATCTCAATCTGAAAAATAAAAACTGAAGTTTAACTTTCATAGCTCCAGATAAGAGGGGATAACCAGGTACACCACAACCTCTTTATAATACGATTGCTGTGACCCAAAGTAAAAAAAACGTGTTAGCTAAACAACCATCTTATATCCGAACAAAAATATCTAGATTATATAGAAAATGACCATAAATTTTCACCCTAATTGGTCATTTTTATACATAATCTATACATTTTTGCCAGGTTTTATCCAAACATAAATATAGATTACATAGAAAAATAAAACTGCAAGCCATGCACCATGCCCCGCCACAGGGACATATTCCCTATGCACTTCTGTAGTACAAGGGCTGAAAACAATCTAAGTTAAACATGAAGAGAAGCAATAAACAGTTATTTCATAACTCAAAAAAAAAAAAAAAAAAAAAAAAAAAAAAAAAAACACCAAAAGGTCTAAGTTAAAAATGCAATAAAAAGTGATAAAAAATAATTTAAGGATTCTGAAAAAACAATATGCATATCTTCAGACCATCCTAAAAGCGTGTGTAAAGTTTCAAAAGGATCGGCCTGAAAATGTAGGATACATTTCTGTAGTATTAGGGCTCGAAAAAAGTCTAAGTTAAAAATGCAAAACATGTAATAAAAAATAATTTCAGGATTATGAAAAAGCAATATGCATATCTTCAGACCATCCTAAAAGCACCTGTAAAGTTTGAAAAGGATTGGCCTAAAACTGTAGGAGGAGTTGCGGGCAGAAGGTACATACTCCCTATACATTTCTGTAGTATTAGGGCTCGAAAAAAGTCTAAGTTAAAAATGCAAAAAATGTGATAAAAAATAATTTCAGGATTCTGAAAAAACAATATGCATATCTTCAGACCATCCTAAAAGCGCCTGTAAAGTTTGAAAAGGATTGGCCTAAAACTGTAGAAGGAGTTGCGGGCAGAAGAATGGTGGGGGCGCTGACGGGCGGACAGACGGTTGGATGTATGGACGGACGGACGGACGGATGGACACTCAAAATTTCAGAGGGTATAACAATACCCCGCCACTTTTTTGGTGGCTGGGCATAATGACCATAAATGGTAATTTTTCTACATATTCTATACATTTTTGTTTGGATACAACACTTTTGGGGTCCACCTTTAAACAGTCTTATATCAGAACTGTCTTATAAAGAAGCGCCAGTGTATATATTTTTCTTATTTCTCCACAAAAAAGCTAAAGCCTCTATTGAGTACCAACAACAATTGTTTTTGTGGAGAAATAAAAAATTATCAACACTTTTTGGTCAAAAATAGGCACGTTGTTGGAGCTGTTATTTATTATTATTATTATTATTATTAATATTATTATTATCAAAGCTTTTTCTGTTATTATCAATACTTCAGTCATTTATCCATTCAGAGTGTCCGGAGTAAAACTTTGGAAACGTGTTAGGGAGTTGACATGTCAAACCTTATTTTCTCTGAAAAAAAAAAAAAAATGAAAATGTAGTCTGCTGCAGTTTAAGAGTCAATGCAGTGTGCTGAGATGTGAGAAAAAAGGTCCTGGTAACTGTGCAGTACAATCATGACCATCACTATGTCATATTCTACAGTATCAACAGTTTTGTAAGAAAGACAACAAACCCTTATCAGACCGCACAAATAAGAAGACTGATCTGAGTCCTTTTTTTGCAGAAGTTTTAACTACCTTTTCTTATGCAAGGGCAGATTCAAAGGGAGTTCGAGGGTTCAGCCGAACCCTTTTTAGACTCAAAATTTCATTTTCATGATAAATTTGGGACACTTTTCCTTATTCTTCTTTTCAACAAGCCCATTTTACTACCTGTGAATGTGTGTAGAATTGCTTGGTTAGTGGCAAGCAGTGTAAACCCTGATCAGACGCCACATTCTGCAGCATCGAATCTGGGTCTACACTGTTTGCTCAGGGCTGTCTGTCTGAATATGTAGAATAAGTACGGTAATAAACCCCTCAGAATTGGATTGTGTTGGGGTTTTACAACACGTCCACCCTTGTGGGTCATTTTGTGTAATCTCCCAGAGAAAGGTAGAAGAGAGATAGAAGAGATAGTGGAGGAGATGAAAAAGAGGGACAGGGGAGAAAGAGAAAAATGAATATAAGTGAAGAAACAGAAGAAATAAAACATTCCCCTTCTACCCTTACCTGCTGCAAGGGTAGCAAGCCTTGCCCAACTGTAAGTTTGTTTATGTTGAGGTTTTACGGCCCAGTCAACCTAATGGGGTCATGTCGAGCGCGGTCAGTTTACCTAACCACACGTTTACTGGGCAGACTTAGTCCTCAAAGCAGTTAACCAGTATTGTGCACATTCTTTCGCCAGAAACTGACAACTGCCCTTCTTGAATCAGCGGAAGGGAGGGAATGACTGTAGAAAATATTTCATGATCCATCTCCACGGAAGAATGTTGCTGACCTCGGCGGGGGTTGAACCCGCGACCTCCTGGTCTTCAGTCGGACGGCGCATCCAACTGAGCCACCGAGGCCGGTGCTGCCAAACTGTAAGCCAATATCAGTTGGACACCCCAGTGACATAACATACATGACACCTTTGTCTCACCCAACCACCCCCAAACTCCTCAGAAATCCTCCCGGATCTGCCCTAGTCATGACATGGTTATAATAATTTCAAAACCAGTGCTCTGTACATTCTTTGGTTAGTTTTCTATACATTCTTTGGTTATTTTGGGAAAGGACATCATGGTGATGATGACTTTGTGTTTTACATCCCTTTCAACATCGTTAAACATTAAGTCATGACGAGATGATGGAAGGGTGATAATGAAAGGCTCTGTGCAATGAAGTGTCATACAGTCAGGAGCTGAATTCAGCCTCCAGCAATATTCAAACCCAGCACCTTTTAATCTGAAGTTAATAGCACTCACGACTTAGCCACCCGGACGCTTCATTGTGAAATGACAATTTTTAACATATGTTGGGAATAATTAGCAATTTCAGACTTGAGAATTCTGCCTGATTTAAAGAAATTTCAACTAAGACTGGGGCCCAAGTCTGGTTCCTAGCATCCCTTAGAAAAATACCTATACACATTTGATGCGTGCACCTATTAGAACTGCCTCACTGAGAGAATTCAAATGACTACCAAACATACATATTTTGTGAAGAAATAAAATATGATAAAGTTTTACTCCAAAATATTAGCTTGTCTATAACACTGATATCAATTTACTTTATAAACTGCTTTTACAACATATCATTAACCCATTGTAGTTGGGAGACCCATAAAAGGGAAATTGGCAAACAGTGCAGACCCAGATCAGCTGCCGCAGAACGTGGCATCTAATCAGGGTCTCCACTGTTTGCAAATAGATTAGCCATTTTTCTCCAGGAATATGTAAATCTCCTTGCTGGGCATACCTAAAATTGAAATTGGACTCTTCAAGTATATAGTTTGGGAGAGTCTATTCAGTCTACAATGGGTTAACAATCACATGGGTTTGGAACATAAAAGAACTTCAGTAGAACTAATAAGCTCTTATACTAATATTTGTTAAATTATACAAATGAAAATTGAATTGATGTGTCATCTTGAACTTCAAATAAAATATATTTAACCTTTACCACTCTCTGGGCAAATTCAGCAGATGACAAACGGATAATATTTATTATTTTCCCCAGAAACAGGATTTGATATTTCATGTAAACAGTCTTCATTGAGGCAATTTGCATGAAATGTCAAACCTTGTTTTCTGGGAAAAATATATATGTTGTCAGCTGAAAATTTTACCCAGCATATTAAGCATTTACCCATTTTAGTCTGGAGACTCCCAAAAGGGTAATTGGTAAACAGTGGATACCCAGGTCAGATGTCGCATTCTGTGGCATCTGATCAGGGTATCCACAGCTTGCAAACAGTATAGCCATTTTTCTCTAAGAATGTCTGAATCACATAGCCTGACATACCTAAAATTGAAATTCAACTCTTCCAACATATAGTGTTGCAGGGAAGGAGACTTAACACTCGCCAACTCCCCAAAACAGGGTCAAAAATTCTTTTGTCACGTGACAATCCAGAATCGCCAAAGCTGGCAAGCATCAATGGGAGGACATTAGTTTTGTTAGGCTTATTGTGTGCAATTTAAAAGATAATAACTGTAATTTTCTTTCATATCTATCTCAATTGAAACAAAACATCAGCTTCCAGATTAATCAGATACCATATAGGTCTGATATGGACACTTGATTTTTGAAACATTCACTTAGCATGTGGTCGAATATAAATTTAGTTTGACTAGTGACTTTTAAATCACATTTGGCAAAATTGGCTAGGATGAATTTTTTTCCCTGGTGTGTGGGGGGTTAAATCAGTGATGAATATACCTTATAGTCACAGCTCCAGATAAGGTGTGTTTTCCAACCAAAATGTGCCGGTATTTTTCTTATTTCTCCACAAAAACACATAGGCACTTCTGATGGGTACCCATAATCAGTGTTTTCCCTTTGTCCCCTAAGGAAAATCTTGCACAATGTACATGTTCATGGAGAAAAAAGAAAAACATTTATCTGGAATTATATTAATAGTGCTGAATATTTGATTCCAGGACATATGCCCCCCCAATTAATAAATCTATTAATGGACATTTGCCCCCCCAGTTGAAAATGCAACCTGGACATTTGCCCCAGAGAGCTTATTTTTGGTGCAGATGTTTGCCCACTAGTGCTTATTTTCCAAATGATTGTTTGCCCCCCACTGCTTATTTCAGAAAGGGACATTTGACCCCCAGATAATGCAGGGCTAACACAAAGGAGAAAATAAAATCTATTCATTGGTTTATTATTATCAGAAGAACAAAATGTTAAGCAATGAATAACTCCATCTATATAAATTATAACCTGCTCGAAGAAGCCATCTGATCAGGAGCTACAATGTTTGTCATGCAGTTTGTGAATTGAACAAAAACACATGAAAAATTTGATTGGTTGATAGTCAGCAACTGGAGATGTTACATTAATTTATTCAGCAGGATAAGGGTTAAGCAAGTCAGCTACAGAACCATATATTGAGCAGAGTTCTCGGAAACGCCGAATCCGGCGTATTTTTACGCCTATATTTGCTTTTGTACGCGTAAAATTTCCTTCAGAGGATTCTCATTTACGCTCTATTGCCACCGGACGTCCAAACTGAACTTCAAAGACGTACCGCGGACTTCCGAAATTTCTTTTGTCCGTCGAAATCGATGCCGGAGATGTCCAAAAATTGTCAAAAAGCCCGCCCACTTTTAACGAGTTGTATGATGTTTGCCCTGCCTACTTATTGGAAATTCGCTACCTGTGTTGACTGAGCTTTAAGGACGTCCCACTTTCCGCTTGCGGGAGTTTTATTGACATCGGTGTCAAGCGTCGCGGCACCCTTTTGATGGCTGCGTGATCACTGTGTGTATTTGTCACGCGTGCTGAGTTGATTAATTTATGTTTGTATAATTAATCTTTCTTCTGCGACACCCGAAAATATTCGGTGAAATTATATGAAGTCATTATTATTTTTAAATATTCATGTCTTAAAATCTTAAATTATTATTTTGCTAAGAACGTGTGTCGTCTGAAAACACCTCAACACTTCCGGGAGTTACCGAGTGAAATTAAATAAATAAATAACAATTATGCACAGAACGCAAATTTAAATCTATTCGAATTTAGCTTTTGTTTGTCATGACAACAAAAGCAATTTTTCAAATGAGAAGAAAACATATTTTTTCGTCAAAATTTTCGGAAAACCCGTTTCTAAATTCGTAGCCTTGTTCCGGCCGCGCTGTTTACCAGCGCGGAAAAGACGCAAAGTAAGTCTAAATATAGGCGAATTGCGATGGTTTTGCTTGCTATTCTCCGCAAACGAACGTATTGCTGTTGGTAACTCATCGAGAGCTGCCTTTTATTTGTTTGTTGTTGCACGAGTCCGCACCGTTTTCCCGCAATTTTTGTGAAGTAAGCAACTCGCTCGCTTGTGTTGATCAGCTTCAATCCGAGCAAATATTTCATTAAATACATTTCTGCAAAATAATTTCAGCATAGTTTGTTTTTAAGAAAACATGTTTTGGGTGTTTTCTCTCATGTATTTTCTTTTCTTTTTTTCTTTTTCTGGGCTTTGAAACGAACGCGAAGTTGGACCAATGTTGATGCTTTCTCTAAGGTCCGACATACAAGTACAGGCTTTCCAAAAAGATGCGATCGAATTTTAATAAGCGATAAGGATATGTTTAAAACACATCTAAGAGAAGTGTATATCATGATGATTCTGTGCGACACTGAATTAAGAACCTCTGTTCTACTAAAGAAAGGGCAGACCGCCGCAGCAGGGAAAAAAGTGGGACTTCCTAGATTTTCCTGTGGGACTTCCAAATTTGAGGGGTAGGAAGTCTGGGACTTCCTGAGTCTGGAAGTTAATGGAAGTCCTGTCACTATTTCCTAAGCCCCAAACGCTTTTGGATCCTTACCAGACACTCAGTGGTCAAAGTTAACTATGTTGAAAAATGAAGTTGTCCAGACAATGGCCTTAAATATTAAGTTTTCATATTTAGCCGAAAACTCCAAGTTTTCTAGGTCAAACTCCTATATTTCAATTTTAACTCCAACTTTTCTCAGAGATGGATTCTTAAACTCCTGCTTTCAAAATCCTAGTGAGAACTCTGTTGAGTTTGTGCCTCACTCAGGGTCCTATGTCAGACGCCAATTTCTGCAATGGAAGCTCCAGTTTTCACCCACCTGATGTATAATATTCTTAAAGTAAGTGAAATAATCTTGTAAGGGCCATAAAATCATTTTATAATCAAAAAGTTATAATGTAAACGGTGTAGTTATTTTCAAGTCTGTACAATGAATTGCCTTGTAAGTGTTAAGAAAAAACAAATGGAATGCTGGATGTATCAGGCAGCGGGTTGGAGGGCAAACGTCCATACCAAAAATAAGCAGTGGGGGGCAAATGTCCATCCGCAAAATAAGCACTGGGGGGCAAACATCCATACTCAAAATAAGCTCTGGGAGGCAAATGTCCAGGTTGCATTTTCAACTGTGGGGCAAATGTCCATTTATACTTCTTTTCATTGCAGGGCAAATGCCCTGGGGGGCAAACATCCGGAGACCGACCCAAAGTCACCACTATTTTACAGGTGGGTAATTGTTTCAAAACCATTTTCAATCCAGAACAGCTCAAGATAAGACATTTTTCAGCCGAAACGTATTGACAGTTTTCTTTTTTCTCCATGAAAACATATATCTCGTCAAGGCACTTCTAAAAAACACCCACAATAAGTTTTCATATCGAAATATGAAAAATATAGGATACCTTCGTATCTGAAGCTATGACCCCTGGTTGAATGAAAGTGTTGTTTGACTGGTGTTGAAGAATGCATCAACAACTTACAATAAAATCAGTACAAAAACACCTGGACAATCCGTATTTATTAAAGCACCAAGCATTTTTTCTAAGCAAAACAATCAATTCTCAACCCATATCTCTAATACAAACTTTAAAACCAATTAAAATATTCTTTTTTTTTTCTTCAACATAGTTACATTGCATACGCATGAGCCAAATAACCAGTTTGGCATTCTTTTTTTTTATTTTTGATATTTTACGGAAAAGTCTGAAAATTTCCTAATGGGATATCTATCATCTGTGCTGTGTGCATTAGTTTTCTGTGTTTAAATTTGTTATAAAGTTTCCCACCCTAGGCATTCCTGAAAGTACAAGAATAACATTAGGTTATCAAACTATACCATAATACACTTAAATGGACCTCATCAAATGGCTTGGTTTTTGTCACCTTAGCTCTCAGCATAGTTACTTGGCAGAAAGCAAACAGAAATTTTGGTTATTTGACCAATAAAACCAGACTACACCGTCATTCATTACTGTGGCAGATAATGGATGGAATGAGAACCCCTGTGTTAAGATACTGAAATATTTTTCTAATTTAAAGCTTGAAATCAGGTGCCTGCACACCTGGTTATTCATAATTCAATCAACACACTGGAATGTATGGCTTAGACGACAAAGGATCAAGGTAAATTAGGTAAGAAAAATCAAAGTAACTTGACAACATGCCTAGAATGTCCTCTAGACTACGCGATTAAATAAAACTAGGACCCTCCTTCCATTTTTTTTGGCTTTCGACTACGCGTTTATTTAGACTACGCGTTTGAGCTAAGACTCTGAACACCTCCAAAATGCTCGCCACCCCCCCCCTCCAGCCTCCTCCTTCTCCAATCACCCGCGTGTGGGTCCATGGCATGTTGACAAACAGAGAATAACACATGGACAAAAACACCATGATGTAAGAACTCTTTAGACCAACGCTCCAAATTCTGTAACTTACAGACTGGACGACTATTTATATGCACGGTGTCTGTGTCTGGGCGAGGTGACCTAGTTATGAATTATAACTAGACACCGTTTCAAGCCAACCCAGTAGTCCAGTAAAACTAATCCAGATTTATCTGGAGCTGCCTCTATGTGACTCAGTTGCCTGGCAGCATTAAAAATCTGTAAACTGTAATGTCCTCACAGGTTTATAACAGTAAGGAAATAGAAAGAAGGATTCGCTGCAAGCTGCTACAGGATATGAAACTGGTAAGCCACCAACTGGAATACTCCAGTATACATTGTAATGTAACACTTCTTCTTATTCCTTAAACGCCATTATTCTGCTGGCAAACTGTCATAATGTGCTGTTTTTTACTTCTTGGTACTACACACAGGGTTCTTTTACACTTGTTAGGACACCCCCACCCCTCCAGGTAAACAGCCAGCCATTTTATTCAATCGACATAAATAAAGCCAACCGTACCTTTTTGAACTGAAAATATATTATGTTACGAAAGTAGCTGGTGGTATTTCAATGACGCGTTTAACTACAGATGTCATTTCTTTAAACTCCAAAAAATTGACAGTTCCTTCGCTTGTTTGCACAACCTGGTCCTTAGAACTTCCTTTTCATTCGAGTACGCTTCATTAAATAGATCCAGAACCATTCTCCTTATTTCATCCAAATATCCATACTGGTACTTTCTTTTAAGAGAAAGCTTCAAAGACATTCCAATTGCGATATTGTGTAAAACTATGAAGGAAGAATGGTGTGTCTAAGAAATATTCTATCACAAAAAAATTAAACCCCTAAGTCATGCGTATGAAACGGCAGCATAGTCACGTGACTTGTTGTTAGGTCTGTATCTAAGGGGTATATTTTTGTACTGCTGAGGCTGTCTACGAAAAGAAAGGAGACGGCGTGTATATGATAATGTATATTATCGCATCTACTTGTTATTCTGATGAAAAATAAATAATTAATAATATGATTTAGCATCATAACTGACGGAACTACTTTAGAGCACCTTGCGAACGATCTAGCTATTGGTATGGAAGTCGTGTGTAAAGCACACAAGGGACACCAACCCCGTCCCCGCCCACCCCAAAAATCAAGATATATAGCTGAATCGACGCTTATAACACACACACACACATATATATATATATATATATATATATATATATATATATATATATATATATATATATATATATATATATATATATATATATATATATATATATATATATATATATATATATATATATATATATATATATATATACCGAGCTATATATATATAAAAAAAATCGTTGAAACTCTTAGTATGACGTACATTATAGTAAAAAAAAAAAAGCAAATTAGAGATAATT
The DNA here is from genome assembly GCA_964016985.1 of Anodontia alba. Taxonomy (NCBI): domain Eukaryota; kingdom Metazoa; phylum Mollusca; class Bivalvia; order Lucinida; family Lucinidae; genus Anodontia; species Anodontia alba. The sequence goes on along the minus strand of OZ024825.1, from coordinate 86,690,138 downwards.
AAAATAAGTGGAGTAAATGTAGTTGTTTAATTTTTCGTTAGCGCTTTCACAGCTGATGCTGATCTTCAGACAAACATATTGAATGGTGACGTTTATACGTATGGTGACGTATATATATGTTAACCCAGATAATACGCCATTTCAGATTATATATTTCCAGATTGAAATCTAAACTTAACTTCAAATGGTACCGCTTGATTTTTCGCTAGGCGCATTTTTTTCCGAGAAATCCGTATATTTCGATTATAACAGAGAAATGAAACAAAGAGATCTAGATTTTTATCCATTGTTTCAAATAAACCACCAATGCATACTAAATGTTGCACCGTTGGTTTAAAAACATTTTATTCAAATTGTGCATGAAATGTCAAAACCTGTTTTCTGGGCAAAATAAAATTTCTGAAAATTTTATCCAGCATGCTTAGGTAGTGTTTAATGAACTGTGTCGGAAGAAAACGACCCTTATTGCATACATGGGCAGTCTATGCTTGGACCCAATATACACGGTTACTAGGTCCGAGGCTTGGACCCAATATACACTAGGTCCGAGGTCTATGCATCCACGCTACCTGGTCAGGGCTTCCTTGTCGGCTTTCAGAATCATTTGATATTGTACAATCAAGACCGTCGTCAACGTCCAGCTGGTCTGACGACTTTTTTTGGCTGAGTATTTTATCAGCCGTACCACTTTTGGGGGCTCTGTGTGTGTGTGTGTGTGTTTGTGTGTGTTTGCTCTGCTTTCGTTTTACGGCGCGATCAAAGAGACAGAAATTTATTGTTGATGCAATTATTGGTGATTAATTGAGCGGCCAGTGTGGTCGATACACCTGCCTCAGGTGTGAAAACAGCTCCGGTCACACATCGTACCAAACAATGCAATCATTGAATTGATACCTCACGTGACCTGTTTGATTGAAATAATCATCGTTAAATAAGGGAATGAGTGATAAAAAAGCTTTGTACCTGTTTGGTATATATATATATATATATATATATATATATATATATATATATATATATATATATATATATATATATATATATATATATATATATATATATATATATTGGGGGAGCTCCAAACTGATGTTTAAAAAAATCTCACAGAATTTTGTCAAATCTCACTTAAAATTTTGCCTTATCTCACAGATTTTAGTCCACAGCTTATGGCATGTATGCACATGTTTGATTGTAATTATCATCGCTAAAGCATTAAAATATGGGAATGAGTAATAAAAAGCTTTGTACCTGTTTGGACCATATATATATATAATGCAAGCAAACACACGAAAAAAATGAAATAATGAGTTTTTTTTTTTTTTTTTTGTTTTTTTTTTTCTTGTGCACAAAAATGCATTTCTTTAATTTATAGACTTATATTTTCATAGTTTTTTTACCACTTTTTCTAATATGTTTGATATGCATTGGTTGTAATGGACGTCACGCCACTATCGTTAAGGTTTACGTCACTGAACGTAATGACATCAATAAAAAAAAAGGTAAGAGAAAAGTCCAGGGAGTGCCACAATCACAAAACGCAGCCATTCCTAGACCCCAAGAGGAAGAGGAAACCGACAAATCCAAACAAGCATAAATCGAACAAACGTACGAAAAGCACTAAGATTAGCTCTCTCTCTCCCAAGCGAGGTAATCGCAATACTAAAAGGACTGAAAAACACAAGAACAAAATGACACACGGAAAGACATACAACAAATCGCCTCGTAGAATAAACCACAAAGCAAGAAAGAGTAAGACTAACACCGGGACCACCGCCTTAGAACGGTCAGTAGAGTAAACCACCGGGGAGGGGGGTGGGGGGGGGGGTAAAGCACTTTTACAGCTAGCCACAGCAATGTCATCACAATATGGCAGATGTCAGTGATCGAAGTGACTGCATTATTAAAAATATCTACGTTCAGAAATGAAAGGTAAGCAAGAAAAATAATCTAGCATAGGATGTGAGGGGTAGATAGAAAAAACCCGTCCCCCGCGATTACAGTCTGGCATTACTCGGCAAGCCTCATAATGCCAAACAGTGATCCTTGGGACGGATTTTTCTATCTACCCCTCACACCAATGATAGACCCTTATAACCTATCCCAGGGTAAAATCCAGGATTTCCTTATCTGTTGTGCAAGAAATTTCTGCCTATCTATCTAGCGATCTGATTTGCACCTCAGTAACAAGATGTTAGTATAACCATCTAATTATATTAAATTGCTTAATACCTCAGACAGTAATCTCATTATTAACACCTTAATGGCATGTTACTTTAGCATGTGTCCGTTAGCTGGCGGAACGGATGCATTGCGTAAATGTATTTAGTCGTAATTATGACACCCAGCAGCTTTCCTTTCACCATCCTTTTAAATAAATGAATAAATAAAACGAAAAATGCTTCAAAAGCAAGACATTAACCAATTTATGCCCATTCTACCTTATATGTATTTATTTATTTGTTCAGAAATGCCTATAGTTCATACAAACTGTGTAGGCAGATTTATTTTTATAACGCTAATCAGTTCTTTTAATATAAAAAAAAAGTTGTGGATTATAACAAGTACTACTATACTGCTTCTACTTATTACAAGTTAATTATAATAACAACAAAGATGTGTTCTATTACTGATTTCTGATATATATAGAGAGAGCATCTGTCATTACTCACAATGACCTATCCTAATCAAATGCGTGAAGTGTAATTGTGTATTCTAAGATGGCTGATGAGACCAATCTTAGCTCTAAACTGCCTGTTGCAGATACAATCAGAGAGGGTTGAGGAACAAAGCTCTGTTGGAGATGCCTTAGCTCTGGTTTTCCGCTGATCACGTTTCTGTTCGACTTCGTTGATTCTTTTTGCTTCGTATTCACCAGCACCCCTTCTTATGAGGCCTCGCCAATTTGCTCGGTCCTGTGAAATCTTTTCCCACGACTCTTTTGGTATGTTGATGTCTTTAAGGGAGGCTTTGAGGGTGTCGTTGTATCTCTTCTTCTGACCACCATGGGAGCGTTTTCCCACTTATAGTTCTCCATAGAGGATTTTCTTTTGCAAACGTTAATCAGGCATTCTGGTAACATGGCATGTCCATCTTAATGTCAGAAGAGTATGTGCACCCAGTATCCCTGCCCTTTTCAGGACTTCTTTGCCTGGAATCCTGTCTTGCCACTTGATCTTTAGAAGTTTTCTAAGACAGCTTGTATGGAAGTGGTTCAGTCTTTTGGCATGCCGTTAGTAAATTGTTCCAGTTTCACACGCGTATAATAGTACTGACAGCACCACAGATATGTAGACTTTCAGCTTTGTGGCCCCGACAAAAACTATTCATTAGATGGTCTGGGCCGGAGTTTTTTATGTCTGTTTCACGGATCACGGAGTCCAAATGGTGGTTTTCTTTTGATCCAGTATTCCAATGGTGCTGTTTGACAACCGAGGGATCTCAAAATATCTCAGCACGTTGTTTCTGTTGAGTTCCCATCTTCGCTTCATTTTAGGCTTTATCTGTGATTTATGTATTGCCCGTAATTCATGGATGAGTTAGAAGACCTCCAAACGGACCGAACAAATATATGTTTTCTTCGATATAACAAGATTGGATACAACATAAATGTTATACGACAGACTGCATGCATGGTTGTTAACCCGATCACGGTAAATAACTTTGCTTCCCTCTTTAATTGCACGCCGGCAGGTTAGGCTTCAGATTCTATGATGGTTCCAGCGTAAAGGCTTACTTGAAATTTAATTTTGGGTAATGTTGGTTGGTACTTGATGCTCTATCTTTGGCCGGGCCCACCGGAGTATTACTGTTGGTTTTCTTTTGCTCTAGCATTTCAGTTGTTTCGTGCTGTCGAGTCCTCATCGTTGTTTCATCTCTGTAATTTGTTGATTTTTTGTGTTCTCGGAGATGTAGCACTGACGAGTTAGGAAGCTTTCATGCGGACTGAACAAATTATGTGTCTAAATCGCGGTAGAAGTAAGGGCGAGGATTGTGGCCACGTAAAATCGATTTAAGCCCCCCACTGAAATACTTTTCACTGACCGTTCCAAGGCGGTTCTTCTGTCATGGTTTATTTTTGTTATAGTTCGTCTTTGAATGTGTGTGTCGCTTACATCTTTTTGTTTGGGATAGCCATTAGGCCACTTCGTGGGAAAGTAACTGTCCGTTTGGCTTTCTGCTAGTGATGTTTCCATTAGGGTCCAGTTATTTTGTGTTTGTGTTTCTTTCCCTTTAATGTCTCTGATGGGAGGTGTGGGATAACTGTATCGATTCCTGATCATTGCCTTCCTTTCTATTTTACCATTATGGAAGGTGAGGGCGAGGGTTCGCCGGATCCCGTAAAGCTAAGTTAAGCCCGCCAATAATTCATTACTGACCATTTCAAGGCGGTACTTTTATTGTGGTACTTTTTGTTAAAAAATCCCAAAACAAAACAAACAAACAAAAAAAAAAAAAAAAAAAACATTACATAACACTACATACAATAAACAAACAAGAGGGCCATGATGGCCCTGTGACGCTCACCTAAGCAACATAGCACTTTGAGAACCTGATCTAGAACTGATCAAGGCAAACATTCTGATCAAAGTTCAAAATGATTATATTAACAAGTAAGACAATGTAGCATGTCTAATGGACTGTAAAATAAAGGTCAAGGTCAAATATGGTTGACTGCACTCAAGAGGTCATGCTAAGATGTATGCATGTACTAAGTATCACTGGCTGTAGGAGCAATAGTTACTGAGAAACTGACCTAAACACAAACACTTCACAAGTACCAAATATCACTCTGTAGGACCAATAATTACTGAGAAACTGACCTAAATGGAAAAACTTAAGAGAGTCACTGGACAGAAAACTATACATCACCTTGAAATCATCAAGACAAACATTTTGAGCAAGATTCATGATGATCACTTCAAAAATGTGACCTCTAGAGCATCAACAAGGTTTTCCTTTGATTTGGCCAGGTGAACTAGTTTCTGATATCAAGTGACCCAGTTTTAAACTAGACCTAGAAATCATCAAGACAAACATTTTGATGATTATTTAAAAAAAATGTGACTGCTAGAGTGTCAACAAGGTTTTCTGCTGATTTGGCCAGGTGACCTAGTTTTTGACCCCAAGTGACCCAGTTTCAAACTTGAACTAGAAATCACCAAGACAAACATGTTGAGCAAGATTCATGATGATTGCTTGAAAAATGTGACCACTAGAGTGTTAACAAGGTTTTCCGCTGATCTGGCCAGGTGACCTAGTTTTGACCCCAGGTGACCCAGTTTCGAACCTGACCTAAAAATCATCAAGACAAACATTTTGAGCAAGATTCATGATGGTTGCTTAAAAAATGTGACCGCTAGAGTGTTCACAAAGTTTTCTGCTGATTTGGCCCGGTGACCTAGTTTTTGACTCCAAGTGACCCAGTTTCGAACTTGACCTAAAAAATCATCAAGACAAACATTTCAAGCAAGATTTATGATGATTGCTTCAAAAATGTGACCGCTAGAGTGATAACAAGATTTTCCACTGATTTGGCCAGGTGACCTAGTTTTTGACCCCAGGTGACCCAGTTTCGAACTTGACCTAGAAATCATTAAGACAAACATTTTGATCAACATTCATGATGAGTGCATCAAAAATGTTACCACTAGAATGTTAACAAGGTTTTCTGCTGATTTGGCCTGGTGCCCTAGTTTTTGACCCCAAGTGACCCAGTTTCAAACGTGACCTAGAAATCATCAAGACAAACATTTTGAGCAAGATTCATGACGATTGCTTCAAAAATGTGACCGCAAGAGTGTTAACAAGGTTTTCTGCTGATTTGGCCCGGTGACCTAGTTTTTTACCCCACGTGACTCAGTTTCAAACATATCCTAGAACTCATCAAGACAAACATTTTAAGCATGATTCATGATTATTGCTTCAAAAATGTGACCGCTAGAGTGTTAACAAGGTTTTCTGCTGGTTTGGCCTGGTGACCTAGTTTTTGATCCCACGTGACCCAGTTTCAAAATTGACCTAGAAATCATCAAGACATACAATTTGAGCAATATTTATGATGATTGCTTGAGAAATGTGACCGCTAGAGTGTTAACAAGGTTTTCTGCTGATTTGGCCCGGTGACCTAGTTTTTGACACCAAGTGACCCAGTTTCGAACGACCTAGAAATCATCAAGACAAACATTTTGAGCAAGATTCATGATGATTGCTCCAAAAATGTGACCACTAGAGTGTTAACAAGATTTTCTGCTGATTTGGCCCGGTGACCTAGTTTTTGACCCCAAGTGACCCAGTTTCGAACTTGACCTAGAAATCATCAAGACAAACATTTGAGCAAGATTCATGATGATTGCTTCAAAAATGTGACCGCTAGAGTGTTAACTGGGTTTTCTGGGTGATGACAATAGCTCACCCTGAGCTTTTGCTCAGGTGAGCTAAAAAGTACCACAATGAAAGTGCCGCCTTGAAACAGTCAGTAAGGTCTTGGTGTTTGCGAGATACTGGTCCTAGGGAATCCATTGCTGAAGAATGGACGGTGTCTCTTCAGACTGTCCAGTTCTCATCTAGATCCTCTGTACTGTGTTCCAGTACATGTAAACTGCTGCAGATATCATTGATGAATGTTTGCCTCTTGTTGTTTTGTTTCAGCTTGGAGACATCTAATCTCTGTTGCATTTCTTGCACTTAATAATAATAATAATAATAAAAAGCGATACTACGTAAAATACCTGCTAAGACCTCGTCCGAGGTACATGCTACGTGTAATACCGTATTTACCTAAATATTCGGATATCTTGCCATACTTGCAGTCTGGTCCCGGCCTTTCCAGTTTGCCTTTCTATATGGTGTACGGTACTGACCCTTGCACAGACTGCATCTTATACATTTGCATAACTCTACTGTCTCTTTTCTTGTATGTTTAAGCTCAGATCAAACTGCTCCTAAGTGAACAATTCAGCTACCTATTGATGTGTTAAAAGGTTAAGGACCTTCAGTGACACGTATAGAGGATCTTACATGATTGGCCATTTCATTTGAAATTTATGAAACGAGCCTTTGGCCGGGCCTTTGGCATGAACAACATTGAATCCCGGAGGGGTTCATGCAATCTTTGCTTGCAAACCCAGTGTTGTTCATATTTAAATGAACGTTTAATTAATTGCCTTTATTGCTTCTATTTTTATTATTTTCTATCCATTATCTGACGAAAAAAAAAAAAAAACTGGTTCGTCAGATAATGGATGGAAAATAATATATAAAAAATGGAAAAAAAAAAAAAATAATAAAAATGAGCTGAGAATGTAAATATATCATTTCTTATGACAGGACGATTTTATATCCGCTGAATAATAGCGACTTCAAATGATAAATTATATAATTATTAGATACAGGGAAATATAGGTCCTGAGAAGGTCCCGACCTAACTTTCGCACAGACTTATCTGAAAGTTTGTGTGCCTTTTCCTCACGTTGCCCAGAGTACAACTGAGTCGGGAGCCAAGATTTACTTGACAAAACAAATCACATTTCATAAATATAGGTTCAGAGAAGGTTCAGTTTTGACTTCCCAGATACGCAGTGCGCCCTTCAAATTCGTAGAATACAGCTGAGCCGGGAGCAAAGGAAGTTTGCATTTCTATATGGTGTACGGTGTCGACAAGCAAAGACTCCGACCAGCCTGCGCATTTAAAGGTAATATGAAAACCTTTCTTCTCGTGTGTGTGTGTGGGGGGGGGGGGGGGGGGGGAGGAGGGGGGTACGTTGGGGATGTGATACGGCTGTGTGAGCAAGTATTTCGAAACCTATAACATTCATATACCTGGCCTTTGAAAAAATGGGCCCATTCATATACTAGATCGTCTGAAATATTGACCAATTCATATACTGCCCTTTGATTTTTTTTTTTTTTTTTTTATCCATTTATTGCTGGTAGTTAGACAAACATCGCAGTCTATTCATTGAATACCAAAAGAACAAGCAGCCTCGAAAAATCTCTGGGCAAAAATATGTGCATATACTGGGATGTCAGAACAGTGAGGCCTTTCATATACCAATCAAGAAGAAATCGGTTCAGTCCTCGGTTCAGTCATATACTTTTTATTGAAAAAAAGGGGAACTAATCATATACATGGCAGCGTTGAAAAAGGGGGTCATTCGTGCACGCACATCCGTACTATGCCATAAATAGGAAGTTACAGCTCCCCACCCCTTCCCCCACCCCACCCGACCCTTTCTTGTACTCTGTCTATCTTTTTCTTTTGCACTCTCAAAATATTCTTTCTCCGTATCATTTCTTCTATTTATACTGATTTCTCTTTTTTATTCTTTCTAGCGCTCCACTAAAGAATTGTCAAGTGTGACAGCTTAGTGCAACAACATATACATTATACATTGTGTATGTAGATGAAAATATGCTAACTACAATACATTGTACTCTTCTTTGAGTCATAAGATTTTAAAGACAAAATCAAGGACGTAAATAATACATTTTATACGTCTTTGGCAAAATGAATTAGCAGATAGTTTAGCCAAGAGCGCTGTCAAAGAAATGTTGTTAATATTCATACTGCCTGACGAATGATTGTAACGATTTTGTATGTGTGTATTTTATTTTTTATTTACTTTTGTTTTATTTCATGATGACAAAATATAGCCAAAAGTCTGTGTTGTACTATATATTGATTAACTTTGTCCTGTGGTATCCTGTACAAAGTAATGTGGTATCGTGGTGTGTCCCAGGGTAATCAGACAGACCCGTTCGTGACGTCTATTTCCGTTAGTAACAACTTCCGCAAACATGGAGTAGAACTGAGTCTTTTGTCTGTTTGTTGCTGTTGTATGTTGAAAATTCTCATGATGCATGTTAAGTGCATGTCTAACAAACCCTCTTAGTCTTTTAACTAAACAGTAGCCATCTGCTTTCAACCCTGGAGCTTATATCGCTTGATACAAGGTATGATAAACGCGATGTATTGTTTTGTTGTTGGTTTTATATTTTCAGCTTTGTTTTGATTCCTATTTTAGCAGTCTTGCTATTTGAATATGAATATAAATAGCCATAGAAAGCATTCTTGCTGACTATCAGCATGGATTTTGAATTCAGAGGTCTTGCCAAAAGCTTTTCCAGTGTTCACGTTCTTGCCAGCAACCAGGATGGTTCTGTAATCCCTGGACACTTTCTTTCTGTATTTATCTTGGGACTCAATATACACTGGACTAGTAACTATGGTACAGGTATTGTATTTATTGGAAATATGTTGTCGTGGCTGAGTTTTCATAATTTTGTATGAAGAAGTTTAAATGCTCATTTTAACTTCATAATACATTAACCAAAAGATAATGTGCTATTCTATTCTGTTTTCACACCTTCCACAGAAAAAACGACCTTTCAGTCGTTAATTAAAGTCTTAAACCAGAAGGTCCCTTAGGCAGTTACCTGTGTGACGTAACTCTTCCCGCTCAATTGACCACGTGTCAGTTTCTTTTCTGTGGACAAAGAAATTCAACAAGGATTATTTACCTGTGATAGAAATTTGGATTATTTCTTTCCTCACGGATATATTTATGTATCCTTGTGTTTCTTTTGTTTATTTATCACTCCTTTCACTTTCTGTGTTATTATTTAAAATTTTCAATTTTCGATTTCATGTATTTTTGACTGGTCTTTTTCCACATGCGTTTTCGCGACTCTCGCTATTCGGCACAACGCTCGTGCGCGATCGGTTCGATAGTCGTGTTTATATATGCAGAATATTTTTGTTCTTTTCGTTCCAGGTTATTCAGCAATTACGATATGTTTTTCCTGGACTTTTGTTTGCAGAGATCTTCAGTTGGCTAAAGATTCTCATGGTGGAGAAGCTGATTGTAAAGAACTTGTCAACCCTTGATGGGTTATAAGACAATTCTTTACTGATGGGAGCCCCACCCCATATGGCTATACTGCCGGGGTAAGACCCATCAAGGTGGCATCTTTGGGTACTTAGTATCCTATAAAGTCTAAGTCCACCAGTCACCAGTCAACCAGGCACCAGTCAATCAGCTTCACCAGTCACCAGTCAATCAGGTGCCAGTCAACCAGGCACCAGTCACCAGTCATCCAGGTGCCAGTAACCAGGCACCAGTCACCAGTCACCCAGTCACCAGTCACCGATCAACCAGGCACCAGTCAACTAGTCTCCAGTCAATAATTTAATTATTTTCTGGAAAGACTTAGTTTCAGACATATTTCACCGGACAAAATAGTCACGTATACTAACTTCCGGTCATTATGTCTAATTATTAAAAAAAAAAAAAAAAAAAAAAAAAATTTCACTGGGCAAAGTATCAGTAATATTTCTGATACTTATACCCGGTCATATTATTATATTATTTCTGATTTTTCACCAGGCAAACTTTTACAGAAAGTGTCTGGTCAATTTTTGCCTAATAATTAATCTTCGGGAAAAAGTTTCGAATACTTGTGCCCGCTCAGTTTTCATATATAATCTCCCTTTTTCATCGGACTAGAGTTACGAAAACTACTATCCGATCAATTTGTCAAATTACTTGTAACTTTACCGGGCAACAGTTACGAATATTAGTGTCCGGTCATTGTGTCGGGTAACTAGTGTCAAAATAATGATTACTAATTCCCGAACAATCTATTATCGTTCATAGAGTTCCATTCACGTTTAAGTCAATGGATATAGGTTATTAAGTGAAATACATAATAACTTTTTATACAAAAAATTCTGTACAGTCTTTCCCAAATCAGACTAGAATCTTTAATATTCCATTGACTTATTATAGGTGTGTAATTCCATTAATATTTTAAATTAACTTATGTTTTATCTCTTTTATCCGCTAGAAAGAGTTAAACTTCCGACTATAACAAAATTCTTACCGGGCAGCAGTTCGTAGACTAGTGCCAGGTCATTCAAATAATGTTTTATCTCTTTAATTCGCTAGAAAGCGGTTAAATTCCGGCTCTAACGAAAATTTCATCGGGAGGCACTTCGTAGAGTAGTGCCAGGTCATTCTAACGAAATTCCACCGGGCAGTAGTTTCGTAGACTTTGTGTCGGATTACTAGTGTGCGAGTAGTAGTCACTAGTACTCGCTCAACATATACTTATTTATAACCACTATAGACATGTATAGTCTTGGATTATAGGTTATTGAATGACAGCGATGGGTTCTAATACCTAGTAGCCATTTATATTGTTGAATTCTGTCCAGTCACTTTTGAACGTGACTTAAATTCTATATATATATTTATTATTGAAAATGAATTAAGAATTATCGGTTACGATCAAATTCGCAATTCATTCACTAAGTGTAGAAGATACTTCCAGCTATAATTATATCTCTTTTATTCGCTACAAAGAGATTAACTTCTTACATATTCACCTTATTCGGCTCTAGGACAAAGGTGAACTATAAAACTATCGTTATTTATAAGAAGAAAAATATACACGAAATATAAAAAAAAATAAAATATGTAATCAGCATGTAATCTAAGGAGTAAATTGACAAGAAAGTAGCAATCGATCTTTTCTACTTTCTATTAATTTTTCATTCTTAAGGTATCGGAAATTTACACCAACCAGATAAATAAATTAACAGTTTATTTATTTATTCGCTACCTCTCTAGATTACTACAATTTAAAATTCTAGTTGAGGTACATATTTTCCTTTTGCCTTTTCTACATGGAAAATAGTTGATCCGATAAGCTATTATTCTATTTTATACTATCTTTTGATTGATTATATAAGAGTCTAGGTCAGTCGTGCTCTGTCTAAACTCTGCTATAAAATAATAAATAAGAAAAAATCTTATATTTAGGCATAGATATAATTCGATACGTTCTTTACTTTGCCTGTTTTATTTTTTCTTCTGGATCATTTAAGACTACGATAGCAATATACCAGATATTTTTGCCTCAGTAAGAATCTATTACGCTGAAGATTCTTCATATTGGAATAATAATTTTATTATGATTATAATTCTAGACCCAATTAATCCTCGTATATTATAGGTCTACTTTATCTTATTGAGGAATAGTTTTGCTTCGACTAGCTCTATACCTCTAATATTTTATTTATAACTAGAGTCCATGTCAATCAAAATTTTCTTGCACTTTGGTATTGATAATGGATACATATTTAGTAAAGGCATTAATTATTCAGTACGTGACAGATTATTATTGCCTAAATTAGATATTATATACAATACTTTCCTTTTGATATTTTGTTTTATTGACTTTGTAACTATTCAGAAACTGCCAAAGTCAATCATTTCCTTCCTCTAAACTTATCGAAGCTCTAGATTATGTTGATATATATTTTTGATATATGCTTAGAGGTTAATTAACGAGAGTTTACCTCATAATAGCAGATATTATTATAATTATATTAATCAGTCTATAGTCTAGGCTTAGACAAAAGGGAAAACATCCTTAATTACGAGCCGGTAAAGAATTAAGACACTCTTAATTATCTCTTTACCCCTCCTTTATGTTTACATTCGTTAAAGGGATCATAGTAATTCTTGCTAAGAGTTCAAGTTCAGTTTGCGAATAATGCAAAGATTAATATCTTGATTTCCAGTCCGCATCAAAAATGGTCTATATATATAGATAAATATCTTTTCCGAAACTGGATATTTATTTATTTTTCCACACAATAATTCATTTCAAGATGTCGATGATTTTGAAATGCACTGCTTCAATTTATAATATAAAATATGTTTATATTAACTTCACAACTTAGTAAGTGCTGCACCTACGTTCCTGGTCAGATCTTACTTTTGTGATACGTTTTTGAACATACTGAAAGTTTTCTCCGATTATACATTCGGTAAATAAACTTTCGAGTAGTATTTATGCTTTTAAACATTCAGATTATTTGATAATTGTTGGAGATAATATATTATTCCGATATTTATATATCTATCTTCATTATTTATCTTTCTCATCTTACTTTTAAATTAGATTGACCTTCTCGCTACGTTCCAGGTTTAAATCTAGCTAACATTGTGGAACAGTCACTTTTTTTATTTCCTAAACAATATTTTGACATTTTTCTCAGTATTCAGAGCATAACGACTTCATGAATACTTGAAAATAATTCAATTCTACGCTTGTTAAACTAAGCCTAAAACAAGCCCTAGTTTTTTAGAATGGATATTATCCTTCGATTCAGTTCATGGAGATACATCCTTTTAGATCCCATTATCTCTATTTCAATCATTCAAAATTCTAATGACTAAGTACTCCTTTTCTACGTACAGAATATCGAGTCACTGTTGCTGCATATTGGTTAAAGATTAAACAAATTTTATCTTAAACCTATATGACGTTAAATTAATTATTATCTCTTTCATATACATGTTTTTACCCTTCCGTCAGGGATTGCGGTAATAATATTATTACTCTCTATTGTTTACACATAGATCTCGAGAGTATATATATGTATTTTCTTCCTGAACTCATTTGCGAGTACGTAATTTGATATTTCAGGAATTACCAATTATGCAGACATAGATTTTATTCTATTAATATTCAATTCTAAAAATTTGTTTGAATGTTTATCTATAAAATTTCCGGGCAGTAACTTTATAGAGAGTTATATGTTTAATAATTCCTTGCTTAAATAATAGTTACGCTTAACCTATGATTTATAGCGGGAATTTTGTTCAGTAGTATAATTTTTATTTAGTATTAATATATTTCTTACTATTCTTAAATATGCGTATAGAATAGTAATACTTTCTCTTAACTTTTAAATTAAGTGTTTTTTGAGATTAATAATCAGTATTATTGTATAATCTTTCTTCAGAGATTATCACACTATTACTTTTTCTCTGAGTCCTCTTTTTATGAACATTTTGATTCGTATCAAAGTGGATTTTTAACATTTCTTGATTTCCATGATTATTTACTCAGGAGTACTTTTCATGGCAATCTTCTGGTATAGAAAGATTCTATTCAGCTTATTTATTATTGCTTAATCTTATCAATATGGTAAGATTTAGCCAAACTATGACCGTCATACAGTTTGCTGCGATCAACCTTATTCTTATCTCTCTTATTCTCTGTCAAACTCTTTAGTTATGATGTTGACAGTTTATTCTTTATTTTTTTGTCAGGACATCAAACGCTTTTATATGTCTATGACAAAACTAATTATCAATGGTTTAGGTTGTTTTTTCTTCCCAGCAGTTATATGCAAACTCTGTATTATTTTATTGCTTGACTAAAAATTCGTTATACAATTAGTCTAGCAATAGTTTTAACCATTATGTTTGTCTATACCTTTTTTCTTCTGATGGATAACTTAGTTATAGTTAACTCCATCTACTTTTATTATCTCCCCTTCTTTAATTTGATCAAGGGAAATAATTACACATTATGGTTATTTTAAGTCTGTGTCTGTTCATCGGAAACTGTCCTGTCGCTCCAATTAACAGAATTTAATTAGTTTATAATTCTAATAGCTTAGACTATTACAATTACATAGCTTCACATATCTAGAATTTTATCCAAAATATCTACATATGTCAGTTATCTATAGGAAACTCCACCGAGTAGACTTTTCCTTATTTATTCAAGATCCTACATAGACTACTTACAGTGTATGGTCTTGGCTTTTTGTTTTACAAATTTTGTTTTCAAAATATTTCTATATTCCTAGCTTACTTTGCGATGGAATATTTATGTTATGTCTCAATGACTCCCTTTTCTTTTTGAAGCCAATTGTTGTTTCCCAAAAAGAAAAAAAAGAGGGGGGAGGGCCAATGTTAGGTCTCTGAGACTTAAGAACTGGCTTCCTCTAGGGTCTACTAATATATATAAGGTTGTTAGATCATAACACCTTAAAGATATGCTATTTTGTGAATCTAGATTATTCTTTCTATTAAATATAGAATTAGAATGTATCTGATTCCTTTGAGTTTCCTGAGTCTTAACCAGAAGTGGTGAGATATTATTGGTGTTAGAATTAGGAGAGCACCTCCCTCCTATTCTGCAAATTCTAGCACATTATCTATAGGTTAATGTATTATGAAGGTAAAATGAAGTTTTTTAAAAGTAAAACATATTTTAACGAGTAATACTTAACCTATAGATAATCAATTATCTCCCTCCGCCCACCCTCGCTTATCTCTCCTAATTGTGTCTATTGTTTTACACATAAAAGAAACTGACACGTGGTCAATTGAGCGGGAAGAGTTACGTCACACAGGTAACTGCCTAAGGGACCTTCTGGTTTAAGACTTTAATTAACGACTGAAAGGTCGTTTTTTCTGTGGAAGGTGTGAAAACAGAATAGAATAGCACATTATCTATAGGTTAAGTATTACTCGTTAAAATATGTTTTACTTTTAAAAAACTTCATATTTCATTTATTTTTCCAAATATCTGAGATTTGTTTTCAAAAAGCAATAGTTGAAATAAGGAACAGTACTTCAGTCACACAGTTTAAATGTAAACTAGCCGAGCACATCAACAAACCACCTATTTGGTTCCACTTTGGAAGTAGGAAAGCTCAAATTTTTCATACGCGATTGCGACTAGAATGCAGTTCTTTAAGGCATCACTTGTATCGCAAAAATCTTATTGACTCCCCTTTATGTTCTTGTGGTAAATCACAGACTACCAAACACTTCTTTTTTGAATGTCCAAACCACAACTCGAACACGAATACGTATCTTATCAGAGTTCCTTCATCTACCATTGAAGACGTACTTATTTGGTGATGCAAGTTTATCGAGAGAAGAAAACGAAACGATATTTGATGCTGTGCACAAATACATTATTTTAACGAAAAGGTTTGATGTGAATTAAAGGAATACAAGACAAAATATTTAGACGTAAACGTCTAAGTACTGGCGCAGAGTTTGTTCATGTTTATACAGAGATATGGGACAAGGGTATATTAAAATTTAATAAATTTTCAATGTAACATGTATAAAAGAAACAATGTGATCTTTAATGTTTGCTTTTGAAGCTTCATCAAATTTCTAGACTGATTTGTAAGTACAGTAGACATTACTTTGTTTATGACACAATTTATTATAAGTTTTTTTGTTTTTTTTTTCTTCTTATTTGCCAGGAACGTCACAAACCGACGATCCCGGCAAATATAAAAAGGTTTGTCAATAAGCCAATCGAATAATCTACCATTTGTAAAAATCCAAAGCTATAATAAGAGACCGGCACGGTCTATAACTGCCATTGTGTTGTCAACTAACATTACTTATAAGTCGGGACAGTGGCGTCGTGTCGGAATAGCATCTGGGAAACTTTGGGAATCCATTTCTCTCTCTCTCTCTCTCTCTCTCTCTCACATGTGTCTTTGTTAAAATTTCTGTATGCAATTTATTAAACTCAACGATAGTAGCCTTTGTGTTCTACACTCGTTTGTTCTGTATAATATTTGTGTTCGGATAAGATTTCACATAAGCTTTAATTAGCTTGTTATCTGATCCTCTATGTCATTTTTGTATGTTTGTGTTGTACTCATTATATTTAATAAACTATTGTTTAAACCAAAAAGCAATAGTTCAATATGTTACCTTTAAGACTGCAGTGTTATATTTAAGGAAAATCAAACATTTTTTGTAAACATCAACAAGAAACCTAGGTACCCATTTTATTTATTTTCGGCATTGTTAGGAGAAAATCATCAAAAATTCACCCAAAATGATGGTATACCGTAATATACCTAAGTATTGGGACACCTAAAGTATTGGGACACCCTTACAATTCATAAAAATAATTATTTTTCAGCACCCTAAGAATTGGGACATATCAAAAATCGCTAAAATTTTCAGTAATTTTTTGTACCATATGAATTGGGACATGTTTTGGGGTGAAAAAAAATGATCTAGTTAACAGGGTAAAACTGTTTTCTCGGTTTGTGTTTTGTTTTGTTTACAAGCGATGTCACGCAATATTTTACGTCTAAGCATACAACAGGGGGTTTCCTACGGCAGGCTGGTTAGAAAGTAGAAAATAAATAAAACCTTTCTTTGAGAATATTGATACGAAATTTATTCAAGAAATCTGCAAAAACGAAAACGCACATGCGTTTGCATCAGTCTGGATGCGTCGCCATTTTGTGGTTGTCACGTGACACGTCACGTTTTAATTTGCAACTCGAGTGCATCAATAAAGTTCTACAAAAAAAAACAAACACAACAAAAAAAACAAACAAAAAAACTATGAATAAATAATAATAATAAAAAGAAATTCGACAGAATTGTTTACCGATAACGCTTTACCTTAATGCAAAACAGCGTTGGGGGAACCCTAAAACACTGTTGAGATGAACCCCAAAACATCGTTGAGACGAACCCCAATAATAAAGTCATCACGCGACGTAATGGCAGTATTTTTAGAACAGGTAGATTGTTCCCCGCATTTGCGGTATCGGTTATGCGCAATTAACCAATAAAGCGGGGAAGCAGTATATAATTATTTTTTTCATTTGGACGCTTTCAACACGTGATAGATAAACGAGGGGATTATAAATCAAAACAATAAGTGCCAATCTGTTAATTCAATATTAACAATAGATTAGGTTAACGAGACAGTGGGCCGAAAATACATAAAACAACGAACACAAATATGACACATTTTCATCATTAATCGGTGCCATTTTCAACTACGAGACGTAAGTATTGGGACACCTAATAAAATAATTAATTTTTGTGTTTCTAAGTATTGGGACAACCAGAAATTTAATTATTTTTTCCCGTCCCAATACTTACCTATATTACGGGTAACTTCAATTTTATTAATTGTGACTTAACATTTTTCAACCAGATCTATTAAAAACAATTTATTACAACTTCAGTTATTATCCAAAATCATTTTTAATGACCACAGTGCTGTAAAATAGAGCTAATATTAAGCCAAGACAACATATTTTGGCAGTTCTGTTAGTGACAAGTCCGGGTATTATTAGGTCCGAGAGTTACTGAAATGAAAGAGAAATTCAACCTTGAAAATGTTGTAAAAGAGTTCCAGGATACCAAAGAGCTTCTAGGACTGTGTCAACAGTCAAATCTCAAGTGCAGCTGGAAAGAACTTGAAAAAGACAAAGCCATGCAAGAAGAAAATATCAAGGACATTTCTGGACTCCAAAGGTGTAAAGTTCTATTTTCGCTGATGGATTAGCATTGGATAACCCAGGACCTGCATGTGCAGGTGTGGTTATCTTCCATAATGGCCTTGAGAAAGATCCTGATTGAATTTTCAAACCAGTGTGTTCTACTGGAAATTACTACATAAGAGAACTTATTGGCATTCAGACGACACTACAGCATCTTGTCGATTAGCATTATGTACACAGTCCTATCGGATTTTTTGTGGACTGCCATCCAGCTTTCATCTCAGCCTTTAGAACAGAAATTCCCAAACACAATGTAAATTATGTGATTTTAAACATCAGACAAATATCTTCATCTTTACAAAACGCTGGTCACAATTTGATAGTTCACTGGATTCCTGGTCATAAAGATTTTTAAGGCAATAAGGGTTCATTACTGGACAAGTTGGATTGAACTTCCAAAATTAACAAAACAAAATCAGCTTTATGTTGGACTTGCACAGTGAAAGAAACAATTCAGCATTACATTTTCCACTGCCAAGAATATCATAATCAACGCCAAGTTCTGGAGGGAGACATTAAGGAAATTCTAGCCAGAAATGGAATTACAATGTATGCAAGCCATGATTAGTCTGAAAGTTCTAACTTGAAATTTGGATGATATTTGCAGTAATAACAGTTTAGATCTGAAAACGGCATTCGACAGAGTCTTGACGTCAACAGGGAGTCTTATTAAAAATCATTAATATTTCAAAATCACCAGACTAAAACAAAACTAGTGACTAGCACCTAGTGACAGCAATATTTTTAAGAAGCACCAAGCGGATATAGCCAGTGTTATATTGGCAAAAGAATCAACAACAACAACAATAATTTCTGTATATACTGTCATACTCCCTTCCGAGCATTTTAGGCATATCTTCCTGGTTAGAAGGTTTCGTACTAAGCAATGTGGATAAAGTGTCTTGCTCAAGAATACAACACTTGGTGCTGGCGGGGATTGAACTTGCTACCACTCAGTCTCAAGTCTGATGCTTTAGTTTACCACGTCACTGCAACAAGCAACAGATGCGATAAACATGGATTTCACTTTCAACACGGTTCCACACAGGAGGCTTTTTATAGGGATGATCAGCATGGAACTCTCCAGGCAAAAGAAACCCTAAAATGTTATGAAATCCACCATTTTATCAGTATCTCATTCAATGGAGGTGATAAACCTTGGTTTTCTTCACCTACAGTAACCAAATGTTAGCTGGAATATTTAAACAAATATATGTTCAGATTCATTAAATCCTAATAATGAGCATAAGAACAGCTTATTCCCTCTTACCAAAAGTAATTGCTTTTTAAATAGCTTGACAATTTTTCAAGTTTTGTCAGTTGATTAATGATTAATCTACAACATTAAAAACTGAGGAAAGTACCTCTGTGGAGGGAAACAGTGGTGGCTGTGATGTCAGTACATTTGTCCTTATAGGAGAGTACACTTCAAGCTCTTTATAACACGGTTCGTTATAACACAGTTTTGGATATAACATGGGTTCAAAGATGGATCCCAAAAATATATAGATTATATTGAAAAATGACCATAAATGGTCATTTTTCAATATAATCTATACATTTTTGTTTGGATATAACACGGTTGTTTAACTAACACGGTTTATGCTATGGACCCCAACAATAGTGTTATAAAGAGGTTGTGGTGTATTATGGGACTAGAGGATCCACCCTTAAGTGGATTAGTTCATGGTTATCTGGCTGCTCTCAATGCCCTTTATGTCTGTGAAAGCAATTATCAACTCAAAAAAGTTTAGCAGTGAAAACATCAGTGTATCCCTTAGTGACCTGTGTCACTATCACAAGGGATTGCAAACCTGCTTTGACACTAATCTGACAAGTTATCATATCTGCTAATCCTGTCTGTGTACCTAATTGATCTTGCCAAAAGCTGGTACTTTGAATCTTTGAATCTCTTTGAAGTGTAATCAAACTGCATGCATTTATAATGGTACTTCTGTGCTCTAATATTACTAAGAATAGAAACAGAGAATTATATGTAATTTAGATGCTTCTATTTTTTTTTTTTTTTGTACTTTAGTAATTTCATATATAAAAACAATAACAGAAACTCGAGATAACACTACTCTGCTTTCCACATCTTTCAGAAAGTCGTTTTTTTTGGGGATTTTTTTTGCCAGTTGCTTTACACAGAATGGGTAAATTTGCAAACTTTTGACCTAATTTAATGCAAAACCTTTTGTTGTAACTACCTATCTGCAAAAAGTTTTATTCTATTTATGTATTTTTAAAAAGTCAAATATTTTTACTTTTTCCCATAGTAAAAATGGTTGCAAATTATTTAGAAATGGGTAGGGAAGGTAAATTGGAGGCATACTTTCATCAAGTTCTTTTTCTTCAAATTTTCTGAAATTTTAACAATATTGGTGTGAGGCATCAGTAAACAAAAATCAGCAAAGAAAAATAAAAACAAAAAAAAATCATTTTGCAGTATAGAAAGTGCATATGTCAGACCAGTTTCTTTGTCCCATAAAGTTTAATTTTAGGGAAAATATTTGAGAACAAAACAGAAACAGAAATTACAAATCGTTGCAATAAGATATGGTTAATCAGAATAGAATATTTCAATTTAAAATAAACCCCAAGCATAAAACATCTTTCTGAGTAACGTCAAAAGGACAGTAGGAGTTGTTCTATGCAAGATCTTGAAATTTTCTGATCCTTCCTAACTGAAGAGTAACCTTTTTTTTTTTGTAAGAAATCTTCTTAAGAGCTGGTGTACATGATTCACATGAAATGTCAAGTCTTATTTTCTGGGAAACAAAAAAAAAATTCAGTGTGTTGTCTGCTGTAGATGTTATTAGCTCTTTAAGAGTTAAAAAATAGTCAAAAGAACAGTATGACCGATTTATATGTTACCATGCAGTATTAAAATGCTTACATCCCTCAAAACCTTTCATCCCCTCGGTAGTGGCCTAAAATGTGTTTGGATTTTTTTTTTTTTTCAGTACAGTAAAACCTGTGTAAGAGAGCCACCTTCGAGACTGCCTTTAAATAGTGGCTGATGTGGAAAAAGTTGGCTGTCTTATAAAGGTACATGTCATGTAATTTTGCAAACAAAATTACATGACATGTACCTTTATAAGACAACCACCTTTCCACATCAACCACTAAGGTCAGTTTCAAAGGTGGCTGTCTTACACAGGTTTTACTGTACAGAAGACTATGCATTGCATGCATGCTTGACTGTTACTTAATGCTTGACTGATTTCTGATTTTTCTCCCAGTTTGAAAAGATGGCATGGTATAGGCAGATCCTTACTAATTACTACAAATACAAAATATATTTTAGCCAGTGCATGACAAAACCTACAATAAGACTAATGCGACAAGCAAAGACTCAGGCATATCAGCTTGCACATCCTTGCAGTCATTTCAGAGTCTTTGCTGATCCCATTCTGATGATTTTACTGTATTGACCATAAATGTTTCTACCTGTCCTAAAATTCGAAACAGTCCATTTGGCTACTGGTGATGTATCTTAACCCTTGTCATGCTGAATAAATTAAGATGCCACGCCCATTTCTTCTTGTCAGCCAATCAAATTACTTTATCCAGACTGTTGATATAAAGTTGTATGCTGAATGACAGACAGTGCAGATCCAGATCAGTTGCCTTCTTCAGAAGCCAACTGATCTGGATCTACACTGTTGGCAAAGACAAGGTATATACCTGTTCAGCAGAACAAGGGTTAAAAGTTGATTGTGTTGGGGTTTAATGACACGTCAACCCTTGTGGGCCATTTTGTGTCATCTCCCAGAGAAAGGGAGAAGAGAGATAGAAGAGATTGTAGAGGAGATGAAAGAGAGGGACAGGGGAGAAAGAGGAAAATGGAAGAAAGTGAAGAAACAGAAGAAATAAAAACATTCCCTTCTACCCTTACCTGCTACAAGGATAGCAGGCCTTGCCCAACTATAAGCCAATATCAGTTGGACACCCCGGTGATGCAAGATACACAACACCTTTCCCTCACCCAACCACCCCCACAGGATTAAAAGTTCTGGTTCAGTGGCAAACAATGTAGACCCTGAGCAATGATGATGATTTGGTGTTTTACATCCCTTTTCAACATTATTTAGTCATACATATATGAAGACAATGGAAAGGTGATAATGAAATGCTCTGTGCAATAAAGTACTGCGGTAATCATCAAAAATGGGCTGACTCACTACTGAGACACTGAAAGATAAGCTGAGAAAAAAAAAAATAAATGAGTCAGTGCATGACAAAACCAACAATAAGACCTGTGTAACCAGCAAAGACTCAGATGAGTCTGTACATTCACATACTGTGCTTTCGACATCTTTCTGAAAGTCGTTTTTTGCTTGGCACTTTACACAGAAGAAGTAAATTTGCAAACTTTTGTCACAGTTTAATGCATAACCATTTGTCGTAACTACCTATGCACAAAAAGTTGTATTCTAGTCATTGGTTTTTTTAAAAAAATCGAATATTTTCACTTTTTGAATGCAGATGAAGCAGAAATCTGTAGGGTGGGTAACTTGGAGGCAGATTTTCAACATGTTCCTCTTGTTTAACTTTCTGAAATTTTCACAGTGTTGTTATACCCCCGACATACGAAGTATGTGGGGGTATATAGTTTTCACTTTTCTGTTCGTTCGTACGTTTGTGCGTTCGTTCGTTCGTCTTTCCGTCACAGGGTCAAAGTTTTTGCGTTAAAGTTTATAAGACCTCATATTTTGAAGACCCTTTGATGGATTTCATTCATATTTGACATGATGGTAGGTATAGGTCTAAAGTTTTTATCAGCACCATCCCCACCCCGGGGGTGACCTTGGGGTCAAGGTCACGGACTTAGAATTCTCATAAAAAAGTCAGGGTCAAAGTTTTTGGGTTAAAGTTTATAAGACCTCATATTTTGAAGACCCTTTGATGGATTTCATTCATATTTGGCATGATGGTAGATACAGGTCTAAAGTTTTTATCAGCACCATCCCCACCCCGGGGGTGACCTTGGGGTCAAGGTCACGGACTTCGAATTTTTGATAAAAAAAGTCAGGGTCAAAGTTTTTGCATTAAAGTTTATAAGACCTCATATTTTGAAGCCCCTTTGATGGATTTCATTCATATTTGGCATGATGGTAGATATAGGTCTAAAGTTTTTATCAGCACCATCCCCACCCCGGGGGTGACCTTGGGGTCAAGGTCACGGACTTAGAATTTTCATAAAAAAGTCAAAGTTTTTTGTGTTTAAGTTTATATAACTATATCATCAAGACCCTTTAGGAATTTCATTTATATTTGACATGTTGCTAGATATCGGCCTATAGTCTTACTACGCATGATCCCCACTCAGGTTGTGGCCGAGATCAAGGTCACGAACTTAGAATTTTCATATAAAAGTAAAAAAAAATTTGCTTTTAAGTTTATATAGCCATATCATCAAGACCTTTTGTTAAATTTTATTATCCCCTAATTGAAAGGTCCAGTGGATATAGCTATCAGTAAGGAATCTGTTGGTCTGTCTGTCCATCCGTTGAAACATTATTCGTTCATACTTTATTTTTGTCTTAGGGTCAAAGTTTTTACGTTAAAGTTTATAAGACCTCATATTTTGAAGACCCTTTGATGGATTTCATTCATATTAGGCATGATGGTAGATATAGCTCTAAAGTTTGTATTTACACCATCCCCACCCCAGGGGTGACCTTTGGGTCAAGGTCACAGGCTTCCAATTTTCATAAAAATGTCAAAATTTTTGTGTTTAAGTTTATATAGCTGTATCATCAAGACCCTTGTGGAATTACATTTATATTTGACATGTTGCTATATATCGGCCTAGAGTCTTACTCCGCATGATCCCCACCCCGGGTGTGACCGAGGTCAAGGTCACGAACTTAGAAGTTTCATTTAAAAGTAAAAGTTTTTGCTTTTAAGTTTATATAGCCATATCATCAAGACCTTTTGTTAAATTTTATTATCCCCTAATTGAAAGGTTGAGCGGATATAGCTATCAGCAAGGAATCTGTTTGTCTGTCCATCCATCCGTTGAAGCATTATTCGTTCATACTTTATTTTTGTCTTAGGGTTAAAGTTTTTACATTAAAGTTTATAAGACCTTATATTATGAAGAGCCTTTGATGGATTTAATTCATGTTTGGCCTGATGGTAGATATAGGGCTTAAGTTTTTATCAGCACCAACCCTATCCCGGGGAATAACGTTGGGGTGAAGATCACGGACTTAGAATTTTCATAAATGTCAAAATTTTTGTGGTTATGTTTATATAGCTATAACATCAAGACCCTTTGAGGAATTTCATTTATATTTTACATGTTGGTAGATATAGGTCTAGAGTTTTACTCAGCATCATTCTCATCCTGGGGTATGACCTTGAGGTCAAGGTCACAGACTTAGAAAAAATCATATAAAAGTAAAAAAAAAAAAAAAAAAATTGCATCTAAGTTTTATTATGCAGACCCTTTTGTTGGTTTCATTAATATTAAGCATGAAGTTTTTCTCGGCACCATCCCCAAGCTGGGGCATGGCTTTTAAGTCAAGGTCACAGACGTTTCATACAAATGTCATTTTTGCTTATATTATAAAGACTGATTTCACTGGTATATGGTGATAGTTATAGGGCTAAAGTTTTATTTAGCTCAATCCCTGCACCTGTGCCTGACCTTTGAGGTCAAGGGCTTCATATTATGTGTGATTGAATTTTTTCAATGTTATAACATATAGCATACAACTGCCATCTCCAGAGTCAAAGCTACATACTTTGTGCTCTTTAAAAAGTGGCGGTAGTGCTGGTCGGGGGTATATGTGCCCCACTGGGCACTTTGTCTAGTTGTGGAACAAATTGAAATTCAGCAAAGAAATATAACAAAAAAAATTGTTAGACAAAAAATCCAAAGAAAATCACTTTACTATAGAAATTGCATAGGTTAGAACAAAATTTGATTTTAGAACAACAAAACACAGAAACAGAAAAGACAAATGGTTTGTGATAAGATATGGTCAATCAGAACAAAATAATATTTTCATTTAAAATAAAACGCCAAGCAAAAAACGTCTTTCTGAGTGATGTCGAAAGGACAGTAATATGGTAAGGGTTCTTGTTTATCCCTCTTCAGATAGCCTGAAGGCACATGGGTGATTCTAATAATTTTCTTGACATACATTGTTATGGAGAAACAAGGAACATATCTATTGGGAAATCTCTCTAACATATAACATTTGTACTTCAGTTTTACTTTATGACTTCCTTTAAGGAGATAAAGAAGTGACTGATTGTGAGGACTTCCTGTTTGAATCTTACAAATCTAAGCATGCTGGGTAAAAATTTCACCAGACAATATTTTGAAATATTTTTCTTATTTGCCACAGAAAATAGGCTTAGGCTTTGACATTTCTTGCAAATTGTCTCCTCGTAGGTGGTAATTTGCATGAACTGTTCAAGCCTATTTTCTCTGAAAAAGAAGAAAAATATCATGAGTTTGTCATCTGCTGAATTTGCCCATAAAGTGGTAAAGGTTAAGGATGTCCTTCCTAGCCACAAACACCAATGTAATTTTTCATTTTGTGTGTATTGCAATTTGATTTTAAATCAAAGTATCTTTAGTGGTTTAACATACCTTCAATATTATTATTTCAGTCATTTTTGGACAGTGATAAGATGAGAGTTTTGGCCGAGCAAAAAAAGTATCTTAGAGGCATATACAGACAGCCATTGCCCAGATAGGCCTCTGGTCTGTTGTCTGATCAGGGCCTTCACGGTCCTACTCCACTAACTGAACCATTGTTTACTTTTGAGTGTATCAATGGCGAGCAAAGCAGAAAACTAAGTGTTAAGGAGGAATATTGGTGATAATTATAGGATAAAGTTTGTTATTTCTTCAGAAAAAAACATCTATTGTGGATAGTTGTGAGAATTGCTTCAGTGAGGCAATTCTAACAAGTACCCACAATACCCGGTATATATTTTTATGGATTGACTGATTGAGTTGGTGTTTTACGGCCCAGTCAACCCATTAGGGTCTTGTCTAGCTGGCCAATTTACCTAACCACACTTTTTCTTGGGCAGAGTTAGTCCTCAAAGTGGTTAACCAGTATTTGTGCACATTCCATTGCCAGAGGCTGACACTGTCCTTCTTGAATCAGCAGAAGGGAGAGAAAGACCATAGAAAATATTTCTTGATCAATCTCCATGAAAGAATGTTGCTAACCTGGCAGGGATCTAACCTGTGATCTGATCATTAGTCAGACACTCATCTGACTGAGCTACCGAGGCATAATTATCATCAAGTACTCCTCGTTAACAAGTCCTCTGGCAAAGACCTGGTGAGAAGAATCTGCCGAGTGGTTAGCACTCCCAACTTTGGATCATGAGGTCACAAGTTTGAATCCCGCAGGAGAGAGAATTCAGCTCATGACTGTACAGCGCTTCAGTGCGCAGAGTCTTTCATTATCATCCTTCCATCATCTCGATATGACTTAAATAATGTTGAAAGGGACATAAAACAACAAACCTTCATCATCAAATGCCCTGATGAAACTGTCTGGATATGCAGGATGATCTGAATCTGCACATTCCACATACATACATGTATGCTTGGGAAAACACTTTTTGCTTGAGGTGGCCAAAAGATAAAGGCTCTTAGTATGGGAACACCATGACCTGTGTCTTGAGTCTCTTGACAAGAATTCCACCCAAGTTCGATTCATACTCATATCTACTAACTCAGCAAGTGAAACCTAAGACCATCTCTACAAAATTTATTATTTGCTGTCACCCAACTCACAATTTAAGTTTGGGTAGGTAGGTAGGTATATTTTTAGCTCACCTGAGCTATTGTGATCACCCTCTGTCCATGGTCGTCAACAGTTAGTTTGTTAACACTCTAGAAGTCACAGTTTTCACCCAATCTTAATGAAACTTGCTCAGAATGTTTGTCACTATGAAATCTAGATCGGGTTTGAAACTGGGTCTCTTTGGGTGTAAAATTAAATCACCAGGTCAAACCAAAGGAAAATCTTGTTAACACTCTAGAGGTCACATTTTTATATCCCCGGTAGCAATAGCGGGGACATATTGTTTTTGCCAGATGTCTGTTTGTTGGTTTGTTGATTTGTTTGTTGGTTGGACAACTTTAACATTGCTCATAACTTTTGAACTGTTTGAGATAGAGCTTTTATATTTGGCATGTAGGCTTCTTGTGACAAGTGCTTCCCACTCATACAAAAAATTTTGACCTGTGACCTTGACCTTGACCTGTGACCTACTTTAAAGAATTTTTTTGACAACTTTAACATTGGTCATAACTTTTGATATATTTGGCACGTAGGTTCCTTGTGAGAAGGGCTTCCCACTCATACAAAGCATTTTGACCTGTAACCATGAATTTGACCTGTGACCTACTTTAAAGAAAGTATTAACATCAGTCATAACTTTTGAACCATTCAGATAGCGCCTTCATATTTGGCCTGTAGGTTCCTTGTGACAAGGATTCCCACTCATACAAAAAAAATTTTGACCTGTGACCTTGACCTATGACCTACTTTAAAGAAAAATTGACCTTGCCCCGGGAACATGTACTTGTTTCACAAACACATCTTGTTGAAGTTATCATTATGAATCTTGCTCAGAATGTTTGTGTTGATGATTTCTAGGTCAAGTTTGAAACAGGGTTACTTGGGGTCAAAAACTAGGTCACTAGGCCAAATTAAAGGAAAACCTTGTTGACACTCCATCAGAGGTCACTTTTTTGAAGTAATCATCATGAATATTGCTCAAAATGTTTGCCTTGATGATTTCTGGGTCAAGTTTGAAACTGGGTCACTTGGGGTGAAAAAATAGGTCACAGGGCCAACTCAAAGAAAAACCTTGTCAGCACTCTAGAGGTCACATTTTGAAGCAATCATCATGGTTATTGCTCAAAACATTTGTCTTGATGATTTTTAGGTCAAGTTTGAAACTGGGTCACTTAGGGTCAAAACTAGGTCACTGGGCCAACTCAAAGACGTTAACAACATTCTAGAGGTCACATTTTTGAAGTAATCATCATGAATCATGCTCAAAATGTTTGTCTTGATGTTCTTTAGTTTGACTTCAAAACTGGGTCACTTAGGGTCAGAAACTAGGTCACCAGGCCAAATCAAAGGAAAACCTTGTTAACGCTCTAGAGGTCTTATTTTTGAAGTAATCATCATGAATCTTGCTCAGAATGTTTGTCTTAATGATTTCTAGTTTTAATTTAAAAAAAAGACTTCCATTCAGTTCTTCAGAATATTGTATATTCTGTAGTAAACATAACAATGTCTGTATATTTGTGGTAAAAACTGCTTTTATAACCATACCTGCATGTTCTTAGTAAGCTTTAATAACCATATTTCCATGCAGATGAAATGCCATGATTGGAAAAACTCAGATAAGTAAATTCTTCTTCACAGAACTCAAATCAAAATGTTTGGGCGGCAGCCATTTTTGTTTGGTCAGTTATGTGACAAAAAAAACCCAATTTTATCTCATGCACTGGTAAGTGGATTCTTACCAAATTTGCATAGGTATATCATTGAGACTTCATGATGAACTGATTAGGTTTTGGTGACCTTAACCTAATTTTTAAGGTCATTCTCTGTGGTATCTCATGAATCAGTAAGCAGATTCTTAACAAACTTGCATAGATATATCATTGGAACTAGATGATGAACTGATAAGGTTCTTGTGACCTTGACCTAATTTTCAGCATCACTGTTGGACTAGAGCTGTCAAATTTAAGCAATAGTACACTTGAACTGCAAAATTGGTGGGATGACATCATTTTTATTAGCTCACCGGTACCTAAGTACAGGAAGAGCTATTGCACTACTCCAGGCGTTGGCGGTGGCATCAGATGTAACAATAAAGTTTTATGTTTATGTAAATTGTCTCCATTGGAGATATTGTAAAAATCTGTTTTCTGGGGAAAAAAAAGAAATAAATATTCCAATATGTTGTCTGTTGAAAATTTTAACCAGCATGCTAAGCATTATGGACAAGTAGGTAAAGAATTAACCCATGCCATGCTGAACAAAAATGCCAAACCCACTTCCAATTGTCAGCCAGTCAGATTCCTTGATCCAGATTGTTGATATAAATTCACATACTGAATGGCAAACAGTGCAGATCCAGATCAGTTGGCTTCTTCAGAAGCCAACTGATCTGGATCTTCACTGTTTGCAAAGGTGGGGTATATCTGGGTTCAGCAGGACAAGGGTGAAGGTTTCCCAATATTTAGGGTGGATATGGTATACAAAAAATGGTTGAATACAGACCTGAGGTGTAACAGATATTTTGAAATTTGATCAGTTCTAGAACTATGGAGGCAGTGAACTATATCCACCAGTGTCCTCAAATCAGGGATGATAAAATAGCTCGGCCATAACACAAGAGATGGGCCTTATTGTATGTGTGGTCAATAAAGGCCCTGATCAGCATGCTCATTATAGAGAAGAATAGTGGCATCAGTGATTCAGATCAGCCTGCTATTTCCATGCATTCCGATCAGCATCTTGTTCAGTGATGTCATAAAGTACATTTTCTCATGCAGTCTTCCTTGAAATCTTACTTCTTTCCAGATGTGAGCAGTAAATACTCATACTAGGTGTACAGCTTTTCCAATAATTTCGATGAGGCACTTATTATGAGTACCCACAACATAGTTTTTTTGTTGAGAAATAAGGAAAAATAATCTGTATGTCTGTCTTATCTAGAGATTCACAAAAATGTTGGTTTTCTCATCCTGGACATCAACCCTTGTCCTGCTGAACCCAGATATACCTTGCCTTTGCAGACAGTGTAGTACCAGATCAGTTGGCTTCTGAAGCCAACTGATCAGGATCTGTACTGTTTGCCATTAAGTATGTGAATTTATTGCAACAGTCTGGATCAGGTAATCTGATTGGCTAAAAATTAGATGTGGGCATGGCATCTTAATTTATTCGGCATGACAAGGGTTAATATTTGTTACAAATACTGGC
Organism: Anodontia alba; assembly: GCA_964016985.1. Lineage (NCBI taxonomy): Eukaryota > Metazoa > Mollusca > Bivalvia > Lucinida > Lucinidae > Anodontia > Anodontia alba. The sequence continues at coordinate 86,659,985 of OZ024825.1, read as the reverse complement.
TACAAAAATCATGGGAGCCATGCCAGGAGAAAAGATTCTTCAGGGTAATTATGAACAGCAAACTCGCAGATCAGCCTACTCTTCAATGTAATCTAACCATAGTCTTTGCTAGTACATCCTATTGTATCCAGTGATTCTGTAAGTGGATGACAAAGACCATGATCAGACTTGGCAGATGCACAGTCTGATCTGGTCTTTTACTGTCAGCAGATACCCTGAAAATTCCTTTGCATATGACACAACTCATTGTATTTAGCTTAAATGGAATCGAGTCCAACGAATTTGGCAATCTTACTACCCCATTTACTCAAAGTAATAGGACAGGCAGGTCGGAGTAAACAGTGTAGACCCAGATCAGACACTGCATTCTGCAGTGTCTGATCTGGGTCTACACTGTTTGGCATTCATTCAGCAGTTTTTGTAGATAACTTACAGGCAGTAAAATGGACTTGTTAAAATTTTAGAACAAGTGTCAAAAAGGGTAAAGTTGTTCAAATACTTAGGGTAAATATGGGTGGTAATTAATGTATGTATAATAACATCGAATAAATTAAACATTTGCACATTTAAATCTAAGGCAGATCAGGATTATAATAATTAAAGCGTCAGACAAAGTTTACTTTAAAAACAGATTATACATTATTTGCTAGTGGAATCATTGTTCTCTTTTCATAACAAAACCATGGCTCCAGATAAGATTTAACACTTAGCACTCTGGGTAAAAATTTCAGCAGACAACATTTTTAAATATTTTTTCTTATTTTTTTTCCAGAAAATAGGCTTTGACATTTCATGCAAATTGTTTCCTTAGGAGACAATTTGCATGCAATGTTAAAGCCTATTTTCAGGGGAAAATAAGAAAAATCAATTTTTTGTCTGGTGAATATGCCCAGAGGGTGGTAAAGGTTAATTCTATATAGTTTTTTGTTTTACGATATAAAAGTAATGATTTTTATATTGGTTCAAAATTCTGTCCATTATGGGATAATCAAATGAGATTACAGAATATCTGCTTTTTTTATGAAGAAATAAGATAAAAGACTATAACAGTAATTTTAAATCTTTTGATCTGGAACCTTTAAATGTAATTTTCTACCTGATTTGTTCATTTTCATAACAAAATACTTGAATAGATTAGATATGTTTGATATTTTGACTTTTGCACGGAAATCTATCAAAAAAATTAAATTGTAGAAATATAAGGATGATTCTGTATACATGTTGTTTAAAATAATAAAAAAAATATTGGAACATCTTTTAATTCTAAGGATTCATATTATTAGTACTATTGAAAATTTTGTTCATTATTAGATAGTAAATTTTGTGTTCAGAAGTATGAGGGGTAACGCAAACACTTGACTGTATTGTAGCAAAAGATAATTCTTCTGAAGGATTTTAGAAAGAATTTTACCATATTTATCCTAAATATTGGGACAACTTAATTTCTTACCATACTTTTAAAATTTGAAGAAGACCATTTCACTAGCTATTTATGTGTCTAAAGACTGCTCGGTGAGTGGCAAACAGCGTAGACCCTGATCAGATGCTGCATTATGAAGCATCTGATCTGGGTCTATACTGTTTGCTCATGCCAGTCTGTCCCAATACTTAGGTAAAATATGGTAATTTCAATATTAGTAATGTACAATTAAAATCTTTTTGTGAAGTGCACTTTATGCTTAACAGTGCCAAGCAAAATTTGTAGCAGATGGCATTCTATTTTTTTTACTTTTCATAGAAAATGTCTTGACTTTTCACATGAATCTTCTGCTTGGTAGACAATTCACATGAAATGTAAAGCTTATTTTCTATGAAAAATTATAATAAAAAAAAAAATAAAAAAAAATGTCATCTGCTGCAGTTGTTATTGGCTTTTTAGTGATCGACTGAAGTGGAAAAATAAAGGAATGTTATAAATTCAAGTGGACGTTTTGGACCTATTTTTCATACCTACACCATTTGTTATTGTTATGTATTATGTTGAGAAGGCAGAAAGAAAAATCAGGAAATTTTGCCTATTCTTTAAACGTATGTAGGATTAATGTCCATTAATTGTGAAAGATGAAGTTTGTAAAAAGGTGCGAAACTTCCACGGATTATAGAAGGAATGAGGCTTATGAGCCCAGGTTGTGCTGGAGATGCAGGTATGGTCAATGCTGTATTTACCTTAAGTATTTGGACAGGTAGGCCTGAGCAAATAGTGTAGATGAAGATCAGATGCATCTGATCTGGGTCTACACTGTTTGCTTCTTGTCAGCAGTGCTTTAGGCACACAGGGATGAGAATCTTCACCTTTTTGGCAAACCCTTTCAGTTTTTTTTAAAGCATTATACATGGTTTTAAAAAGTCTCAGACTTAGTCTGATCTGTTCAAATTCAGTGTTTTTACAAGGGGGTGTAGAGTATTTCAGTTTTTGTTGTTGTTGTTTTTGTTTTTTTTCACTAAAACCTTTTCTTATCCCTGGACATATCAGCAGGTAGTAGAATTGATTTGTTCAAATTTTAAGACAAGTACGGTAAGAAGATAAGGTGTCTGAATATTTAGGTTAAACATGGTAGTTCCGTAGTAACCAGAAGTGTTAGGGTGGCCATGGATTTTGTACTACTGACTTTGCATCACAATGTCCCAGTTCAAATCCCGCTAAAGGCAGAGTTTAGCTCACTGCAAAACGCCTTTCATTATCACCCGTTTATCATCTGGATATAAACTTTATGTTTAAAGAGCCGTAAAACACCAAATCATCATGCTTAGTTGCCATTCAGATGAGAGACATATTTTCTTATTCATGAACACACAAGTTGCACCGTGCCAAAAGGTATTTATACATACACATAGGTCTAGAGAGTATCAGGTAAATAGTTTTCTTATTACTTGACAAAAACATGTGTTGTAGTACTCATTAGAAGTGCCTCGCTGAGGCACTTCTAATGAGTACCCACAACATATGTTTTCATCGATAAATAAGAAAAATATAGATACTTTTTGGTGGAAAAAAGCGCCTTATCAAGAGCTGTGCATACATTTACATAGAAAGCGAAAACCCAGATTGGCTTGGGCAGCTGAATAGTCTGCTTAGGGCGTAGCTCCAGATAAGAGGGGGTATTTTGTAAATATTTTCTTATCTCCCACGCTGAGGCATGAATACCCACAACATAAGTTTTTATGGTGAAAGTAAAATATTTACATGATACCCCCTCCTATCTAAAGCTATTTTGAGTCTTGTTCATGGATAATTTAACCCTTAAAGCGCCAAGAAAATCTGCATCTGAAAATGTCGTCTGCTTATGTCGTCTGCTGCATCTTCTTGCAAACTTTTCAAACTTACATTTTGCATGTAGGCAAACAGTGTGGACCCAGATCAGACTGCTCCTAAAGGAGCAGTCTGATCTGGGTCCACACCGTTTGCAGAAGTGACTTTTTAAGTAACCAGCAGAAGACAAAGCAGACGACAATAGTTGTGATTGGCGCTTTAAGGGTTAATTGCAGAAATGTTGGTGTAACATGCCAACTTCTTCATCTCATTTTAGTCTGGAGAAACCAAAAGGGTAATTGGCAAATAGTGCATTCTGCGACATCTGATCAGGGTCTCCTCTGTTTGCAATAGTGTAGCAAAATTTTTTGTTATGATCTTTAATTGACAACGATGAAGTCCCAAATAACATTTTTTTCCACATTTTTATTTTATATTTTTTTCTTCGTAAGTTTTCTAGATATATGTACTACAATATTAACCATTCATTTCTTGCAAGTGGAAATTGTTCTTGGCAATGGCCAACAGGCCACTGCCTATTTTCATACTTATAAAGTTACATTATTTTTGTGTCCACAAAAACTCTCAAGAAAATGAACTACTGGACTTGTCAGTCCAAGTGCAAAATTTTGACTTCTCAATCTGGATGCATGATAAAGACTGGTCAGGCCAAGAGCATCCTTAAGACTCATTGACCTGGCCTTCTTCTAATTTTCTTTGGGCCAGTCAAACTGGTTGTTGCTTAGCAACCAATCTTAAACACCAACCAAAGTTTGTATTTTACTTTGAAGTGTCACTCAAGCCTTTAGTTAGCAGAATTTGACATTTGATTATTTGACCATACTGTCCTCATAAAAGATTGTCTTACTATTATTAACACTTACAATTTTCACACATACCAGTGAATGAATTATTTAGTTTGTACCTTTTGTAAGGAAAAGACCTGATAATGCACATATTTAGCACAGTCACTTATTATGAATATTAGATGAAATGATCTATTCTCAACAAAGAAGGCAAAACAATAGTTGTATTTGGTCAGTACAAATCAAATTATTGTGCATCTGTTTACTTAATGTACAAAGCTCTTTGTGGTAGTTTAGCCTGCTGTTTAGGAATGATACATTTTGTCTCAATGAAAAACTTGAAATATTTTACTAAAATTAAAATGAAATTCAAATTTCAGTAAATTAAAATGTCATGCAAATTTTCCCTGTTACAATAGTTTTGCCATTTTTCTCTAGGAATATCCAAAACACATAGTCTGACATACTCAACCCTTGTCCTGCTGAGCCCGGATATACCCTGCCTTTGCAAACAGTGTAGATCCAGATCAGTTGGCTTCTGAAGAAGCCAACTGATCTGGATCTGCACTGTTTGCCATTCAGAATGTGAATTTATATCAACAATCTGGATCAAGTAACCTGATTGGCTGAAAATTAGAAGTGGGCATGGCATCTTAATTTATTCAGCAGGACAAGGGTTAAAAACGAAATTCGACTCTTCCAGTATATAGTGTGCTAAAACCATTTTTTTTTGGGAGGGGGGAAATACTAGAAATACTTATTGGTAGAACTTTATTAACCTCTGTCAAATTACCACCACCTTCAGGTCAGCCCCATAATCTTGTCAGTTGTTTAGCCACCACTAATGACCTAGATTATTTGTCTTCATCATAGCCTACCCCCTCCCCACCCCGCAAAATGATGTATGGCTTAGCAGGCTTGCATCATGTTGCATGTGCTCTGCCAACCTTAAGTTCTCTAATACTGGTATTTCTGCACTGACTTAAACCAAAAGTCAGTGAGCATGTGCATGTACTTTCACTGTGTGTTTGTGTGTGTGTGTGTGTGTCTGTGAGCGCATGCATGTGTGTGTGTATGGTTGTGTGTGTGGTTGTGTGTGCATGTGGGGGTGGGTGAGAGGTATGTTTTAACTTGATTCCGAGGTCCAAAAAAAGATTGCACACCTTAGTCAGAGATCCAGGATGTCAATGTGAGGTGACATCGAACCCCATTTTAACTTGGCCTCACTATCATCTAATATTACTCGTAAACAGTGATATATCCCGGTACTGGGGAGGAGGGTACCTGGACACAGGCAAATAGTTCAAATGAACCTCAGAAAGAAAAAGTACTCTGATATATGTGCATAGACATGTATGTATGTCTCAGAAGAGGGTGTGATTTGAGACGGACATGAACACACTTGAACTGTTTGAATATACACCTGAACCTCAGAAACAAGTTTGTGTGTGAGTGCATGTGTGTGTGTGCGTGTGCATGTGTGTGTGTGTGTTTTGTCTTTAGACTGTTGAATTTAAGTGTAGTCACATCCGTTAAGTTCTAATCATAGCTATAGCAGACAACACTTGGAAATATTTTAATTTTTCAGAGAAAATAAGGCTTGACATTTCATGTGAATCATCTGTTTCATATGAAATGTCAAGTTCTGTTTTCTCTGAAAACAAATCAATTTTAGAATGGTGTCTGCTGTAAATTTGCTCAGCGCTTTAAAGATATGTTTGTTATTTGCTATTTATCCCAGAAAATATGGTAAGATGTTCTTGTTAAGCCCTGTTTTCTGAGAATAAATGAAAAAGTATCTCTTTTGTCTGTTAATTACATTTGGAGAGTGCTAATGGTAACATTCAGAAATGCACATAATTAGCTCTTCTGGACCTAATGAAGTCCATGATCAGACTGCACAAATATGCAGTTTGATCATGACCTTTGTTGTCTGCTTTCCGAATTTTGGGGTACATTGGATTATCATCATAGAGCAAAGTGCCTAATAGGACTGCGCAGATTCAATATCTATACATTTCCATTATGCTGAAATATAGCTCAGGATAAAAGACGGTATCAGAAAAATAAATTGCTTATTTTTCCATGAAAACATATGTTGTGGGGTCTCATTAGACTCACTGAGGCGCTTCTAATGAGTACCACAGTATATGTTTCTGTGGCGAAATAAGAGAATATCAACAATGATTGGTTGATAAACGCATCTTATCTGGAGCTATGCTTAACCCTGGTCCTGCTGAACCTGGATATGTCCTGCCTATGCAAGCAATGTAGATCCAGATCAGTTGGCTTCTGGAGAAGCCAACTGATCTGGATCTGCATTGTTTGCCATTTAGTATGTGAATTTATATTAACAATTAGGATCAAATTATCTGATTGGCTGAAAATTAGAAGTGGGTGTGGCATCTTAATTTATTCAGCATAAGAAGGGTTAAAGATGCCTCTTCAGTTGATCCAGCTCATCTAGTTATGTTTTATATATTACAGAATGACACTCGAAGAAGAAGGAAGAGATATATCTGGCGAACAGTCACATTTTATTACCAATGGTGTTCCTTACTCCCCAGCCAGAACCAGACCAATGATTCATCCCTGCTTGGACCCACCTCTTTGTGAGGACTGTCAGAAATTAGAGTTGTCTTTCTTTGATCCAGATTGTCCTGGCTGCAGAAAAATCTTAAATAATTCCAATACCAAAGTTCCTGAGATCTATGCCATTCTACGTCAGTGGACTCCACAGACACAGCAGAACTTGGAACTTCTTGTTAATGAGGTAGCTACAATTTTTCAGAAAGAAAATGAAAGAAAGAAAAAATAAAAAAATGTAATATTTAAAGAATAAAAGAAATCCTTATACAGGATATGATAACAAAGTAGGAGGAATATGGCATTTTTAGTCGGTGAATCAGGGTTGGGGGGGGGTGGGGTCAGGGAATTTGGGTTTAAATTGTGACAACCCTGTTGATGTGAATCCTTATGAGAAGATTCACATGAAATGTCAATCACTATTTGCTCTTATTCAGCTAGCTCAATGATTTTCTGCTTCTCTCCATTTACTTTTAGCACTGGTTGCCCTTAGTCTTTACTAGAGTCTCATTAAATTATTTGTAATGAGATCAGCAGGCAGTCCAACATAGCTACAGATAAGAGGGGGTATCCACATAATATTTTTCTTATTTCTCCATGAAAACATATGTTGTGGGTACTCATTAGAAGCACCTCGCTTTTGTGGAGAAATAAGAAAGCTATCAGCATTTTTCTGATGAAAAAAGTGCCTTATCTGTTGCTATGGTCCAATTGACTTACTCACTGTGCTGCAATATTCTTGCCTGCACATGATTCAAATTGACCGTCAGTTGTTGTGTGGCTGTACATTGGTTGTTATGTCACTAAGCATTATATAAACATGCCTTCTTGGCTTGTCAAACAAATAATTAAAAAACAGCAGATAATGAAAGGTATGTTTGGAAATTTTAAATATTTGGCCTGTACATCTCTGCTTTGCTAAATTTGAAGTAAATTTATGGATTCAAGTTAATGTAGCGTATATTTGTGCTCTCATTGGTCAGCAATTATTGAATTGTAAACCTGTAATATGCTTACTTTATTCAAATAACTTTAATTTTACATGTTTATTGCATCAGTTTCTGCTTAGTCAATGCTCCAGCTAGGATTTGAGGATGGAGGGGTGCTGCATAGGGCACTTTTTGCACGGTCATACAAGGATTAGGTCACCATGTGTTATGTGATGTGCTTAGTATCAAGACATGTTACAAATATAATCCCATTCCACGATGAATGCCTCAAACTAGAATATGCATAAAACTGACCTTTAAACATTGATTACTTTTTTAATCTTGGTCCGATTTTCTTGAAATTTTCACCAAAGTGTAGGGTTTTATGTCTGGAGTTGAAATCTGACAGAGAACAGTTTTAGAAGGGCAGAGGGGTGTCAGGAAAGGGCAAGAGGGGCAACCTGCCCTCTATATAGGGCTAGCTGGAGCATTGTTGTAGTTCATTAGCTTGCAGTTATGTTTCACAGTTGCTGTTCAAAAATGTTATATTAGATCGAGTCTGTAGCCTAGAGGTCTGTCTCCATTTACTTGAGATGTTGATGTCACAAATTTTCTTCTGTTGCAGATTTTAAAAAGAGGAGCACATATCAATGACAGAGATGGCCTTACAGACATGACACTTCTCCATTACGCCAGCAAATCTGGGGCTGCTGGGATAGGAGACCCAGAACTTGCTGCAGACATTGTCAGCATGCTCCTATCTAAAGGGGCGGACCCCAATATCCGATGTAGATGGACCCACATGACAGCACTTCATTATGCAGCATATTTCGATGTTGTTCCTGTAATCAAAATATTGTTGAAAGCTACAAAAGCCTTAGGTATGTATTCCTAAAATATGTATTTGTCTCCTTAGAATGTCCATCTTTGAATTTCGACGAATTTCAACAAGTCAGTTGTTTTGAAAAGTGTGTTTGAGAAGCCATAAATAGTGTCACTTGAACTCCCTATAAATAGAACTTTTTGTATGTCCAGCATGTTTGAAGTAGCTGTGTGAATCCTTATTGCATTTCCTGTAAGTATTCCAACAAACAGGCCTGAACAGTAGATCAAGATCAGATGCTGCGAAATGTGTTATCTAGTCAGTTCTATACTGTTGCCACTCATCATGGGTCAAGTTGATCAAAGCATCTTTATCTCAACAAGCTTGTTAATGAAACTTGTTAAATGTTTAGCTAAGGTATTTTCAAATACATTGCTAATCAATATATTTGCCGAAAATTTATCAATGTATTTGTCACGTCTGCAGACAACTTTGTTAAGTTTTGAACAACTGATCTAGTAATTTTTATCAGACATATCAGTTGAATTGATGTTGAAATTTTAGGACAAGTATGGTAAGGGGTTAAGTTGTCAGAATATTTAGTGCAAATATTGTACCTCACAAACCTTTCATATTTGGAACAACATACCATATCAACCTAATTAACGCACATATCCCTATAAGCACACAGTGAAGCAATTCCGTAGTCTTCAGATTACAGCCAGTGCAATTTTTGTCTATAAAGGCATATGTTGTGGGTATCCATTTGAATTGCATCGATGCAATGCAAATGAGTACACACAACATATGCTTTTATAAAGAAAATCTGAAAAAAATCACAAACCTCATTAAGTAAGTCCTTTGCTGATCTTTTTTAGTAGGCAGATACATATTATACCACAAGTTTTTCAAGTAATTTTGAAAAAAAAAAAAAAGTGCACAGTGCGGTAATTAGGTCAAATACAGTATTGTAGTTTGAAAGGGACAGCTTTTATGTGGCATTTAGCATGCTGTGGATAAATTTAGCAGATGACAAATCTGTGATATTTTTCTGATTTTTATGAGAAAATTGCACTTCACAATTCATGCAATTTGTCTTTTAATGAAATGCTAAGACCTATTTTCTGCAAATTAATCAGATGACAAATCTGCGATAGTTTTCTTATTTTTCCCAGAAAATAGGGTTTGGCATTTCATGCAAGTTGTCTTCTAAGAAAATGCCAAGACCTATTTTCTGAAAAAAAAAAAAAAAAAAAAATAATAATAATAATAAAATAAAGTAAATAAAATAAAAAAGTTAAAATGTCATTTGCTGCAGTTTAAACTTACCTTGCTGTGTGTTGGGCAAGCTGTCATACAACAGTTATTCATGTCCTTCAGTATGTAAAGCCCAATTCAAAATTGTAGCAGATAATTTTATTTTTTAATTTTCAGAGAAAATCAGGCTTGCATTTCATGTAAATCATCTTCTGAGCAAAATATCAGACCTTATTTTAAAAGCAGGCTTGCAATTAATGTGACATCTTGCTGGGAAATGAACCCATTTTAGTCTGGAGACCCCTAAAAGTATAATTGGCAAACAGTGCAAACCCAGATCAGACACAGAATGCGGTGTCTGATCAGGGTCTCCACTGTTTGCAAATAGCTCAACCATTTTTCTCTGTGAATATTTAAATCAAATAGCATTACATACCTAAAATTGAAATTAGAATCTTCCAATATATAGTGTGGGGGAGTTTATTCAGTCTACAATGGGTAAAAAAAAAGTTTCAAAATATCACCTGATACTGTTTTGACTGTCAATCTAGCATTAAACTGATTGGCTTGTCCTTTATGTACCATTTTTACATGTGTATTTAGACAGATAGGCATGAGCAAATAGTGTAGAGCCAGATCAGAATGCGGCATCTGATTAGGATCTACACCATTTGCCACTCGTCCAGTGGTATTTTTGATAAATGAACAGGTACAAATGTAGTAAAATAGACATTAAAATACTATGATCGGTGAGTAAGGAGTAACAGTGTCAGAGTACTTGGATCAATATGGTATGATATTCTTCTTGTAGATATAGATAGTAAATGTTCAGAGTTTGACAATGGTACAGCCTTACATATCGCTGCCTCCAATCTTGCCCATGAAGCCGTCAAAGTCTTACTACAAAATGGCGCCAATGCTCAAATCAAAGATGACATGGGACGAACCCCTGTAGGTAAGTGGTATTCCTTTTCAGATGTTCTAGTTCAGTGTTCACATTTGTTTGCTATGGTCTGGGCCTGACATATCAAAGTATGATGCACTTCATAGCACATTTTTTAGCCATACAATACACCACAACCTCTTTATAACACTATTGTTGGGGTCCATAACATAAACCGTGTTGGTTAAACTACCGTGTTATATCCAAACAAAAATGTATAGATTATATTGAAAAATGACCATTTATGGTCATTTTTCAATATAATCTATATATTTTTGGGATCCATCTTTGAACCCTGTTATATTCAAAACCATGTTATAATGAACCATGTTATAAAGAGGATATAGTGTACTTATATTTTTCTTGTTTCTCCACAAAAATGTATGCTATAGGTACTCATTAGAAATACCTCACCAAGGCACTTTTCATGAGTACTCACAATGTAAGTTTTTGTGGAGAAATAAGAAAAATAATTTTCTGGATACTCTTCTTATCTGGAACTGTGCTTTGCTTCAGTGGTGAGGATAAATAAAAAAATTAGGTCCCAGTATTATTTGTTGATTTTCTTTTTCAAATTTTAGAACATTTGCTGTATACAGGAAAATGATAGTTTCCTCACGGGTAGGGTTGGGTGGGGTGGAATGGGGATGTAGTTATGTGCATATCTTGATCATGTGAGGTGAAAAGATGTCTGAAGAGCATGTGAAAAATATGCAGATTCTGATGTTTCTGAGACTCCACACAGTGTCAACTGGATTCGTTCATTTTAGAATATCTAGTGATTCTGTAAGCACAAAGGCCAGGATTAAACCCTACAGATGTACTGGCTGATCTGAGTCTTTGCCATCTGCATGTGTCTTGAACACACAATTTTGCATGACATGGCCCGTTTAATGCATTTTACTATTGTAGTCAGAAAACTTGTTAAGGAGGAATATTTGATGATAATTCTGGGATAATTTTCTCCAGTTCTCCATAAAAATCATATGTTGTGGGTACTCATTAGAAGTGCCTCGCCTCAGTGAGGTGCTTCTAATGAGTACCCACAACATACGTTTTTATATAGAAATAAGAAAAATTATCCCAGAATTATTGCCAAATACTCCACCATAACAAAACCTCTGAATCATATGCATGCGTCTTTGTTTTCAGATTGCATTCCAGATCCCTCTAGTCTAGATTCAGATCCCGAAATGCCAAAAACTGTGATAAAATTACGAAAAACTCTTCAAGAGGCAGCTTCACATTCAGACAAACGACCCCCTCCAAATTATGACCTTATTCAAAGTAAGGTGACCTTGCAGTCACTAGGAATCAATATAGGAGATAAAGTGGTGGTTGGAGGAGTAAAAGTAAGTAAAATCTGAGAATTACCCTGTAGATCCAGGTAAAAATACTGAATGAACAAGAAGAAAAAATCATTAAAAGTAAAGTATATACATGTTTATCATACGACGATGCTGTTATTCAGTGGCGTAACATCTTATCATAAAAATCGTATGACCACACGTTACATAACACTTTGGTGGGATCAAGTAACCTCATGACGATGTCCATGTCAACCATGCATTTTCTGTTGAACAATTATTAACTTTAAAGGCAATAAAATTCAATTTAAAATGGTCATATTATAAACAGAATCTAACACTCCTGGTCATTTCATATGAAATTTATGAAACTCGCCACAGGCTCGTTTCATAAATTTCATATATAATTTCCCACTCATTTAAGATCCTCTCTCTCTGTCTCTCTCTGTCTCTCTCTCTGTCTCTGTCTCCTCTCTCTCTCTCTCTCTCTGTCTCTCTCTCTCTGTAATATATATATATATATATATATATATATATATATATATATATATATATATATATATATATATATATATATATATATTATAAAAATGGGTTATATATATATATATATATATATATATATATATATATATATATATATATATATATATATATATATATATATATATATATATATATATATAATATATATATATATATATATATATATATATATATACATATATACATATATATATATATATATATATATATATATATATATATATATATATATATATATATATATATATATATATATATATATATTATAAAAATGGGTAAATACTGTTTTTTAATTCTCAATGAAAATATATGGTGGGTACTCATTAGCTCATTAGAATTGCCTCACCAGATGCTTCTGATGAGTACCTGAGGTACCATAACACCCATTTTTTGTCAAAAATAAGAAACTATCAATATCTTTTGGTTGAAAATGTACCTTATCCACTTATGGACATATGAATATTGAAGGTCTCGGATGAACAGGACAAAGATGCCTTTATTCTTTACCTACAGCATCTATGTATGCTGAAGATTTTATAGGTAAAAAAGTAATTAAATACCTTGATCAGACCCTCTAGATGTACAGCCATATCTATACAATCATCCTTATACACTTCAACCTCTTTATAACACGGTTCATTATAACACGGTTTTGGATATAACACGGTTCAAAGATGGATCTCAAAAATGTATAGATTATATTGAAAAATGACCATAAATGGTCATTTTTCAATATAATCTATACATTTTTGTTTGGATATAACACGGTTGTTTAACTAACACGGTTTATGCTATGGACTCCAACAATAGTGTTATAAAGAGGTTGTGGTGTATAATATTTTAAGAAACTTTCGCAGTGACACATATCTGGGCCGCATCAAACGACAAAGTACCTTCAAACATGCTGAATGCACAGATTTAGGTCATCCTGCACATGCACAAAGTATCAGTGTCTTTGCTCTCCAGTCACACATTCTGTAGTATCCAACAATTCTGTTAATGGACAGTGAAGGCCCTGATCAGACTGTGTAGATACTCTGGTTGCCCAAAGACTCATTTTTCGCATGGTGCAGCCCATCTGTTCTTATGTAAAAAATGTTAACCCTTGTCCTGTTGAACCCGGATATACCCTGCCTTTGCAAACAGTGTAGATCCAGATCAGTTGGAAGCCAACTGATCTGGATCTGCTTTGTTTGTGATGAAATATTTGAATTTGTATGAGCAACTTGGATCAAGTATTCTGATTGTTTGAAAATTAGAAGTGGGCATAGCATATTAATTTATTCAGCATGACAAGAGTTAAGACAAATCCACATTATGCTAATTAAACCTTGGAAGGCCAGTCACAGTACCAGCAGACATCAATATGATTTTTTTTTATCTTTCCAGGATCCAGATAAGTTTTGTCCTTATTTCTCCAAGAAAACATGAGGCACTTCTAATCAGTACAAATAACATGTTTTTTTTTTGTTGAGATATAAGAAAAATAGCTATATCTTTCTTGAAAAAAACAACAACAACAAAAAACAACCTTTTCTAGGACTCTCCTTTGGTCTAACAATTCTTTTAACCACATCCTGGGACCAGTTTTGCTCATTTGTTTCTACATTGAGAGGCTCAGTTATCATGTTTATTGTTTTCAGACGGGAACATTGAAATATTGTGGGCCAACAGAGTTTGCTGGAGGTCTTTGGGCAGGAATAGATTTAGATGATGAAGCTGGTAAAAATGATGGCAGTGTTGGTGGAATATCATATTTTACATGTTCTCCAAGACATGGTGAGTTCTTATAAATCTCCAGATTTTCTCATTTTTTTATTTTTAGATCAAAATAGTGATAGCTTCAGATATGGTAATATTTGCCAAAGTGACATCATAGCCGCATGATAGGCTGTCCCAAAAGATTAGTCTGATCAGAATCTGAAATGTTAGCTTTTTGTTCAGGACTTTTGACACATCTCCCAGTAATCAAAGCAGTGTGACATGCAGTAAGAGGTATTTTGAATAATTAGGGTGATATACTTAATTTTTGTCTTCAGCCACAGGCAGAGATGGACAGTATTTGACATCATCTATGATTGCATTAAAAAAGCAAAAAAATAAATAAGGAAAGAAAGACAACCTCAGCAAAAATATTGACAACTATGATCTTTGGAAACTACGACACTTGAGGAAATGCTGAAACACAAGATCATCGAAATATATAAACATGTCTGGAAATGGGAATGGGGCTGATTTGCGTTTGTCACTTTCTCAAGCCTTGCTGTGAAAGCTGAAGACATAGATGTGTGGACTAGCAAGGGTCCTTGCTGTGTACAGATTATTTGATACCCAACACTAGTTAAAGGTCCTTAAGCTGTATGTGGACTACAAAAGCCTAGATCACAGTTGTGCAGTCTGATCAAGGTATTTGTTCCCTGCTTGCAAAATCAGTGGATATGTAGAATATACATAAGTGTAGACTAGAGTAGGTATCAGGTAAATAGTTTTCTTATTTGGCCAAAAAAACATATGTTATGTGTACTCATTAGAAGTGCCTCACTGAGGCATTTCTAATGAGTACCTACAACATGTGTTTTTGGGAACAAATAAGAAAAATATAAATACTTTTTGATTGAAAAAAAATCATCTTGTCAAGAGCTATGTATACCAGTAGAGAAGGATCTGATCAGATTGCACAGGTGCACAGCCTAATCTGGGCAGTCACTGTTTACATTTGGCATAAGGGCCCTTTTCAGTATAAATCATCTGAAATGGAAAATGTTTTCTCAAGTGTGAAATCTATTGTGTGTGTTTTTTCCAGGTATTTTTGCTCCAGTAAGCAAGATTGCAAAACCAGGAAGTATGCCACAGAAAAGCCTCACACCAAGTCCTGTCAAACAACCTGTAGTCAAAGCTTCCAGTGTTGATGTGTCAAGGGTCACAGCAAGGGTTGATACAGGTTAGTATCAGGACTGATTTGTCCTGTATGAAGAAAAACAACAACAAAAAAATATGGCATATTCATCTAATAGACTATTAGCATATTATTTCACCCATGTCTGAAAGCTCTATCCTCTATTACAGTTGCATAATAATCTTTCAGTCAGTCAGTCATTTAGAAACTCGGAACATATTCTTGAATATTTAAACAGTGCCAGATTACCTTATGAAGCCTCTTTTGGTAAAAGCTGCCATCAAAAGCTGTACTTTCCTTAACCCTTGTCCTGCCGAACCTGGATATACTCTGCCTTTACAAACAGAAGTGTATATACAGATCAGTTGGCTTCTGAAGAAGCCAACTGATTTGGATCTGCACTTTTTGTCATTCAGTATTTGAATTTGTATCAACAATGTTGATCAAGTAATCTGATTGGCTGACAGTTAGAAGTGGGTGTGGCATCTTAATTTATTCAGCATGACAAGGGTTTAAATACTGAGACACCTGAACTTGTTAGGATACTTTTTGTGTCGCCTGCGTAGCATGGCAGACACACAGGGATCATGTTGTCCATCCGCGTCATCGGTGGCGTAGTCGTCACACTTTTCATTTCCCTTCAATAACTTTTGAAGGGGGGTGTTGATTTCATTCAGATTTTGCAGAACTTTATATCACTATAAAATACAGATCAAGTTCGATATTGGTTATCATCCACCAAATTTTGGCTGAGTTATGGCCCTTTTTCGACTTAATTTTTGTTGTTCGTTTCCACTCAATAACTTTTGAAAGGGGTGCATTGATTTCATTCAAACTTTGCAGAACTTTATATCTCTGTAAAGTACAGGTCAAGTTCGATATTGGTAATCATTCGCCAAATTTTGGCTGAGTTATGGCCCTTTTTCGACTTCGTTTTTGTTGGTGTGTTGATATTGGTTTCAGCTCAATAACTTTTGAAGGAATGCATTGATTTCATTCAAACTTTACAGAACTTTATATCACTATAAAATACAGGTCAAGTTCGATATTGATAATCATCCACCAAATTTTGGCTGACTTACTGCCCTTTTTTGACTTAGTATTTGTTGGTGTGGCGATATTGGTTTCCGATCAATAACTTTTGCAGGGATGCATTGATTTTATTGAAAATTTGCAGAAGGATGTATCATTGTAAAATATAGGTCAAGTTCGATATTAGTGATCCTGCAAAATTTTGGCTGAATTATGGCCGTTTTTCAACTTAGCTTTTGTTGTTGTGTTGATATTGGTTTCCACTCAATAACTTTTGCAGGGATGCATTGATTTTATTGAAAGTTTGCAGAAGGATATATTATTGTAAAATACAGGTCAAGTATGATATTAGTAATCATCTGCAAAATTTTGGGCAAGTTATGGCCTTTTTTCTACTTAGTTGCCTGTAGGGATATGAGCGATTATAAGGACCAGTGTTTTTTTCCTTTTTCATATCAAATGGTTGGCGCTTTAAGCAGGTGACACATCCGATTCTCGGACTTCTAGTTCTAAAATTTGAACTAGGCTGTTTTACACATAGCACTAGTTAAGGCGCTTTTTTCGATCCAAAAGTATTGATATTTTCTTATTTCTCCACAAAAACATATGTTATGGGTACTCATTAGAAGCGCCTTGCCGAGGCGCTTCTAATGAGTACCCACAACATATGTTTTTGTGGAGAAATAAGAAAAATATTCACCGGATACCCTCCCTTATCTAGACCTATGTTACATCTTGTTGATTTGTCTAAAAACTGCTGGATGAGTGACAAACAGTGTAAACCCTGATCAAATGTCACATTATGTGGCGTCTGATCTTGCTCTATACTGTTTGCTCAGGATATCTGGCCCAAAACTTAGGGTAAATATGATAGTAAATGAAGTAGGTTTGTAAGATACAAACAGGACTTTGCTGAGGTGTTCTTTCAAAGAAAATTGATGTTTTTTTTTCTTCCTAAAAACATATTGTGGTACGAAGTAGAATTGCCTCATTCAGGCCTTTTTAAGCACCTGCAAGATGTTTTTATACAGATAGGACAAATACTTCTTTCATAGCTCCAGATAAGAGGGGTATCCACATTATATTTTTCTTATTTCTCCAAGAAAACATATGTTGTGGGTTCTCATTAGAAGGGCCTCAATGAGGGGCTTCTTATGAGTACCCCAGGGGTCATCCTGGAGCTTTCAGAGAGGGAGAAGTTTTGCAACAATTTCAGGATTTTTGGGAGAAGTTTTGGTCCAAATTTTGGATTTCCTTATACATTCTATACATTTTCACTTCTCCCTCAGCTCAAGATAGGGAGAAGTCAGCCAGCTTAGGGAGACTTTTTCTCCCAAATCGCCCTCTAGGATGACCCCTGAGTACCCACAACATTTGTTTTCATGGAGAACTAAGAAAAATGCCAGTGTTTAATGGTTGTTAAAAGTGCCTTATCTGGAACTACATTGGAACTATCACTGTATAAAGTTCACAATTACGGCATTGCAGAAGGATGCATTATATGCCACTATGTAGGAATGAATTTTATTTTTGTGGGTTTTATCAGTATGTAAACTCTTGCAAATCACTCACAGACTGAATAAAGCCCAAAGGACTTTATGTTATGTTGTGCATGATTTGCCAGTGTTTCCACATTGATAAAATCCACAACAGTAATAATTTGTTCTTAATATTGGGAAATGCAAATTATGAAACCTTACAATTATGGCTTTCAGTCTTCTATCACTTGATAGCAATTGATAAGACTAGAAAATCCTGAAAATTTGAATTAAATATCTAGCTGGGTTTGAAAGATAGGGTTGTTTAAAATCTGATTTCCAAATATGGTCATTTGGAAGAAAATGTTTATATTTCCATAATCAAACCCAAAATTGCAGTCCTGACAACATATTATTACAGCTTTACTATCCAGGCACAAGTCTGCCAAATATCATAGCATTTGGATTAAAAACAATAATTTTACGCACTATTTTATACAGCAACCGCTTACGATGAGGTATGAGAAAATTGCTCTTTTGTACCCACCTAGGTACAGTTACAGCATTTGACTATATGTTCTATATATATTTTGGAGGTCAGTAACTCCGGAACTGCTGATTTGGCACAGTTTGATTGGTTGAGAGCAAATAGAAAATGACATTTACTTTTTCCATAAATCCACTGTTCAGGAATTTAGAACTATTTTCTTTGTGTAGAGTTCTGAAAAATGCTGCTTAACTCATTTTCAATGTAACATGATCTGAGTAGAAATGTAAGAAGTGGATTTCATTATCACAAATTTTATCAATGTGTTAATGCCAGCGAATCACTCTAAAACTTGACATAAAACCCTTTGGTGATATGCTGGCATTTACACATTAATAAATTTCATAAATGTGAAATTCATTTCTGTATCTATTTGGTCGTCAGTGTGAGAGAGAAACATGTTGAAATAAATCTGATAAGTGGCTAATAGGTGTTAAATGACATGCATTCTTGTAACCAATTTAAAAACAGATGTTGCATTTTAGCATGTATTTCCATATAATCTCCCCATATATATAAAATAACTTTAAATATTTAGGAATGGCTAAAAAGGAAGAAACTACGCCTGCTAGAAAATCTGCTCAAGGTATAGAACGCATGGATAGAAAGTATGCTTGTGTTATGTATAATCATGCCATGTATAGCTTCCATTTTATGCATGCTTAATCTCTAAATTAGTATTCCAGCATGCTATTTTCGATCTAACAAAAAGCTAACAAACTACATGTATCATTATTTATCTCTTTCACTGCTATTGGTGACTTTTGTTGTCTGCTGATAACCTTTGCAAAGAGTTTGGACCCAGATCAGGCCCGACAAGATACCGGACCTGATCTGGATCCAACTGTTTGACATTCTGATGGTATTCCTGAAAGATTTTTTTTTAAAAGTTTATTTTTAAAAAAAATCTGCAGACAACAAAAAAGCATGCAGAATTACCCAGCATGCAAAGACTTATAGTAACTGCATTGGAACAGCCATGTGATATGTGCAGAGAAGAATCAGATCAGCCAGAGCATCCATGCAGTCTGATCAGTCTTTAGTTTGCATGAACAATCTGTAGACCATGAAGAATCCATAATGATTAATACCATACTTATGCTATTGGGATAGACAGGTGTAAGCAAACAGTGTTTAGACCATTGGATGAGTGCCAAAATGTGTAGACTGATCATCTGATATGGGTTTACACTGTTTGCTTAGGCCTGTCTGTCCATATACTTTGGGTAAATAAGCTGTTAAGAGTTATTGCTTGCTTTGTCCTGCTCATGTCATAACTATTGTCATGAAGAAATAATTCGGTAGAACCTCAATATAGCTTGAACACTGATGGTTCCTTTACCATGGCTAATTCGAACTTGTTTTTGAGTCCCTACAAAATTCTTCCAACTGCTCAAAAAAAAAAAAAAAAAAAAAAATATTTAGGGATATTTTATGATTCTTTTCCTATTTTATCAGTGTTTTGTTCTCAACATACCATTGTTTCATAGAAGATCGAAAAGACATCCATATATTATTCCCATTTGCTTGCTTGTTTGCTTGACTCCTATTTCATGGTCTAATGAGTATCAACAACATATTATGTTTTTGTGGAAAGATAAGAAAAATATTTTCATGATACCCCCTCTTATCTAACACTATGCACATTTTATAGTCCATGGATTTAATGCTCTTAGTCCTCTAACATCTAAGGAACAAATATTTAGATACTTTTTTTGCATGAAACATGGTGTTTTAAAGCCATTTTGTTTGCTGAGACTTACATGTATTTTACCTTTTCTTCTCTTGTTTGCAGCGGGCCCCCGTAGCCTAGTGGATAAGAGAGTTGACTCTTAATCCATTAGGTTTCTCACCGCTGTGGTTCGAGCCTCGCTCGGGTCATATGTGGGAAAGCCAAGTTCTGCTTACGGATGGTCAGGTGGTTTTTCTCCGGGTTCTCCGGTTTTCGCCCACCTTCGATGAACGATCGGCTCGATATAAGTGAAATATTCTTGAAAGGGCCGTAAAACCCAAATCAAAAAAAAAAAAAAAAAAAAAATTCTCTTGTTTGCTGTCCTGCTTATCATCATATCATAATCAGATTTTTGATTAACGTGCCGGTACAGTAGCAACATCCACATCAGTGGGCCCCCTTCCTGATAGCTGGCTTGCAGATCTCACACCAGATCTCAAGGTATGTCTGTCATGAGGGTTGCTAGCCGAGAGCTTCCACTCTCTGCAATCCCTCTCTGTCAGCTGTTTCCATGTCATCTTGGGCCTCCCAGGCCTACGCTTCCCATTAACCTGTATGTCAAAGGCTGTCTTGACTGCACCATTGGAGCATTCCACATGTCCATACCATCCATACCATCGGAGTCTTCTCTCCTTCAGAATGAGGTCCAGATCTTAAATGCCAAGCCACACAAGTAGCTCATTGGACCTGGTGGTGACAATGTTTTGCGGCCTGACATTGCAGATCTGTCTGATCATTGCCCTGTCATTTCGCTGCAGACGCTGGAGGTTTGGCTTTGTCAATGGCCAAGTCTCACTGGCATGGAGCATTGACCTCCGCACACAAGAGCTGTACACATGGCCACATGTTTTGAAAGAGTAGCGTGAACTGGTAGCAGATCCCAGAACTTCTTCCAGGCAATTTTCACACATGTTGTGGCTGAGAGCATGTCTCCTAGGTAGCAAAAGGAAACTAGCACCTCAAGCTTGTCATGTCCAACCTGGACTTCCTTCTGTGGTCTGCCATCCAAGAGGCATGCAGTTCTCTGGCACCGTGTACATCTGTAGTCAGGGTCTTTTTTTCAAGCGCTTGAGCCCACTGCATTTCTTGTGTACCCAGTGCTTGCGGCCATTGCAGAAGATGCTGTTGCTGCCCATTCCAGTCTGACAGACAGCACATGGAAACTTGCCTGAACTCTGCAGGAGGTCCACTCCTGTACCGCAGATCATGATCTTTGTCTTTCCTGCATTTACTCTCAGTCCTTTCTTCTCCATTGCTTCTTTCCATGTCAAGAGCCTCCTGACACATTCCTCAAGTGATTCAGCGATGATAACAAGGTCATCGGCATAGAGATCCTCCCAGGGGACCCCAGAGCGGAACTCTCGTGATAAGGCTTCAAGCACAATGATGAAGAGCAGCGGGCTGAGTACTGATCCTTGGTGAACACCAACCTTCACTTCTAGCTCTTCAGTGTACCCTTCACCAAAACGGACATGGCTCCGCACATTTGCATACATCCCCTGCACCAGCAACACAGTCCACTCCTCCATACCAAGTTTTCTCAGCACCCACCAGTTGACCTTCCGAGGTACTCGATCAAACGCCTTCTCCAGGTCTACGAAAGCCATGTAGAGTCTCTTGTTGGCAGCTAGATACTTCTCTTGCAGCTGCCTGACAACAAAGATTGCGTCTGTAGTGCCTCTGCCTGGGACGAAGCCGAACTGGGAATCGTCGATTGACACCAACTGTCTGATGTGGCTGTCCACAATCCTCTCCAGGATTTTCATAACCTGCTCTGTCAGCTTGAGACCGCGGTAGTTGCCCCCTTCCAATGCATCTCTTTTTCCATTGTAGAGGCAGACAATGAAACTCTGCTCCCAGTCAGAGGGTACCTTGCCATCATGAATGATTGCAGCTTCGAGGTCACGAATCATGGAGGCGCCCATGTCACCGGCTGCTCTTATCATCTCCACCACTATGCCTGATGGGCCCGGTGCTTTGCCAGCCTTCGTCTGTGAGATAGCCTTCTTAACCATATCAGTGGTGATTGGGATGGGCGGGCCTTCCAATGGTGGGTGATAAGACAGGTGGTCTGGGTCCCAGTCAGACTCAGCGTTGAGAAGCCTTTGGTAGTGCTCTAGCCAGGCCTTCTGCTGTGAGTCTTCACTCATTGACATCTCTCCTGCATCATTCTCCACAGGTTTGTCACCAACAACATCAGTATTCTCTCTTCTTAACTGGTTATCAAGGCGGTAGACTTCTGAAGACTTGGGGTCAATATTCTCATAGACCTTCTTGTCGGCTTCTTTATGAGCATGGTGCACTGCATGTCTGGCATTTTGTTTGGCTGCATTGTATGATGCCCTAGTGCCTTAACCGGCCTTCCAGACCTTGAAAGCTTTCCGCTTGGCAGCATTGCCTTTTCCATGTGTTCATTCCACCACCAGGTTTCACGACGCCAACGGTGTGGCCGAGTTGTGCCACACACCTCCTCAGTTGTTTTGAGCAGTCCAGTCTTGATGTTGTTCCAGATATCCTCAGTGGTCCCATCAGCTAAACCTGCAGATGTGCTCACATGCAAGTTGAAGACCACCTGGAGCCGGCCTCGCTGGCTCAGTTGGATGCGCCGTCCAACTGGAGACCAGGAGGTTGCGGGTTCAACCCCCGCCGAGGTCGGCAAAATTCTTTCGTGGAGATTGATCATGAAATATTTTCTACAGTCATTCTCTCCCTTCCGCTGATTCAAGAAGGGCAGTTGTCAGTTTCTGGCGAAAGAATGTGCACAATACTGGTTAACCGCTCAGAGGACTAAGCCTGCCCAGTAAACGTGTGGTAAGGTAAACTGACCACGCTCGACATGACCCAATTGGGTTGACTGGGCCGTAAAACCTCAATACGAACACAAAAGACCTCCTGGAAATGATTGCTTGTCTGAGGGTCTTTAAGCTTCCAAACTTTGAGGCGAGGGGTGAACTTGCGCATAGATTTTGGTGGCACATCAATCCTTATGTCACCAGGGATCACTTTTACATCTGTGACAAGTTTGCGCATGGTCCTACGGAAAAGGATGAAGTCTATTTGCATGGCTATGTTTCCCAACTTGTACGTGATGAGATGGCTGTCACGTTTCTTGAAACGTGTTCCCAAGAAGAAGGTCAAATGCTAGAGCCTACTCTAGGATTCTCTCACCCACAACATCTGGTTCCGGCCTGCCATACCCCATCCCACCATGCACTTCCCTGTATCCAGTGCCTGCACGGCTTACATGACCGTTCTAATCTCCACATGGGATCAGAAATTCTTATGCTGGGATCCTAGCAGTCACAGCATGCAGCTGATCAAAGAACAGTTCCTCAACCTCTTCAGGGGGTGGTCGGGTGGTGTGAAGGTGCTGTGTATCTTACATCACTGGGGTGTCCTACTGATATTGGCTTACAGTTGGGCAATGCCTGCTATCCTTGTAGTGGGTAAGGGTAGAGGGGGAATGTTTTTATTTCTTCTGTTTCTTCACTTTCTTTCCTGTTCCTCTTTCTTCCCTGTCCCTCTCTTTCATCTCCTCTACTCTCTCTTCTATCTCTTTTCTCCCTTTCTCTGGGAGACGACACAAAATGACCCTCAAGGGTTGACGTGTCGTTAAACCCCAACACAATCAATCAACCTCTTCACTTAGACCACTCTGTGGGGCATACACAGACAGAAAGGTAACCACACGCTGGCCGACTATGAGTTTCACTGTCGGAGACTCGCTGAACCTCAAAAACTTTCTCTATCCACTCTTCGGCCACAAACACTCCTACACCAGCAGTGCCTTTGTCATTTCCTGACCAGTAGACCTGACCAGTAGAGCTTTTTAGGTCCTCCAAAAGAGCAAATTTGTAATAATATACAGACAGAAAATAACTGCAACATATGAAAAGGGTACTTATTACTTGTCTAATCAGTATGAATATTTATACAGTCTGATCGGGACCTTCATTATCCACTTACAAAATCCTAGAATACTGTAGAATATAAAATGTGGAATTACCAGGCTGATCAGAGCCTTCCCTGTTCGCATCTTGCATAAGTGCCCTTTACATATGTTTTTGTTGTTGCGTATCAATAAGTTTTATTGTTTGCCTTATTAAAGAATATGCCACATTCATTTTATTACTAAGTGCTTTTCTCTTTTCAACAAATTGCTATAAATACAATTTTTCTTCATAAGAAAATCAAAATTATTACAGTAAGTTTCCTAAAATTTTGAACAATTTATTAAGTTTCCTAAAATTTTGAACAATTTATTCCATACTTTTATGGCCCAAATTTTGTTTTTATGCATTTATTTCCTAAAATACCAAGTGGAATTGCAAACAGTACAGACCTTGATCAGACTGCTCCTTCAGGAGCAGTCTGATCTGGGTCTACACTGTTTGCATAACATAATCTATGCATTTTTTTTGTGTGGATGCAACACTTTTGTGGTCCACATTTAAATCATCTTATAATGAACCATGTTATAAATAGGTTTCAGTGTATTTCAGATATCCTGTTTAGATATTTAATAGTTCTTGATTTCCTGAAGATATACCAAGGCCCAGTTGTTCAAAACTTAATGAAGTTGTTAGCTAACGTGACATTGAATTTTCTATCTTGAAATATGACAAATACATTGATATTTTTTGCTGAAAAAAATGTGAGTAGCTCCCATTTTTGCAGCAAAAATATCAATGTATTTGAAAATACCTTAGCTACATCAGTTAACTAGTTGTCATTAACATGCTGGTTAAGCTAACAATGCTTTGAACAGCTGGGTCCAGATCATGAAGTTTCAAAATGTTAGGTCATGTGATCCACAATATGAGAAAATATACCATTGACAAGTGCCCCTAGCCAAGGCTCGCATCAGCCTGTACAAATGCTCACTGTCTCTTCAAAGTATTCATGGGTTCACTTTGGAAAGCCAAGGACCCAAAGTTTCTCTGGGCAGATAACAAAGATTCCGAGCAGAAAATACTGATAAACTTACTGATGGGAGTCTTTGATTGGAGCGCATATCTGACGGTACATTTTCTCACGTTGTCACTCATTTGTTCAGAGTAACAAAACAAAACCCTGCAGGTACAATCTTCTTTTATTATATACAAAGTAATGAAATATAGAGAATCATTAATGAAATAAAATGCATATTTCGAAAAAGTTATATTTTCACTAGTGAAAATATAAAACTTATATTTTCACTCCTCTGAGCAGTGAAAAATATAAGATCTGGAACTACTTTTTTAATTTCTAGTTTTTAAACTCTCCTTAATGTGTCAGTTCATGTTCAATATCTAAAATGTTTCTTGTTTTATTAAATTGAACTAAATACAGTTGATTTTATTGCTCATATCCCTTAAAAAGACGCTTTTAGACTGAAATATTTCGGGGACTATTTTCTTTCGGAAGTAGGTTTCCTGCTGTTATGCGGTTCTTATATGTCTCCGCCAAGGGACAAAACTGCGTGTCAGACTTCCCCTTGCAAATGCAAGATTTGCATCTCTTCTGTCGAAAGTGATGTATATAATAAAAAGAAAACTCAAATGTTTGTCGTGAATATGACTTTTATTTCATCGAGTGAAATGAAAAATGTATATTTCATTCGTGCCTTCGGCACTCATGAAATATACATTTTTTCACTTCACTCGATGAAATAAAAGTCATATTCACTCCAAACATTTGAATATCCTCTATTTATCCACCAGAGTTCATCTGCCTCTGGACTATATCTTGTATGTGCTGAATTACAGAATGGATTTTTGTGAAGATTTTGCAGTTTTGTATTACAAATGGATATTCCAAATGATAGTGAAAATTATGGTCCTTGGCTGCATATGGCTCCACTTCAGGATCTATGTACATATACAAAAACTAAAACAAAGAATCGCATCAAATCAGTGTTTGGAAGTTTAACCCATTTTAGTCTGAATTAACTCTCCCCACACTATATATTGGAAGAGTCCAATTTCAATTTTAAGTTTACCAGGCTGTGTGATTTAGATATTCCTAGAGGAAAATGGCTAAACTATCTGTTGCAAACAGTGGAGACCCTGATCAGATGCTGCATTCAGCAACATCTGATCTGGGTCTGCACTGTTTGCCACTTATCCTTTTGCGGGGTCTCCAGCCAAAAATGGGTTAATACTTGGACTGATGTGAGGTAATGGTTAAAAAGTTATGTTCAGTGCAAGCTCCATCCTGCCTCAGTAACCTTGATGTCAAAGATAGTTTCCATATAATAGGTAAATGAGAGTTATGCAAGCTGTTCTGTCCTGTAACAGTTATTTATTGTTCTTTTACTACTATTATTACTATTATTTAACACATTTATTTAACATGTTTACATCAAGTGGACTCTTTTACCACAACTCTTTTGACTGGTCTATTTCCAATAGCAGGGTGCCTTGTTAGTTATTATTATTATTACTATGTTTTATGGAAATTCCTGTATCTAATGCAGACATTGTAGATCCTGATCAGATGATGTGTTCTGCAACATCTGATCTGGGTCTGCAATGTTTTCCAGTTGCCCATTTGGGGGTTCCCTTACTTAAATGAGTTACCGTATTCTACCTAATTACTGCACTGGTTTTTCAAAATTACTGGAAAAACTTGTAAAGTGTCCACCTAATAAGGGCACACTTTAAAGAAAGATCAGCAGAGGACTTCATGAGGAGTGTATTTAATGATGCATATGCAATATCGTTTTCTGATTTTCTTTATGAAAGCATATGTTGTGGTTACTCATTTGAATTGCCTTGGCTTGTTGAGGCAATTCAAATGAGTACCCACAACATATGCTTTTATAAAGAAGTAGATACAAATACATGGACTGTAACCTGGAGACTACAAAATTGTATGACCTTGGGCTTATAGGGGTATGTGCAGTAATTAGGTTGAATATGTTAATTATTTTACATTTTTACATATATATTATATGTTTTCAGGGTTGAGCAAATCCAGAACCTCCTCAATATCATCCCTGGCAGAAATTGATGTTGGAGACAGGGTAATAGTGGCTGGTCAAAGGAAGGGTACCATAAAATTTGTTGGAGATACAAAATTTGCTCCAGGTAAGGCAATTTTTTTTCAGTAAAGCATTTAACTCTGGTCCTGCTGGACTTGGATATGCCCTGCCTTTGCAAACAGTGTAGATCCTGATCAGTTAGCTTTTGAAGAAGCCAACTGATATGGATTTGCACTGTTTGTGATTAAGTATGTGAATTTGTATCAACAAATTGGATCATATAATCTGAAAATTAGTAGTAGGTGGGATATCTTAATTTATTCAGCAATACAAGGGTTAAACATGCTGAAAGAAGATCACTGATATATTCAGTACAAATGGTGAAGTCTCTAACTAGCCTATACCATAGCCTGATAAGATAAATATTCCGATAAATATTTTCCAATTCATCCATTAACCCATTTTAGACTGAATAAACTCTCCCCACACTATATATTGGGATGAGATCAGTTTCAATTTTAGGTATGTCAGGCTATGTGATTTAGATATTCCTAGAGAAAAATGGCTAAACTATTTGCAATTAGTGGACCCTGATCAGATGCTGCATTCAACCGCAGCTGATCTGGGTCTCTACTTTTTGCCAGTTACCCTGATTGGGGACTCCAGACTTCAATGGGTTAAATATGTTGTAGGTACTCATTAGAAGTGTTTGTGTGAGACAATTCTGTTGAGACCCAACAACAAATGCAACATGAATTTTGATGGGGAAAAAAAAAAAAAAAAATGAAATAGTCATCTTGTGAATACATGTATCCCCTAGCCTTGAGTTGTTAAAATGTGAGAATCACTGATATACTTGGATATCTTAAGGTGAATTAATACACTTGGTATTGTATCACAGAAACATACCTATAAAATTTTGACCCCCTTAAACCCTACTTTTATATAGTAAAACTCAGGTTTACAGGGGTATACATTATTTTTCTTATTTCTGCTCAAAAGCATAGATTGTGAGTACTCATTAGAACTGCCCTGCCAAGGCAGTTCTAACGAGTACCCACAATCTATGTTTTGAGCAGAAATATGAAAAATATCAAAATTTTTTATCTGAAAATTTTCATTTTTTGGTGGTAAAATGTTCAGTATATTTCAGTAGGCATGTTTTCGTAATGGTCCAGCCATTTTTTGCAAGCTAGACAACTTTTGTGCTTTCTTGTTTGCTCCCTGGCACTACAAATCCCTTCTAAAAAAGAGGTCTACTCTGAAAGGAAAGAATTTGCTCCCTAGGGAGCAAATGCTTTCCTTTTAGAGTAGACCTCTTTTCAGAAGGAGAGACAATTTTGCCAAAGTTGTCTCCTTTGAAAGTGTATTCCTTACCCTTTAAATTGTCAGCATATCAGGCACCATGCTGGCAGTTGTTAGCTGCCAGAATGCAAGGAATGCAAGAGGTCAGTCAAGATCACAGACTTCGAAAAATATTATGTTAAAGTTTTTGGTTAAAGTTTTTAAAAGGCTATATCTCCTGATTCTCTGGATGGAAGTAGTTCATACTTGCGCAGATGTTAGATTCTGGTCTGAAGTTCTATGCTGTACCATCCGAACCACATTAGTGGCCTTCAGTTAAAGGTCAAGACTCAGAAAAAAAATTATGTTAAAAGTAAAAGTTTTTAGAGACAAAGTGTAATTCAGGCGAGCAACACTGTCCTGTAACAGCTGTTTTTTATGTACCACTTTTGTAGTACGCAAATTCAACAATTTGATAAATTTGTTGTCACTTATTTGCCAAACAAAGCCTAGTGAAAAATACCCTGCTCTGCTGATTTGCTTGTCTATAATTTTGTCTTTTGCTGTACTGCAATAGGAAGTGTTTTGTAGTATGGATGTTAGCTTGAAAGCCAATATAAATAATGTGTCATGTGTTAAATTGGCAGAGTATAGGTTTACAGAATTTAACTTGGGTATACCCGGTAACTGTGTAAAACTTTACTGATTGTTGACTTTTTGACATTCTGTTGTAATTTCATTCTCATTTCTTAATTTTTTGTTATGAATATTTTTACAGTTAAGAACAGGAAGCGATTTCTTGTTCAGGGATTATGGGTGTATGTGAAACTTGATAAGCCAGTAAAGAGGAAAAATTGGTTTGTTAACCACTTAAAATTCTACATAAAACTTAAATTTAAATTCATTCATTTCTTCTTCTGTAGTTGTTTTTTTTCTTTTTCTGTTAGTGTTATTATATTATTTGAGTTTATTTTTTTTACTCATAGTATAGAAAAGAAGAGATGTTCTGAAAATAATTGCCATAGCTCTAAATAACTTAGTTCCCAATAAGGCACTTTTTTGGCTCACCTGAGCAAGAGGCTCAAGGTGAGCTATTGTGATCGCCCACTGTCTGTCTGTCGTCGTCGTCCGTCTGTCCTTCTGTTCGTCTGTTTGTCCACAACCTTTAAACAACATCTCCTCCTAAACCACTGATTGGATTTTGACCAAACTTCTCAGGAATGATCCTTGGTTGGTCCTCTTTTAAAGTTGTTCAAATGGTTCCGGTCCATTGCATATCTAGGTCACAGGAGCTAAAAATAGATTTTTTATGCCCCCAACTTCAAAGAAGTTGGAGGGGCATATTGCTTCTGGGTTGTTCGTCCGTCCGTCCGTCCGTTCGTCACACTTTTTGATGCATAGCATAACTTTAAAACCGTGAATGCTACTGTTTTGAAATTTCATATATGGATTCCTCATGAAAAAATAGCTGACACGTATTTTTTTTCTTGACAGGATTATGCCCCTTTTCTGAGTTATGGCCCTTTGAAAAAATATGGATGCAATCTTGTCAGCAAAATATCTCAAAAACTATTAAAGCTAGAGCCTTGAAACTTGATAAATAGACTGGTAGTGATGAGTAGACAACCTGATAAACTTTTGAAGAAATTTTGAAATATACTTCTTGAGTTATGCCCCTTTGTAATTTTGGGCAATTTTACCTTGTCAGCAAAATATCTCACAAACTGTTAGAGCTAGAGCCTTGAAACTTAGTAAATGGATTTGTAGTGATGAGTAGATGACCTGATTAACTTTTGAAGAAATTCTGAAAAATACTTCATGAGTTATGGCCCTTTGTAATTTTGGGCATTTTTATCTTGTCAGCAAAATATCTCAAAAACCGTTGGAGCTAGAGCCTTGAAACTTAATGAATAGACTGGTAGTGATGAGTAGACAACCTGATTAACTTTTGAAGAAATTTTGAAAAATGCCTTTTGAGTTATGGTCCTTTGTAATTTTGGGCATTTTTACCTTGTCAGCAAAATATCTCAAAAACTGTTAGAGCTTGAGCCTTGAAACTTAGTAAATGGATTTGTAGTGATGTGTAGATGACCTGATTAACTTTTGAAGAAATTCTGAAAAACACTTCATGAGTTATGGCCCTTTGTAATTTAGGGCATTTTTAACTTGTCAGCAAAATATCTCAAAAACTATTGAAGCTAGAGCCTTAAAACTTGATGAATAGACTGGTAGTGATGAGTAGACAACCTGATAAACTTTTGAAGAAATTTTGAAATATACTTCTTGAGTTATGCCCCTTTGTAATTTTAGGCATTTTTATCTTGTCAGCAAAATATCTCAAAAACTGTTAGAGCTAGAGCCTTAAAACTTAGTAAATGGATTTGTGGTGATGAGTAGATGACCTGATTAATTTTTGAAGAAATTCTGAAAAATACTTCATGAGTTATGGCCCTTTGTAATTTTGGGCAATTTTACCTTGTCAGCAAAATATCTCAAAAACTGTTGGAACTAGAGCCTTGACACTTGATGAATAGACTGGTAGTGATGAGTAGACAACCTGATTAACTTTTGAAGAAATTTTGAAATATACTTCTTGAGTTATGCCCCTTTGTTATGTTGGGCATTTTTATCTTGTCAGCAAAATATCTCAAAAACTATTAGAGCTAGAGACTTGAAACTTGGTGAATTGATTGGTAATGATGAGTAGATGACCTGATTAATTTTTTTGTAAATTCTGAAAAATATTTCATAAGTAATGGCCCTTTGTAAATTTGGGCATGTTTCCCTTGTGAACAAAATATCTCAAAAACTATTGAAGCTGGAGCCTTGAAACTTGATGAATAGATTGGTGCGATGAGTAGATGACCTGATTATGCCCCCAGTTTCGAAGAAATTGATGGGGCATATTATTTTGCCTTCATTTGTCCATCCGACTGTTTGTCCGTTCATCAAGCTTTTTTTGTGCATGCCATATCTTAAGAACCCTGCACGCTAGGGTTTTGAAATTTTATATTTGGGTTCCCAATGAAAAAATAGCCGACCCATATTTTGTTTCTTGTCTAGCATGTTTATTTAAAGTTATGCCCCTTTGAAAAAAATCAGAATTAAATCTTGTGAGCAAGATATCTTGAAAAGTATTTAAGCTGGGTTCTTGAAATTCGATACAGTGAGTGGGAATGATGTGTACATTACCCGATTATATTTTGAGAGAATTCCATGAAAATATTGATAAAGTTATGGCCCTTTGCAGTTCTGCTCATTTTGACCTTGTCAGCAAGATTTCTCGAAAAGCACTTAAGCTAGGGTCTTGAAATATTATATGCTGATTGGGGATGATGTGGAGATTACCTGGTTTGTTTTTTAGGGAATTCCATGAAAAATTGATGTAGTTATGGCCCTTTGTAGTTCTAGGCATTTTGACTTTTTCAGCAAGATATCTCAAAAAGTATTTAAGCTAGAGCCATGATATTTGGTATACTGATTGGGATTGAGGAGGAGATCACCTGAATAAATTTTGAACCAATTAAATGAAATGTTGGAGTTATGGCCCTTCGCAATTTCGGGCCATTTAATGTCGTTGCTTTATTGTGTATAGCATAAGTTTAGAACCATGTATGCTAATGTTTTGAAATTTCATGTTTTGATTCCTCATGAAAAAATAGGTGATCCGTATTTTTTTCTTATCCCAATCATCTACTATTTTAGAGTTATTTCCCTTTGATAAAATAACATTGAAATCATATATTTGTACTGTTGTTACCGTCATGGCTAAGCAGTGTTGGAGTCAAACAGTGTTAGAGTCAGGCAGTTGGGGGCATAGTGTTTTACAAACACCAGCTCTAGTTTGCTAAAAACTTCAAAAATCTTCTTATCAGAAACCACTGGGCCGATTTCAATATAATTTTGCAGAAATGTTCCTTTGGTGATCCTCTACCAAGATTATTTAAGCCATTTGGATTTGTCAAAAAACATGGCCGCCAGGGGGTGGGGCTTATTTTCCCTATATATCTATATAGAAAACTTTAAAAATCTTCTTGTCAGAAACCAGTGGACCAATTTCAATATACCATGGCAAGAAGGTTCTTTTGTAACCCTCTACCAAGATTGTTCAAGCCGTCATGATTCGTCAAAAAAACATGGCCGCAAGGGGGCGGCGCTTATTTTCCCTATATATCTATATAGAAAACTTTAAAAATCTTCTTGTCAGAAACCACTGGACCGATTTCAATATAACTTGGCAGAAATGTTTCCTTGGTAACCCTCTACCAAGATTGTTCAAGCCGTCATGATTTGTCAAAAAACATGGCTGCTAGGGGGCGGGGCTTATTTTCCCTATATATCTGTATAGAAAACTTTAATGATCTTCTTGTCAGAAATTACTGGACCAATTTTAATATAACATTACAGGAATGTTTCTTTTGTAACCCTCTACCTAAATTGTTCAAGCCGTCATGATTCATCAAAAATCATGGCCGCCAGGGGGCATTGCTTATTTTCCCTAAATATCTACAGAGAAAACTTTAAAAATCTTCTTGTCAGAAACCACTGAACTGATTTCAATATAACTTGGCAGGAAAGTTCCTTTGGTGACCCTCTACCAGGATTGTTCAAGTAATCGTGATTTGTCAAAAACCATGGCCACCAGGGGACGGGGCTTATTTTCCCTATATATCTATATAGAAAAGTTTAAAAATCTTCTCGTCAGAAACCAATGGACCAATTTCAATATAACTTCCCAAGAATGTTTCTTTGGTGATCCTCTACCAAAGTTGTTCAAGCTGTTATGATTTGTCAAAAAGCATGGCAGCTAGGGGGCGGGGCTTATTTTCCCTATATGTCTATATAGAAAACTTTAATGATCTTCTTGTCAGAAACCACTGGACTAATTTTAATATATAATTGCAATCTTCTCGGAAGAAACTGTTAGACCGAGTTCAATATAACTCGGCAGGAATGTTGCTTTGCTGACCTTCTACCAAGATTGTTCAAGCCCTCATGATACGTCAAAAAATGTGGCCGCCAGGGTGCTGGGCTTGTTTTCCGTATATATCTGTATAAAAAACTTTAAAATTCTTCTTGTCAGAAACCACCTGACCGATTTCAATATTACATGGCAGGAATGTTGCTTTGGTGACCCTCTACCAAAATTGTTCAAGCAATCATGATTTGTCAAAAAACATTGCTGCTAGGGGGCGGAGCTTATTTTCCCTATACATCTAAATAGAAAACTTCAAAAATCTTCTTGTCAGAAACCACTGGACCGATTTCAATATAACTTGGCAGGAATGTTCCTTTGGTGACCCTCTACCAAGTTTGTTCAAGCTGTCATGATTCGTCAAAAAACTTGGTCGTTAGGGAGTTGGGCTTATTTTCCCTATATAGCTATATAAAACACATTAAAAATCTTTTTGTCACAAACCACTGGACCAATTTCAATACAACTTTGCAGAAATGTTCCTTTAGAGACCCTCTTTCAAGATTCAGTTCAAGTCATCATGATGCTTTAAAAAAAAGGGGGTGGGGGTGGGGGGGGGGGGCTATAAAATGTATACAGAAATCGTAGAGCAATGAACTTGGCTGAAACTTCAACAGTAAGTATGCAAATCTCGTTGCTTAGGTGAGCAATATAGGACCATCATGGTCCTCTTGTTTCAACCAAAAAGTACTGATAGTTTTCTTATTTCTCCACAAAAGTATGTTGTAGGTACTCATTAGAAGCTTGTCAGGGCACTTTTAATAGGTGCCACAAGATATATTAAGGGGATTCTAATGAGAACCCATAACGTATGTTTTGGATCAAAACTAACAAAATTATTCCTAGTTATCCCAATTGTTGCCTTATTTGGAGCTAAGTTTAAATGTGTTTTTTTCTTTTGACAGTAGTTTGTTTCTATGTATTTATTTTATTATTATATTATGTCTGTTTTATATTCATTGAAAAAGATGTGTGATTGTGTGTGTGTGTGTGTGTGTGTGTGTTTGGGGAGGGGGTTGTATGTGTCTGTGTGAAAAAGATACTTGTGTGTGTGTGTGATTTCTTTTTTGTTTTCTGCAATTCTGGACAAGTATTCAAATTTGCTACTTTACTAGTATGCAGTCATGTCGTAATTAATGTTATTGTGTTGGGTAAAATTTTCAGCAGATAACATTTTGGGTTTTGTCTTTTCTCAGAAAATAGTATCTGACATTTCAGCAATAAAATGCCTGAAAATGTTTTCAGGGAAAAGTAAAATAAAATATTGTCTATTTGTAATCAACTGAATTTGCCCAGAGACTACTAAAGTTACAAGCAAATGAGCTTGGTTTTCTCCAGACAGATTTTCAAAGAAATGTTCCAGACAGATTTTAAAAGGAATATCATATGTGAACAGTGTGCTTTCAAGGTGTGGGTGGATGTACTATTCTGTAAATTTTTCAAATATTTATAGTTTAACCATGGATTTATAGTTGAACAATGGATTAATGGATCTGCTCTTTTAATGCTTGCACTCTGGGTAAAATTTTCAGTACATAACATATTGAAATATTTTTCTTATTTTCCCTAGAAAACAGGCTTTGACATTTCGTGCAAAATTGTTTCCTTTGGAGACAATTTGCATGAAATGCCATATCCTGTTTTCTTGGAAAAGTAAGAAAAATATCATTAAGTTGTCTGCTGAATTAGCCCAGAGAGTGGTAAAGGTTAAATATTAGTAGACAATATTTTTCTGATTTTCCCTGAACAGTGGTTTTGATATTTCATGCAAATCATCCTTTGTAGGCTTTTATTACCTTAACATTTACCACTCTGTGGGCAAATTTAGCAGATAACAAATTGATATTTTTCTTATTTTTGCAAGAAAATAGACTTTGACATTTCATGCAAATTGTCTCAGGAGGAGACAATTTGCATAATATGTCAAAGCTTATTTCCTGGGAAAAAAAATCAAAATGTCTTCTGCTTTAATTTCTAGCCGGCATAGTAAACATTAACTGGAACCATGGTCAAACCAAATTTTCTAGGCAAAATAAGAAGAAATGTTGCTAATATGTGTTCTTGCAAATATTTTTCATAGCATTTTATGGGTTAGAGCTGGTGTTTGTTTCTCTTCAAGGGGTCTGGTATGGTATAGAGTTAGATAGGCCAGTAGGGAAGAATGATGGATCCGTGAATGGGGTGAAATATTTCAGCTGTCGAATGAAACATGGTGTGTTTGCGCCACTTTCCAGAATACAGAAGTAAGTGCACTGACTTTTAGCCCCTGAAATATGCTGTCAGTCATAGCTCCAGATAGCAGGGGTATCCACATAATATTTTTCTAATTTCTCTTTGAAAACATATGTTGTGGGTACTCGTTAGAAGTGCCTCACTGAGGCACTTCAAATGAGTACCCACAACATAGGTTTTCAATTAGAAATTAAGAAAAGATATCAATTTGTCTTGGATGAAAAAAGCACCTTGTCTAGAGCTATGAGCTATCTCAAAAAGAAATATCTTTTATGCAATATGCAGAGAGAAAAATAATGACAAGCCTGCGCAGTGGTGGAATCTGGTCAGGGCCATCACTGTTCTGTATGGATTCGGTGAAATTTAAATATTTATGATCAAACAGTGATGGTTCTGACAGATTTTGTGGATGTGCGGGCTGGTTCAAAAGTCCAGCTAAGAGAATTACCAAAAAAAAAAAGAAAGAAAGGAATCAAACAAAATTTTTATTATTTCTTGTTAGAAAATAACAAAATGTTTTGTGTGTACCCATTGGAATTTTGCCTTGGTGATAGTGACTGTAGGGAAATCGGAAAGGTATAAATTAAGTTTCGGTTCCAATAAAATCATCTGATCTGAAGGTAGAAAACTTGTTAATCTAAATTGACTAAATTGAGCACCCGATCTGCCTCATTCTTGCCTGTGCCTCAGCTTAGTCTTTGACAATGAAAAAATGACATTTGTCAAGTCCATTGGCCAGATTTTGTCAGTGCCAATCTGTATGCAAAAAAAAACTCAAATATTCCTGATGATATAAGAGTTGTTGCCATTTTTGCTCACTGACCACAGACAGCGTTATAGATTGATTAAATATTTAAGCTTTATTGACATGATATCTTATAGAAATCCTGAAATATCTACTGTTATTTTTATGGAAAATTCCACAAAGTGTCACCCTGTAACAACTGTCTGATTGTCTTAAAGGGAATGGATAATTTTCAGGGGAGGTAACTCTTTCACAATTGTTTGTCTCCCTTCTAAC
The DNA here is from genome assembly GCA_964016985.1 of Anodontia alba. NCBI lineage: Eukaryota > Metazoa > Mollusca > Bivalvia > Lucinida > Lucinidae > Anodontia > Anodontia alba. The sequence continues at coordinate 86,623,377 of OZ024825.1, read as the reverse complement.
AAGAGGGCTACTCAAAAAGAACAGTATTTGCTCCCAATAGGAGCACATTGTTTCCTTTTAGGGTAGCCCCCTTTTCAGAAGGTGCTTCTTGTGCAGAAAGCAAGCAGGAGGTAACAAAAAATGTCTCCCTTGTAAAAAATGGAAAATCTACCAAGAAAATTCAGTCCCCTTAACACTCTGGGCCCAGTTGTTCAAAGCACCGTTAGCTTAACGAGCTTGTTAGTGGTCAAACTGTTAACTGCTCTAGTAAGTACAGTATCTAATTCACAGTTATTTTTGCTGAAAAAATGTGAGTAGCTTTTGCAAATGCAAAAGCTACTCACATTTTTTCAGCAAAAATATTGGTGTGTATGCGGTATTTAATAATCAAAGTTTTAACGATACATTAACTAACAACATCGTTAGTTCTGAACAACTGGGCCCTGCTTGCTAGGTAAACATTTCAGCATACGGCATTTTGAAATATTTTTCTTATTTTTCCTAGAAAAAAGGATCTGACACTTCATGCACATTGTCTCATAAGGAGACAATTTGCATGATGTGTCTGATCATACTTTCTAGGAAAAATAAGAAAAATATCATCAGTTTGACATCCGCTGAATTTGCCCATAGCATGGTAAGTGTTAAGCTTAAGTCGGAAAGTGTTATAGAATGAGCTGGACTGCTACAAAACCTCTCTTTGGGTATATGTAAGCTTTGAATACTCTGCAGATGGCACATATGAGCAGTCTGCTCCGAGCATGTGAAATTTGCCCAGATAGTCATTGGGCCTTAATGATTTAAAAAACAAAACAACAACAAAAAACAAAAAACAAAAAAAAAAACAACAACAAAAAAAACAACAGATTTTTGCATGCATTCTGGCTGGACTGCCTGTGTGTGGAATCTAGAGTGTGTATGATTCACAAATGCCTAAAGACAGATTTTGTCAGGATGCATTTGAGCCTTTACCATTCTCTGGGCTAATTCAGCAGATGACACAGTTACAATATTCTTATTTTTCTCAGAAAATTTGCATGAAATGTTAAAACCTGTTTTCTGGGGAAAATTAGAAAAATATTTCAGTATGTCATCTGCTGAAAAATTTACCCAGAATACTGAGCATTAGATGATAATAAAATGAGTCACATTGTGAGAAAATGTACCTGTTGACATGTCTACCTAGTGAAGACAAAGATCAGCCTGTGGGTCTTTGCAGTCACATCAGTTTCACTGAGTGCTGTGTGGGCAGCTAAGGAACCAAGGTTTCGTCAGACAGACAATGAAGACTGATCAGACTACCAAAGCTCTTGATAAGATGCTTTTTTTCAATCCAAAAATACTATTTTTCCTATTTCTCCACAAAAACATATGTTGTGGGTACTCATTAGAAGCGCCTCGCAAAGGCACTTCTAATGAGTACCCACAACATAGGTTTTTGTGGAGAAATAAGAAAAATATTTACCTGATACTGGTACTCACTCTTTTTTAGACCTATGACTGCACAAATGTTATAAGGTACATTTTCTCATGTTGTGGTTCAAATATGTCGAGATCTGTTGGACTACTGTATGTAAAAATAACATCTGACAAATATTTAAGGATTCCACCAGAAGTGGAGGATGGGTAATTGATTTGAACTAATCTGATCTACAGGAAATAGGTGGATAGACCTCTGTAACAGTTTGAGATATTGTCAAATACATGTATTAATAGCCTGTCACATTGTGGAACAAACTTTCAGTTGTTCTTTTATACAGCAAATTGTCATAGGTCCAGATAAAGGGAATATTTAAATGATAATTTCATAGCTCCGGATAAGATGCTTTATTGAACAAAAAAGCACTGATATTTTTCGTATTCTCCATGAAAAGATATGTTATGGGTACTATTTAGAAGTGCCTTGTCAAGGTGCTCCATGAAAACATATGTTGTGGGTACTCATCAGAAGTGCCTCGTTGAGGCGCTTCTGATGAGTACCCACAACATATATTTTCATGGAGAAATGAGAAAAATATCAGCTGGATACCTCCTCTTATCTGGAGCTATGTAATTTCTCTAATAGTTTCACCAAAACATATCTTATGATACTCGTTGGAATTCCAGTGAGTACCCACAAGATAAGTTATGGTGCCAAAACCAAAATGTTTCCAATTGTCATCTTAGTTTTTGCCATGTATGGAGACATGTCCGCTTTAGAAGTGTGACAGAACATGGCATCCTGGCATGTTACTGCATCATGATCAGGAAGTCCTGGGTTAGATCCCTGCAGGATCTGGCAACATATTTCCATGGCGATTGATTATGAAATAATTGCTGTAGTCATTCTCTCCCTTCCACTGATACAAGATGGCCAGTTGTCAGTTTGTGGAGAAAGAATGTGCACAAATACAGGTTAACTGCCTAGAGGATTAATCCTGCCCAGGAAAGGTGTGGTTAGGTAAAATGACCGACTCGACATGGCATGTCATGTCTGGGTGATTAAACTCCCAATCAACCAACTACTGCACCTCTTTTCTTGTTGCAGTTGCTCTGAAGCTTATTTCCTGTAGCTTTATGTGTTTTTAATAACATTTTTCAGTTTTTCCCCAGTTTTTTTTTTTTTTTTTTTTTTTTTTTTTTGTTAAACCTTAGGCATGCTGTGGAAAAGCAAACATTATCTAAATACATTGTATACAAATATAAACTGCCCAGACCAACCTGCTTATCCAACTGCTTTGGCTGTGGAGTATTGTGTTTACCCAGTGTTTCAGACAGACAGGCCTGAGCAAACTCTGTAGACCCAGATCAGAAGCCACAGAACGGGGTGTCCGGTCATTACACTTAACATGGTACACCATAACTTCTGTATAACCTGACTGCTTGGATCCAAAGTGAAAACCGTGTTAGCAAAACAACCCTGTTGTATCCAAGCAAAAATGTCTATATTATATAGAAAAATGATCATAAATGGCCATTTTTATATATAATCTATACATTTTTGTCAGGTTTTATCCAAGCAAAAATATCAGGATTATATGGAAAAATGACCATAAATGGTCATTTTTCTATATAATTTATAGATTTTTGTCAGGTTTTATCCAAACCAAAATGTCTAGATTATATAGAAAAATGACCGTAAACGGTCATTTTTCTATATAATCTATACATTTTGGTTTGGATACAACACTTGTATCCAAACAAAAATGTCTAGATTGTATAGAAAAATGACCATCAATGGTCATTTTTCTATATAATCTATACATTTTTGTTTGGATACAACACTTTTGGGGTCCACCTTTAAACTGTCATATATCAGAATCGTCTTATAATGAATCGTCTTATAAAGAGGTTCCAGTATATTTGCTTTGGGTTCCTGCAATAGTGTCATAAAGAGGTTGTGTTGCATTGTGTCACAACAGGAAAGACCCTATCCACATTCTGCAGATTCATAGGCAGGTCTGCCTGTTTATTTTTCACATCTGGTATTTGGTAACTCTTGTTATTTGAATTTGTAAATTACTTTTTTTCATATTTATCCATATGGGATCAGTAGACACAGAAGGCATGCTGTTTAGCATTCAGTTCAGTTTGCATACATATTGTAGTTGTTTTGGGTTAAAAGGTTAACTCTTAAATTGCCGTCAGATAGTTGCAAGATGACATTCTCATACATCATTTTTTTTATTTTTCAACAAAAAAAAGAAAAAAAAAAAAAAAAAGATATATATATATATATGGCTTGAAATTTATGTGAATTGTCTACTAGGCAGACAGTTCACATGAAAAAAAAAAAAAAAAAATAGAATGTTGTCTGCTGCTGTTGGGACTGGCAGTTTAAGAGTTATTTTTTTGTTGGAAAGAAAATTGTTTTCAACATTATTTATGTAAGCATGTTAAATTTAAGTATTATTGTCCCCCACCTTTTCACAGGAAAGCAAGGAGACATAGTATTTGGTGTTTTGTAATTCTGAAATTCCGTATTTGTGTTATCCCCCCCCTCCCCCCACCCCCCTCTGACTGTAGGTACCTTGTGGAAGCAACTCCTCCTACAGTTGTGGACAGTTCTTTTTGAAACTTTGCAGGTGTTTTTGTCATGGTTTGAAGGTATGCATGTGCTTTTGGTATATTCCTGAAATTATTTTTATACCCTGCCACACAATAGTAGCAGGGTATTATGGTTTCACGTTGGACGTCTGTGTGTGTGTGTGTCTGTCTGTCCATCGGTCGTACATCTGTCCATCCGTTTTTTGTTTCCAGATGATAACTTGAGTACACATCAATGGATTATCATCAAACTTGGTATGTGCATTGATATTGTGGATATCTGGTTTGGGATTGCTATTGGGCAAATTTCGTCAAATTTTTACTGAGTTATCTGCCCGAGATACACCCATATTTTCGTTTCCAGATGATAACTTGAGTAAATAACAAGGGATTTTAACCAAACTTGCTATATGCATTGACATTAAGGAGATATGGTTTGGGATTGCTAATGGGCAAATTTTGTCAAATTTTTATGGCGTTATCTGCCCGAGACACACCCATATTTTCGTTTCCGGATGATAACTTGAGTAAATAACAAGGGATTTTAACCAAACTTGCTATGTATATTGACATTAAGGAGATCTGGTTTGGAATTGCTAATGGGCAAATTTCGTCAAATTTTTACGGAGTTATCTGCCTGAGACACGCCCATATTTTTGTTTCTGGACAATAACTTGAGTAAATAACAAGGAATTTTAACCAGACGTGCTATATGCATTGACATTAAGGAGATCTTTTTGGAATTGCTAATGGGCAAATTTTGTCAAATTTTTATGGAGTTATCTGCCCAAGACATGACCATATTTTCGTTTCCGAACGATAACTTGAGTAAATAACAAGACCTTTTAACCAAACTTGCTATATGCATTGATATTATCAAGATCTGGTTTAGGATTGTTATCTGTCCATTGATATTATTATGATCTGGTTAGGATTGTTAACTGTCCCTCCGTCATTTTCTTTCCAGACATTTGCAACGATAACTTTAATACATAAACAAATAATCGCTGTAGTCGGGTATTATGCTTGCGGTGCTTTTATTTATTACTTTTTCTGGGTTTTGAACTTAGTCATTTTTCCCGCCATGTAGGTACCTTGTCGATGCAACTCCTCCCACAGTTGTGGTTGGTTCTTTTTGAAATTTTGCAGGTTTTTTTGTCATGGTCTGAAGATATGCACGTGTTTTGGTATGTTCCTGAGATTCTTTTTTGTCACTTTTTCTGGATTTTGAACTTGTATCATTTTTTTGAGCTCTAGTGGGTACGTTGTGGATGCAACTTCTCCTACAGTTGTGGGTGGTTCTTTTTTAAATTTTGCAGGCGCTTTTGTCATGGTCTGAAGATATGCATGTGCTTTTGGTATGTTCCTGAAATTATTTTTTGTCATTTTTTCTGGGTTTTGAACTTAATCAGTTTTCAAGCCCAAGTGGTATTGATAGTGGGTGTCTTGTGGATGCAACTCCTCTTACAGGTTAGGCGGGTCTTCTTAAAACTTTGCAGGTGTTTTTTGTCATGGTCTGAATATATGCATGTGCTTTTGTCATTATTTTTCAAATTAATTTTTTATCACTAATGAGATAGGTAAGAATTCTTAATAGACAAGAAGTAAAACTGTAAAGAGAGCAAAATATCAATAATTTTGTTTGAAAGAAACACCTTATCATGAGCTTAGCAATTAGATGAAAATAATATGGCATTAATAATGAATGATTTTGGACAAAATTAGATATTGGCTTGAATAAGATGGTAATGTTCTTACAGTCAGGCACTGACACATGTCCTTATCATAATTATGAAATTTTTCACTCATTTGTGAATGAAAAATAAAATTTAGGTGATGAAGATTTACCAGAAAAATAGATTTAGAAATCATTTTACATGTATTATTTCTTGAAAAGTAAGTTTGACTATAAAGTCAGACACTGTCAGAAACAAATTTGCCCACACAAACTTTGACTTTTACTCAATTTATTAACACTTTGTAAATATTTGTGCTCTTACAGCTATTGTTTGAATTTGTTAACCCTGGTCCTGCTGAACCTGGCTATGCCTTGCCTTTGCAAACAGTGTAGATCCAAATCAGTTGGCCTCTGAAGAAGCCAACTGATCTGGATCTGCACTGTTTGCCATTAAGTATGTGAATTTATATCAACAATCTGGATCGAGTAATCTGATTGGCTGACAATTAGAAATAGGCGTGACATTTTAATAACAAGTTTGAGTTAACCCTTCTAATTTGTATTTACTGCTCCATAAACATAGCTGTATAAAAGGCACTTTTTTATTAGAAAATTATTGATATTTTTCTTATTTCTCCTTGATAACATATGTTGTGGGTACTCATTAGAAGTGCCTTGGTGAGAGGTTTCTACTGAGTACCCTCAACATAAGTTTCATGGAGAAATAAGAAAAATATCAATTATTTTTGGTAGAAAAAAGTGCCTTACGAGTATCTGTAGCTATGTTTGAGGAGCAGTTTGATTTAGGTCTACATGGTTTGTCATTCAGATGGCACTTTTAGACTCATCAGTATTGAAGATAATCTGGAATAAGGACAATAGAGAGTCACATAATGTCCAAATATTCATTGCAAATATGGAATCAAGCCTATTGCAGAAAGATCTAACCAAAATTGACATTCTTATTTTTTTTTTTCATTATTAAATTTCAGAAAAAGTAAGACTTGGAATTTCATGTGAATCATCTGACAATTCACATGAAATCTCAAGCCTTTTTTCTCTGAAAAGTACAAAAAAAAAAAAAAAATCAAAATGTCTTCTGCTGCAGTTGTTATTATACTTTAAGGGCTAATAATTTATTATGTTTAAGTAAAAAACTAAGTGTTTGAAATGGACACATATTACTAAGTGAATAAAATACAAATAACCAAACTGATGATAATTCTTTGTGCTGTTACCTGTGTATAATATTTACCGAAGTATTCTGATAGACAGACAGTGATTCATCAAAACAGGGCAAGGAATATTTATCTCATATTAACAGCACAAAAGAGTTCGATGAGTAGGATACCAAAAATGTATATACCGTTTTGAAAGCTTTTTCTCATGTCTGATAAATTAAAATAATAAAATAATTAAATTTAATTAAATGATATAATTTAATTTAAAGACCAGACTAATTAAGTAATAAATAATAATAAAATAAAATTAATACTTAGGCTCAGTATAGTAGTTGGCTATTCAGAATTTCGATAAAATAGTAATAAATCATGTGTATCTGTTATACAGGTTAGGTGACAAGCGTTTCAGTTCCAACGAATCATTAGAGACAATCAGCTGGGGAGCCGTGTCCGAAAGAGATAAAAGATATTCAGGTAAGCAGTCCAAGTTCCGTGACATCACCAGGTCAAGGTCACAATCTCATAATGGTTCTCGATGAGAATCGAAAATGTTACAGTAAGTGAAAATTCTTTTTTGGATATGATAAAAAAAATTCTTTGGATTAATTTATCTTCTTCAAGTAATTCAGAATGTCAGGAGTAAAGCGGTAACCTCTTTTTAACAACGGTTCATGATAAGACTGTTTTGGATATAAGATGATTTAAAGGTGGACATGTAACATGATACTTTCAGATTACCCTTCAGTATCGCCCGAAGTTTGACCTCAAAGTACTGTAGGTCACAGTGACCTATATTTCACAGTCCAGTGTGTTTACCTTATATCTTGAAGAATAATTGGTGTATAAACATCATACTTTCAGACTATGAGTAGTATGACCAGACGTTTGATTTCAAAGTAAATGTAGGTCACAGTGATCTATATTTCATGGTCCAAAGATTTTGCCGTATATCTTGAAGAGTATATCATGTTTAAACATCATATTTTCAGATTATGAGTCTGTATGACCCAAAGTTTGAAGTATGTTACTTACTTCCCTATGTATTGTACTCATGTGACTTTACCCAATGCATGTGTGACATTGACTCCAATGGAATTCTTGTTTCATTTTATAGGCAAAGCGCAATTCAGGCAAGCTGTTTTGTCCTGCAGCAGCTTTTGTTTATTATTTATTTTTAATGCTTTCCCCTCTTGCTGACCAAAAATTGATTGTTTTCTTCATTTTGGACTAAATATGAATGCTTTATATTTTATTTGGTTCATACCTAGTTTCCATGGATTTCCACTGTTTACAGACCACAAGGGAAAAAACTCAAGTTACCAGTGTCAAAGTTTCCGGCCTTGGTGGCTCGGTTGGATGTGCCGTCCGACTGGAGACCAGGAGGTCGCGGGTTCAATCCCCATCGAGGTTGGCAACATTCATTCGTGGAGATTGACCGTGAAATATTTTCTATGGTCATTCTCTCCCTTCCGCTGATTCAAGAAGGGCAGTTGTCAGTTTCTGGCAAAAGAAGTGCACAATACTGGTTAACCGCTTAGAGGATTAAGCCTGCCCAGTAAACGTGTGGTTAGGTAAACTGACCGCACTCGACATGACCCCATTGGGTTGACTGGGCCGTAAAACCTCAACACAAACAAACAAACCAGTGTCAAAGTAAACATTTCACTTACAAATTGTTCGGAATACAGTGTGGGGCTACCAGCAGTAAACATAAATCCTGGCTACATCTCTGTTGACATATGAATCCTATGGTAGCAGATAACTCGAATGACCAACCTTATTTTCTCAGAAAAAAAAAAAAAAAAAAAAAAAAATAAGAAAATAATTTAGAATGTTGTCTGCTGCAGTTGTGACATGCTCTTAAAACCAATTCTATTCTGGAGATTCCTTAAAGGGTAATTGTCAAACAGTGCAGAATGTGGCTTCTGATCACACTGTTTGCAAATAGTGAAACAATTTTTCTCTAGGAATATCTAAATCTCATAGCCTGAAATTGAGATTTGACTCTTCCAATATATTGTGTGGAGGAGTTTATTCAGTCTACAATGGATTAATAGTTAGCCATTATTTTGTCAGAGATAGATATTTTTTTGCAGTTTTGTTATTGTCATAAAATTATGTACACCAACTTTTCTGACACTTTGATCAGGGTCTACAGTGTTAGCCATTCCACAAATAATCTTGTGAAACAAATGCATTAAAAACAAATTTAGTTAGAAAAAAAGATACTAAAATAAATAAATAAATGTTAAAGTGTTTGAAATTTTAGGACGTTTATGGTATTCAGCAACTCTGTAAACAGGACAGTACAGATCCTGATCAGACCCTGCTGACTCAAACTGGTATGATGTCCCTCATCTCATGTTCCAGCTCAAAGGAGATTTTGAGGCATGTGCCTCAAAATCTCGTTTGAGCTGGAACATACCATATGCTAATGGTGAAAGCCCAGAGCAGTTGCTATTTTTGCATTCAAGTCAGGCTCTTTTTCTATCCTCCACTGTATTCTATAGTATCCAATGGCTCTGTAAGTTGACAGCTTAGACCCTGAACACACTGTGAAGATGCATAGGCTGAACTGAGCCTTTGCTGTCATATATGCCCCTAGGATCCAAGATCTCAAGATTTTGCAGATTTTATTTTGACTCTTGACCATGACATATCATATTCTCCAGGAGTATTGGGACAGACAGGCATGAGCAAACAGTGTAGACCCTGATCAGATGCTGCAGAATGTGGCATCTGATCAGGCTCTGCACTGATTGTCACTCATCCAGCAGATTTGTAGAAATATCAAGAGGTGGTCAACTGTGTTTGTTCAAACTTTAGCTCTTCTCTTGCTGCATGACATGCCCTGTCTTAGCAAACAGTGTAGATCTAGATCAGTTGGCTTCTAAAGAAGCCTACTGATCTAGATCTACACTGTTTGTCATTAAATATGTGAATTTCTATCAAAAACCCGGATCAAGTAATCTGATTGGCTGGAAATTAGAAATGGGCATGGCATCTTAATTTATTCAACATGACAAGGGTTAGGACATTTATGGCAAGGAGTTAAAGTGTCCCAACATTTAGGCTAAATACAGTACTGGCTTTATAATTCACTCACACATACTACATGTAATTTTCAACCTGAGGCTAATTGACTATCATTATTCTGTTTTATTTTCAGGCAGCAGTCTCAGACGAGAGGGTAGACCCAGAACACCTGTCAAACGACCAAAGAGTGTTGGCACAGCAGAAAGCATATTGAGGACGCCAGGGTCAAGTTCAGATTTTAAATTGGAAGTGGGGATGAGCGTATTTTGCAATAATGAATTAGGTAAATATTTTCAAAAGATATTTTGGAATGACCCTCTTACACTTTAGAACTGACTTTTATTACAACAGACAATGACAAACTTAGTTTTGGCAAAGGAAGTTCAGATGACACATCCAAACAGTCTGATCATAGTCTGTAAATCTTGCATTCTCTGGGCCATGTAGAATTCATACTGAAACATAGTAATAAAAAAAATATTATGTGGATATCCCCGCTTATCTAGAGCTATGCTGAAAAGTATCTGGGCAGTTCACATATAAGCCATGCTATCAAAAAAGAGCTCTTTGGGTCATTCCATAATTATTCTAAATATTTGGACATTAACTCCTAACTGTACTTTTTTTAAATTTTACAAAAAGTCCGTATGACTGCTTTATGAATTGTCTAAAGTTTTGTGAAGGAATGGCAAACAGTGTAGAACCAGATCTTCTCCAGTAGGAGCAGTTAGATCTCAGTGTACACTATTTGCCCAGGCATGTCTTTCTGAATATTTTTCGAAAAACATGATATGCAGACAGTGAGGGCCCAGGTCAGCAAGTGCATCTGCACAGTCAGATAAGGCCTTTAAAATGAACCCTTATCCTGCTGAATAATTTAATTAGCCACACCTATTTCTGACTATCAGCCAATCAGATTACATCTTATAATGTTTTTTTCAAATCACAAACTGAATGACTAACAGTGTAGATCCTGATCAGATGGCCATCTGATCTGGATCTACACTGTTTGCAAAGGTAGGTGTTGTCGTGAACAGCAGGATGAGGGTTAAAAAAATTGATCTGATTGCACATGCCGACAGGTTGCTCTAGGCCTTCAGCACTTACATATGCCTTGAAAACCTACTTTTATTTACATAGCATGTCGCATTCTATAAGCGCCCTTCTATTTGTCACAACTTGTATAGTGATTTCTCTTGTGCTTTGTTCTGTGGTTTGTGCTGTATGTTGGTCTGAGAATTAAACATAGCATTCTGAGTAAAGTGATAATTGTGGCGAGAATTAAGGATTTTTTTTTCTTTTTTTTTTTTTTTTTTGTATTCACTGAATCACCATGTTAACATGTTAGCTCAAAAATTGTCTTCTGAATATTTTGTTTATTTGGACCCATGGTTGAAGCAACAGCAGTGGCAGTGCTTTTCTAGAGCCCTTTTAACACACATGATTTCATGAGGGACCTGATAGAAGTAAGAAAAAAACTACCACATTTTCTCCGTTACCTTCCTGGCCAAAGGATGTATTTATGTTATAAAATGAAGTAAAAATAAATCATATAATTGCTGCTTGTTTGTTATAAACATGTAATTTGTGATTGGAAAAGCATTCAATGTCAAGTTAATATTTGAGGGCCGAGGGGAGGGCTTGTCCAGCTGAGTCACCCTCGTTTAATAAAGTACTTAGTTACTTTGTATCAAGCAGTTGAACATGATTTCTCCTTAAACTTTTATATACTTGCTTTTTACTTCAGAATATTTACCAAGTGAGACTTTTTTCCGAATGAGGTTTAACCCATGTTTCATTCCTATTGTCATATAATACACATGTTTTTATTCATGATTTCACATCTAAACTCTTACAGTGCTAGGCAAAATTGCAGTAGATGACATTTTTTTTTTTTTTTTTTTTTTTAATCATCTAAAAAGATACAACAAAAATAAAATGGAATAAAATAAACAATGTCATCTGCTGCAGTTGTGATTAGCACTTTAAGGCTTAATTTTCTCCCTCAGCTCACACCCAGAAGACAACAAGACCTACCTATGTGTGTCATGTATGTTGTGTAACTGTCTATTGTTTGATCAAACTGATCTGTCGATTTGACCTTTTGATTACCTTATTTACTCTTGGGACAAACAGCCCTGAACAAACAGTGTAGACCCAGATCAGATGCCACAAAATGTGGCATCTGATCAGGGTCTACACTTTTTGCCACTCATCCAGCAGTTTTTAGATGCATCAGTTAGTAGTCAAATGAACTTGCTCAAAGTTTAGGACAAATATGGTAAGAAGTTCAGGTGTCTAAATACTTCGGGTAAAAATGGTATTTTATTTCTTTGGATCTCTTCACTTCATAAGAGGGTATTGTAATGTCATAGCTTCAGTAAGGATGCTGTTTTGTAACCAAAAAGTGTTGATATTTTTCTTTCATATTTAAAAAAGCATTTTGTGGGTTCTCATTAGAAGTGCTTCATTGAGGCCATTCTAGTGAGCACCCACAACATGGAGAAATGAGAATGAACATTTGATTATATACTTCCATAACTCTAAATAAAGGAGGTATCAGGCAAATATTCTATTTCTCCATGAAAACATAGTTTGTGGGTATCCATTAGAAGTGCCTCAATGAGGCTCTCCATGGAAATATAAGTTGTGGATACTCATTAGAAGTGCTACAATGAGGCTCTCCATGAAACATGTTGCTGGTACTCATTAAAAGTGCCTCAAAGAAGCTCTCCATGAAAACATAAATTGTGGTAACTCATTAGAAGTGCCTCAATGAGGCTGTCCATGAAAACATAAGTTGTGAGTACTCATTAGAACTGCCTCAATGAGGCTTTCCATGAAAACCTAAGTGAGGCTTTCCATGAAAACCTAAGTTGTAGGTACTTATTAGAAGTGCCTCAATGAGGCTCTCCATGAAAACATAAGTTGATGGTACTCATTAGAAGTGCCACAATGAGGCTCTCCATGAAAACATAAGTTGCTGGTATTAAAAGTGCCTCAATGAAGCTCTCTGTGAAAACATAAGTTGTGGTGACTCATTAGAAGTGCCTCAATGAGCCTGTCCATGAAGACACAAGTTGTGGATACTCATTAGAAGTGCCTCAATGAGGCTCTCCATGAAAACATAAGTTGTGGTTACTCATTAGAAATGCCTCAATGAGGCTGTCCATGAAAACATAAGTAATGGGTACTCATTAGAAGTGCCTCAGTGAGGCTCTCCATGAAAACATAAGTTGTTGGTACTCATTAGAAGTGCCTCAATGAGGCTCTCCATGAAAACATAAGTTGTGGGTACTCATTAGAAATGCCTCAATGAGGCTTTCCTTGAAAACATGTTATGGGTACTCATTAGAAGTGCATCAATGAGGCTCTCCATGAAACCATAAGTTGTGGGTACTCATTAGAAGTGCCTCAATCAGGCTCTCCATGAAAACATAAGTTGTGAGTACTCATTAGAAGGCTTCAATAAGGCACTTCTAATGAGTACCCACAACTTATGTTTTCATGGAGAAATAAGTACCCTCAACTTATGTTTTATGATAAGCACATATAACTTATATTTTCATGGACATGAAGAAATAAGAAAAAACAGCAATACTTTTTGGTTGAAAAAAACCCCCACCTTATCTGGAGTCATGTACTTCTCTAATCAGGTTCTATGATATTTGAATATAAACATGAAAGGTATGATGGTCATTTCTCTAGTAGATAGACTAAAGGTAAAATATATATAATCAAAAGATTAAATCAACTTATCAGTTATGTTTGTTAGTATGTCCTTTCGTCTGTGTCACTCTGTGTCTTTGGTTGGCATTATTTACAAGTTTGTCTAAAAAGAAAAAATATTATTTATGTTGCTTGGCATTATTTACAAGTTTGTCTAAAAAGAAAAAATATTATTTATGTTGCTTGGCCTTATTTACAAGTTTGTCTAAAAAGTCAAAATATTGTTTATTTAATTCAGTGAAACCTTGTTATTCTGGATTTTGAGTATTACCTACCCTTAATATTAATGTATAAAAATCCCTGTTAATGTGTTATTACAGATAAGTCATGTTATCTTTATACTAATATAGTGACTCCTCATTTGAACAACAGCATTTGTTCTCAAAGATGTTGCCATTTAAATGTAATTTTGCTGTTGTAAAGAATCCTTAATGAGCAGAGTAATATTTAAGAAAGGCCTTGTATTCTTATTACCTCATAGAACATATGTTTTCGATATTTGTTAGAATTGCCTCAGTGACCTGTGTTTCTTGAAGTATTAAATGCTCTTGCATAATTTCTTAAATGTCACCTCTTGAGTGAAGTTATTGTGCCAGTCAATGTTTCGTTATATAGAGGATCTCACATGAGTGGCCATTTCATATGAAATTTATGAAACTTGCCTTTGGCAAGTTTCATAAATTTCATATGAAATGACCATGAATGTAAGTTTCTGTTTATCATATGACTTTTTGAATGTATTTCATGGCAGTAGATGAGGTCGGCAACATTCTTCATGAAATATTTTCTACGGTCATTCTCTCCCTTCCGCTGATTCAAGAAGGGCAGTTGTCAGTTTCTGGCGAAAGAATATGCACAGTACTGGTTAACCGCTTAGAGGACTAAGCCTGCCCAGTAAACGTGTGGTTAGGTAAACTGACCGCGCTCGACATGACCCCATTGGGTTGACTGGGCCGTAAAACCTCAACACAAACAAACAAAGTCATGGCAGTAGAAGTTGAGCCATTTTTTCAACAGAAAACATAATGGTGTCAGGAATGGTGATGATGTTACATGTCAGTAACCAAGTGTTATGTAATGTGGTCATATCATTTTTATGACATGACGTTAGCCACTGAATAATAGCGACGTCATATGATAAAACAAGTTTTGTCATTGTATCTAGTGTTGGTATATAGAGGATTGACTCTATCTGTATTATGAGTACTCATTAAAAGGCAATTCCAAATTTACAGAAATAACATGAAAAAAATCTTGAATAGCCTCTTTGGAGCCTTGGACCAACAATTACCCTTTCTACCTGAAATATTGGGACACCATAACCCCTTATCATACTTGTACTAAATTTGAACAAGTTCATTTTTTCTTACATGTTGATGCTTCTGAAAACTGCTGACTGAATGGTACGGTAAATGTCCTAAAATTCTGAACACCAAAGTTTCTGACAAAATGCCATATGCAAACAGTGCAGACCCAGATCAGACTGCTCCTGAAGGAGCAGTCTGATCAGGGTCTTCACTGTTTGCCATTCCACTAAGCATTTTAAGAGGCAAACGCATAAAAAAATTTAAGCTAAAATAGTATGGGAAAAAGTGTTCTAAATTTTATGACATTTACCGTGAATAGTGATATGAAACTGCAGTGTCTGATCTGGGTCTACACTATTTACTCAGGTCTGTCTGTCTAGAGTACAATACTGGTTTAAAGATTTCTTATATGTGAACGGTGCAAGGTCTGTCTCTACAGACTGGCCAAGGTCATTCCCCTGTCTGTACCTGTTTAGATATGCAAAGCATTTAGGTGGCCAAATGGTTAGTGCTCCGGGCTTCAGATCACAAGGTCCCGGGCTTGAATTCGGCTTGGGGAAGAATTCAGCTGATGACTGTATGGCACTTCATTACACAGAGCCTTTCATTATCACCCTTCCATCGTCTCAAAATGACTTAAATAATGTTGAAAGGGGTTAACCGCTTAGAGGACTAAACCTGCCAAGGACAAAGTGTGGTTAGGTAAACTGACTGTGCTTGACATGACCCCAATGGTTTAACTAGGCCGTAAAACCTCAACACAAACACAAACAAACAAATGTTGAAAGGGATGTAAAACACCAAGTCATCTTCATGTTTAGACGTGCAATAAAACACTTTTTATAGCACAAATTTTGATAGTTTTGAGAAATTCTGTATCTCCCAAGCATGAAGGCAATGATCAGACTGATCTATGCTGTTCACTTATGGCATATAACTGGTTTCCTGTCACACCATCATAACTAGAGAAAAGGCACTTTTTTCAACACAAAAGTACTGGGCCCAGTTGTTCAAAGCTAACGATGTCGTTAGTTAACGATTCGTTAAAATTTACATCGAGTGATACGCAAATATGCTGAAATTTTTTGCTGAAAAAATGTGAGTAGCTTTTGCAGTGCAAAAGCTACTCACATTTTTGCAGCAAAAAATATCAGCATATTGTATATTGAATCCGCTAAAACAGTTAACGAAATGACCCTTAACGAGCTCGTTAAGCTAACGAGGCTTTGAACAACTGGGCCCTGATACTTTTCTTATTTCTCCACAATATATATTTTTCTTATTTCTCACCAAGGCATTTCAAATGAGTATGGAGAAATAAGAAAAATATCCTGTGGATACCCTTATCTGGAGCTATGCATCATATATTGTTATAGGATATAACTGGTTTCCTGTCACATCTCATATACATATCTGCAGATAAGAGGGGAATCCCATTAGGCACTTTTATGAGTATTCACAGCATGTGTTTTTATGCAGAGAAAGAAAAATATGAGCCTGAGCACGACAAAACCTACAACAAGGCTTGTGTGACCTGCAAAGACTCAGATCAGCCTGTACGTCTGTGCAGTCTGATCAGTGTCTCCACTGTAGGTTTTGTCGTTCGCTGGCTCATATATTTTGGGTATTCATTAGAAGCACCTCAGGGAGACTCTCCTAATGAGTACTACAACATATGTTTTTGTGGAGAAATAAGAAAAATACAGTCGACTCTCATTGTCTCGAATTCCAAGGGACTCACTGAAATACTTCGAGATATCCGTAACTCGACATATCAGAGTTGAGAGAGTGAGGAAAACAATAAATTGAACAACCACATTTAACAAATGAATATGTAATTTGACTCCTGAAGTTAGAAAAATGTGGAAAAGAGGAGAAATTGCTCCTTAGGAATTTTATTTTGTTACCTGTTGTCATAGTTTCATGTTAAAACAGGGACCAGATTTTCACTTTGAGATAAGCGGTAATTCGAAATAAGCGAGTTCAAGATAACGGTGTTCGACTGTATCAACAATTTTCAGTTGTAAAAATTATCTTATCTAGAGCTATGATGTATATAGACAATATAATGTCAACATTATTTTTCCTCATTTGACAGTATTGCCTGTCATCATCCCAAGGATTCAGCTGGTGTTTGCTGATTTTTTTTTTAAAAAAAAAAGCAGCCACAATAAAAAACAAAACATACACAAACAAAAAAAAAACAGTTTTATTTCAGTTCCTTACTATTCCTTGAGAATATATTTTTCACCAAGTATTATCTTTAAAGGAAACTGGATGTCCTTGGTAGATTTTTTTTTGCAATTTCGTATAAGGGAGACAACTTCTGAGACTTCATTTTGCTTTCCTGCTTCCCAAGTCATTTCTGAAAGGGGTCTGTTCTAAAAGGAAGGAATTGGCTCCCAGAGGGAGCTAATTCCTTCTGTTTAGAATAGTTTTCTTGTACAGAAGAAAGCAAAAACTACTTTGACAGACTTGTCTCCCTTGAAAATGTGTCAGCTAATCTTTAGGCTAGTTTTCCCATGATAGGGTACCGGTATGTTTTATGTTCCAGATGGGTTTCACTGAACATGTATGTCTCTTAAACTCTTTCTGCTTATTAATTAACCCTTAATACATTGAATTTTAATATGAAGAGATGAAGTATTTAAATATTTTAAATCTTTTTATACCTCCCACAAACTGTGTTTGTATGTGGGTATACTGTTTTCACATTCTTCCGTTTAGTTTTGGTCCTTGCAGGGTATCTAATAGGCACTGCTTATTGACACCTCTTGTTTGTTTTTTTTTGATGAAAGCATTCAAAAGCAGGTGTTGAGATTTCATGCATATTGTTGTTTCCTTAGGAGACATACGAAATGTCAAATCCTGTTTTCCAGGAACAGTCAACTTTAAAGGGTCATTCAGAATTGTAGCAGATGACATTCTAAAATGTTTTGTTATCTCCATGCTTTAGTGATGGGGATATCGTGAATGCCTCCATCGGTCCATCTTGCTATCTAGTCATCTGCTAAGTCTGCTGATTATGATATCAGTGTACTAAGGGTTAAAGCTTTCATTTCAAATACAAATACAAACTGATAAAAGATGAGAATAAAAAAAAAAAAATAAAAAAAAAAAAATCGAAGAAAATCTGGAATTTTCCTGGGTCCGTAGCTCCAGATAAGGCATTTTTTTTTTTTCAACTTAAAAATACTGATATTTTTCTTATTTCTCCATGAAAACATGTTATGGTACTCATTAGAAGTGCCTTGGTGAGGCACTTCTAATAAATACTCACAACATACATTTTCGTGGAAAAAAAAAAGAAAAATAATATGTGGATAACCCCTTTTATCTGGAGCTATGCAAGATCCCATATGGGATATGAGCTGAACCATGAGAAAATTGGTCATCAGACACATAGCACTAGGTATATTGAGTAGCCAAATGTGTTTTCATTTTTCCTAAAACCTCTGTTGTTGGTACTCATTAGAAATGCCTCGGTGAGGTGCATCTACTGAGTATCCACAAAAGATCTTTAAGGTGAAATAAGAAAAACAGCAACACATTTTATTAGATCTGAATAAAGAGCCATAGCTCTTGATAAGATGTTTTTTTCAGTCCAAAAGTATTGATATTTTTCTTATTTCTCCATGAAAACATATGTTGTGCTACTCATTAGAAGCACCTCGCTGAGGCACTTCTAATGAGTACCCACAACATATGTTTTCATGGAGAAATAAGAAACTACAATATTAATCTGATACCCTCTCTTATCTAGACCTATGAAGATGTATGCTGTGTGGATGCACAGGCTGATCAGGGCATTTGCTGTCTGCATGTACTCCAAAGAGCCCTATTCCCATGGCACAGCTCAAATTTACCAAAACAACATAGCCAGTCAGAAGTTTTGCTCTTTAACCCATTGTAGTCTGGAGACCTCAAAAAGGGTAATTGGCAAAGAGTGCAGAATGTGGCATCTGATCAGGGTCTCCATTGTTTGCAAATAGTTCAACCATTTTTCTCCCGGAATATCTAAATCTCTTAGCCTGACATACCTAAAATCAAAATTAGAATCTTCTAATATATAGTGTGGGGGAGTTCATTCAGTCTACAATGGGTGAGATAATGAGAAAAAGGTTGTTCTGCCTTAGCATGCCATTTTTTTTATATGTTAACCCTTAAAGGGCTAATCACAACTTCAGCAGAAGATTTTGATTTATTTTTTTATGTTTTTCAGAGAAAATAAGGCTTGGCATAAAATGCCAAGCCTTATTTTCTCTGAAAAAAAAAAAAAAAAAAAATGTCATCTCCTGGGATATTGTTCAGCACTTTTGGCTTTAATTGGCTTGATCAAGTGAAACATAATCTTTAGAGCAAAAGCAAACAGGTTCAGCCCAGATCAATTCTTACCATCACAAAAACATGCCTGTGTAATTATGATCCCCTTAAACCCCACTTCTATATATATGTAGTAAAACTGGGGTTTGCAGGGGTATATATTATTTATTATTTCTGCTCAATAACAGAGATTGTGGGTACTCGTTAGAACCACCTCACTGAGGTGGTTCAAATGAGTACCCACAATCTATGTTTTGAGCAGAAATATGAAAAATACCAGAATTTTTTATCTGAAAATTTTCTGTTTTTGGAGATGAAATTTTCTATATATTTGAAGGCATGATTTCATAATGCATTCCTGAAGTTTTTCTCAGATCCTTCTGTGCCAAGGGATTCTGTACTATTCCATTATCCTGAAACCACATTCATTGAGATAAAACACTTTTTATAGACCAAAATATAGTTATTTTTCTTACATTTTTACAAAAGCATTCTGTATTTATTCTAATAAACACCTCGGGGGCGTTGCAATTTTTCGCTGCTACAATGACAGTAATGAGTCCGAGTTTGGGCCACAAATAAGACATTTTGATAGCCTAACTCAACTTTGCATGTGTTTAGTGATGCTTTTCTCCTAGAAAAGTAAGAGAGGGCATTTATTAGAGATGGGGCTGATATTAGAATAAATACAATGTGTTATGGGTATGCAGTGGAATTTCCTTGGCAAGGGGATTGAAAGGGAATATTTCATCTGGAATTGGGTACTCCTTTAACTGAGACTGAGTACCACTTTTGGCTCTAAATAAGAGATTGTAGCCAGGTGAATACTTTTAATTCTCCACAAAAACATATGTTGTGGGCACTCATTAGAAGTGCCTCAATGAGGCACTTCTAATGAGTGCCCACAACATATGTTTTCATAGAGAAATAAGAAGTAAGAAACGTATGAATACGTTTTGCTTAACAAAAGCACCTTATCAGAAATTAAACAGAGAAGGTTCTGATCAGACAGCATGGGAATGCAGACAATCTTGATCTTCTGTGTTTGCAAATGCTTGAAGGCCTAGTATAGTTTCCTGTTGCCCAAATGATGTTCTTCAATATTATCTAGCAGAAGAAAAATTCTAAGCCAGAAGAAGTAAGCTAAAACATTTTACTTCCGAATATATAATTACATGTATGACAGTTTACTGTGGACCTGGAAATTTTCACACCTGGAAAATTCTTTGATATCCACAGAGTTGAGTCTTCACTTCAACCTCTATATAACAGCTACCCTATGAAAGGCACACATCTGGGCTTTTGCATCTACTCACATTTTTTCAGCAAAAAATATCAGAATATTGCGCATTGAATCCGCTAAAACAGTTAACGAAATGACCCTTAACGAGCTCGTTAAGCTAACCATGCTTTGAACAACTGGGCCCTGGCTGTTATAGTCATATTAACTGTACTGTTTGGGCAAGTGGCTTTTATAGGGAGGTATCTGTAACAGTTGTTCAGAGGGATCATTGTCTCCACTGTATTTATTTTCATGATTTCGCTGGCATCATTTGATGTCTTACATAAGAAGTGGTACACAGGCCACATACCTACTATTACGCAATGCTTCTTGCTTTAGTCTGTATATGATGTAGAATTCCATTCAGTAAAAAAATAAGCATTTTTTCAGCATTTTAGATTTTGGAAATTAGGATGTAGAAACAATGATATTCATTACGAAAACACGCCTATACAAATATATAAAAAATTTTATCTCCAAAAACTGAAAATTTTCAGATGAAAAACTCTGATATTTTTCCTATTTCTGCTCAAAACATAGATTGTGGGTACTCATTAGAACTGCCTCAATGAGGTGGTTCTAATGAGTACCCACAATCTATGTTTTTGAGCAGAAATAAGAAAAATAATATATACCCCTGTAAACTCCAGTTTTACTATATAAAAGTTGGGTTTGAGGGGGTCAAAATTATATAGGTTTGTTTTTGTGATAGTTCAAAATTTTAGATTTATTAACATACAGAGGCAAAAGAAAACAAACCCAGACCAACTCATGTTCAAACAGTATTAGTTTTTTTTGTATTTCTTTATGAAAACATAATCATGTTGTGGCCTCTCTGAAGCACTTCTAATGAGTACCCACAACATATTTTTTTTTAATGGAGAAAGAAGAAAAATCTTAGCCTGGCTACTCCTCTTATCTGGAGCTATGATTAGTATTTGAAAAATTCCAGGTTTTCAGTATTCTTAACACTTCGCATGGGTAAAAAATTCAGCAGATGACAGTTTGAAATATTTTTCTTATTTTTCCAAGAAAACAGGATCCGATGTTGCATGCAAATTGTCTCCCCAGGAGACAATTTGCATGAAGTGTCAGATTCTATTTTCTTGAAAAAAAAAAAAGAAAAGAAAAATACCACCAATTTGTCATCTGCTGAATCTGCCCATAGCGTGGTAATATTAATAAAGAATTACAGTGCTGTTAATCATTAGATGCAAAATGATACAGCTTTGATACTTATAAAGGCATGCGTATCATAATTTACTTAACATTAACATTATATAATGGATAATAATGACTGTTTTTACAGCCCATCAATAGTGTTTCACTCCATTAGGAATGATGATAGGTTGTAAAGAAAGCCATTGTCAGCAGTCCAAATTATGGCGGGAAATAGATATGTATTTTTCTTATTTCCTCCTCAAGAACATGTGTCATGTGTTTATTAGACCAATCTTGGTGAGGAGATTGTCATGAGATGGACAATATAGGATGCACAGTGCAACATAGCACCAGATAAGAAGAGGTATTTGGTAAATATTTTTTTATTTCTTCATGAAAACATACATTGTGGGTACTCATTAGAAGTGTTTCACAGAGGGGCTTCTAATGAGTACTCACAACATATGTTAGTTATCATGGAGGAATAAGAAAAATATCAAAGTTTTTGGTATGAAAAAATGTCTTATATCTGGATCTATGCTTCTAGAAAAGAGCCCCTATATAGGCAGATAGTAAAGGCCCTTATTACTATATCAGCATGTACATACATTGTGATCAGAGCCATTCTGTGTTTGTGGATATATTTTACAGTATCCAATGAGTCTGTATGTGGCCCTGATCATCAGAATGGGGGTGATTGCTGTTCGCATATGACAAGAGGGCCCTTTTCATATGTTGCACATGATGTTTTCATGGAGAAATGAGAAAATTACTATTTTCTGCCATATGGCCATTAAACAATAATAGATGAAGAAGTTTTGATTTTGTAGATTAGCATCTGTATTTTATATTTTCTGTTTAGATCAGACATTAGTGGTCATATTAAAGGAAAGCACATATCAAATAATAAACATATTAGAAACAAAGAGCCTGCTAAGCTAAGTAGTTTGATGAAAAAATTATCAAAATCAGTAGAGAAATAAGGAAGATTGGCCTCTGAAGATCTAGAAAACAATATTTTTGTGGAGAAATAAGAAAATTTTTTACCTAATACCCACTTTTATCTAGACCTATCAAACTGTCAGCTAGCTCACAAAGGCAACATATTCTTAGAAACAGGAGTTTTTTTTTTTTTTTTGTGCCTTACAAAAAATAAATATTCAAATAAAAATTTGAACTGGTGATACCCATGCTCACAGTTATAGAAATGAAATCTACAGTACCTTTCTTATTAATTTCTTAACTGGTTTTGATCAAATTTGCTAAGTATTTTAAGGCATACGTTGCATTAAGTGTGCTGATAGCATGTTAATAGGCAATGGAGCAAATGAAGGGTGTGTGGATCTGTCAAACTTGCCAGCTTCTGCTCCCTAACATTCCACACTGAGTTGTGGCTGTGTAGGATGTATGCATATAATTAACCCTTGTCATACTGAATAAATTAAGCTGCCACACCCACTTCCAGTTTTCAGCCAATCAGTTTAATCGATACAGATTGTTGATATAAATTCATATACATAATGGCAAACAGTGCAGATCCAGATCAGTTGTCTTCTTCAGAAGCCAGCTGATCTGGATCTACACTGTTTGCAAAGGTATCAGCAAGACCAGGGTTAAGATCAATATCAGCCTTTGTATCTGTGCAGTCAGATCAAGAACTTTACTGTCTCAAAGCTTTAGATAAGCTAGGGTAGCCACATCAATATTGCTCTTTTTTCTACACAAAAACTTGCATTGTGGAGCACTCGTGAGAAGAACCCCCTTGAGGTGTTTCTAATGACATTATGAGATCCACAATGTGTTTTTGTGAAGAAATGAGCAAAACAGTCAAACTTCAATGGCTCAAACAGCTTCGGGGCCATGAAAATTTGTTTGAGATATGGGTAGTTTGAGCCACTGAGGGTTATTCATGGCCCCAAGTCAGGAAGGAAATGGCGATAATTTAGGGAAACCTTTCCAATCTTCTACACACTAATGGTATGTTGAGTGTACTCATTTGAATTGCCTCGATGAGGCAATTCAAATAAGTACACACAACATACAATTTCATGATGAAATAAGAAAATTTCCTTAATTATTTGTTTTCTTGAGCTATCAGAAGAATTTCATAGGGACTCAAAAGGAGTTCGAGTTAGACATGGTAAATGAGCCGTTGCTGTTCGAGCTATTGAGGTTTGAATGTATATATAGATTTTGGTTGAAAAAAAAGAGAGCCTTCTTAATGCTATGCTGTCTGCTTACTGAATCATGTAATATATTTATGAACAGTAAAGGTGATGATCAGACTGCACAGAAACCAGTCTGAGTGTCTTGGTTAGAGCATCTGCCTTTGCATTTGTGGGTTGTGGGTTCAATCCCCAGTCAGGATATACCTAAGACTTTCAAAAATGTTACTGGCTGCTCTTTCGCTTGGGACTCAGCATTATGACCACAGTGGCATCACCAGAACAGAATTATTTTTACGCACACTCAGGAAAAATCTTGAAATGCCTAGAACCACTTCCAAAATAGGGGCTACTCTTAAAGGAAAGAATTTGCTCCCTTTGGGAGCAAATTCTTTCCTTTAAAAGCAGCCCTTATGGTTAAGAAGCAAAGTATTTTATGTAAATGAAACTTAATTATAAATATTTTTCTTACGCATGTTATGCACATGCATAATGTGTGTAATGAGCACTACGCCTACAGACCATTTGAGGTTTAGGAGAAAGGATACCCTGCCAAGGGAACAAACTCTGACATGGAAATATTTTCTTCCCTTCTTATTGGGGAATGCACATAGAGGACAGAATTTTCTCTTTCTGAGAACAAGTTCTTTCCTTAAATACTAACCCCAGTTTTGAATGGATTCAGATACTTTTGGGAAATTTCCTCTTTGCAAAATTTGCCTTCTTTTGCAAAATGGCAGCAGAGTCTGTCAGATGTATCTATTCTTCATACAGATGATTTTAAAGGATTTGTGAAGATGGCTATGGGAAAAAATCAACACTTTGTCGAACTCTCTAATATTTCTCTAAATAGTTTATTATTGGAGAATATACTGTAAAAATTAATGTGTGGGACAGCAAAGACCCAGATCAGCCTGTGCATCCACACAATATCTGATCAAGGCATTTATTGTCCACCTACAGAATAATTGGCTACTATAGAAAATAAAGATGTTTAGCAAAGTACTTGTTCACTGGCAGATCTGACTCTCTACTGTTTATGTATGAAATAAAGGATTCCAGCTGGTAAGATTTGTATATAGCCTTGTGACTGAGGGGCAAGCATTAACCTGCTGAGCTATTCAGCTATCCTGTACATATTAATACCTTCATGTACTAATGCTGTATAATATTAATAATAATTATAATGTTAATAATTGTAGGTACATTTGGCATACCAGCATTACCAGTAATCTTTAATATGTTAAACTTAAATATGGTAAGTGTCCAAAAATTTCGTACACCAAAGTGTTTGACAAAATGGCACATACAAACAGTGCAGACCCAGATCAGACTGCTCCTGAAGGAGCAGTCTGATCAGGGTCAACACTGTTTGCAATTCCACTAAGTATTTTAAGATACGTCTGTATAAAAGCAAAATTTTACCAAAAAAGTATATGTATGAAATAAAGTATTCATAATTTTTAGGACATTTACCATACTAGCAGACAACTTTTCAGTTATTTTTAGCTCACCTGTATGAAAATACTGGAAGAGCTATGTCCATGACATTGGCGTTGGCATCGGTGTTAGTGTCCACATATGTTAAGGTTTATCTCTAAAATTTTTAAAGATATATAATTATCTCTTAAATGCCTGGTTGGATTTAGTAATATCTCTTAAATGCCTGGTTAGATTTAGTTGAGTTAGGTATTGGTCCAATGTTACATTTAGTATGCACCACACCCCGCTCGCTGACATGAGCTCAGAATTTTTTCACCTCACACCCAAAAGTTCTATGTTAAAGTTTTAAAAGACCTGTGTCTTCTAAATGCTTAGTAAGGTGACGCTTGGACAGATATGAAGGTTATGGACTTTAAAATTGTTTACACACCAAATGATAAAAGTTTTATGTTAAAGCTTGTTTTCTGAATGACTGGATGAATTTCATTGATACTTGGGCTCATGTTAGATACTATTACAAAATTGTATATGCAAGTCTGACATCCTTTCATTGACTTTAACCTTTAAAGCACCAAGAAAACCTGCATCTGAAAATGTCTTCTGTTTATGTCGTCTGCTGAATATTCTTGCAAACTTTTCAAACCTATTTTTGCATACAGGCAAACAGTGTGGACCCAGATCAGACTGCTCCTAAAGGAGCAGTCTGATCTGGGTCCACACTGTTTGCAGAAATGACTTTTAAAGTAACGGGCAGAAGACAAAGCAGACCACAATAGTCGTGACTGGCGCTTTAAGGGTTAAAGTCATGATCATGGACTTGAAATGTGTCATATAATGGGTAAGTCAGAGTTAAGACGAACTGCCCTGTCCTACCAAAGGTCTTCTTTCTTAGTCTCTCTGAAAATGAAATTTGACATTCAATGTGGATTGTTTTCTAAGCAGATAATTTGCATGAAAAGTCTTAAAAAAAAAATATGAAAAAATATTTATGTGTTATCTGCTGATTTTGTTATCAGGGTACTAAGAGATAATTTGTACAGTCATTATAAATAATAAACAAAAAAGAAAGAAAAGTCTTGGACAGCATAAGATGTTAGTGGTTTTCAGCCTGCTTTTTATATAAAATTAATTGAACTTTTCCATTTTTAGCTCACCTGAGCAAATGCTCAGGGTGAGCTTTTGTGATCACCCTCTGTCAGTGAGCTGTCATGTATCGTTTGTTGTCCGTCATCAACAATTAGTTTGTTAACAGTCTAGAGGTCACAGTTTTGACCCAGTGCTCAGAATGTGTGCCTCTATGAAATCTAAGTTGAGCTAGAAACTGGGTCATTTGAGATAAAAAAAACTAGGTCATGAGACCAGATCGAAGGAAAATCTTGTTAACACTCTGGAGGTCACATTTTTTAAGTAATCGTCATGAACCTTACTCAAAATGTTTGTCTTGATAATTTCTAGGTCAAGTTTGAAACTGGGTCACTTGGGGTCAAAAACTAGGTCACCAGGCCAAATCAAAGGAAAACCTTGTTAACACTAAAATTCACATTTTCTAAGTATTCATCATGAATCTCGCTCAAAAGGTTTTTCTTGATGATTTTTAGGTCAAGGTCAAAACTGGGTCACTTGGAGTCAAAAACTATGTCATCAGGCCAAATCAAATGAAAACCTTGATAACACTCTAGAGGTCATATTTTTTAAGTAATCGTCATATATCCTGCTCAAAATGTTTGTCTTGATGATTTCTAGGTCAAAACTGGGTCTTTTGGGGTCAAAAACTAGGTCACCAGGCCAAATCAAAGGAAAATCTTGTTAACATTCTAGGCCCAGTTGTTCAAAGCATCGTTAGCTTAACGAGCTCATTAAGGGTCATTTCATTAACTGTTTTA
Source organism: Anodontia alba (assembly GCA_964016985.1). Classification (NCBI taxonomy): domain Eukaryota; kingdom Metazoa; phylum Mollusca; class Bivalvia; order Lucinida; family Lucinidae; genus Anodontia; species Anodontia alba. The sequence goes on along the minus strand of OZ024825.1, from coordinate 86,596,184 downwards.
GCAGATTCAATATACAATATTCTGATATTTTTTGCTGAAAAAATGTGAGTAGCTTTTGCACTGCAAAAGCTACTCACATTTTTTCAGCAAAAAATTTCAGCATATTTGCATATCACTCGATGTAAATTTTAACGAATCGTTAACTAACGATGTCGTTAGCTTTGAACAGCTGGGCCCTAGTTGTTACACTTATCACAAATAATCTGTTAACAATTGCCTTCCACAGCTATATTATAATAGTTCTTTTTCATTCTATGTCTGTGTTGTGTTTTTGTATTTCATATTGAGTAACTGTACATACACTGGAAAAGAAGTTTTGGCTTTACTTGTTATATGTACTGTCTGTGCAGTGTATACCATAAGTAGAATAAGTAAGCATTTGTGATTTTAATTCAAATATCATTTTCAAACTACATATATAAGTACAGGAAGTTTTGTGCAACAAGAGATCTTCATGTCTATACATACAGTGACATTGCAGTGCACCTTGCACATCCACATACATAGCACCAGGCAGGTAAATATTTTCTATTTTTCTTATTTCTCCATGAAAACATATGTCATGGGTACTCATTTGAAGCACCTCACTGAGGCGCTTCTGATGAATACTCACAACATATGTTTACAATGAGAATTAAGAAAAATAACGGTAATGTTTTGGTTGAAAAAAAGTGTCTTATCTGGAGCCTTGCATACAGTCTATTCAGTCAGATTCTCTGCTTTAGAGAGCCAAGGATCCAAACTTCCTTCGAGCAGACCACAAAGACTGATAAGACAGTCTGGATGTGCAGGCTGATCTGAAGCTTCCCTTAGTGCACATGTCTGATAGGACATGTTCTTGACTTACCATGCTAAGGGCAAATTCAGCAGACGGACAAACTGATGCTGGTTTTCTTATTTTTTTCTTAGAAAATAGGTTCTGACACTTCATGCAAATTGTCTCCTAAGGAGACAATTTGCACGAAGTGTCATATCCTATTTTCTAGGAAAAATAAGAAAACTATTTCAAAGTGTTGTCTGCTGAAATTTTTACCCAGCGTGCAAAGTTTTCATTGTTTGGTTTTCTTTCAGGTGTTGTCAGATACATAGGACCAACTGACTTCAGTGAAGGAATATGGATTGGGGTAGAACTCCGAACCCCAAAGGGTAAAAACGATGGCACAGTACAGGGTAAACGTTATTTCTCATGTCGCCCTGACCATGGACTGCTAGTTCGTCCAAACAAAATCACTGTTCGTGGGATCAGCGGTGCCAAACTTGTCTCAGACTATTACAACTCAGTGACTTCCGATATAAATCATGCAAATGGTGAGATTAAAGAAAATGGAAGATGAGGAGACGGACGATGTTGCCATGGGAAAAGTGCTTTATGACTGTGCCAAGTTAACATTTACCATTCTTGACTAATTCAGCAGACGACAAATTGATCATATTTTTCTCATTTTTTCCAGAGAATAGGCTTTGACATTTCATGCACATTGTCTCCAAAGGAGACAATTTGCATGAAATGTCAAAGCCTATTTTTTTTTAAAAAATAAGAAAAATATTTCAAAATGTCGTCTGCTGAAATCTTTACCCAGCATGCAGAGCAATAAAAAAAAAGTCAGGAACACCATAGCTCCAGATAACACTTTTTCCATCCAAAAAATGTCAGTAGTTTTGTAATTTTTCAACAACATATGAGCTGCATAGTGGGGAAAAAGCTCTTCAGACTTTCCATCGAATCCATCTTTCGGTGCGCATGCCCTGTTCCTGCAAGGCTACATGTCTAGTTTTTTGGCTGAAGTTTCCCCTTGGCTTACGGCTTACATGAGTGAATAGCATAGTTTCTGTCGAGAATCTGCAGAAGCGCAGGCTCGCCTGACCTTTGCTGTTCCTATGATGCGGCTCATACATGTATGTTGTGGGTAGTCATTAAAATTTCCTTGCTGAGGCAGTTCTAATGAGTGCCCACAATGTATGTTTTCATGGAGAAATCAGAATTATTTTATGTGGCTTGTATCCAATACCCTTATTATCTGGAACTATTGAGCCACAGAATTACCCTTTTTGAGTAGAAAATGGCATCATGTGACCATTGTAGACTCAGATCAGCCGATACATACATCAGACTGGCCAGGTTCTTTGCTTCTCACTCATAGAATCCTTAAGGTCAATACATTATGTACCTATCAGGCCTCACTGTGATTTGCACATTTTTTTTGTAACTGGCCAGGTTATGCCCGGATCAGTTTGTACAGGTGTGCAGACTGATCTGGGTTTTTATTGGTCACATATTCATAAGGTCAGTTTGTATTGTAGGGGCTTAAATAATGACATGCATAGCTCTAGATAAAGAGATTTCTTCGAAAGAAATATTAATATTTTTTTTATTTCTTCATGAAAACATATCCACAATGTGAAAACATGTTGTGGGTACTCATTAGAAGTGCCTCCCTGAGGCACTTCTAATGAGTGCTCAAAACATGTTTTCATGGAGAATTAAGAAAAATATCTGGATTCTCCTCTTATGGAGCTATAATATCAAGATCAGGATGGTGTGAATGCTCAGGCTGATCCGTGTCATGTTTTTAGACATTTGAAAAGTATCTTATTCCCCGCTGTAATCTTATTTCACTTGGCATGGTTTTACATTGTCTCATAATATACTCACTTATTATTCCCCCAACTTCAAAGAAGTTGAAGGAGCATATTGCTTTTGGGTCGTTCTTCCATATGTTACACTTTTTCTGTCAGCAAAATATCTCGATAACTGTTTGAGCTAGGGCCTTGAAACTTGGTGAGCTTATTGGGGCTGCGGAGTAGGTCACCTGGATAACTTTCGAAAAAAAAAAAATCAGATTAATATTTTGAGAGTTTTGTCCTGTTTCACCTTTGGCATTTTGTAGGGACAAGCATAATTATAGTTAGGGGCATAGTGTTTTATAAGCACACATTTCTAGTTTTACACTATATTTTCATACAGATAGGCAATCAATATTTTATACACAAGCTATCACAGAAGTCTTTGGTCACAGCTGCAGATAAGATGATTATCTCATCCAGAAAAGTATTATTATTCTTATTTTTCCCACAAAAAAGACAAAAAATTAAGATAATAAAGAAATGAAAAAAACAAAAAACATGTTGTGAATTCTCATTATATATCACCAAACACAGTTTGAGAAGTGGTATATAGCTGTCACTGTTTCTGTCTGTTAGTCTCTCTGACTGAGTATTTGGTGCAAACCACTTCTGCAGTTTGTTAGATTTTTATAAAACTTCACAGAAATGAGAAACATGATGAGTAGAGGTGTATGGCATTAACCCATTTTAGTCAGGGTAAATGGCAAACAATGCAGACCCAGACAGATCAGACCCCACATTTTGCAGTGTCTGATCAGGGTCTCCACTGTTTGCAAATAGTTCACATTGCCTGACATACCTAAAATTGAAATTGGACTCTTCCAGTATATAGAGTGGGGGAGTTGAATCAGTCTAAAATGGGTTAAAACGTTTTTGTAAGGTTAATTTTCTTTGTAGTTTGTCGTTTTAAAACATTTATGGAGCAAATTGCCTAAGTTTGGCAGTTCTAATGAGTATCCACTACATAGTTTAGCTCTTGTGGATAAATAAGGAAAATGTTTTCCTGGATACCTTTCTTATCTGTAGCTACCATATTTATCCTAAATATTGGGACACCATAACTCCTCACCTTACTTGTCTCAAAATTTGAACATCCATTTTACTACCTATTGAAGTGTCTACAAACAATTGGATGAGTGAAACAGTGTAGACCCAGATCATATGCCACATTCTGTAGCATCTGATCTACATCTGCACTGTTTCCCTGAGCCTGTCTCCCAATATTTGTGGTAAATATGTTAATGTTAAGATTGCTGCTTAGAAGATTGTTATTGCGGTAAATGTCCTAAAATTTTGAACATTGATTTTTTTTGGCCTAAATTTTTATTTTATGCAGTTGTTTCTTAAAATACTAAGTGGAATGGCAAACAGTGATCAGACTTCTGATCTGGGTCTGCACTGTTTGTCATATGAAATTTTAGGACATTTACCTTACTGTATTTGAGACATGCTGTTGGACGATTCACATTTCCCATATACAAACTGTGATTATCCAAGCATTAAGAAGCATCTGTGTGGTTAGTACTCCCGACTTATAATCACAAGGTCCTGGGTACGAATCCCGCTGAAGGCAGAATTCAGCTTGTGACTTTAGCACTATATTGCACAAAGCCTTTCAGTATCATCCTTCCTTTTTCTCGATATGACTTAATAATGTTGAAATGGATGTAAAACATCAAACCATCATCACCAAGCCAGCTAATACCATATTTACCCTGGGACACCACAGCTCTGGATAAGGCGCTTTTTTTTTTTTTTTTTTTTGACCAAAATTTTTTTAATATTTTTCTTATTTCTCCATGAAAACATATGTTGGGGTACTCATTAGAAGGGCCTCACTGACACACTTCTAATGAGTACCCACAATGTACATTTTTGTGGAGAAATAAGAAAAATAATTTTCCCCGATACCCTCTCTTATACCGTGTTATCTGGAGCTGTTGGACATCTTACCTTACTTTTCCTATAATTTGAACCCATATATTGTAATACCTTCTTATGTGTCTAAACACTGCTGGATGAGTGGCAAAGAGGATAGACTTTTACAAGAGGCTTCACTCTGTGGAATCTGATCTGGATCTACACTGTTTGCTCAGAAAAATCTCTCGTAATATTTAGGGTGAATATGGTACACACATAGACAAGGATCTTTGCTGGTCAGTGTACCATAGTCATCCAAAATATTCTGACAGAAATCCTTGAGCAAACAGAGTAGACCCAGATCAAACTGCTCCTAAGGAGCAGTTTGATCTGGGTCTACCCTGTTTACCATTCTGTCAGCTTTATTTAGATCTAGTAATCAAATGAAAGTTTTTAAATATAAATTAAATACTACAAGAAGTTAAAATATCTGGGCCCAGTTGTTCAAAACTTAATGAAGTTGTTAGCTAATGTGATGTTAAAATTTCCATCTTGAAATATGACAGATTCATTGATATTTTTTGCTGAAAAAATGTGAGTAGCTTTTGCAATGCAAAAGCACTTTTGCAATGCAAAAGCTACTCACGTTTTTGCAGCAAAAATATCAGCTACAACAGTTAAGGAGTTTGTCATCAATAAGCTTATTAAGCTAACGATTCTTTGAACAACTGGGCCCTGAATACTTAGGATAATTATGATATATACTTTAAGAGGCAGTTCTAGTAAGTACCTATAATAAAGAGTTTTCATGGAGAAATAAGAATAATACTGATCTAGATATCCTCACTGGAGCTGTGTATATGGGAATTCTGTTTTCCAACAGTGGGTCTTGTTTATATTTTTATAAATTCACTTATGCTGTATGCAAACTGTGAAGACCTGCACTAGCCTTGCAATCTGGTCAGGGACTGCACTAATAGTTCTTTAGACTGTGCAGATACAGATATTATATATGGTGAGTACCCTGATCGGCATGCACAGGTGTGCAGACAAGTCTTAGCTTTTACCCTTTGCCTGCAGTATCTGTTTTCCAGCAGATTTTGCCATATACATGTACTTGCTTATATGTGTACATTCTTCTTGTGGTTTTGGTGAGGACGTGTTTGTTTTAATAGAAATGCTGGCTTTCCAGTCTCAAATCCTTTATTGCTGAACTTTAGTTACGGTATTTACTCTAAATATTGGGACTCACTACCATGACTCTCCACTTTACTTATAGCCGGCATCGGTGGCTCAGTTGGATGCGCGTCCGACTGGAGACCAGGAGGTCGCGGGTTCGACCCCCACCGAGGTCGGCAACATTCTTTCGTGGAGATAGATCATGAAATATTTTCTACGGTCATTCTCTCCCTTCCGCTGATTCAAGAAGGGCAGTTGTCAGTTTCTGGCGAAAGAATGTGCACAATACTGGTTAACCACTTAGAGGACAAAGCCTGCCCAGTAAACGTGTGGTTAGGTAAATTGGGTTGACTGGGCCGTAAAACCTCAACACAAACAAAACTTTACTTATCTTAGAACTTGAACAAGGCCCTTTTACCTATCTAATGATATATCTAAAACAATGCTGGATGAGTGGCAAACAGCATTATGTGGTGTCTGATCTTGGTTTACACTGTTTGACCAGGCTTGTCTGTCCCATTACTTAGGGTTATTACAGTATTCAGATAAATCACATTACCTGTTACTACTCTCTGGGCTAATTCAGCAGATGACAAATTGACGATATTTTCTTATTTTTCCCAGAAAACAGGATTTGACATTGCATGAAGTGTCAAAACCTGTTTTCTGGGAAAAATAAGAAAATATTTGAATATGTCGTCTGCTGATAATTTTATCCAGAGTGATATGCATTAGACATTTATGCCAAATTTCCCAAAGTTGGACTTTTGCAAAAAGTTTAGACCCAGATAAGATGTTGCATAACGGTGTCTAATCAAGGTCTGCACTGTATGCCCTTACTTTCGGTGAAAAACTGAAGTATGGTATATGTGCTAAAATTTCGAACACTTTAATTCATACTTAATCCATTTACTCTAAGTATTGGGACACCTTATCTAATTACTATACTTGTCCTAAAATTTGAAATAGTCCATTCTACTACCTCTTGATGTGTCTAAAATATTCCTGTATGTATGGCAAACAGTGTAGTCCATAATCAGAATGATCTGTGGCATCTGATCTGGGTGCACACTGTTTGCAAAGGCCTGTCTGTCATAATATTTGGGGTTATTATGGTACATCCCTTTTCAGGAGGGATTTTGTGTGCAAGAAAGCAAATAGGAAATAATAAAAATTGCCTTCGATGTAAAAAATGACACACAGTCTACCAAATACACCCATTCCCCCTTAACCCTTGTCATGTTGAATAAATTAAGATGCCACGTCCATTTCTAATTGTCAGCCAATGATTCCAATTATTAAAAAATCTATTGCTTTCACAGTTTCGCCTTTGACCTACAGGTTGATGGAAAGCGTGGGCCTGGGAGGCCAAAGATGGCATGGAAGCAGTGGACAGAGAGGGATAGCAGAGAGTGGAAGCTCCTAAGTAGACAATTTGCATGAAATGTCAGTGCCTAATTTCTGGGAAAAAATAGGAAACAGTTTGCATAAAATGTCTAGGAAAAGTAAGAAAAATATCATTTTGTCGTCTGCTGAATTTTCCCAGAGTGTGGTATTAGGTTAAACACCTCACCAAGTAGTTGCTAAATGGATTTGTTCAAAATTAAGGATAAGTATTTTAAAGGTTGATACCTGAGCTGATTTTGATATAACCTTACTTTTTATACCCCGCCACACAATAGTGGCGGGGTATTATGGTTTCACGTTGGACATCTGTGTGTCTATCCGTCTGTCCATCAGTTGTACGTCCGTCCGTCTGGTTTTCGTTTCCCGATGATAACTTGAGTAAACATCAGTGGATTTTCACCAAACTTGGTATGTGCATTGATATTGTGGATATCTGGTTTGGGGATTGCTAATGGGCAAATTTTGAAAAATTTTTATGGAGTTATCTGCCTGAGACACGCCCATATTTTCGTTTCCGGATGATAACTTGAGTAAATAACAAGGGATTTTAACCAAACTTGCTATATGCATTGACATTTAGGAGGTCTGGTTTGGGATTGCTTATGGGCAAATTTCATCAAATTTTTACGGTTATCTGTCCGAGACACACCCATATTTTCGTTTCCAGGCGATAACAAGTAAATAACAAGGGATTTTAACCAAACTTGCTATATAATATTGACATTAAGGAGATCTGGTTTGGAATTGCTAATGGGCAAATTTCCTCAAATTTTTACGGAGTTATCTGCCCTAGACAAGCCCATATTTTCGTTGCCGGATGATTACTTGAGTCAATAACAAGGGATTTTAACCAAACTTGCTATATGCATTGACATTAAGGAGATCCGTTTTGGAATTGCTAATGGGCAAATTTAGTGAAATTTTTATACGCCCGTTAGAAAAACGGGGCATATTATGTTATGGGGTATGGCGTCCGTCTGTCTGTCTGTCTGTCTGTCTGTCCATAAACTTTTTAGTTTCCGGCTAACTCCTCCTACAGTTTACATCTGATCAAGCTGAAACTTGGTATATAGTTAGACCATGATGTGGTGCAGCGCATATATTGTTTCAGGGTTATAGTCCACCAAATGTTTGCAGAGTTATGCCTCTTTGAAAATTTCTCTAAACTTTTCATTTCTGGTTAACGCCTCCTACATTTTACATCAGATCAAGCTGAAACTTCATTTATAGTTAGACCATGATGTGGAATAGCGCATATTGTTTTGAGGTTACAGTCCACCAAATATTAGCAGAATTATGCCCCTAAGAAAATTTCTGTAAACTTTTCGTTTCCGGCTAACTCCTACAGTTTACATCCCCGATAAAGCTGAAACTTGATTTGTAGTTAGACCATGATGTGGAACAGCGCATATTGTTTCAAGGTTACAGTCCACCAAATATTAGCAGAGTTATACCCCTTTGAAATTTTCTATTAATTTTTCGTTTCTGGCTAAATCCTCCTATAGTTTACATCCGATCAAGCTGAAACTTCATAAATAATTACATAATGATATGGAGCAGCGCATGTTATTTTGAGGTTACAGTCCACCAAATATTGACAGAGTTGTGCCCCTTTGAACATTTTTATACACTTTTCGAAGCATATTATTTAGAGGTAATAGTGTGCAAATTTTATTTTAGTTAGATCATGATGTGGAGCAGTGCATATTGTTTCAAGGTTACAGTCCACCAAATATTAGCAGAGTTATACCCTTTTGAAAATGTCTATTAATTTTTCGTTTCAGGCTAAATCCTCTGACAGTTTATGATGATGTATTTTGAGGTTACAGTGCACCAGATATGCCGCTTTGAAAGTTTTTGTAAACTTTTCACAGTTCAGTTCAGTTTTCAGATTTTTAACGCTGCCGGGCAACCGAGTCACATAGAGGCAGCGCCAGATAAATCTGGATTAGTCTTACTGGACTACTGGGTTGGCTTGAAACGGTGCCTAGTTATAATTCATAACTAGGTCACCTCACCCAGACACGGAGTGCGTGCACGTCCAGACCTCGTGCGTGTCCAGACCTCGTGCGAGAGTAGTAGTCCAGCCTGTAAGTTGCAGAATTTTGACAGTCAGTCGAAAAATTTTGAGCTTTTAATCCCGCACCTAATGCATGTCAATTTCGACTGCGGAGTGCATTAGGTACTCAGCTCGATTCGTGCGAAAGTTTCAGACACTAGCCACATGTCAGTCTATCAGACGCCGGAGAAGGGTGCAAGGTGGGTGTCCTCACCCAGGAGCCGCGAGGTGTCCTCACCCAGGAGCAGAGGGGTGTCCTCACCCAGGTGCAGAGTGTCCTCACTCATAAAACTGAGAGGGTGTCCTCACCCTAGGACCTATTGGGTGTCCTCACCCAGGTCCGCATGCCACCAGTTGACCTACTTAGAGTAAGCCATGCCAAGGTAGCTTGGCGGCACGAGCCGAAGTAGTGGTGGTCCTCCACCATCCTCTAGGGGATCTCTACAGGATTCTTCCAAGCAGGTCTCTGGAAATTTTGAAATCTGAATCGGTCCAGCCGATGACGATGACGTCATCAATGAGCCCATTTCCAAAAAAAAATGTGTATATCACCTGTCACGAAAACTAATGACAATTGGCAGTCCTATAACTCCTTTTAAATAATACACCTCAACTCCGTTATCTGACGGAAGTCCGGGTACAACGAGCATGATCAAAGCTGGCGTCATCAATAAATACAGACAGGTATGTAAAAAGAAAGAAAGAAAAAAAAAAAAAAAAGAAAAAAAGGTTTTGTTGTTATTTCCACCTCCGCAGGGTTTTCCTAAACTATTATAAACAATTGATTCCCGTCTTGGATAAGCGCGAAGACGGCGGGAAACAGGAGAGACGGAACGAAACGACTTTCATGGACCTAATTAGGTCTAATAAAAAAGGCCTGTGCCACGGGCTGTTTTGCAGTTTTCAGTGTTTCAAGATTTAATCAGACTGCTTAAATTTTAAGCACTGACCAATCTTGCCTAGCGCAAGTGGTGCATTACTTATTTTTACTGTGAAATCTACCTTGAATTATACTCGATTGTTACGGCAATCAACAAAAAAAAAAAAAAAAAAAAAAAGAAGCAATCAATTATACCCAGATCAGACGCCGTTGTATGCGACATCTGATCAGGACGTACACGGTTTGGAAATTCATTTATCGAATCTGGGACCGACAAACCGTGTTGATAAAAACAAAAAAGAAGAGGAAGAAAACGGGTGCGTTCAAGCGGTGCATTCTTTTATCACTCTCAGTAAAGCGACCTTTGATCTTTTGGACACGCCGACTGCACCTGGATGATTTGCAGTCTCAGTGTATTCACACGTGTCACACAAACGGATTAATTATCAGACTACCGTTACTGATGATTCGTGTTAATCGCTTGTTTACCGCACAAAGGTCAGTGAAGTGTTGATTTTTTGACAATGTTTGGATAATGACGTAATTAATTTGTGCTAATTTTTTGGTTGCCGTTATTCAGCTGTCTCTCCAATATACATGTCAAATGACCGTTTAGAGCCTTTTAACTACCATAATATCGCATTTAAAAGGTGCGCGGACGTTGTCAGTTTGGAAAGACTTGACCGTTTGTGATTTTTTAGACATCATTGATTTGTGAAAATTGGTTGGTTTGGGAAATGTTGGACCGATTTATTAGCGTTTTGGGGTGTTTGAAATCGGTCCAGAATTCTTAATTTCGGTCCAGACCGGCTATTTTTCCGGTTTTCCCGAGCCCTGCTTCCAAGGTATCATACCAGTACGCCGTGTTCGTCTGTTGTATACGCTATTTGTCTCAATCTGCCTCTCCATAGTGGTGTACCAAGGATCATCGTAGAACTTGCTGGTGGGCCCTTTGGCGAGTAGCCAGTGCTTGTTCTCTCGCTGATATACGAAGTAAGCAGGAAGATCGATGTTGATTTCCTCGACTTCTCTGGGCTGTCTTGCTGCTTTTACAATGACCTTGTGGCTGGTGGCGTAGATATCCTGTAGGTCATACTTCTCATGCAGAGGGTATTCTTCCTCTATGTTGACATGGAAGTATTCCTTCGGCTGTCTTGTAGTCTTTGGTGACTTGGTTCTCGGCTTCTTTGGAGGCGGTGTTTCCGGAGAAAGAGGCGGTGTAGCTGGTCTCTGTATTGTAGGTGAAGGCGTGATCTGTGCTGTCTTTGGTGGTCTTTGCACTGTGATGGTAGCTGTGTCGATCTGTAATGTCTGCTGTGCTGGTGGTGTTGTCTCCTTCTCCGGCGTAGTTGGCTGTCGGCTTGCTGGAGGCGTCGGTCTGGTTATCGGACATCGGACGTCTGGCTGGAGCGGGCTGGCGAGGCCACTCGCCAGCAGGGGGTGTAGGCCGCCTCCTACTTTCAGCCCCCTTCTTGTCGAAATGTTGGTTAGTCGGTTTTCGGAAAGTCACTTCTATCTTAACTTGATCTTTCCCGTCTGCCATTCTCCATAATGGGGACCCATCAAACTTGTACTGTCTCAAGGCGTTGAGAAGTACTGCAGGTAATAAATCAGACATGGTTGGTTGATTGGTTATTCTCACGATGTTCACATCTCGGAGTACGAAGGTGGAATCATCTTTTCACAGCATATTGTTTAGTAGTAATAGTGTGCAAATTTTATTTTATAATAGGTATATTTTTTTGCAAATAACTAAAGTTATGGCCATATGGGCAAGTTATTATTTTTTTTTTTTTTTTACATCTTCTTTTATTAGATTTGCAAGGAAATGTGGCCATTATTAAATCTTTATAAATAAATTTATAAAATGATACAGAATTAAGAAGCTTGACTGATATCAAAACTTATAAATATAATTCTTTTTGGATTTTTTTTTTTTTTAATACTCTTCTGAGTTGGCTCCCTTGAAGAACAAAAATTAAATCAGTATAAAACAAGTTAAAGCTTTACTGAAAAATTTTCTTGCAGCATTTTTTTTTTTTTTTTTTTTTGGTTGTTTATTTTTGTTTTGTTATTGTTTGGTCTGATATTGAAGTAGAGGAAAAACAAGTCAGCCAAAAACTCATATGAGCTTATAATATAGCCATGCTTCTGTCATGTGTCTTCCGTCTGAAGACACTTCTCCTTAGAAGCAGCAAACTATTTTCCCAGGAGGGAGAAGTCACTTCTCCCTTAATTTCTAGGCCAGCTTGGACCCTTAGGTTACAGTTCACCAAATATCAGCAGAGCTATGCCCCAATGAAAATTTTTTAAATTTTTTTTGTAATTCCACTTACAGTTTATATCCAGAGCACTGAATTATAGAGGAGCCAGTTTATGTGCTACATCTTATTACTTGCCACAGGCGTATAATGCCCCGCTTGGCGGAGCTCTTGTTACGAAGTTATCTGCCCGAGACACGCCCATATTTTTGTTTCCGGATGATAACTTAAGTAAATAACAAGGCCTTTTAACCAAACTTGCTATATGCATTGATATTATCAAGATCTGGTTTAGGATTGTTATCTGTCCATTGATATTATCAAGATCTGGTTTAGGATTTATCTGTCCCTGCGTCATTTTCTTACCAGACATTTTCGCAATGATAACTTTAATACATAAACAAATAATTGCTGTGGCGGGGTATTATGCTTGCGGTGCTTTTATAGTTGTCTGAAAATACTTTTTTTTTTTTCCAAATGAAATTAAGCTGCCCCTAGTTTGCTATAAAATGCTTCTGAGGACTGTACAATAAAGTATTATAGGAGATAATATTGACTAAATATATAGTTTTCTAACTAGGCTATGTAGCAAAGTTAAGTCATCGGAGGTAAAAATGTTATCAATTAAATAGTGATTATAATTTAATTACTTTAAGAATTTTTTGGTATATTTGTATGTTTATGTATTTTTATGACAAGCATGTATATTTCTTTCACAATGAGTGCAGATTCTTCAGAGCCTCAGTGAGAGCATACATTATTTTAGAGTATCAGAACACTTATTCTGGTTAATTTTACGGACAATGTAATTATCAAAACAACAGTCTTGGACAATCAGTATGAAACAAAAGTGAAGCTCCTGTGATTTTTGTTACATCTAAAGTAGCTTTGGTATCAACCTTTAAAGAGTTAAGATGTCTGAATATTTAAGTACATTTAGGTATATTTCTGATTTCTTCATGAAAACATATATGTGAAATTTCATTAGAATTGTCTCACTGAGGTTGTCCAACTAGATTTATTTTCACGAAGAAATCAGCAAACTATGGATCTGAGTATTTTGAGAAATGTATGGAAATCAAAAAGTTTGTCTTGGCTAAATGAGTGACTGTGTCTATTAAAGACCAATTTAAGTATTTTCACTGTTTGTTGTTTTCTTTTCTCTTCTTACCTGGAAGCATCCGGGGGCCCTGTTATTCAAAACTAATAATGTTGTTAGTTACCGTTTCGTTAAAAATTTGATCATTAAATAAGGCATATACGCTAATACATGTACTTTTGCTGAAAAAATGTGAGTAGCTTTTGCATTTGCAAAAGCTACTCACATTTTATCAGCAAAACTACCTGTAAATTAGATATTGTACTTATTAGAACAGTTAACATTTTTACAACTAAGGAGCTTGTTAATCTAAACCTGCTTTGAACAACTGGGCCCAGGTTAAGTGGTTAGCATTCCCAACTTTGGATCACAAGGTTCTGGGTTTGAATCATGCTGGAGGCAGAATTCAGCTCATGACTGTACAGCACTTTATTGCAAAGAGCCTATCAGTAACACCCTTCCATCGTCTCGATATAACTAAACAATATTGAAAGGAGCGTAAAACACAAAGTCATCATCGCTTCCAGTATACAGGACAGACTTGATCATCACAACCTTATTATGCACAGGAAAATGGTCTGACTAGTCCTGAGTTAAGATAATTAAATATTCAACCTAATTACCACACTGTGGGCTTAGGTTTTTTAAATTGCTGGGAAAACTTGTAGTAAAATAGCTTCCTAACAAAGCTACATTTTAATGAAAGATAAGAATAGCACTTCATGAAAGGATTATAAATAGAGGATATTTACTCTTTTTCTCTGAATACCATAAATATTTTCATCGAGTGTAATGAAAACCATCAGTATTTTCACGAGTGTGAAGCACGAGTGAAAATTTGAATGTTTTCATTACACGAGATGAAAATTTTTATGGTATTCACTGAAAAAGAGTAAATTTTCTTTTTATTTTATTGTTTACACGCCAATGCACGTTTCTGACATAATAATTAATGTCACCAAGCAAAACATGAACGTTATGGCGTCGACGCTCAGTGCTTAACGCTGGAGAGACAAAAACAAAAAGTTTCGGCAAATCATAATCTTGATACCAAAATGTTCCTTACATTCTAACTAAGAAAATGCATACCAACACTTGATAGTTTAATTAAGAAACCAAGAAGTTAGAGTGATCAAAAATCTGAAGTGGAGGTAACATCCACTTTTGAAACAATGAAGAAAACCAAAGTCAACCAAAGCGAGCAGTGAAAATATAAATCGTATCAGTCACTAGTGAAATGATACGATATCATTTCACCAGTGATTGATACTTCTTTTATTTTCACCATATAGACACTGATTTCACAGCTAACAATAAAATAAATGATGCTTAATATGCTATGATCATCTTCTGATTTTCTTTATAAAAAATCATAGGTTCTTGGTTAGACTGGCTCCAGTCTCCAGTGACTAATTATTTCTCTCATAATCCTGTTTGATAATCCACTAAAATAAAACCAAAAAAATATTACTATAAAGGCTGGTCACTAGTGACCAGCTTTTATAGTCATGATATTACTTTGGTTTTATTTTGGTGGATTATTAAAAAGATTATAAGAAAAAAATATTTTGTCACTAGAGACTGGAGCCAGTCTAGTTCTTGGTATTCCATTGAGTACCCACAACATATGCATTTTATTGCTACTGCTTTAGCAAGCAGGAGGACAGGGATCATTTCCTGGCATTGGCATTGGCGTTGGCAGAGTTTTCATCGTCAACAATGTTGTCTGTGCATTTAGATCAGTTTCTCAAACACCAAGGCTAATGACACTTCACACACACACATGTGCCATGATGCACCCTGCCCACTGTCATAAACCATCACTGACTGACCTACTTTTTATGCTTGGCTGAACAGTGTTTAGTATGTCCTTTTAGCTCCAATGTTAAGTCTGTGTGTTTAACTCCATTTCTCAAAACACCAATGCTTCTAGGCTAATGAAACTTCATATACACATCTGCCATATGCACCCTGCACACTGCCATCAACTGTTTGAACTAGATCTACTTTTCATGCTGCTTGGCTGAATAATGTTTAGTATATGCATTTAGCTCTGTTTCTCACACTGAGGCTATAGGCTAATGAAACTTCATACACACATCCACTATGACACACCCTGCCCACTGCCATCCACCATTACTGACCTTGACCTACATATCACGCATGGCTGAACAATGGTTAGTCTGTGTGGTCAGCTCTGTTTCTGGAATGTGGCATCATATAAACATTCCCCATGACACACTCTGCCCAGTGCCATCGGCTGTTACTGACCTTGACCTACTTTTCATGCTTGGCTGAACAATGTTCAGTCTCAGTCAGTCCATTTAGCTCTGTTTCTTGAACATCTAGGCTTCTACGCTAACTTAATACCCCTATCCACAATGATGCACCCTGTCCACTGCCATTGACCATTTCTGACCTTGACCTTTTCACGCTTGGCTGAACAGTACATTTAGCTCAGTCTCTGGAACACCGAAGCCTCTTCACTGATGAAACTTCATAAACACATCTGCCATGACACACCCTGCCAACTGCCATCAGCTGTTACTGACCTTGACCTACTTTTCATGCTTGGCTGAACAATGTTCAATCAGTGCATTTAGCTCTGTTTCTTGAACATCTAGGCTTCTACGCTAACTAAATACCCATATCCACAATGATGCACCCTGTCCATTGTCATTGACCATTTCTGTTGACTGAACAGTACATTTAGCTTAGTCTCTGGAACACTGAGGCCTCTTCGCTAGTGAAACTTCAAAAACACATCTGTCATGACGCACCCTGCCCACTGCCATCAACTGTTACTGACCTTGACCTACTTTTCATGCTTGACTGAACAACAATATTTAGTCTGTATGTTAGCTCCATTTCTCAAACATGGGGTTATCTAGGCTAATGTAACATATTTTAGCCGGCCTCGGTGGCTCATTTGGATGCGCCGCCCGACTGGAGACCAGGAGGTCGCGGGTTCAACCCCCACCGAGGTCGGTAACATTCTTTCGTGGAGATTGATCATGAAATATTTTCTACGGTCATTCTCTCCTTTCTGCTGATTCAAGAAGGCCAGTTGTCAGTTTCTGGCGAAAGAATGTGCACAATACTGGTTAACCGCTTAGAGGACTAAGCCTGCCCAGTAAACGTGTGGTTAGGTAAACTGACCCCATTGGGTTGACTGGGCCGTAAAACCTCAACACAAACAAACAAACATCATACACACATCTGCCATGATACAGCCTATCCACTACTGTTGACCTTTTTTGACCGTGACCTACTTTTCACAACTGGCTAAACAGTGCATTCAGCTCCATTTTGTTAACACCCTGGCCTATACGCAAATTAAACTTCATACATGTACATCCACCATCATGCATCCTGCCCAGTGCTGTAAACTGTTACTGACTTTGACCTCTTTTTCATTCTTGGCTGAACAATGTTTAGTCTGTGCGTTTATCTCTATTTCTTGAACACCACCAGCAGTCACGACATAGCTATTTGGTGAATTTCTTGTGTAAAGAAGTAGGTAAAAATACATGAGCTGTAACTGGAAGAATACAAAACTGCTTGACTGTGTGCTTAAAGGGATATGTGCAGTAATCGGGTTGAATATGGTAGGTGTATTATTTTCTGGTGTATCTGGTTATAATAGAGATTTATGAATAAAATGAGTGTTTGGATCATGGTTTGCACCAGCCATTTGTAACTCCATGTGGCTGGAATAGGGTCCTCATCACATGCAAGCAACCCAGCCCCAGATCAGTCTGCATATCTACTGCTTAAAGTCATTGGATAGTGGAGGATATATCAACAGACAGCAGAGGCTCCCATCGGATTCATAACTCCAGATAAAGTACTTTTCAATTCATTTTAAATTGCCCCTCTTTGCAAAATTGTTAACTTCATTGATGAGGATAGATAATAGATTAATATCTAATTATAATTATTTATTATTATTATTATTATTTTTTTTTTTTCTGTTCAAGTTTTAGAACATATATTATTAGGGGTATTGAGAAAGTAGTGGAAGTTTATTATGCAGAACACTGAGAAGGTAGTGGCAACTGGCATATTAATCAGTATAAGACTCGTAAGATAAAAATGTCTACTACAGTCCTTCAAAGTACTCTCTGTGCACTTGAACATGCTTTTCCAGATATTTAATCAAAGTAGGAAAAGAAAATGCTTCTTCAGGTATGTTTAATGTCCTAGAATTTTGAACACTTTATTCCATACCTTTGTGCCTAATTTTTGCTTTTTATGCAGTTGTTTCTAAAGATACTTAGTGAAATGAAAACAGTGTAGGCCCTGATCAGACTGCTTCTTCAGTAGCAGTCTTATCTGAGTGCACTGTTTACATATGCCATTTTGTCAGACACTTTGGTGTACAAAAAAATTTAGTACATTTACCATACACAGTTTATGCACACAAAAAGTGCACTACTCACTGCATGATGTGACTGGAAATAAGCGCATATAATTATATTCCAGCTGAAATATTCATGCAATCTGATCTGAATCATCACTGCATGCTTTTTGGATAGCCAAGGATACAAAGTTTCTTCATGCAGACAGCAAAGCCTCTCATCAGACTGCATGGGAGCACAGGCTGCTCTGAGTCATCCTTGGGCACAAATGTCAGAAGTTACTTTTCCTCAAGACGTGGCTCAGTCCTTGATATTGAGATTTAATCACAGGGAGGAAGAGCAGGGCTATAGGGTGTGGCAGAGTTTTACATGATGCTCCTCTAAATATTTAAGCCAGATATATTAGACAATGGGTCAGTAGTGTACCAAGCATCTTTCTCTTCTGTTATCTTTACAGCATCAACATCCCTTTCCAACATAGATAGTTACCAGGCACCTTCCTTTACTATTGTCTTATAGCAGCAACATGCTGGGGAAAGGCAAGAGTATGTTAACTGACTGGCTCATCCTGACCTTAACAGTGTTGACTGGGCAATGAAACTCAAACTTCAGTCAGAACATGGTGCACCCCTTGCATGAAACAGCATCAATCAAAAGACTGATACAAAAACTAAAAGCGAAAAAATCATTTTGTGGATCGTTAGAATTCAGAGCAATTTCTACTGCGCTGGTGTGCATTTTGATAAATGCAGATACAATTTAAATTACCAGTAACACTAAAACATACAAAAGCTCAGCTCCATGGTGCAGTCGGTACTGAGTCTGACTGCAAATCTAAGTGACATAAGTTCAAATCCCAGCTTCGTCATTTAACTTTTGTGGAGATGAAATCATTTCCACACTCATTGTCTCCATTCCGCTGACTCAAGAAGGATAGTTATCAGTGTAAGATACTAACATAAGTATGTGGGCAAGTACTGGTTAACTGCTTAGAGGACTAAGTCTACCCCGGTAAATGAGTAGGTTAACTAACTGGCTCAACATGGCATTAACAGTGTTGACTGGGCCTAAAACCCCAACTCAAACAATTATACAAAAGAAACAGTCATAAACAGTAGCATAGGTGAAGAAAACAATCATATAAGTAAATACTGAATTGTATTGTGTTAAGACCCATTCCTGTGCACAATCTCCATTGATATGTTTTACCAGTAGATAGTCTCACTTTTTAAACGACCCCTTTATACATTATAAAAGCTAGAACTTATTGAGCAAGGGACTTAACTCTAATTAGATTGTGTATATGAAAACTTCCTGGTTCATCAAAACATGAAAGTTCAAACAAGGAAGTACTCCAGTCCCATGAGATTTATTCTATATTCATCTTCCAGAATAGAAAAGAAAGTAAAGAACTAACAGTGAAAGCTTCTGAAGTTAAATTGATACTTGTCTTTGAAAAGTTAAACAGTGTTAAATGACAGTTTGATTTGTTTTTAGAGTTTGACAACTTTTTTTTGCAACTTGATCTGTTGATTTTGTTTACCACTGTCTAGAGTGATATTGACTGGTGCCAAGTAAAATGAATAACTGCACATAACCTGGCCAGAGCAGCTTTAACAATTTAATTGTTACACCATGGAGGTAACAGAGGTAATTTTAATCTTGTATTATTTTATATATTCCCTCCATAGCTCTAGATAAGCTGTTTTTTTGTTGTTTTTTTTTTGTTTGTTGTTGTTTTTTCCTACTAAAAAAGTATGGATATTTTCTAATTCTCAACAAAACATAACTTGTAGTATTGGCTCACCAAAGTGCTTCTAATGAGTACCCACAATATTTGTATTCAGGAGAAATAATAATTCTATATCCTCCTCTTATCTAGAGCTATGAAGTATCTTTTTTTTTTTTTTGCTGTTTTACATCTATATAATTTTGTCCCCCTTAAACCCCACATTTATACAGTAAAACGGGTTTACAGGGGTCTACATTATTTTTCTTATTTCTGTTCAAAAACATAAATTGTAGGTACTCGTTAGAACTGCCTCAGCAAGGCAGTTCTAATGAGTACCCCCAATCTATGTTTTGAAGAGAAATAAAAATGTCAGAGTTTTTTATTTGAAAATTTTCAGTGTTTGGAGGTGAAATTTTCTATATATTTGAATAGGCGTGTTTTCGTAATGTATATAGTGATCGACCTAACTGCCAACTTCCAGATTTCTGTAGGCTTTAACGTATTTCTATCTATAGTCTATCTATGTATTTTCGAACACCCTCTTTTGAGTATTATGTGGAATTTGGTTTGGTGCTCCAATTCAAGAATAAAAGAAAGTTAAGGTTAAAAGTGTGATACTGGCAGGCCCGTCACCTGGTACCGGAAAGTGGTCCGGCGGAGGTTAGCGGCGAGTGCTGAAGGCACGAGAGGGGGGAGAGCACGAGAGGGGGATTCCCCCCTCTCATAAGGGGGGGGGGGGGGTTCGGGAGATTTACCCCGAGAAAATTTGTGAATTATCGACGCCTGTATGTGCGTTTTACTGCATTTTGGAAGTTTTTTTGGGGTGGTGGGGGGCAGAATTTTAGTCATTTTGGCCAAGAATTTAGCCAGTTTAACATACACAGAATAAACATAAGACTTTGGCAAATCTTAAACAACTATTTCGACCCCTCTGTGGGTCTCATCAGGCGGTGTTACTTTCGATAGAGTTTAAGGATTAAGAATATTCTTGCATTTAAAGTCAAAAAGTTTTATACATAACTTGCTGACCGACATGTTCTTTGATTTAGAATAATTAGAAAAATAGATTGAGGGGATTTAAACTTTCTTCTGTGGCGCTCTTTAATTCATTCTGGATCAAAGCTCAACGAGTTTATCATGTTTTTGATATATCATCTATTGATACTAATCCTTTAATATAATGAATTAAATCAAACAGGTGTCATAATAATGATTGCAGTGTTTGGCACGACATATGACTGTTTTGTTTTCACACCTTGGACAGGCTTACAGGTGAAACGAGCCACAAGCGTTATTGATAATTGCATTAACAAAGCAGGCATTAAATGCAGCACTTTTAATAATGCCATTAAACAATTCCACAAACAGAGAGTAAGCACAACAGAAAAGGCTGAAAAAAAAAAAAAAAAAGTGGTACGGTTGAAAGCATGCTCGGCCAAAAAAGTGGTCCGGCGCTTGCCGAACCTACCGGACCGCCAACGACGGCCTTGACTGGAGAATGAAAAAAAGTGAGATAGTGTTAGTAAAGTAAGAAAATTAAAATCAGGATAAAAAAACTGTTTCTGGCTTTAGGGAAGGAATGTGTGACCTTACTGACTGCCTGTTTGAAGGAATCAAGATCAGAAAGTTTGATGACATCTTGTGGCAGTTTATTCCATGAGATGATAGACATCAGATAGAAGGAAGATGAAAGTAATTTGCAGCAGCAGCACGGAAACATACCTATAAAAGTTTTACCCCCTTAAACCCACTTTTATGTAGTAAAACTGGGGTTTACAGGAGTATACATTATTTTTCTTATTTCTGCTCTAAACATAGATTGTGGTACTAGTTAGAACTGCCTCAATGAGACAGTTCTAACAAATACCCACTATCTATGTTTTGGGCAGAAATATGAAAAATAGCAGAATTTTTTTCTGAAAATTTTTATTTTTTGATGGTAAGATTTTCAGTATATTTGAATAGGCGTGTATTCGTAATGGTATGAATCTGCCTATATGAAAGAGAATGCATGTCGGCCATTGTGGCGACTGAGTCACATAGGATGCTTAGTATATGTTGGCAACCGGGGTGGCAACAAAAGCGTATACAATTTTGTAAAACATAATCAGCCTGACATCATTTCATCTCTGTTCGAAAGACCGCCAACCCAGGTCATGTAACATTTCAGTCACACTGTCATATGAGGAGTAGTTTAACTTAATGCAGTGGGCAGTGCATCTTTGCATCGTCTCAATTCTGTTAATGTTTGTTCCAGTAGATGAGCTCAACACTGTGGAAGCATATTCCAACTGTGGGTGGACAAGTGTTTTGACATTTTTATTAAATAACTATGAAAGCATTACGGAATCAACAAAAAGTTTGGATGAAAAGTACACATTTGTAGTAGTCTCATGCTTATTTTATAGTTTTTGATATATTATCTGGAGGAGGTTTGAAAATGAAATTCTGTCTACATTGTACACCCATGTAGTTACACTTGACTATTGAGTGAGGAGAGGCTTTTGTCGAGACAACAATTAGAAACAACAGACAGTAAGAAAAATTGGGATAGTTAAAAGAAGTGCAGTTTGGTCAGCTGTGTTTTTGCCTCTTCATCGCAGTTAGAGTGACTGCAGTTAGCACTCATTAGTGGGTACTTGTAATTGAAGTGTTCTTGCAAGCTGATTAAAGCTGATTAAAATTTACCTGAAATTCTTAGAATTTATGCAGAATGGAACAAATTATTGTCTGACATGTCCAGTATCCAGATGAGTGTAGCATAGACTGCTACTGCACAGAACATACTACATAGATTTCAGGGCCCAGTTGTTCAAAGCTAACGATGTCGTTAGTTAACGATTCGTTAAAATTTACATCGAGTGATACGCAAATATGCTGAAATTTTTTGCTGAAAAAATGTGAGTAGCTTTTGCAGTGCAAAAGCTACTCACATTTTTTTAGCAAAAAATATCAGAATATTGTATATTGAATCCGCTAAAACAATTAACGAAATGACCCTTAACGAGCTCGTTAAGCTAACAAAGCTTTGAACAACTGGGCCCAGATTGACTTGAAAATTCACTCTTTGTAAAACACTCTATACTCTTACTTTTATTTTTTCTTGAGGAAAGACTTTGTCATGTCATTCGATTCATCTCTTATTTGATGATCTGGTAATGTGTCTAAAAGATGCTGAGAGACCAACACACGGTCAAACAATTTAATAAGGTATAGTCGGCCTCTGTGGCTCACTTAAAACTCTGATCAAACAGTTTAATGAGGTATTGTTGGCCTCAATGGCTCAGTTGGATGCACGTCAGACTGGTGATCAGGAGTTTGCAGATTCATTCTCTGCCTGGTCGGCAACATTATTTCGTGGAAATTAATCAGGAAATATTTTCTATGGTCTTTCTCTCCTTTCCACTGATACAAAAAGGACAGCTGTCAGTTTCTTGCAAAAGAATTTGCACAATAATTGTTAACCACTTAGAGGACTAAGCCTGCCCAGTAAAAAGTGTGGTTAGGTAAACTGACAGTGCTTGACATAACCCCAGTGGGTTGACTGAGCTGTAAAACCACAACACAAACAAACATTAGCTATTTTTGACTGGTAAGTTTCTGTGAAATTTTGTATAGGAATGTGATATCTTCTTGTAACAGCAGGTCATGGTCCAGTTAATTTTTTTTTTTTTTTTTTTTTTTATTCAAGCTCTTAAGTGATTATAATGTAGGGAAGGTTTGGCATTTCATCAAAGTCAGTTGTGCTTCTGTCAGTTATGAGACAATTTCATAAAACGTCAAAATCTGTTTTCTGGGAAAAACAAGAAAAATATTTCAAAATGTCATCAGCTGAAATTTTTAATCCAGCATGCTAAGCATTAACAAGATGTTCCTATTGAATAAAATGTTAAGTCTGCTCTGCTGAATAATTTTTTTTACCATATTTACCCAAAGTATTTGGATAGATAGCCATGAACCATTGTGTAGACCCAGATCAGATGCCACATCCTGTGGCAGCTGATCAGGATCTACATTGTTTGCCATTCAGCCAGCACACATCAAAATGTAGTACAAGAGAGTTGGTGCAACATGCAGTACCAGTGCTCTAGATAAGAGTTTGATGCAAAGCGTATTTTACCCCCTGCTTTTAAGGTCAATGCTTAAATGCCCATTGGCAATGCTTAATTCTTAAAGCAAAGTGTAGCATACAAAATCTTAACTTTTCCAGAGAAAATAAAGCTTGGTATTTGATGTGAATTGTCTGCTATGCAGACAATTCATATCAAATGCCAAGCTTTATTTTCTCTGAAAAAAAAATAAGAAAAAATCTAGAAATGTATTTGTCATTAGTGCTTTAAGGGTTAAAGTTAAACCCTTTCTGATCTACTGTACTGCTAATGCTCACAAAAGAATCAGTGTGAGGGAAATTGCCTTTTTATTTAGAAGATGTAAAGTTCACTGACAATAGTACCCACTAAATTTGATTTCAATGCTGAAACACAAAATTTCATTGAGTATTTTTACCCCCTCAACTTCAATTTCAATGCTGATTTTCAAAAGATCAATGCTGAAATACCCTTTACTCCCTCTTATCTGGAGCTCTGAGTACAATAGAGTAGGTCTGATTTTTTTTTTCAGACAAGTATGGTGAAGAGTTAAGGTGTCCAAATACTGAGGATAAATATAGTATCGGTCTGCATTTTTTCTTTGCCTTGTAAGAACTTGTGTGGGTGTGTGCTTTTTAAAATTTAGCATGCTTGATACTCTGAGGCTTAATAATAAATTCACAGACAGCATTTTGAAATGCACTTCTTATTTTTCCCAGGAAATAGGCTTAGACATTCCTTGGAAATTGTCTCCTTAGAAGACAATTTGCATGAAATGTCGAAACCTATTTTTTGGTAAAAAGGAGAAAAACATCATCAGTTTGTTATCTGCTGAGTAAAGGTTTAAGGAAAAGAAGCTTTTGGATCCCTAATGAAACTCCAGTACTAAATGAGCTGTGTCATGGCTGTGGTAAGATAAGAGGGATGGTAAATATTCTAAATGTTGCCAACAGAAAAAAAAAAATAATGAGATATAAATGTAGTAGCTCTCTTCACATATAACTTATAGCATTACATGTATATAACATAATTTTATTTCAGTAATCCAGGCTTCCAGCCCATGATATAATATATATACACATCAGAAGGCTTTGAGTGACATATAATCACATTATGGTAATACAATATCTGTAACCAAATCATAATTTATGCATTATTCAATATAGAGGTCCTTAAACAGATCTATGGAAGTTCTAGTGAGATTCTACTTCATATATCTTCATGAAGAAATAAGAAAAAAAAATGCTTTTTAGTAAAACCAAAAAAACAACAAAAACATCTGAACAAGAAGCTTCTTATATGCCACTTACATCTGAAACAATGAATAATTCTTTTGCTGCTTTGTAACCACAGATCAGGTTTGATGCTACTGCCTTGCATGCTGGGTAAAATTTTCAGCAGATGACATTTTAAAATATCTTTCTTATTTTTTCTCAGAAAACAGACCTTGATA
The DNA here is from genome assembly GCA_964016985.1 of Anodontia alba. Lineage (NCBI taxonomy): Eukaryota > Metazoa > Mollusca > Bivalvia > Lucinida > Lucinidae > Anodontia > Anodontia alba. The sequence continues at coordinate 86,571,180 of OZ024825.1, read as the reverse complement.
TTTGATGCAAATTGTCTCCTTAGGAGACAATTTGCATAAAATATCAAAGTCTATTTTCTGAGAAAAATAAAAAAATGCCGAGAGAGTGTAAAGGTTAAAGTGAGGTGCCTGTTGACTAAATGATGGCAAATACCAAAACCATTAACTCACTGCATGATAAGTTAACTCTTAACCCTTAAAGCGCCAATCACAACTGCAGCAGACAACATTTTGAAATATATTTCTTTAGTTTTTAAAAGAAAACAAGTCTTGATATTTCATGTGACTCACAGACGATTCATATGAAATATCAAGACTTGTTTTTTGTTGTTTTTTTTAAAAATTAAAAAAATAAAAATAAATGTCGTCTGCTACAAATTTTGCTTTGGCGCTTTAAGGGTTAAAGTACTAATCACAATTGCAGCACACAATATTTTGATTTTTTGTTTTATTATTATTATTTTTCGGAGTAAAAAAGACGTGACATTAATACATGTGAATCATCCACTAGTCAGACAATTCACATGGAAAACAAAGTCTTATTTTCCCTGAAAAATAATAATATTAAAATAATAATAATAATAATAGAATGTTGTCTGCTAAAGTTTTGCTTAGCAATTTAAGGGATTTTTGATTTTTCATGTGAATATAGCCTTCTCAGGAGAAAAAGTGATATAAAATTACTTAAAATGTCACACACAACAGAAAGTTTTTTTTTTTTTTTTTTTTTGTCTCTTGAATTCACCTACAGCATGAAAGAGAAAGGAAAAGATGGCATTCAAAGCCTTCCCATTTTTCATACCATGCATTCTCTTTGCCTGAATACACTATAAATGTCAGAATTTGATTGGTTTTTGTGGTCCACTTGATAGCCCTACCATCTTTTCACCTGTTTTCTTTTAACACTTAAAGTGCTATGGGCAAATTCAGCAGACGACAAATTGATGATACTTTTCTTGTTTTTCCGAGAAAATAGGATCTGACATTTCATAAAAATTGTCCCCTGTCCTAAGGAGACAGTTTGAATGAAATGCAAATCATATTTTCTGGGAAAAGTATTTCAAAATATTGTCTGCTGAAATTTTTACCCAGTGTGCTTAGCATAGCTGCTGGTAACAGATAGCAGACAACGAATGAATCTGTAACTTTTTTTTCTCATATATACGTAAGCACAGCTATAGATAGAGCACCTTTTGCAACCTAAAAGTACTTAAAATGTTTCTTATTTCTCATTGAAAACATATATTGTAGGTACTCATTAGAAGCACCACAGAGAGGTGCTTCTAATGAGTACCAACAATGTATGTTTTCAATGAGAAATAAGAAAAATATTAATCTGATACCTCCTATTATCTGGATCCATGAATTGAGTGACTTTTTCTCTATATATAAGAGAAATAGCATTATTCTGAGTATCAGATATAATCCTTGGACTTGAAGATGCAGCATATGCTCTCTCTCTCTGTCTCTCTGTCTGTCTGTCTGTCTGTCTGTCTCTCTCTCATTGACCAAATCAATGGATATCTGTCTGTCTGACTGATTCTCTGTCTGTCTGTTACTGCCTTCCTGATTGCCTGTCTGCCTATCTATCTATCTATCTATCTATCTGTGTGTCTGTCTGTCTGTTGATCGATCAATCGATCTATCTATCTATCTATCTATCTATCTATCTATCTATCTATCTATCTGTCTGTCTGTCTGTCCGTCCGTCCGTCCGTCCGTCCGTCCGTCCGTCCGTCCGTCCATCCATCCATCCATCCATCCATCCACCCACCATCCATCCATCCATCCATCCATCTATCAATCTATCTATCTGTCTGTCTATCCATAGAGAGACAGACAGAGTCTTACAGAGGAAGAGGAGAGAGAGAGAGAGAGGGAGAGAGAGAGAGAGAGAGAGAGAAAATTTAGCTACTGACTTAGCACTACATGATCAGAATTCAGAATAACTGGTGCATAATAACAACATTCATTTACTGTCATAAATCTTTTAATTAAGACACTGTTTGGCAGATGGTTGGCAAATGATACACATGTTTACCTGTGTTTTTACAATTAACTTAAACATTTGGTTTATATCAGATTCTGATGGAACTTTTCTGCAGAGAATGATTTTTATCTTTAACACTGACAACCCTATTTAAGTTTGTGTATTCAGTCAGACAAGCATGAGCAAAAGTGTAGACCCTGATCAGATGCCACAGAATGTGGCATCTGATCAGGGTCTACAATGTTTGCCACTTATCTAGTAGGTTTTAGAAACATCAAGGGGTAGTAAAGTGGATTTGTTCAAAGTTTAGGACAAAAATGTTAAGGTTTAAAGGTGTCTGCATAATTAGGTAAATACAGTATAAACTAGAGCAAGTCGATGGCATGCCATCGCATATCCCCACGCCAGCGCCATCGCATATCTCCACGCACATCGAAATTCCAAATGCGTTCCTCCAGTCCTCATCCATACGGCTATTATCTATGACAGTTTCAAGGTTCTAGCTCAAAAAGTCTCAGAGGAGGGGTGACAATAAAAAAAAAAAGGACCCAAAATCCTACTTTTTATCTCTAGTGATGCACCCCCCACCCCCCACCCCACACATGCCCCCGGGACAAAATTTTTGCACCACTGTATTCTACTCTTCATAACCTTTGATTCAATATGCAACATGACTATGTTTGTATAAAATGGATTTTGGACCCTTCGGGGCCACACCTTCCTGGCCCTGCCCCCAGGGCTTACATCAAAATTCCAAATGTGTTCCTCCAGTCCTTATCTATAGGGCTATTACTTGTGACAGTTTCATGGTTCTAGCTCAAAAAGCCTAAAAAAAGGGAGCTGAAATCCTACTTTTTGACCTAGTGACCCCCAGACATGTCCCCAGGACAAAATTTTTGCACCACTGTATTCTACTCTTCATTACCTTCGATTTGATATGCAACATGACTATGTTGGAACAAAATAGATTTTGGACCCTTCGGGGGCCACACACCCCTGGCCCTGGCCCAAGGGGTTACATCAGAATTCCAAATGTGTTCTTCCAATCCGCAACTATAGAGCTATCTCCTGTGAAAGTTTCAAGATTCTAGTTTAAATGGTCTAGGAGCAATGGTGTGACATTACAGACCAATGTATGGACAGACGGGGGTATCACAATATCCCCGCGATAGAAGTAGTACCATATTTTCCCTAATAACCACACTGTATGCTTAGGTTTCTCAAAATTAGTGGAAAAAAGAAAACTTTTAGCAAAATATCCATCTAATAAAGTAGTGCTGTATTCATTTAATAACTGCACTGACCAAATTACTGGAAAAACTTGCAGTAAAGTGGCACCTGAAAGGTTTATACAGGAGCTAATTTTGATATAACTCCTGGGATATAACCTTACTTTTTGTTGTCTAAAAATACTACACTGCAGCGCCGTTATAACGCGGTCGTCGGGAGCCATGAACACTGACCGCGTTATACGTGGTCCGCGTTATACTGAACCGTTTTTTAATCTGGAAACTGGGTGGGTTTGTCATAACCCCACCCACTTGCACCACTGCAGGTTCCTCCAGTTATTATGAGATATTACACATTACATGTATGTTATATTGTATTTCCAAATGAAGTTTGCTATAAAAAAAATGCTTCTGAGGACTGTGCAATAAAGTATTATAGAAGAAAATATTGTCTAAGTAGATAATTTTCTAACTAGGCTTCATAGCCAAGTTAGGTTAAGGGAGGTAAAATGTTATCAATTAAATTGTGATTAAAATCTAATTACTTTAAAAGTTTTTGGTATACAGTCAAACCTGTCTTAAGCAGCCACCCATGGGAAGCTTAAAATCTGGCTGCTGAAGGCAGGTGGCTGCTTAATACAGTTCAAATATATAGGTATATGAATTTTGGGGCAACTTTCCTCTGGCTGCTTAATACAGGTTGGCTGCTTAATAGAGGTGACCACTAACACAGGTTTGACTGTATTTGTATTTTTGTGTATTTTTATGATAAGCAGGACTGGTATATTTCTTTCACAATGAGTGTGCATATTCTTCAGAACCTCAGTGAGAGCATTAATTGCACATCAGAAATTAAATTTTACGGACAATATAATTATCAAAACAATACTCTGGGAAAATCAGTTTGAAACAAAAGTGAAGCTCCTGCGATTTTCGTTTTTCATTACATCTAAAGTAGATCCGGTGTTAGCCTTTATTAAGGGCTTACTTCAAAGAAAGATCAGGAGAGGACTTCCTTTATGAATATCGCTTCTGCAGTTTTGTATTTTTTTCTGAATTTCTTTATTAAAACATATGCTATTGTTACTCATTTGTATTGAGGCAATACAAATGAGTACCAACAGTATATGCTTTTATAAAGAAATGGATAAAAATATACAGGCTGTTATCTGTTTGGTACATGTAATGATAAAAACCTAATCAGACACCCTTGAATTGGAAATGGACATGTCTGAAGAGATGAGGTAGGAGATTCCACTGGGCATAAATATAAAATGGGTTAATTAGTCATTTTACATGAGGTAATTAGTCTTCATCCTCAATGTGGCGTCATTGGATTTTGGTGAAAATACATATATATACCAGAAAATAGTTTCTTTCGTGGAGATTGATCATGAAATATTTTCTACGGTCATTCTCTCCCTTTCGCTGATTCAAGAAGGGCAGTTGTCAGTTTCTGGTGAAAGAATGTGCACAATACTGGTAAACCGCTTAGAGGACTAAGCCTGCCCAGTAAACGTGTGGCTAGGTAAACTGACCACGCTCGACATGACCCCATTGGGTTGACTGGGCCGTAAAACCTCAACACAACAATACCAGAAAATAAAGTTAAAAAGATGGCCAACCAGCCTCTGTGGCTCAGTCAGATGCACGTCCGACTGGTAATCAGGAGGTCACGGGTTGAATCCCTGTCGGGTCTCAGTCAGATGCATGTCCGACTGGTAATCAGGAGGTCACAGGTTCAATCCCTGTCGGGTCTCAGTCAGATGCAAGTCCTACTGGTAATCAGGAGGTTGTGTGTTCAATCCCCTCCAGGTCTTGCTACAATCTATTGTTGATCAAGAAATATTTTCTATGGTTATTCTCTCCCTTTCACTGAGTCAAGAAGGGCAGTTGTCAGTTTCTGGCAAATGAATGTGCACAAGTACTTGTTAACCACTTAGAGGAAGAAGTCTGCCCAGTGAAAGTGTGCAGGTAAATTGACTGCCTCAGCATGGCCTTAATAGTGGACATTAAACTCAAAACAAACCCAATTAAAAAGCTGCTGTAACCAATCCTATTTTAACTTTTGCCATTCTCTGTTCAGATTCAGCAGACAACATATTGATGATATTTTTCTTATTTTTTCCAAGTAAGTAGACTTTGACATTGCCTGAAATTCTGCCTTTTTCTTGGAAAAAAAGGAAAAATATTTAAAAATTTCATTTGCTGAAATTTTACCCAGCATGCTAAGCACTAACTGAATCAATGATTTTGCTTCATTGCAGCCTTATTATTAACCTTTACCACTCTATGGGAAATTTCAGCAGACAGCATATTGATGAACTATTTTTTTTTATTTTTCCCAGAAAATTGGCCTTGACATTTCATGCAAATTGTCTCCTCAGAGACAATTTGCATGAAATGTCAAGGCCTATTTTCTGAGAAAAATAAGAACAACCTTTCAAAATGCCGTCTGCTGAGTTTTTTACCCAGCATGCAGAGCGTTAAGGAGGAGGATATACATCGCAAGCTGTCAGTGCAGTATCATCTGTTTGATATGACATTTTGTAGCAAAGACATTGATAAATACTAATTACATACATGTATATAGTGAAACAGTCCTCTAGTAACATATTTACACCAAGCGTGAGGCATTCCTAGAGTGAATTTGTTTGTGTTGAGGTTTTATGGCCCAGTCAATCCAATGAGGTCATGTTGAGTACAGTCGGTTTACTTAACCACACTTTTACTGGGCAGGCTTAGTCCTCTAAGCAGTCAACCAGTACTATGCACATTCTTTTGCAGAAACTGACAACTGCCCTTCTTGAATCAGCAGAAGGTAGAGAATGACTGTAAAAAATATTTCAGGATGAATCTCCATGAAAGAATATGGCCAACCTTGCGGAGATCGAACCAGCAACCTCCTGATCACCAGTCGGATGCATATTCAACTGAACCACCAAATGAGTTTGATTTTATGAGTTATTAGTATAATACATGTATAGACTATATCATGCCAAAACATAAACATGCATGTGCACTCACATCCACTCACAAACATACACAAGATATACTTATGAATTAATAAATGAATAATAGTGCATGCATGCGCAGTGGTTGGAGTCAACATTATCCAGTTATAGTAAAGCTTCAATGGCTTAGTACCATTAAAGTATAAAACTTAGTTATAGTCAAGGTGGGGCAGGGGGAGTGTCTGGGAGGAGTGGTTAGTGCTCTCAACTTTGGGTCATGAGGTCCCAGGTTCAAAGCCGGCCAGAGTCGGAATTCAGCTCATGATTGTGTGGGGAATCCAGATATATCCTGTCAGCAAACAGTGTAGATCCAGATCAGCTGGCTTCTGAAGAATTTGTATCAACAAACTAGATTAACCCTGAAGTTGCCAAGAAAAACTACATCTGAAAATGTCATCTGTTCATGTTGTCTGCTGCATCTTCTTGCAAACTTGTCAAACATACTTTTTGCATATAGGCAAACAGTATGGACCCAGATCAGACTGCTTGCTCTGGGTCCACACTGTTTGAAACAATCACTTTTAAAAGTAAACGACAGAAGACAAAGCAGATGACAAGTGTTGTGTCTGGCATCTTAAGAATCGAGTAACCTGATTGCTGAAAATTAGAAGTGGGCAGAGCGAGGAGCTTCATGTTTTCATGAAGAAATAAGAAAAATGTCGGTACTTTTCAGTTGAAAAACGTCCCTAATTTCATAGGTCTTCATAAGAGTAAGTATCAGGTAAATAGTTTTCTTATTTCTTGAAGAAAACATGTTGTGGGTACTCACTTACATATAGGCCTTTTACTCATAGCTACAGATAAGAGGGGGTATCGACATAATATTTTTCTTATTTCTCCATGAAAACATGTTGTGGGTACTCATTAGAAGTGCCTCAGTGAGGTGCTTCTAATGAGTACCACAACATATGTTTTTATGGAGAAATAAGAAAGATATCAGCATTTTTTGGATGAAAAAAGAGCCTTATCTGTTTTCTCATGTTGTCGCAATAAGCCATGAAATGAAATGTGATAGCCTTGATTAAATACCTGATCGGTGTACACTATGGTCAGTCTCATTATGGCAGCTGTAATATATGGTTCTAAAGGATTATTGCGACAAATCGGTTATTGCATGTTTTGAATTTCTCGTCTGATGGCTCGAAATTTAAAACTATGCAATAACCTATACTTGGCATTCATATATAATCATGGGCAAAATCTGAATTTTTCTTCTTATTGTGGCAATAGGCCATTAAATGAAACATGATATTCTTGATTAAATACATGATAGGTGTACACTGTGGTCAGTCTCATTATGGCATCTGTGAAATATGGTCGTAATGATTATTGCGACAAATTGATAATTGCATAGTTTAAAATTTCTCGCATGACAACTTGAAATGTAAAACCTTGCAATATTATAAACTATACTTGTTACATCCTTTAATATATAATAAGTAACCAATTTACTTCCTAAATATCTTTAATGTTTAGCACTCTGGGTAAAATTTTCAGTAGATGACATATTGAAATATATTCCATATTTTTCCTAGAAAATAGGATTTGGCATTTCATGCAAATTGTCTCCAATGGAGACAATTTGCATTTAATGTCAGATCCTGTTTTCATGGAAAAATAAGAAAATATCACCAATTTCTCATCTGTAGAATTAGCCCAGAGAGTAGTAAATGTTAATGACATACTCAAAAAAGGGGGAAAAGAAATATAAGTTGTCAGTGTTCATCAAGCTTCACTTGAATGAAGTATCATATATCACAGGAAAACACTTTACTGGCTGCAGAGATTACCACAATTATCCTAAAAATTCGGACACCATAACCACTTACCATATAAATGTCCTAAAATTTCAAGCACTTTATGTCATACTTTTTTGCTTAAATTTTGGTTTTTATGAACTTATTACACGAAATACTTGGTGGAAAGGCAAGCTGTGTAGGCCTGATCAGACTAGCGCTTCAGGAGCAGTCTGATCTGGGTGTGCATTGTTTGCATATGCCATTTTATTAGGCATTTTGATGTACAAAATTTTAGAACATTTACTGTACTTAGGCTAAACAAAAATATGTGTGTTTAGGCTGACCCTAAATCTACCTAAGTTTCCTGGTGAAACTGAGATTTTTATGTCCCCTGCCATTCAAAGAATGGTAGAAAGAGCATATAGTGTTACCCACTGTCCTTCCATCTCCGTCCGCGTCAGAGTAGGTGTTAGCAATTTGCGTTTAAGTTTTTCAGGCGTTAGCAATTTGCGTTTAAGTTTTTTTTTTAGGCAGGGGACACATTTCGAGTTTTGTATATTTTTTTTTTCAAAAAACATATTTAAAAAAAAAAAAGGTTTTTTTCTTTTTTGGATAAAATAATTGTGCTGCCATAGTTTCCTAAAATATTTGGTCTCAGCATAAAATGTAAACCCAGTCAAACTGCTCTTAACCCTAGTCCTGCTGAACCTAGATATGTCCTGCCTTTGCAAACAGTGTAGATCCAGATCAGTTGGCTTCTTCAGAAGCCAACTGATCTGGATCTGTACTGTTTGCCATTAAGTATGTGAATTTATATCAGTTATCTGGATGAAGTACTCTGATTGGCTGAAAATTGGAAATGGGCATGGCATCTTAATATATATGTGATAACCTTGATATGTAGGGTTTCCAGTAGAGGTCCTTGCTGATATGTCTAGACTTACGAACATACATGCACATTTAGCCAGCATCACGAAAACATACCTATATAATTTTGACCCCCTTAAACCCCACTTTTATATAGTAAAATGGGGTTTACAGGGGTATACATTATTTTCACTCTCCTGTACGAAGTACAAGGAGAGCTATTGTAGTCACCCTGGTCGTCTGCGTGCGTGTTTGCGTTCGCGTCACACTGCATTAAAGTTTTTCAAATGCTTATATCTCAATAGTCACTGACCACAGACCATTCATATTTGGAACATGGGTACTTGGGAGGGTCATCTGCTATTTCATAAGGAACAGACCTTTGGGTTCATGCCCTTGGGTAGGGCTAGGGGTCAATATCTAGGACACTTTTATAAAATGCTCTATTGCTGTGTTAAAGTTTTTCATATGCTTATATCTTAGTAGTCAGTTGTCAACAAGCATTCATATTCAGAACATGGGTGCCTGGAAGGGTCATCTAATTGTCCATAGGTATCGGCCCCTGGGTTCTTGCCCTAGGGTTGGGCTAGGGTTCAAAATCCAGGATGCCTCTTGTAAAGTGTTTAGTGCATTTCTGTTATGCTAGCATTGTAAACACATCCTAGGTAATACATCATTCAACCTTGTGACATTGTTTTAAGTGTCATTGGGTAAGGTCATGGTGACCTACATTTCACAATCCAATGACCTTTATGTCATGGTCCAGTGATTTTGCCTTATATCTCTAAGACTATTTGATGGAGAAATGTCATACCTTGGATATTAGTTCCATGTGACACAAAGAGTGACCTCAAAATATAATTAGGTCAAAGTGCCCTATATTTCATGGTCCAGTGATTATGCCTCATATCTCAAACCCTATTTGATAGAAAAATTTCATACTTTATTAGTTTCATGTGACACTAAGAGTGACCTCAAAATATATGTAGGTCACTCCGACCTATATTTCATGGTCCAGTGATTATGCTTTATATCTCAAAGACTATTTGATAGTGAAATGTTTTACCTTGGATATTCCATGTGCCATAAAGGGTGACCTCAAAATATATGTAGGTCCGTGTGACCTATATTTCATGGACCAGTGATTATGCCATAACTAGAAGACTTTGATAGAGAAATGTCATACCTTAGATATTATTTCCTTGTGACATGAAGAGTGGTCTCAATATATATGTAGGTCATTGTGACCCATATTTCATTGTCATGTGATTACTCCTTTAATCTCGATGACTATTTGATGAAGAAATGTCATTCTTTGGATATTAAGTCCATGTGACGCAAAGAGCGACCTCAAAATATAATTAGGTCAGTGTGACCTATATTTTATGGTCCAGTGATTATGCCTCATATCTCGAAGACTATTTGATAGAGAAATGTCATACCTTGGATATTAGTTTCATGTGACACTAAGAGTGACCTCAAAGTATATGTAGGTCAATTCGACCTATATTACATGGTCCACTGATTATGCCTTATACCTCGAAGACTATTTGATAGAGAAATGTCATAGCTTAGATATTAGTTTCATGTGTAACGAAGAGTAACCTCAAAATATATGTAGGTCAACATGACCTATATTTCATGGACCAGTGATTATGCCTTATAACTCGAAGACTATTTGATAGAGAAACGTCATACCTTAGATATTATTTCCCTGTGACACGAAGAGTGACCTCAATATATATGTAGGTCAGTGTGACCCATATTTCATGGCCCAGTGATTATGCATTATATCGATGGCTATTTGATAAATATCATACTTTGCATATTAGTTCCATGTGACACGAAGTCTGACCTCAAAATATATGCATGTGACTTTTGTCAATGTGACCTATATTTCATGGTCCAGTGATTATTCCTTCTATTTCAAAGACCATTTGATGGATAAATATCATACCATGAATATTAGTTCCATGTGACACTAACAGTAACCTAAAAATATATGTAGGTCAATTTGACCTACATTTCACAGTCCAATGATTTTACCTTATTTCTCAAATACTATTTGATAGAGAAATGTTATACTTAAATTTTAACTTCCATGTGACCTGTTGATTGACATAAATATATGTCTAGATCAGTGTGACTCACTGTGACCTATATTACATCATTCAGTGATTTTTCCTAATAACTTAAAGACTAGTTGATGAAGATATTTCATACCAGGAACATTAGTTCCTTGTGATGCAACGATCAGCCTCAAAATATATCTAGATCAGTGTTCCATGTAACACATAGATTTGCATTAAAATTTATAGAGGGATGTGTGATTTATATTCAGACTCACAAAACCTTTTGTATTTGGAATAGAATCGTATAAAAATACTAAATATACCTTTTTGACGTGTTAATGTGAAAACATAGGTAGACAAGGCACACACAGGCGAGCTATGCTGTAATGCGACAGCTCTTGTTCTTATTTCTGCTCAAAAACATAGATTGTGGGTACTCATTAGAACTGCCTCAAAACATAGATTGTGGGTATTCATCTCACTGAGGTGATTCTAACAAGAACCCACAATCTAAAGTTTTTGAGCAGAAATATGAAAAATATAAGTTTTTTATCTGAAAATTTTCAGTTTTTGGAGGTGAAATTTTCTATATATTTGAATAGGCGTGTTTTCGTAATGAGGTCCATGTATATAAAGCCACATCCTCCTCCTGATGTATTGACTTTAATTAAGATTTTTTTTTGTGTGTGTGGTAAAAAGAAATCCACCTTTTGTTTAGTCTTATAAAATAACATTAGATACACAAATATGTGCTACAGGTAAAAAAATCCCCATTTTAAACTTTTTGTATTCAAACAAAAATTCCCTGTTTAACCTTTACCGCTCTCTTGGCTAAATCAGCAGACAACAAGTTGATGACATTTTCTTATTTTTCCTAGAAAACAGGATTTGACATTTCATGCAAATTGTATCTGTTAGAGACAATTTGCATGAAATGTCAAAACCTGTTTTCTGGGAATATTAGAAAAATATTTCAGTGTGCCATCTGCTGAAAATTTTACACAGAGTGCTGAGCATGGTAGATGTATCATATTGCATAAATTTATTTCTTAGTTCACTGAACCTTTGTCATACTGATTCTGTCTTCCTGGTGAACCCTTTATTCCCTAAGTTTCTTTAGTGGATTATTCCATCCTTGAATTTGGATATATCCACTTGATGCAAATAGGGGTTTCAGTCTGAAATAAAAAAAACAGAATGGCATTCAGTGCAGATTTTGATGAGATGGCTTGTTAAGAGCCCTCTCATCTGGATCTACACTGTTGGCAAAGGTATCTAATTTGGTCTGCAGGGATGAAAGGATTGACAACTATACTGGCCTTAACCCTTGTTCTGCTGAACCCAGATATACCCTGTATTAGCAAAGATGCAAATATATTCAGTTTTTGCACTTTAATTTACCATATTTACCATATATGTATTTGGACAGACAGGCCTGAGCCAACAGTGTAGACCCAGATGAGATGCCTTGCAGACCAAAATATTTTTTGCGGTGTAGACCTTGATGAGATGACTCATAATGAGCCGTCTCATCAGGCTGTACACTGTTTGCTATTCTGTTTGGTCTGTTTGGTTTTTGACTGAAACCTCTATTTAGAATGATGGTTCTGACAGATTCGGAGATGGAAGAGTCAACTTGCAGTAAGGCCCACATTTTCCCTAATCATTAATTTATCATGAAAATTGAAAATAATGCGTTTCATTTTACTCATTTGAACTTTTTAAGACATGGTATACAATCTTGTGCCGAAAAATCACTCCGGACTGAGACTGAATGGAATTTGTCCATCAATATGTTTATAGTTTTGAGGATTAAGTTTGTATAATTTACATGTAGCTTTAGATCAACCTAATAGTATCTATGCGATGTCTTCATTTTTGTTATTGGCTGAGATTGATGCATTTGCATCCTTAGATTCATTCATCATACCTTGTTTTGTTGCATGTTTCCTGGGTAAGCTTGTGAGTGTCCCACCATGCAACTTCAAAGCATCACTGAATACTGTGTCCCCCCCACCCCCACCCCCTAGACCCAAGTTCCCATTTATATATATGCTAGGTAAGTATGTCAGGGAAATATCTTAACCAAAGGGCATCTTGGGTCTATGGGGAAAGCATATCTTTATACAAACTTTGATGAAATACATTCAATTTTGCATTTTGACCAGAAATGAGAAAGAGAATTCAAGTCAGATACACCAGACACATGCACTGACTGTATTCATTTATTGACCCTTGTCCTGCTGGATAAATTAAGATGCCATGCCCACTTCTAATTTTCAGCCAATCAGATTACTTGATCCGAATTTTTGCTATAAATTCATATTCTTAATGGCAAACAGTGCAGATCCAGATCAGTGGCTTCTTCAGAAGCCAACTGATCTGGATCTACACTGTTTGCAAAGGCAGGGTATAACCATAAGGGTTTAACCATAAGTTCCAGTCAGTGTTGTGTTTTTGTCATTCTGATGCAAGACATATTTCCCAAAGAGGAAGGTAACTAAATGTAATGCCCTTCGTTTTACCTTTCTGTCTGTGTATGCCCCACAGAGTGGTCTAAATGATGAGGTTAAGGACCTGTTCTTTGACCAGCATCAGAATTTCTGATCCCATGTGGAGATTGGAACGGCCATGTTGGCCGTGCAGGCACTGGATACAGAGAAGTGCATGGTGGGATGGGGTATGGCAGGCCAGAACCTGAGGGTGAGAGAATCCTAGAGTATGCCCTAGCATTTGACCTGCTTCTTGGAAACATGTTTCAAGAAACGTGACAGCCATCTCATCACATACAAGTCTGGAAACATAGCCACACAGATAGACTTCATCCTTTTCCGCAGGACCATGCGCAAACTTGTCACAGATGTAAAAGTGATCCCTGGTGAGGAAGTAGCTCTGCAACATCAGCTTCTTGTATGTGACATGAGGATTGATGTGCCTCCAAAATCCAAGCGCAAGTTCACCCCTCGCCTCAAAGTTTGGAAGCTTAAAGACCCTCAGACAAGCAATCATTTCCAGGAGGTCTTCAACTTGCATGTGAGCACATTTGCAGGTGTAGCTGATGGGGCCACTGAGGATATCTGGAACAACATCAAGACTGGACTGCTCAAGACAACTGAGGAGGTATGTGTAGGAAGTCCAGGTCGGATCTGACAAGCTTGAGGTGGTAGCTTCCTTTTGCTACCTAGGAGACATGCTCTCAGCAGCAGGTGGCTGTGAACTTCCAACCACAACACGTGTGAAAACCGCCTGGAAGAAGTTCAAGGATCTGTTACCAGTCCTCTCTTCACGCCACCTCTCTTTCAAAATACGTGGCCATGTGTACAGCTCTTGTGTGTGGAGTGCAATGCTCTATGCCAGCGAGACTTGGCCATTGACAAAGCTGAACCTCCAGTGTCTGCAGCGAAATGACCGGGCAATGATCAGACAGATCTGCAATGTCAGGCCGCAAGACATTGTCACCACCAGGTCCAATGAGCTACTTGTGCGGCTTGGCATTGAGGATGTGGTCCTCATTCTGAAGGAAAGAAGACTTCGATGGTATGGACATGTGGAATGCTCCAATGGTGCAATCAAGACAGCCTTTGACATACAGGTTATTGGAAAGCGTGGGCCTGGGAGGCCCAAAATGACATGGAAGCAGCTGACAGAGAGGGATTGCAGAGAGTGGAAGCTCTCGGCTATCAACCCACATGATAGACATACCTGGAGATCTGGTGTGAGATCTGCCATGCGTGCAGCAAGCCAGCTATCTGGAAGGGGGCCCATTGATGTGGATGTTGCCCCTGTACCTGCACGTTAATCAAAAATCCGATTATCCTTATTATCCTATTTGTTTTGAACATGGCATTAAATTTAGGAGTTTTTGAGGTGGAGTTAGTGAACTGGACTGAATTATCTCCCCATAATCATAAGACAGAAGCATAAATTTTCCTTTCTGTTTAAAATGATTCAGACATAGGGCTCCAGGAATATGTAATAAAAATTTGAATATTGTAATTTCTGAAATCTGGTCTTCAACACCTGAGCCAATGAGGGAAAATCCTTGCCTTACTGCAATATCTTCCTCAGGGATAAAAAGGTTAAACATGAGTGATGGCTGATCAGTGGCAGTAGATGCCTGTCAGACAGGCTCAGTTTTTCAGGCTTCGCTGATTTCATAGGCAGCATTGAACATATGCAGTAAGGTCTGAACAGGGGCTGAATAATTTTTCCACATCTTGCATCTTGCATAAGGTACATCCATAAATTTAGGTAGTGGGATGACCAGCGTGGCAATGGGCTGCTGAATGCTCAGCATGCTATGTAAAATTTTCAGCAGACGACATTTTGAAATATTTTTCTTATTTTTCCCAGAAAATAGTCTTTGACATTTCATGCAAATTGGAGACAATTTGCATGAAATGTAAAAGCCTATTTTATGGGAAAAGTAAAAAAAAAAAAAATCAAAATTCGCCTGCTGAATTTTTCGCTCAGCATGCTAAGCATAAATCATTCATATCCTACTTCCCTGATGGAGGTTTGCAAAACCACTTCTTATCTGATAACTTTGAAGATTGTATTGGGCTGTTAATAGATATTTCTTTTACTTAGTATTCATACAATCTCAAGTACCAGTAAGAAAAAAAAAACAACAACAAAACAGTCTGTATCGCTTGGCATGCTGAGTAAACATTTCAGCAGATGACATTTTCAAATGTTTTTCTTTTTCTTTTTTCTCGAAAATAAGAGTTTTCCCTGATCCTAGGAGACAATTTGCATGAAATGTCAAATCCTATTTTGTGGATAGAAAAAGAGAGAAAAATATCATCACTTGCCCTTGGCATACCAAAATATTGTAGCTCTACTGACCGTACATTTCTGAAACTTTGGTATCTTATGTCACCGGGGCGTCCAACTGATGTCGGCTTACAGTTGGGCAAGGCTTGCTATCATTGTAGCAGGTAAGGGTAGAGGGGAATGTTTTTATTTCTTCTGTTTCTTCTCTTTCATTCCTTCACTGTCCCTCTCTTTCAACTCCTCTACTATCTCTTCTATCTCTTTTCTCCCTTTCTGTGGGAGATGACACAAAATGACCCACAAGGGTTGACGGGTGACGTGTCATTAAACCCCAACATAAACACAAAATCCTCCCCCCCCCAAAAAAAAATCCTCCCCCTCCCCCCTTCCCTCCCTCCCTCAGCATACGAAGTATGGATAGGGTGGGGTATACTGTTTTCAGGTTGTCCCTGATTCCGTGATTTGGCTTCATTTCCACTCAATATCTTGAGAACAAATTGATGGAATTAGACGAAAATGTGCATTTGCATTGGGAATTAGACCAAAATCTGCATTTGCGTTGGGATTGTATGCGTCAAATGGCCTTTATTATTGTCAAATTATGAATGAATCAATGGAATTTGATCAAATTTTGCATATGCATTGACCTTAACCAGATCTAAGTCAGGTTTATTATGTGTCAATTTGTGCAAATTTACAATAGAGTTATGGCCCTTGGTTATAAACAACATTCCATCTCCACTCAATATCTTGTAAATGAATCAATGGAATTTGATCAAATTTTCCATATGCACTGACCTTAAGCAGGTCTAGGTTGGGATTGTTACTTGTCAATTTTCACAAATATACAACAGTAGTTATGACTCTTGGTTATTGTCAAAATTTTGTTTCTGCTCCATATTTTGGGTACAAATTGATGGAATTTGATCAAGTTTTACATGTGCATTGATGTTGACCAGATCTAGGATGGAATTGTTCATGACGAAAACATATTCAAATATATAGAAAATTTCACCTCCAAAAACTGAAAATGTTTAGATAAAAAACTTGGATATTTTTCATATTTCCGCTCGAAAACATGGATTGTGGGTACTCTTTAGAACCACCTTGGTGAGGCAGTTCTAACGAGTACCCACAGTCTATGTTTTTGAGCAAAAATGAGAAAAACAATGCATACCCCTGCAAACTCCAGTTTTCTATATAAAAGTGGAGTCTAAGGGGGTTAAAATTATATAGGCCTGTTTTTGTGATGACACGTCAATTTTTGCAAATTTACAACAGAGTTATGGCCCTTGGTTATTCTCAGAATTTTGTTTCTGCTCAGTATTTTGTAAATAATTTTATGGAATTCGATCAAATTTTGCATATGCATTGATCTGAATCATATCTAGATTTGGATTGGTACACATCAATTTTCACGAATTTATAGCAATTATGGTCCTTGATTATTGTCAGAATTTTGTTTCTGCTCAATATCTTGAGAATGAATAGATGGATTTAAACCAAATTTTGCATATGCATTGATGGTGACCAGATCTAGATTGGGATTTTAACACATCAATTTTTGCAAATATACAACACAGTGATGGCCCTTGGTTATTGTCAAAACTTTGTCTCTTTTCTGTCTTGTGGACAAATTGATGGAATTTGACCAAGTTTTGCATATGCATTGATGTTGACCAGATCTAGGTTGGGATGGTTATGGGTCAATTTTTCACTAATTTACAATATAGTTATGGACCTAGGTTATTGTCAAAATTTGGTTTCCACTCAACAGCTTGCCTGAAAAGGAAATTACGCTTCATGTAAGAGAGGGAGGGGGTGGAGGAGGGATGTATTAAGTAAGCTCTGCTTACTACCACGGGGGTATTAAGTAAGCTGTACTTACTACTACATCTCATTTTTCTTATTTTTCCATGAAATTATATTCTGGGTACTCAGTAGAAGTGCCCTGCTGGAGCATATGGAAGCACTTCTAATGAGTAACTGTATGATTTTGTGAAGAAATAAGAAAAATATCAATACATTTGAAAAAAGTGCATTGTCTAGAACTCTCAATACAGAGCTGCCAGAAAAGGTGCTATTGTCAACTGAAGATATTGATTTTTATACCCCACCACACGATAATGGTGGGGTTTGGACTTTAGTGTGTCAGTCCATCCATCCACCCATCCGTCGTCCATCTATCCATACATCCATCCGTATTTTCATCTCCGGAAGATAATTAGAGCAAATGTCAATGGATTTCCACCTAACTTGGTATGTGCATTAATATTGGGGAGATCTGGTCTGGATTGCTAAAGGGTTATCTGCCCACCACACATCAGCATTTTCATTTCCGGATGATATTAAAATTGAGTAACTATCAATGGATTTTCACCAAACTTTAAATTTTATGTTCAAGAGTGACATGATGGTCCTATAATTTATAGACCGTAGGCTTATATGAACACTTAGCATACTGGGTAAAAATTGCAGCAAACAACATTTTGAGATATTTTTCTTATTTTTCCCAGAAAATAGACTTTGATAGTTCATGCCAAGTATCTCCTAAGGAGGCGGTTTACATAAAATGTCAAAGTCTATTTTCTGTGAAGAATAAGAAACATATCCCCTATTTGTCATCTGCTGATTTTGCCCATAGAGTGGTAAAGGTTTACCCTTAAAGCGCCAAGAAAAACTGCATCTGAAAATGTCGTCTGTTTATGTCGTCTGCTGAATATTCTTGCAAACTTTTAAAACCTATTTTTGCATACCAGCAAACAGTGTGGACCCAGATCAGGAGCAGTCTGATCTCTAGGAGCAGTCTGATCTGGGTCCACACTGTTTGCAAAAATGACTTTTAAAATCACAAGCAGATGACAAAGCAGACAACAGTTATTGTGATTGGCGCTTTAAGGGTTAAGATACCTTTTGGCCTTAGCAGGCTCATATCAACCTGAGTTGAATCAAGTAAAAATGTATCTGCACATTATGGGAAATATGTAGATGGATCATCCTGCTCACTTGTACGGTATGTTCAGAGCCGTTGGCCTCCATTGATGCATTCTATGGTACTCAGTGATTCTGTAAGTGGACATCAAAGACCCTGGTCAAACTGACTGGATGTGTAGGCTGAGTTGGACCTTAACCTTGGTCCTGCTGGTCCCAGGTATGCCCTGCCCTTGCAAACAGTGTAGCTCCAGATTAGTTGGCCAACTGATCTGGATCTGCAGTGTTTATCATTTATAAGTATGTAAATTTGTATTGACAATTTTGATTAAAGTAATCTGATTGGCTGAAAATTAGAAGTAGGCATGGCATCTTAATTAATTCAGCATGACAAGGGTTAAGTGTCTGTTTATGCATGAACATTCCTTTTAACTTGGTATGATCCAGATTACATAGCTCTAGATAAGGCATTTTTTTTCCAACTAAAAACTGTTAATATTTCTCATGTTTCTCAACAAAAACATATGTTGTGGTACTCATTAGAAGTGCCTCATGGAGGCACTTCTAATGAGTACCACAACATGTGCTTTCAGAGAAATAACAGAAATATTTATCTGATACCCCCTCTTATCTAGAGCCATGCATGTTATAAACCTCTAGATAAGATACTTTCCTGGACCAAAATGTATTGGTGCTAGTATTTTTCTTGTTTCTCAAAAAGATCATACATCATAATTTTTATTAGAATCTTCTTGCCAGTGCAATTCATTAAGCTTATTATTATTATTATTATTTTATTTTATTTTTTTTTTTTTTTTGAGAAATAAAAAGAAAAAAAAAATACTTATCAGGCTACCCTCTTATCTGGGGTTAAGTAAATATTGGAAGTATCTTTTGTTAGCTCAAGTCTGAAAATCCTTTTCCTGTTCTTCAACTGGCAATCAGTTAGTTCTAACAATTTTGAGCTTGGAAAAAAGCTTCCTTGTGTAAACAGCAAATTCTCAACTCAGCACATTTGCACAGCCTTTACTGTTTACGTAAATCATAATTGGATTCTGTAGATTTTGATGGCTTTGACCAGCTAGTGCACCTGATTTGTGCCAGTTTTTGCTGTTGTGCACAGGTCAGTACACAATTGTGATAAAGGTACTTTTTCTCACAATGTGGATTGTTTAATTATCTGATCAATTATAATTCACTATGCCTTCTAAGGAAGGGTAGATATTGCTTCTTTAAAGTTGTATTAAAGAACTTATGTAATTTGATATCATTTTCAATATCATTATATGATTTATAAATCTGAATGAGGAAGTGTGTTTTAGTTGTTCAATATGGAATTTAGTAAAGGAAAAAAGACGGGAAAGTATACTATCCAAAGGGGAAAGTTATCAAAGGTAATTTTTTTAATTTAATTTGGTGCTGACAAGTTACTGTAGCAGACTGAGGACACGTGATATCTGTCATTGTTTAACCTTGAAAACACCATTCAAAACAGATGGCATTATACTTTTTTTTTATTTTTCCAAGAAAATAAGCCTTAATATAACATGAATTTTCTACTAAGAAATATCGTGCCTCAATTTCTTGGGAAAAAAATAGAATAGTCTTTGCTAGAATTTTAAATGGCTCTTTAAGGGTTAAACCAAAATAGCACTTGGCCATATTGTCTCAAGATGCCATCTTAGGGGCGATTCACAGTGACAGAAAGGCCCAACCCAGTTTTCAGGGGAATTTTCTGTAAGTCTGCTACTTTTTGCCTGTAACAGAAACCACATTTTGTGGCACTTTTTGCCACTCATGCAGCTGCATTTTGTATTTTAGACACATTGAAGACAGTCAAATGAAGTTGTTCAAATTTTAGGAGAGCTCCAGGTAAAAAGTAAATATTTTTCTTATTTCTCCAGGAAACATAACATATGTTGTGGTACTCATTAGAAGCACCTTTTCTTATTTCTCCATAAAAATGTATGTTGTGGGTACTCATTAGAAGCATTTCTAATGAGTACCGGTACCCACAACACATGTTTTTATGGAGAAACTAAGAAAGATATTAACCCTTAACCTGCTGAATAAAGTAAGATGCCATACCCACTTCTCATTTTCAACCAATCAGATTACTTGATCAAGGTTTTTGATACAAATTCAAATACTGAATGGCAAACAGTGTAGATCCAGATCAGTTGGCTTCTGCTTCTGATTAATCCAACTGGTCTGGATCTACACTGTTTGCAAAGGCAGGGCATATCCCTTCCGGGTTCAGTAGGACAAGGTTTAATACTTTTTGGATGAAAAAATTCCCTATCTGGAGCTATGGGTCCAAATAAGGCCCAAAATAAAAAAAAGGTGTGTGTTTCAGGTTACCTGACTGTGCCTAATTTTTCACCAGCGACCCCGAAGATTTTTAAGAAATTTGTGTGGATTTCCCCAGTCGACCTTATTATTTTCTTATTAACCCCATATTATCATTATTTTAACAAAAAAAAAAAAAAAAATTTCCAACCTACCGTCCCTATTTTAGAATTGCATGTAACCTGAAACTCACTTATTTTTCTATTTGGCCTATATAATGGCCAAGGAAACAGCAGATATTACATGGGCATTCATGTTGGTCTGTGTACCCACTGCTATTGTGAGCCTTGTCATGTAAAAAGGGTCATTGGCAAACTGTGATGGAAACTGTAATGATTCCAGATCAGTCTGCAAAATCATAGTCTGATCAGGGTCCTTGGTTTGCATTGTTATATTTTACAGCATCTAATGAATCTTTAAGGGTTGAGTGAAGACCTTGATCAGACTGTCACTGTCCACATATTCCTGAAGTCACTATGGTTTCACCTGGCACAATTTAATCTGAAAACAAGCTGTGTTTCCTTCAACCCTTAAAGCGCCAATCACAACAATTGTCGTCTGCTTTGATTTCTGCCGGTTACTTTAAAAGTCATTGTTGCAAACAGTGTGGATCCAGATCAGACTGCTCCTTAGGAGCAGTCTGATCTGGGTCCACACTGTTTGCCTATATGCAAAAAATAGGTTTGAAAAGTTTGCAAGAATATTCAGCAGACGACATTTTTAGATGCAGGTTTTCTTGGCATTTTAAGGGTTAACTTTGTAGGAAGCTTTTGAATGCTGATCACAGCATTAGCCTGCAACAGATTTTTGGTGGCGGTTTACTGCCGCCAAATTTACTATACGGAATTTCTACAATCCGTCTTCTCAAAATTGCAAACCTAATAACTTCCTAAAAAATAGTTCCATACTGACGCTGATGTCGCTTAATTCTGCATTCAAACATGTAAGCCTTCTACACTCTGATAATTATAAAGAGCGACCGAATATACAAAACAAAGAAAACTTCAAACTTTTGAAGAAATAATAATTTAATGATGTTGAGCGCAATCTCGGCGGACGAATATAAACAGAATAAACAGTTAACTGGTTTCCTGTGTTCCATATGCGAAGTATTGAGCTATAGGGTGAGGGAACCAGTCAAAATAAACAAACGGTGGAACTTGATTCAGCCTCCAGAACCTTCTGAGGCAGAGAATTTGAAAATTGATGAAAAAAATTCTCCGAAAGTCTCCGAAAGCGTATCAAAGAAAGGTATAAATATGTGATAAAGCATCAGCAGTTTTTTTAGGCTATTCACCATAAACAGTTTCGGCCGAAATCACTTCGCATGAATATTTTCGAAAAAGTAAATTACAGTGCGGTTACATGTGTATTTAGCAGCACGTTTTTCCTAAACGTTCGCTTTAATATACGTTTTTATGAAAATTATTTATAAATATTTTTTGACAAAATAAATAAATAAAAAAACCAAAAATAAAAATAAATAAAAATAACGTTTTATTTACATTTTTGCGGTATTACTTTCCTGCGGGCACCAGGCCGCTGTGCCTGTCACTTTGTACCTTCCAGATACTAAGAAAACTGTGAATCAGTCCGATCCAATCACACTGATTTCCGCCATAGTAATAATTTTCTTCGATAGAAATTATATTTTCTTGAAGATTTTTTGTATTTCATGTATAGGCTCGCTAAAAATAACGTCCTAAAAGCAGAAAAGTTTCAAGATCTTCAGCAAAATTCCTGAAGCAGTAAAATACGTTTCAGGAGGCCAACGGTTAGTGTATCGTCAGTGAGATGCCTATTACAGAGGTTCACTAATTATCGGATATTCAAGAACCACGGCCCCGCCCATTGGGGCCCGCGAAGTAGATGGGCTGCCTGTAGCCTCCAAGGCAGACCTGCTTAAGCAGGGCCTTTCATCATGTGATCAGGTTGGGTAAAAGTCCCACAAATCTGGAGGCAATATCGTTAATGACTGAAATATTGTTGACCCACATTCTAATTCTCAGTTATCAGGAAAAATTTATGAGCTTTAAAAGTACAAAACAAAATTTGGGACCCTCAAAATCTAATTGATATCCCCCATGAAAAAACAGGGAAATGGCATTTTATATGGAATGTTTGGAGTTCTTATCGTTATATATACCCCGAAGATTTTTTGTGTTTATAAGGGGATTTTATTTTCACTCATCTTTTGCTAAATTTATATGACAAGAGTTATTGTATCTGTCTGTAAATCTGTGAAAGTTCTATGAGTTTAAGGAACTTCAGTGAATCCGTAAAAACTCCATGAATCCATGAAAGTTCCGTGGTCAAGGTCTGTCAGTCATTTAAATTTTGTATCAGTGATATGATAAAGTTCCATGGAAGCTCCATAGTGTATCCGAGATACATATATGCATGAAAAGTATTAAGTGCAAGGCCGGGAAAAAGAAGCAAAATCAGTCGCTAGAAAAGACATTCAGCAGTAGTATTAACAGAGAATTTGAAAGGAAATAGATCCATTAGAATAAATTGATAACATTTACTCAGATGCTACATGCAAGTTTTCATTTTAGTCAACATTCAAAAGATCTGACAGTTCTTGAATGTTTCAACTGGCACGCTTTCATTTTGATATCTTGGCACTCTGGATGGAACCAATGCTGACATTTTGTGCACTGGAACATCAGATTGTAGTGGGATCTTGTGGGCCTGTATATAAAGACGTTTTTTTTCTCAATTCTGGCTTGCTTGGAAATTCAGTGAAAGCACTGCTGTTAATATCAGGATTCCCACTGCATTTTGAAACTGGGGGGTAAATCTGCTCTGTTCTCTTTTTTTTGTACACCCATTGTAAAGCAGTATACTACTCTTTTCAAATTTAGGGGTATAAGACAAATTTTGAGGGGATAAAAACCCCTCTGCAGAGGGTAAATGGGAATGCTGAATACAATTTGGAAGATGCAACAGTGCCAATGTTTTCGTGTTTTGTTAACTCCATGTACAAGGCTTGGAACCATTTGGGTGACTATAGTCCAATACTACGGACATTTCAGTACTTTTTTCGGAACTTTCTGTTATTCCATGAATCCATGACAGTTCCATGTTTTGTCAACCTCTAGGCCCCAACACTGCACACACATATGCATACAAAATATTTATAATATAAACTGATACTAAAATTTCATCATTTTTCACCGCTGTGGTTCGAGTCTCGCTCGGGTCACGTCACATGTGGGAAAGCCGTGTTCTGCTTACGGATGGTCAGGTGGTTTTTCCCCAGGTACTCCGGTTTTCGCCCACCTTTGATGAACGATCGGCTCGATATAAGTGAAATATTCTTGAAAGAGACATAAAACCCAAATCAAAAAAAAAAAAAATCGTCAAAACACACACACACATTAATCTTATTCAGGCATCAAAAAAATCCTGGTGTGGTGATTGGGGGTACAGCCATCTGGTTATCTCAGTTGGGTAGAGCACTTGCAAGCTAGAGGTCACAGGTTTCAGTCCTGCATCCAACACACTTTCCCTCCTTAGTTTTCTTTAATGGTGCCCAATGTGAATAACTCACTGCAGCCGACATTGGATTTATGGGGCACCAGGATCAGGCATAAAACAGGGTGGGGTAGCCCTGGTCGATGGTTTTCCCTGTGTAATCCGGGTTCCTCTAACACACATTCACGAAACACCAACATCCATGTCTTGTAGAACAAGTGCATAAGATTGCTGAGCTTTCTGTGCAATCGAAGTAAAAATAAATAATGTGTTAACTTTAAAATCGATAACTTATAAGTGATTATGCCTCAATTTGTAATATTTTGTCCAGA
This sequence comes from Anodontia alba, assembly GCA_964016985.1. NCBI lineage: Eukaryota > Metazoa > Mollusca > Bivalvia > Lucinida > Lucinidae > Anodontia > Anodontia alba. The sequence goes on along the minus strand of OZ024825.1, from coordinate 86,546,422 downwards.
TATATCAGTATAAGTGACCCTGTCCACTTGTTTGAGCTATATTAAGTGTACATTTTTAAGATAAACTGATACTAAAATTTCATCATTTCTCACCGCTGTGGTTCAAATCTCACTCGGGTCACATGTCACATGTGGGAAAGCCATGTTCTGCTTACGGATGGTCAGGTGGTTTTTCCCCGGGTACTCCAGTTTTCGCCCACCTTTGATGAACGATCGGCTCGATATAAGTGAAATATTCTTGAAAGAGACTTAAAACCCAAATCAAAAAAAAAAAAAAAATCGTCAAAACACACACACACATTAATTTTATTCAGGCATCAAAAAATCCTGGTGTGGTGATTGGGGGTACAGTCATCTGGTTAGCTCAGTTGGGTAGAGCACTTGCAAGCTAGAGGTCACAGGTTTCAGTCCTGCATCCAACACACTTTCCCTCCTTAGTTTCCTTTAATGGTGCCCAATGTGAATAACTCACTGCAGCCGACATTGGATTTATGGGGCACCAGGATCAGGCATAAAACAGGGTGGGGTAGCACTGGTCGATGGTTTTCCCTGTGTAATCTGGGTTCCTCTAACACACATTCACGAAACACCAACATCCATGTCTTGTAGAACAAGTGCATAAGATTGCTGAGCTTTCTGTGCAATCGAAGTAAAAATAAATAATGTGTTAACTTTAAAATCAATAACTTATAAGTGATTATGCCTCAATTTGTAATATTTTGTCCAGATATATCAGTATAAGTGACCCTGTCCACTTGTTTGAGCTATATTAAGTGTACATTTTTAAGAGTAAGGCTATATTTTGATTTTTATTTGTTCATATATATAGTTTAACTCTCCAAATTGAAATGAACACAAGAAATCCTCAAATTGATTGTTTGTCTTGTGGAAATATACCAGAATATGCATAATGCAATACAGCTGTATTTTGTCATCAGATTTTAGCACATTTATATTAAGATACAAGTTGTAACTTTTTAAAGCAAACGGGTATTTGTTCTTATTTCTTGCCAGATATATAAGTTACATTATTAAATGAATTAGTACCAAGAATCCTCAGATAAATAGATTATCTGGTGAATATTCCCCATAATTTAAGCTTTTCAAGAAATGAATACATTAATTTATGACACCTGCTTAAGTTATCCGATGTGTGTGTGTGTGTGTGTGTGTGTGTGTGTGTGTGTGTGTGTGTGTGTGTGTGTGTGTGTGTGTGTGTAAATAGGCTCAGTATTTTGTTTCTATTTCTTGCCAGGCAAAAACAGTAATGAATGCAAGGAATATAGATAGATTAGTTGTCTCATAAACAGGGGTCATCCTAGAGGGCGATTTGGGAGAAAAAGTCTCCCTAAGCTGGCTGATTTCTCCCTATCTTGACCTGAGGGAGAAGTGAAAATGTATAGAATGAATAGGGAAATCCAAAACTTAGACCAAAACTTCTCACTGAAATCCTGAAATTGTCGCAAAACTTCTCCCTCTCTGAAAGCTCTAAGAGGAAAACTGATAAAAATTAGTCAGAAAATATTCTGATTTGAAGAAATGGTTACTTTTTTTACTGATTTCATAAGTAGACTTCCAAAATCCTGGACATAACACTTCTACCTACATGTCTTTTGTTCAGGCTTATGGGCATGCCCATAAGCCTGAACAAAAGACACGTAGGTAGAAGTGTATAATCAGGCTGTCCATGGATGCCTGATTATACCATTTATTCTGGGGTCCATGTCTGTTGGTCTGAACATTCTGATTCATCATTATTTAACAGATTTATGAGTTTGGAATAAGGTTTGTGTAATTTGTGTGTATCATGACCACAACTACTTAAATAATATGGTTTTGAATTAGGCCCAGTTTCTCTTGCTGGTCAGATAATTTGTACCTTTTGAAATGGATAAAAAAAAAATCTTAAAATGTATTAACATCAAAAGAATCAGACAAGAAATGTCTACATTTCAGAGCTCCAGATTAAAGGAGTGCTTAGGTACATATTTTCTTATTTCCCCTAGTAAACATATGTTGTGGGTACTAACTAGGACTTCTAGAAATGTCCTCGTAGCATGCTTTCATTGAGTTCCCAGAACATATCTTTTGAAAGAATTGAGGTGTGGCACATACAAGAACTACAACTCTAGGTCCCACAGTTATTTAGTCATCTGCCCTGACAGTATTTAGTAAAAGAAACCTTGTGCATTTGATAACTCCAACACCCTTTCAGATATATTGATTGAACTCAGTAGGATTGTACATGAGGTTGAGAAGATGTGTTGCATAAACTACAACTCCAGGTGCTGTGGTTTAGAATTATCTCCCCTAATAGATACTTTGTGATCTTGGTAACTCCAACATCTTTTCAGATGCATTGATGATACTTGGTAGGATTGTACATAAGGTTGAGAAAGCATGTCACACAAAAGAATCACAACTCTAGATGCCACAGTTTTTAGTTATCTCCCCTGACAGTATTTGGTAATGGAAACCTTATGATTACCATAACTTCAACACCATTTCAGATATATCAATGATATTAAGGAGAGTTGTACAAGACATTGAGAAGACGCGTCTTGTACAAGATCTACAACTCTAGGTACTGCAATTTTTTAGGTAGCTCCCCTGTCAGTATTTGGTAATAGAGACCTTGTAAGTAGAACATCCTTTGAAATATATTGATAGTACTTGGTAGGATTGAACAGGAGGTAAGAAGGTTAGTCGTATACAAAAACTGTAACTTAGAATACTGCAGTTTTTGAGTTCACTCCCCTGACAGTATTTGTCAGTGGAAACCATGTGATTGTCATAACTTAAGCGCCATGGAAGATACATTGATGATACTTGGTAGAATTGTACATGAGGTTAAAAAGGTGTGTTGCATGTAAGGACCACAACTCTGGATGCTGTGGTTTTTTTTTGTTATCTCCCCTGACAGTATTTGGTAGTAGAAACTTGTTTGCTGCATAGCTTCATCAGTTAAAATTGGATCTTCCTTAAACTTGCAGAAGTGGAGGACATGGATATTTTGGAGTTATATCCTCCAGATTAATGAATATTGTAGACATTGAGTGACCTTTTAGGCACAGGTGAGCGTTAATGACCACCATGGTCCTCTTGTTTATATATGAAGAGTGCAGAGAGCTGAGACAAACAAAAATTACAGTTGAATTCGAAGCTTGATTTTGGATTTTGTGAAACCGTATTTTAACCACAAATATTTTTCATAGATTAAAGCAGACACATCCTCTTATTTCACTTTTGGTTGTATATGTGCTAAAAAGAAAGACATGTGACTAGCGAGTCAAATGGTGAAAACCTTACTGAAATATTCCAAATACTTACATCATTGGTTTTTATGAAAAATTTAAAAAAATGTTTTAAAAACGTTAATTTGAAAATATTCCAAATAGATGTACTTACAACAGTGGTTCTTATGAAATTTTTTTCAAAAATCTTTTAAAAAAAATTTGAAAATATTCAAAGAATGTATACAGAGAGAAAAGGTCTCTTCCCTTTCTGTTAGGGTGCAGTGCTTATACATTTTCATATTTAGTTTGATACAATTTAATTTTAAGAAATCAAATTTATGTCAAACTAAAATTTAAATTCCATTGTCTGAAGTTATTTTACTGAAGTTTTATGTGTATTTTGTAATGATCTTTGGAATGTAATTATCAAAAATAAATTTGTTCTTGGTAATTTTTTTTCCAACATAGTAACCTGTATCTTGCATTTTTCATATTTAAAAAAAAAGTTTTTGGAATTTAATTATATTAGTTTTCATAATTTAAAAAAAAAAAATTCTAGCTTGAAATTTTAAGTCTTAATATCATTAGTAATAGAATACTTACTTTTTTTTTTTAATTAAAATTAGCAGTCTGGAATAAAATGATGAGGATTTAAAATCTAAAAGAATCAGTGACATCATAGGATAGTGTATTGTGGGATAGCTTTTTTACAAAGTATAAATAGCAATACCAGTTACTAAGACTTTGAACATTTAGGAATCTCTAAATGGGGTTTTCAACATAATTTTCATTTTGCCAATATCTTTACCGTAATTTGAAATATTCTGAAATTAGGGGATGCATCTGAACATCTTAAAGCTCACTACTGTTTTTATTATACTCGTTTTTCAAACAGGTCGTATTAGGTTATGGGGTCTGAAGCCATAAACTTTTTTGTTTCCAGCTAACTCCTCCTACAGTTTACATCCCATCAGGCTGAATCTTGGTTTATAAATTGACCATGATGTGGAGCAGCACATAATGTTTCGGGGTAACAGTCCACATAATACTAACAGGGTTATGCCCCTTTGAAAATTCCTGTAAGTTTTTTGTTTCTAGCTAACTCCTCCTACAGTTTACATCCAATCAAGCTGAAACTTGATGTATACTTAGACCATGATGTGGAACAGTGCATATTATTTCAAGGTTACAGTCCACCTAATATTAGCAGAGATATGTCCCTTTGAAAATTTCAGTAAACTTTTCGTTTCTGACTAAATCCTCCTACAGTTTACATCGGATCAAGCTAAAACTTGATTTACAGTTAGACCATGATGTAGAACAGTGCATATTTGTTCGAGGTTACAGTCCATCAAATATTAGCAGAATAATGACCCTTTGAAAATTTCGCTAATTTTTTTAGTTTCTTGCTAGCTTCTCCTACAGTTTACATCCGATCAAGCTGAAGTTTGATTTATAGGTAGACCATGATGTGATGCAGCGCATGTTGTTTTGAGGCCACACCACCAAATATTGACAGAGTTATGTCCCTTGGAATATTTCGGTAAACTTTTTGTTTCTGTCCAACTCCTACAGCGGATCAAGCTGAAACTTGATTTATAGTTAGACCATAATATTGAGCAGCTCATATATATTCGAGGTTACAGTCCACCAAGTATTAGCAGAGTTATTTTCCTTTGAAATTTTCAGTAAATTTTTCGCTTCCCCAGCTAACTCCTCCTACAGTTTACATTTGATCGCGCTTAGACTTGATTTATAGTAAGAACATGATGTTGAGCAGCGCAAATTATTTCAAGGTTACAGTCCACCAAATATTGGCAGTTATGCCCCTTTGAAAATTTCTGTAATTGTTTTGTTTCCGGCTTATTCCTACTACAGTTTACATTGGATCAAGCTGAAACTTGATTTATAGTTACACCATGAAGTAGAGCAGGGCATATTATTTTGAGTTTACAGTCCACCATTTATTAGCAGAGCTATGCCCCTTTGAAAATTCTATAATCTTTTCGTTTCTGGCTAACTCCTATAGTTTACACCTGATCAAACTGAAACTTTGTAAATACTTACACTGAGCTTAAACTCGATTTATAATAAGAATATAATGTGGAGCAGCACATATTATTTTGAGGTTACCAAACATCAAATATTACCAGAGTTATGCCCCATTAAAAATTTTCATAAACTTTGCATTTCTGGTTAACTCCTTATATAGTATACATGCAATCATGCTGAAAAGCAATTTATAGTTAGACCGTGGTGTGGAGCAGCGCATATTATTAGGAGGTTACAGTACACCAAATATTAGCAGAGTTATGCCCCTTTAAAATTCTGTTAATCTTTTGTTCCCGGCTAACTCCTCATATAGTTTACATCCAATCAAGCTGAAACTTGATTTGTAGTTTGACCATGATGTGGAGCAGCACATATTATTCCAAAATTACAGTCCAACAAATAGTAGCAGCATTATGTCCCTTTGAAATTTTTGGTAACTTTTTGGTTTCCAGCTAACTCCACTTACAAATTTACACAGATCTGGAGCACAGAATTGCACAGTAGTCCGCATGTGTGCTACATCTTATTACTTGCCAAGGGCGTATGATGCCTCTGCTTGTAGAGCTCTTGTTTGTTTCTAGATACAATATATATATATATATATATATATATATATATATATATATATATATATATATATATATATATATATATATATATATAATAGAATGGACATAATGACTCCTCAAATGGATGGAATAACAGACGGTAAACGGTAAAAGGCCAGAACTATGTACATTTAAGCACTCTAGATGAATATCCAGATTATCTTTTTAATTATAATTTCTACACAAAACGTATGTTGTTGGTACTTATTTGAAAGTTATTGATAGGGTAGTTGTAATGAATACCCACAACTTACAATCCTTTCAGTCCTTTAAGAAATAAGTAACATGTAAGTATTTCATACTTTAAAAATAAAAAAACAAAAAAAAACTGTGTTATCTGATTATAAATAATGTTACTGTACACAGTACAGGGAAATTAAATAAAAATGTGGTTAAAAGGGGTTCAGAACCACAGTGATGTGGATCAAATATTCATGATACTGAAACTGGTTACTCTGAATTGTGCAGAATGCACACATGGTGTAGCGAAAATGGCATTGCTTTAGTTACATATCAAGAAATATTGAACAAAATGAAAGTACAGATGATATGTAGTCTAGAGGCTTATAGAAATTAAGGAAACCGCCACCATCAGCACTCTCAGTGCTTTGATCTTCCTTTGGAGCAAATAGGATTTGATGTGTGTGTGTGTGTGTGTGTGTGCATGTGTGCACGCATGTGCATGCGTGTGTATAAGCATGTGTGTGTATGTTGCTTTTCTTTATTTAGTTTTAATATTTTATAGCAATATTGTGAAAATTTCAGAATAATTTGAACACGTGGAACTTGTTCCAAACCTGTCCCCAGATTACCTTGCCTATTGTTTTTGTACATAATTTACAATGAGAAAAAATCAAAATATCAATTCATATTGTTTTTAAACCAGAACAAGTTTAATAAAACTTTCGGTGCATATAGGTAGTTACCACAAAAGTTTTTGCATTAAATCAGAATAAAAGTTTACAGAATAAGGAGACTGGATATGCTTGGTACATTTTCAATCATTTTTTACATGGGAGATAACTTTTATGACTTCCGGTTTGCTTAAATGCTCACCAAGACCCTTCTGAAAAGGAGTCTACCCATGGGAGCAAATTCTTTCCTTTAACCCATTGTAGGCTAAATGAACTCTCCCACACTATACATTGGAAGATTCTAATTTCAATTTTAGGTATGTCAGGCTATGTGATTTAGATATTATGAGAAAGAAATGGTTGAACTGTTTGTAAACAGTGAAGACCCTGATCAGACACCACATTCTGCAGTGTCTGATCTGGGTCTGCACTGTTTGCTAATTGCCTGTATAGGGGTCTCCAGACTACAATGGGTTAAGAGAAAATACCTTTTCAGAAGGGAGAAAAAACAGTTTTGAAAGATTGCCACCCATGAAAGAGTACCTACCGTATTCAACCTAATAACCACACATACCACTACAAGCGCACAGTCGAGCTGAGTGGATTCCGTAGTCTTCAGATTACAGCCAGTATACTTTTTGTCTACTTCTTTATAAAGGCATGTGTTTTGGGTACCCTTTTGAATTGCATCAACTTGTCGATGCAATTCAAATGAGTACCCACAACATATGCTTTTGTAATGACAATCAGAAAAAAAAACAAAAAAAAACACAAAAACATCACATAAGCATCATTAGATAAGTCCTTTGCTGATAATTTTTTAAAGTATACCCTTAGTATAGGTGGATACATATTTTACCACAAGTTTTTCCCAGTAATTTTGAAAAACCTTAGCACATCATATCATCATAATCGGATTTTTGATGCAGGTGCAAAGGCAACATCCACGTCATTGGGCCCCCTTCCAGACAGCTGGCTTGCTGCACGCATGGCAGATCTCACACCAGAGCTCCAGGTATGTCTATCATGAGGGTTGATGGCCAAGCTTCCACTCTCTGCAATCCCTCTCTGCCAGCTGCTTCCATGTCATCTTGGGCCTCCCAGGCCCATGCTTTCAATCAACCTGTATGTCAAAGGCTGTCTTGACTGCGTACCGTGTACACCTATAGTCAGGGTCTTTTGTCAAGCACTTTAGCCCACTGCATTTCTTGTGCACCCAGTGCTTGCAGCCATTGCAGAAAATGCTGTTGCTGCCTACTCCAGTGCGACAGACCGCTCATGGAAACTCGCCTGAACTCTGCAGGAGGTCCAGTCCCATACGGCAGATCATGACCTTTGTCTTTCCTGCATTTACTCTCAGTCCTTTCTTCTCCATTGCTTCTTTCCAAGTCAAGAGCCTCCTGACACATTCCTCAAGCGATTCAGTGATGATAACAAGGTCATTGGCATAGAGGTCCTCCCAGGGGACCCCAGAGGGGAACTCTCATGATAAGGCTTCAAGCACAATGATGAAGAGCAGCGGGCTGAGTACTGATCCTTGGTGAACACCAACCTTCACTTTAAACTCTTCACTGTACCCCTCACCAACATGGACACAGCTCCGGGCATTTGCATACATCCTCTGCACGAGTCGCACAATCCACTCCTCCACTTCAAGTTTTCTCAGCGCCCACCAGATGACCTTCCGAGGTACTCGATCAAACGCCTTCTCCAAGTCTACGAAAGCCATGTAGAGTCTCTTGTTGGCAGCTAGATACTTCTCTTGCAGCTGCCTAACAAAGATTGCGTCTGTAGTGCCTCTGCCTGGGATAAAGCCAAACTGGGAATCGTCGATTGACACCAACTGTCTGATGAGGCCGTCCACAATCCTCTCCAGGATTTTCATAACCTGCTCTGTCAGCTTGAGACCGCGGTAGTTGCCCCTTTCCAATGCATCCCCCATTCCCTTGTAGAGGCAGACAATGAAACTCTTCTCCCAGTCAGGAATGATTGCAGCTGTGAGGTCACGGATCATGGAGGCGCCCATGTCACCGGCTGCTCGTATCATCTCCACCACTATCCCTGATGGGCCTGGTGCTTTGCCAGCCTTCATCTATGGTGCGGTAAGTGGGTCGAATACAGTAATTCCCTGAACATCTTCTATGCAAAGCAGTATGCAAGTATGCAAAAATTTTTGTTGAAAGATATACGAAATAGACAACTGATCTTATCCCTGAACATGCATTCTGAAGGAAAATATTGTTAACCAGCTTTCTTTCGTTTGTGAGAAAAGACTTCAGCCCTACTCCTGCTGAACCCAGATATGCCCTGCTTTGCAAACAGTGTAGATCCAGACCAACTCATCTGGATCTGCATTGTTTGTCAGTCAGTAAGTGAATTCCTTTCAACAACCTGGATCAAGCAAGCAGATTGGTTGACAGTTAGAAGTGGGCGTGGCATCTTAATTTATTCAGCATGACAAGGGTTAATAAAATGCAGTGTGGGGAATCCATGACCAAATGACTAGATTCACTGAGTTTGTTACTATTTTTAGCTCTGCATCAGGTAAGATTTTTTAGAATATCTCTATTCATACCAAATGAAATTTATTCAAATAAAGTGCAGAGTACGTCGAAAATCAAGCTCTTTCTGGTGTTGTAAGCGCTATTCTGTGATCTGGTCTAATTCTTGAGAACATTCAAAGAATGTTTTTGCTGTCAATCTGGGCTCGAATGTTCTCGAGAATCAGACCAGATTGCAGAATAGCGCTTACACCACCAGAAAGAGCTTGATTTTCCGCATACTCTGCGCTTGATTTGAACAAATTCCATCAGGTATAAATCAAGATATTCTAAAATCGAGATATTATAAAAACTTCTAACGGAGCCAAAAATAGTAACAAACTCTGTGCACTAGTCATTTGGTCACGTGGATTCCCCATAAATAAATGATACTAGCTGCTCTTTTGCTTGGAGCTCAACAGTAAGAAAGTTGAGGTAGGAATCAGAGCTGGTCAGCCTGGTGTCAGCATAATGTGCCCAGGTGAAATATCATGCAATGTATGTTGAGCATGATTGACCGTCGTGCGAATTGCAGATCGCACCAGTCTCTTGATATAGCTTTGGATTTTTACATATGGTAGACTATTCAATTAGCTCACTAAAGACTTTTTATATTTGCTTGGATCGTCGGTTTGTGACGATCACGGCAAATATAAAAACTATTAATGTCTATTTTATTTTCATTTCAATCAAGAAATTTCGTAAAGCTTAATAAAAGCAAACATTAAAGAATCACATTGTTGTTCTTTTTTACCTGTTACATTGAAGGTTTATTAAACTCTAGTATACCCTTGTATTTCAGTGAGGCAGCACTCCAAGAGTGAGCATTGAGCTCCCACTATCCCGATATGACTGAAAGATTGTTGAATGTGATGTAAAACTTAAATAAAATAAAATAAACAAATTTAGAAAATAAAATTTGGATTTATTAATTAAGAGACAGTTCCAGTGATGTGTCAAACTGTGTTTTTAACTCATGTTTTCCTACAGAGAAGCCTGTAGATCCAGATTAGACATAGAAGAATCTCTGAAAAATAATAATAATAAAAAAAAATATCAGCTGCTACAAAATTTTTGCTCAGCACCTTCAAGGTTAACCCTTGTCCTGCTGAACCTGGATATACTCTGCCTTTGCAAACAGTGTAGATCCAGATCAGTTGGCTGCCGAAAAAGCTGATCTGGATCTGCACTGTTTGCCATTATGAATTTATAGCAATAATATGGATGAAGTAATCTGATTGGCTGAAAATTAGTAGTGGGTGTGGCATCTTAATTTATTCAGCAGGACAAGGGTTAAGTTTAATTTTCAGGAAAATTTAAGGAAAACATCACTTCCTAGTTTTGCCTGCAGCTCACTTCCTAGATTTGCCTGCAGCATGCTTAGGGCTTTAATAGTATGCTGGGTAAAAATTTCAGCAGATGGCACTTTGAAACATTTTTTTTATATTTCCCAGGAAATAGCCTTTAGCATTTTATGCAAATTGTCTCCTTTTTGTCACCTGCTAAATTAACCCAGAGAATGTTAAAGGTTACAAGGATGTTTGGTGAAGATGGTAATTAGATAAGTGGTGGCCAATTCAAAGTGTGGTACTTTAATTACCATAAACATTCCCACACTTTAACCTTTTCCAATCTCTGGGCAAATTCAGCAGACAACAAAGTGCTGATATTTTCTTATTTTTCCCAAAAAAACAGGATTTCACATTTCATCAATATTGTCTCCTGAGGAGACAATTTGTATGAATTTAAATACTGTTTTCTGGGAAAAATAAGAAAAAATATTTTGATATGGACATCTGCTTTCCCAGCATGCTAAGCATTGAGTGCTTATCACACTTACCCCAAAATGTCCACAAAGTACATTTATATCTAAAATGTGGCAATGGAATCTTAAGCAGTCTAGACCCTGATCAAATTGCTCTTTTTTAGAGCAGTTTGATCTGCAATTCAACCTTTACCACTTATTCAGTAGATGACAAAATGATAGTATTTTGATCATTTTTCCCTCAAAATAGCTTTTAACATTTCCTGCAAAATGTCCTATAAAGAGACAATTTGCAGGAAATCTTAAATCCTATTTTCTGGGAAAAATAAGAAAAATATTCCAAATTGTCTTCTGCTGAAATTTTACCCAGCATACAGAGCATTAACCCTTGTCTTGCTGAATAAATTAAGATGCCACAGCCACTTCTAATTTCCAGCCAATCAGATTACTTGATCCAGATTTTTGTTATAAATTTGCATACTTGATGGCAAACAGTGCAGATCCAGATCAGTTGGCTTCTTCAGAAGCCAACTGATCTGGATCTACACTGTTTGCAAAACAGGGTATATCCGGGCTCAGCAGGACAAGGGTTAAGATAGTTGTCTCAAAGTATCTCTGTGACAGCTTCCTTGTTGGTAATTGCATAGTCTTTGTCTAACATGTAAATATTTTAACCCTTTGCCTGCTGAACCCGGATATATCTTGCCTTTGCAAACAGTGTAGATCCAGATCAGTTGGCTTCTGAAGAGATCTGGATCTGCACTGTTTGCCATTAAGTATGTGAATTTATAGCAACAATCCAGATCAAGCAATCTGATTGGCTGAAAATTAAGGGTGGGCATGGCTTCATAATTTATTCAGCAGGACAAGGGTTAAGGTTGTTAGATTTTCTGCCATTGTTTACAAGAGAGACAACTTTTGTGACTTCCTGCCTGCTTTCTTGAGCTCCAAGACCCATCAGAAAAGGGGTCTTCTCTAAAGGATCTAAAGGAAAGAATTTGCTCCCAAGAGAAGACCCTTTTCAGAAGGGAGGTAAATTAATTTTAACAGAGTGACCTCCCCTGAAAGTATATCCTTTCCATTTAAACAACTTTTTGTTAATGTTTATCCTAACCTGAGTGATCCTTTTTACCTTATCCTGAACTTTGTGGAAAAAGTAATTTTCTGCTTTTTTTAGCTCACCTGATCAATGCTCAGGATGAGCTATAGTGATCACTTTTTGTCTGTCGTTTGTCCGTTCATCCGTAAGCACTTTCAAATGACAACTCCTCCAAAGCCATTGAAGTGATTTGTCTCTTATTAGGTAAAAATGTTTGGGTAGGGGGATTTAAAATAGCTAAAATTATGGTGATCTGCCTCTTGGTTTGGTTGCCATCACAACAGAAAACTCCAATAGACTTATAATGGGAAAATGGTTAAATTGCATTTATTTTTATTAACCAGTGATGTGAACTATATTTGGTATTTATGACCATTTCATGATACCCAGGTAATACGTTTTATGACCAGTGACTATATTCTTTGATTACCATGGCAACATTAAATTTTAAAAAAAGAAATTTTAAATGACAACTCCTCCAAAACTACTGAAACTGCATAACTTTGATTTGATACAAATATTGTTGGGTAAGGTCAATTCAAAATAGCTAAAAGTTTGCCAATCTGCTTCTTTTGTTTTGGTTGCCATAGCAACAGAAAGCTCCCATAGACTTATAATAGGAAAATAGTTAATTAAATTGCATTTTATCCATAACCTGTGAAGTGATGTGAACCATATTTGGCAGTTATGATCATTTGATGATTGTCTATCCAGTTTATGTGTTTTATGATGTGTGACCATTTTGTTTGGTTGCCATGGCAACATTAAAATTTAAAAAGGAACATTTTTAAATGATAACTCTTCCAAACCACTGAAGCAGTATGACTAATTTGGTACAAATGTTGCTTGGGTAAGGGCAATTCAAAATAGCTAAAAGTTTGCCAATCTGCCTCTTTTGCTTTGGTTGCCATGGCAACAGAAAGATCACATAGACTTATAATGGGAAAATAGTTAAATTGCATTTTCTTCATAACCATTGAAGTGATGTGAACAATATTTGGCATTTATGATCATTTGATGATATCTACCCAGATTATGTGTTTTATGACCAGTGACCATTTTGTTTGGTTGCCATGGCAAAATTTCAAAACAGGAAATTTGTAAAGCCTTGTCTGGCCTTGTAAAGAGACATAGAACCTAGCATAGGTGGGAATGGTAACATTCTCATCATTTCTTTACTCTGTCAATGGTGAGAACTTGGCAAGTCCCTGCATTCTGGTAAAAGATAAATAGATTATAAAATGAATTACCCTTGAGAGCAATGAGCACACACACAAAGACAAAAATAGCTGAAGTGTCTTACAATACTTACAATATATGATTGAAATAGAAAAAGCTTTAAGTTGCAATCAAAATTTTATTCTGTGAGGGTTATCTTCCCCTGCCCCTGTGCTATATATATATGTATAAAATCATGATGTTGTTAAACAACTTCTCTTCAGAAACCACTTGGCCAATTTCCACCAAATTTCATGTCGATCCTACTGTTGAAACGAAATTGAGAGTTTGTTCAAATGGTCATGCTCCATCAAATGTCATGCCCATATGTGGTAAAAAATACTAATAAAAAAAAACAACACATTCTTCTTCTTCAAAACCAACACTGCTCAAATGATGATCCTTTCATTAGATGCAATGAAAGGATTGGAAAAATATTGCATAGCATCCGCATATCTGCAATGGCTATTTCATTCAGGTGAGCAAGCCATGGCCTGTGGGCCTCTTGTTAAAAGGAAGACAGCTATTGTGACTTATGGTTACCCTTCCTACAAACCAATCCCCTTCTGAAAAAAGGTTCTACTCTAAAGGAAAGAAGGGGAGCAAATTATTCCTTTTAGAATAGACCCCTTTTCAGAAGGGAGGCAAAACAATTTGAGAGTTCTCACCCTTAAATTGCATCAGTTCCCCTTAAACTCCCTGAAAGAGAGTGCATCAGTTCCCCTTAAATAAGTGAGGAGTCTATCGGGGATTGACCATTTGATTTTCTTCCTTGACATGAGCCTGTCTTTTTAGCATTTACCTGGTCCTGGCTATTTGGGGTGGGGGGCAAAAAAGGTCCTGGAATTTTCTTTCAAGAAATATTCTAGCCTCCCCCAATAATCAAATGGTTGCTACCTAAACTGCTGGCTGAATGGCAAACACTGTGCAGACTTTGATCATAATGTTCTTGGCCTACACTCTACTCAGGCATGTCTGTCCAAGTACATGTATTTTGTGTAAATAGGTTAAATCTGAACCTTTAAGTTTTAACCCTTGTCCTGCTGAATAAATTAACATGCCATGACCACTTCTAATTTTCAGCCAATCAGATAACTTGATCCAGTTTGTTGATACAAATTCACATACTTAATGGTAAACAGTGCAGATCCAGATCAGTTGGCTTCTTCAGAAGCCAACTGATCTGGATCTGCACTGTTTGCAAAGGCAGGGTATATCCGGGTTCAGCAGGACAAGGGTTAAATATCAGAGAAATTTATTAAATTCCCCAGGGATTTTTTTTAAAACCATTACACTGCTGTATAAAATAGTCAAGAGATAATGTGCTGCTGATTGTGCATGTGATGTTCTTCTTCCTTATTTCAGTCTGATTATAGGACTTGACACTTCATTCAGTTATCTTGTCAGTGAAATGAGATACCATTTTTGTTTCCAGAGAAAAAAAATAGAAAAATATCATTCATTTGTCAGCTGCAAATTAATATGGAAGGTTAAAATTTAAGTTGAAAGGTTTTTTTCAGCTGATTTGAAACAAAAAATAGTTATAAAAGGTTAATAATAGCACTCTCTGGTCAAATGCAGCAGATGAAAAATAGGTTATATTTTTCTTATTTTTCCCAGAATATCAAACTGTTTTCTGGGAAAAATAAGGAAAAATATTGCTGAAATTTTTATCCAGTTGCAAAGCATTTGGCATAATAAGTATTGTGAATGGTACAATGTGGGAACATATACACCACAACCTCTTTATAACACTATTGTTGGGGTCCAAAGCATATACCGTGTTAGTTAAACAACCGTGTTATATCCAAACAAAAATGTATAGATTATATTGAAAAATGACCATTTATGGTCATTTTTCAATATAATCTATACATTTTTGGGATACATCTTTGAAGTGTGTTATATCCAAAACTGTGTTATAACGAACCGTGTTATAAGGAGGTTGTAGTGTATTAGTATTGTGACTGTCATATTTGGAACTGTGATTCAATATCTTCAAGAAAAGGAACTGTTGATCAAAGGTAAGTATGGTAAATATCCTAAAATTTCGAACCCTTTATTCCATACTTTTTTGGCTTAAATTTTGCTTTTTATGCATTTATCTCTTAAAATGCTTATTGGAATGGCAAACAGTGAAGATCCTGATCATACTTCAGGAGCAGTCTGATCTGGGTCTGCACTGTTTGCATATGTCATTTTGTCAGAAACTTTGAGCCGGCCTCGGTGGCTCAGTTGGATGCACGTCTGACTGATGATCAGGAGGCTGTGGGTTCGACCCCGGCTGGGTCGGCAACATTCTTTTGTGGAGATTTGATCATGAAATATTTTTTATGGTCATTCCCTCCATTTCGCTGATTCAGGAAGGGCAGTTGTCAGTTTCTGGCGAAAGAATGCGCACAATACTGGTTAACCGCTTAGAGGACTAAGCCTGCCCAGTAAAAGTGTGGTTAGGTAAACTGACTGCGCTCAACATGACCCCATTGGGTTGACTGGTCAGTAAACCTCAAAACAAACAAACAGAAACTTTGGTGTTCAAAATTTTAGAACATTTACCGTACACAGGGTGGAGCCTCATTATAACATTATTCATTATATTATTGCACTTTGGTGCAAAAAAATTAGTCAACTTTTTCTGTAATCCCATTACATGTAGTTTAGGAATGGAAAAAATCAACTGCATTGTGCCTGCTAAACCAATTCCAATAGAAAGAACACAGTTAGTAAGCTGAACAAATGCAACAATAAACAAATATTTATTTTAATAGTTTACTGAGTGATATTAGGACTGTGGCATTTTAAAAGTGATTGTAGTCATTTTGCATCACATTTTTGACAATGGTCACCATTGATGTCAATGAAAAATTAATTTCTGAAAAATTGACATTTTTTTTTTTTTTTTATTTAATACTTTATTTTTTTCAAAAACCATAGACTCTGCACTGTTGAATGATTAATGTATATTGCATTAATTTAATTTCTGTTCTAATGGTATAAATTGTGTTGTTATTGGCACAGTAGGAACAAATCATTTAATTTTCTACCAAATCTTGAAATATATGTAAGTCCATGGGATTTTGGAAAAGTTGACAAACAGAATTAACACTTTTTTTAGCTGAATGAATGTCCCCAAGTTTGCTCATAAATTTTGAATAAAATGTTGATTTTTCACATTTTTAGACGGTTTTTAAAAAAATATGTCCTTTAAAATAGCGATGTCCGGGCGGGCGTTAGGCATTGTCCCAGGTTAACCTTTTGGTTAACCTTTTTTCAAAGTTATATGATACCTTTATTCTTTAGTGGATTGCTTTCATATTTGGTAGGAATGAAGAGCAGGAACAGTAGGTGTTTCCCATGCAAAAGAGACAACTCTCTCTTTCTTCATTATTTAAAAAACCCATCCATAATGTCGTTATGAGTTTTTTAGCTCACCTGAGCCAAAGGCTCAAGGTGAGCTATTGTGATCACCCACCGTCCGTCGTCGTCGTCGTCCGTCTGTCCATCCGTATGTCCGTCCATCCGTCCACAATCTTTAAACAACATCTCCTCCTAAACCACTGGTGGGAATTTGATCAAACTTCACAGGAATGATCCTTGGTTGGTCCTCTTTCAAAGTTGTTCAAATGGTTCTGGTCCATTGCATATGTAGGTCACAGGAGCTAAAAATAGATTTTTTTAATAAAAACTTAAAAAATCTTCTAGTCCGAAACCACTGGACTGATTTCAATATAATTTTGCAAAAATGTTCCTTTGGTGATCCTCTACCAAGATTGTTCAAGCCATTTGGATTCGTCAAAAAACATGGCCACCAGGGGGCGGGGCTTATTTTCACGATATATCTATATACAAAACTTTGAAAATCTTCTTGTCAGAAACCATTGGACCGATTTCCATATAATTTTGCAGAAATGTTCCTTTTGTGATCCTCTACCAAGATTGTTCGAGTCATTTGGATTCGTCAAAAAACATGGCTGCCAGGGGGCGGGGCTTATTTTCCCTATATATCTATATAGAAAACTTGAAAAAGTCTTCTTGTCAGAAACCACTGCACCTATTTCCATATTATTTTGCAAAAATGTTCCTTTGGTGATCCTTTACTAAGATTGTTCAAGCCATTTAGATTTGTCAAAAAACATGGCCGCCAGGCGGCGGGGCTTATTTTCCCTATATATCTATATAGAAAACTTTAAAAATCTTCTTGTCAGAAACCACTGGACTGATTTCAATATAATTTTGCAGAAATGTTCGATTGGTGATTCTCTACCAAGATTGTTCAAGCCATTTGGATTCCTGAAAAAACATGGCCGCCAGGGGGTGGGGATTATTTTCCCTATATATCTATATAGAAAACTTTAAAAATCTTCTTATCAGAAACCACTGGACTGATTTCAATATAATTTTGCAGAAATGTTCCTTTGATGATCTTCTAGCAGGATTATTCAAGCCATTTGGATTCATCAAAAAACATGGCCACCAGGGGGCGGGGCTTATTTTCCCTTTATAATCTGTATAGAAAACTTTAAAAATCTTCTAGTCAGAAACCTCTGGACCGATTTCAATATAATTTTGCAGAAATGTTCCTTTGGTGACCGTCTACCAAGATTGTTCAAGCCATTTGGATTCGTCGAAAAACATGGCCGCCAGGGGTCGGGGCTTATTTTCCCTATATATCTATATAGAAAACTTTAAAAATCTTCTTATCAGAAACCACTGGACCGATTTCATTATAATTTTGCAGAAATGTTCATTTGGTGATCCTCTACTAAGATTATTAAAGGCATTTGGATTCGTGAAAAAACATGGCCACCAGGGGTCGGGGCTTATTTTCCCTGTATATCTATATAGAAAACTTTAAAAATCTTCTTGTCAGAAACCACTGGACCAATTTCAATATAATTTTGCAGAAATGTTCCTTTGATGATCTTCTAGCAAGATTATTCAAGCCATTTGGATTTGTCAAAAAACATGGCCGTCAGGGGGAGGGGCTTATTTTCCCTTTATAATCTGTATAGAAAACTTTAATGATCCTTTTGTCAGAAACCACCGGCCCGATTTCAATACAACATTGTAGGGATGTTTCTTTGGTGACCGTCTACCAAGATTGTTCAAGTCGTCATGATTCATCAAAAAACGTGGCTGCCAGGGGGCGGGGCTTATTTTCCCTATGTATCTAAACAGAAAACTTTAAAAATCTTCTTGTCAGAAACCACTGGACCGATACATTATAACTTGACAGAAATGTTTCCTTGTTGACTCTCTACCAAGATTGTTCAAGTTATCATGATTCATCAAAAAACATGGCCGCCTGGGGGTGGGGCTTTTTTTCCTTTATATCTATATAGAAAACTTTAAAAATCTTCTTGTAAGAAACTGTTGGATAGAGTTCATTGTAACTTGGCAAAAATGTTGCTTTGGTGACCTTCTACCAAGATTGTTCAAGCCTTCATGATACGTCAAAAAACATGGCCACCACGGGGCGGGGCTTATTTTCGGTATATATCTGTATAATACAGAAAATTTTAAAATTCTTCTTGTCAGAAACCACCTGACCGATTTCAATATTACTTGACTGGAATGTTGCTTTGGTGACCCTGTACCAAGATTGTTCAAGCAATAATGATTCGTCAAAAAACATGGCTGCTGGGGATGGGGCTTATTATCCCTATACATGTATATCTAAATAGAAAACTTTAAAAATCTTCTTGTCAGAAACCAATGAACCAATTTCAATATAACTTGGCAGGAATGTTCCTTTGGTGGCCCTCTACCAAGTTTGTTCAAGCTGTCATGATTCATCAAAAAACATGGCCGTTAGGGTCTTATTTTCCCTATATAGCTATATAAAACACTTCAAAAATCTTTTTATCAGAAACCACTGGACTAATTTCAATATAACGGCAGAATTGTTCCTTTGGTGTCCTTCTTTCAAGATTTGGGTCCAGCGATCATGATGCATGTAAAAAACATGGCCGCTCGGGAGAAGGGCTATAAAATTTATACAATAATCTTAGAGCAGTGAACTTGGCTGAAAATTCAACAGTAAGTTTGCAAAGCTGTTTGCTCAGGTGAGCGATATAGGACCATCATGGTCCTCTTGTCTTGTTTTGTAATTATGACTGGAGTATAAGAATAATATCTTAGTAAGATCGGTATCAAGATACATTCTTTGTTTCTGTATGATCGCATTTGCTGCGGGTACTCAGAAAAAATATCAGCCTATTTTTTCTCCTTATGATTATAACATTTTATAACAGTTATTATCTTGAGCCGGCCTCGGTGGCTCAGTTGGATGCGCCGTCCGACTGGAGACCAGGAGGTCGCGGGTTCAACCCCCGCCGAGGTCGGCAACATTCTTTCGTGGAGATTGATCATGAAATATTTTCTACGGTCATTCTCTCCCTTCCGCTGATTCAAGAAGGGCAGTTGTCAGTTTCTGGCGAAAGAATGTGCACAATACTGGTTAACCGCTTAGAGGACTAAGCCTGCCCAGTAAACGTGTGGTTAGCTAAACTGACCGCGCTCGACATGACCCCATTGGGTTGACTGGGCCGTAAAACTTCAACACAAACAAACAGTTATTATCTGTGACTTTGTTAAAGCTTAGCATTGTGGGTAAAATTTTATAGCACAATGTGACCATAGCCAGCAGAACAATGGCAAAATAGACGTAGAAGAAAAAGAAAAAAATCAGTAGACAACATTTTGATATATTGTGCTTATTTTTCTCAGAAAATAGGCTTTGACATTTCATGCAAATCATCTCCATAGGAGAAAATTTGCATGAAATGTCAAAGTCTATTTTCTGGGAAAAAATAGAAAAATATCATTGATTTGTTGTCTACTGAATTTGCCCAGAGAGTGGCAGTTGTTAAGCTAATAATGATATGACTCCCAGGCTCTGATATCTATTTCAGGATGAAATATACGATGATACAGCAGCTCCCTCTGTCCTTGACAGCATCAGAAATAAATTTGAACAAAAGTCCGAGCAACAAAACAGTGTTCCAAAGAAGCTGAATCCAGCATTGAAACCTAAACCATTACCAAAGAAAATAGGTGGTGGTGGTTACCTCCAAACTGTTGGTAATGACAAAATTCTACAAATAAATGGTTCAGTTGATATTACTTCTTCTGTTGCTGAAAAAAGAGATCGCTCTGGGACAGAAAAAGGTAATGAAGCGAAGTCGGTAAAAGATAAAGAAACTGCAGTCCGTGTTATTGGTAATGCATTAGCTAAAAGAGACAGTAAGGTAGAAATTCCATCAGTATTTAAGGTAAATGATGATTCCTCGCATAATGTCCCAGCTAAGTTACCAAAACCTAAAACACCAGTGAGAAAAACTTTTGATACAAATAATAATTCCAAATCAGACACAAAAGAAAATGAAAAGATGGTAGAAAAGAAAACGACAGGTATTAGTGACAAAGAAAATAGTTCTCAAAGTAGCTCACAAGGAAGCCCTTTAGGTCTAAGTGTTCATGAAAGGGCCAAACTTTTATCTGGAAACCTTCCAAAAATGACACCAGACACTGTTACAGGTTCACCTAAGAGTAAACAAGGAATAAAGCCACAAACTTCTGATAAGCCAAATTCTCCTGCTGGAACAGGATCGCCAAAACGATTTATTTTGCCAAAAGACAAATCTCAAGAAAATGTTACTGTTGAATTAAGACGAGTAATAGTTGGCTCTTCAGATGTTAAGAAAATCTTACATCGAAAGTCTGTCAAATCTGTGATTCGAAATACTGATGACAAGAAATTCAAAGTTTTGGAATGCGATAGTATAAAAGACTGTGGAAAAGCCCCAGAGAAACCTGAAAAACTTCTTGTGGATATTGACTGGGATGATTTAGAGAAAGAATTTAAAAGGACTGTTCAAGAGAAAGGTAAGCTGTTCTTTAATGAGACTGAAAAAGGTAAGCTGTTCTTGTATGAGAATACATTCATTACAAGGCAATGAAGAGTAATGATAATATTCTTGGCTCTAGGTGACTAGGTAAGATACATTGTACTTGTTCAACAGAATGGTGAAGGTATATTTATTATCTACCCTTATTTAAAACATATGGTGTTGGTGAACTTGTTAGAGTTGCCTGGGTGAGGCAGTTCTTCTAAGTACTCAGTAGCTTAGCCAGAATGGAATTATTTTTTACGCATACTTGCTCTCTAAAGTCTTGGAGAAAGTCTAGAAATTATTTCTCTAGTATCACTTCCAAAATGGGGGCTACTCTAAAAGGAACAAACCTGCTCAGGGAGTAGATTCTTTCCTTTAAGAGCAGCCCCGGTAATAAGGAGAAAACAATAATATAATGCAAGGTGATCCCACTTTATTGTAAATATTTTTGCTTAGGCACATGCATAATGCATAGCTACAGATAAGAGGGGGTATCCATATAATATTTTTCTTATTTCTCCACAAAAACATATGTTGTGGGTACTCATTAGAAGTGCCTCACTGAGGCACTTCTAATGAGTACCCACAGCATATATTTTCATAGTGAAATAAGAAAGATATCAGCATTTTTCGGATGAAAAAAGTGCACTATCTGTTGCAATGCATAATGTGAAAAATGCGTGCCATGCCTTTGGTACCCAGAATGTAAGTTTTCATTAAGTAAGAATCACATTTTTCTGAATAGACCCTGTGTAAATCTTGAAATATCAATATTTCTGTTTTAACTGTGTAAGGGAAAAGTTTGTTGGATGACCATTTGGGTCAGCTATATAGTTCCAGCTGTCATAGACTTCATTGCCAGCATAGTGTTTGCCAGGTCTTTCACCAAGTCAAGCATCGTGGTCATCCATCCAGTGCTAACCGCAGTGTGCATTGCTTAACTTCATGAAACAGCCAATCATTCTACCTGTGTTGCCATTAAGCAAGGCTGTAGAAGTCATGTACGTATTACATTGACTCGACTTGGCCCCTAAGTCACCAATGATGAGACGAGGAAGGAGCTTATACAGCACTGCTAGGGACATCTATCCCTGTTTGCCGGGTCTTCTACAAAAACAAGTGTGGTGGCCACCAATCCAGGTGCTAACTGCAGTGTGGCTGATTGCCGTGATTGGTAGGTAGAAGAACCACACGATACTCAGCTGTCATGAAGGACAGTGACCATTCTATCATTTTACTGCAGACAAATGTTCTGGTCAATCTTTGTTCTAAGCCTTTAGCACTCTCTGTGCAAATTCAACAAATGACAACAAATGACAAATTGATGATATTTTTTACATTTTCTCAGAAAACTGGGTTTGACATTCTGGGATATTTTAGCTCACCTGAGCCAAAGGCTTGAGGGCTCGAGGGGAGCTATTGTGATCACTCACCATTTGTTGGCAGCATTGGCGTCATCGTCATCAGTCTGTTTCTCCACAGTTTCTTTAAATGACAACATCTCCTTCTAAATCACAAAGCCAATTTTAACCAAATTTCACAGGAATGATTCTTGCGTGATAGTGACAATATTATTCAAAGATTCCGAATCCATGCAGGGTTCTGGTTGCCATGGCAATCAAAAGAATTTTTTTTAAAAATCTTCTTGTCAGAAACCACTGGACCGATGTCAATATAATTTTGCAGAAATGTTCCTTTTGGTGACCTTCTACTAAACTTGTTCAAGCCATCATGATTCGTCAAAAAACATGGCTGCCAGAGGAAAGGGCTTATTTTCCCTATATATTTATATAGAAAACGAAAAATCATCTTGTCAGAAACCACTGGACTGATTTCAGTATAATTTGGCAGAAATGTTCCTTTGGTGACCCTCTACCAAGATTCAAGCCATCATGATTCGTCAAAAAACATGGCCGCAAGGAGCGAGGCTTATTTTCGTTGTATATCTATATAGAAAACTTTGAAAATCTTCTTATCAGAAACCACAGGACCGATTTCAATATAATTCATCAGAAATGTTCCTTTGGTGACCTTCTAACAAGATTGTTCAAACCATGATGATTCATTAAAAAACATGGCCACCAGGGGGCATAGCTTATTTTCCCTATATAGAAACCTTAAAAAAATTTTCTTGTCAGAAACCACAGGACCGATTTCAATATAATTTTGCAGAAATGTTCCTTTAGTGACCTTCTACCAAGATTAGTCAAGCCATCATGATTCATCAAAAAGCATGGCCAGCAGGGGGTGGTGCTTATTTTCCTTATATATCAATATAGAAAATTTTAAAAATCTTCTTGTCAGAAACCACTAGACCGATTTCAGTATAATTTATCAGAAAGTTCCTTTTGTGACCCTCTGCTAAGATTGTTCAAGCAATCATGATTCTTCAAAAAACGTGGCTGCCAGTAGGCGGGGCTTAGTTTCCTTATTTATATCTATATAGAAAACTGTAAAAATCTTCTGGTCAGAAACCACAGGACAGATTTCAATATTATTTTGCAGAAATGTTCCTTTGGTGACCCTTTACCAAGATTGTTCAAACCATCATGATTCGTCAAAAAACATGGCTGCCAGTGGGTGGGGCTTAGTTTCCCATTATATCTATATAGAAAACTAAAAATCCTCTTGTCAGAAACCACTAACCTGATTTCAATATAATGTATCAGAAATGTTCCTTTGGTGACCCTCTACCAAGATTGCTCAATCCATCACAATTCCTTAAAAAATATGGCTGCCAGAGGGGTGAGGCTTATTTCCCCTATGCGTTTATATAGAAAAATTTAGAAATCTTTTTGTCATAAGCCTCTGGGCTGATTTCAATGTAATTTGCAGAAATGTTCCTTTGGTGACCCTCTACCAAGATTATTCAAGCCATCATTATTCGTCGAAAAATTTGGCCACCAGGGGGCGGGCCTTATTTTCCCTATATATCTATATAGAAAACTTTAAAAATCTTCTTGTCAGATACCACAGGACAGATTTCAATGTAATTTGGAAGAAATGTTTCTTTAGTGACCCTCTACCAAGATTGTTCAAGCCATCATGATTCATCAAAAACATGGCCACCAGGGGGCAGGGCTTATTTTCCCTGTTTATTTTTTCAGAAGTTTCGAAGATTAGATAAAAAAAATGAGGCACTGCTTGTCATATTTGGCATTGCTACTCCATTTTATTGGACCATCATGTCACTCTTGACCACAAAATTTATACACAAACCTTAAAGCAGTGAAGTTGGGTGAAACTTCAATAGTAAGTATGCAAATGTGTTTGCTCAGGTGAGCAATATAGGACCATTATGGTCATCTTGTTTAAAATTTATGAGGGTCACTGATGAGACCTAATTCGCCCAAAATAGCTAGTCTGGCTCAGAAAACTTGACCCTTTAGCTGTTTTCAGTTATGTGAGTGTGTTAATTGTTTGGGCTGGTCATTCCTTTTCAACCTTTAAAATGCCAAACACAACAGTTGTCATCTGCTTTGTCTTCTGCCAAATACTTTAAAAGTCATTGTTGCAAACAGTATGGACCCAGATCAGACTGCTCCTCTAGGAGCAGTCTGATCTGGGTCCAGACTGTTTGCCTGTATGCAAAAAGTATGTTTGAAAAGTTTGCAAGAAGATGCAGCAGACGACATAAACAGACGACATTTTCAGATGCAGGTTTTCTTGGTGCTTTAAGGGTTAATAGAATATATTTCACCCTTCATGCAAATTACCTCCTTCAAATACAGTTTGCATGAAATCATGTCAAACCTTTTTTCTGGGAAACATAAGAAAATGCCATCTGTTGAAAGTTTTACCCAGCATGCTAAATGTTAAATATCTGCACAAGTTACTTACTGAATATTCTGTTTATTGTTCACCAAAGTTTCTGACAAATGGCACATGCAAACAATGCAGATCCAGAAGGAGCAGTCTGATCAGGGTCTACACTGTTTGCCACTCCACTAAGCGTTTTAAAAAGCAGAATTTAGGCCAAGAAAAGAATGGAATAGTGTTCGAAATTTTAGGACATTTACCATAATCTAGAGCATTATTGTATATAATATTCTGTTTGATAAGTACTTTTTCATAATAATTCTGTTCTTTTTTCAGACTTCAGTGGTAAGTTAATTGATACTGGTAAACAATTGTATAACTTCTCATCTTATTAATTAATTTCTCATTCTCTCATTCCATAGTCCCAAAATGTTCCTGAAAGAAATTTAGGTTCAGGCTCAGAATATGAGTTACAATGACCACAATCTTTAGATTGAGTTTCTAAATGCGTACCGATAACTTAACTCTTTGTATATTACTATATATATCTTGAATATTCAGACATATAGGCTGACCAAAGTGACCTGTTGCTTTGACCTTTTGATTATAATATTTATAAGTATACATTAACCTTTGCCATGCTGAATAAATTAAGATGCCACACCCACTTTTAATTTTCAGTCAATCAGATCACTAGACCTTAGTTGTTGATACAAATTCACATTGTTAATGACAAACAGTGCAGAATGCAGATCTAGATCTGAATCTACACTGTTTGTAAAAAAGGGTATATCTGGGTTCGGCAGGACTTAGGGTTAACTGCATAACAGATATTACCTGTGAAGATGAGGGAACATATGTCTCAGTCTCATGTTGAGTGCAGGATTTTCTGTCATGACTAACTTGTACAGTGGATGTATTCTTATGAATATTAACCCTTGTCCTGCTTTTGCAAAACAGTGTAGATCCAGACCAGCTGATCTGGATCTGCACTATTTGCCATTATGTATGTGGATTTATATCAACAATCTGAATGGAGTAATCTGATTGGCTGAAAGTTAGAAATGGGTATGGCATCTTAATTTATTCAGCATGACAAGGGTTAAATGTAAAGGTCAGGTATGTTGTAGGTACTCATTAGAAGCACCTCAGAGAGATGCAGAGAGTACCCACATCATATGTTGTTTGGGAGGAAAGAAAATATTTACCTGATATCCTCTATTTTCTGGAGCCTTGAACTTCAGGTGTCTGAATATTTAAGGTCATTACAGTAGTTACTTTTTCTTAGGGCACTGCGAATTGTGCACGCCCAGACCAGTTTGGTCATGATTTGACATGGCCACTGCATACAAAAAGTGTCTGTGGGTAAATAGCTCATATGTTGTTTTTTTTTTTTTGTTGTTGTTTTTTTTTTGTTTTTTTTTTTTAGATTTACCACTCTCTGGGCTAATTCAGCAGATGACAAATTGGTGATAATTTTCTTATTTTTGCAGAAAACTGGATTTGACATTTCATGCAAATTGTCTCCATTGGAGACAATGTATAAAATGTCAAATCCTGTGTTCTGCAAAAAATAAAAAAAAAAATATTTCAATATGCTGTCTGCTGAAAATTATACCCAGAGTGCTAAGTGTTTATGAAATATACATCTTTGCATCAAAAAATATGTTTCTATGAGAAATGTAATTTGAATATCTGTAGTATTGTGCATATTTTAACAATATCTGTCAAATATTCTGGTTAAATTGCAGCGGGTATAATCAGACCAAAAAGTAGTAAGTCTTTAAGTTCTCCTCCTGTCCAAAATCTGAAAAGCTCCAGATCTACAAACATTTCTTAATTTTACCTAAAAGACAAAGAACAATGTATATGTTCACTTGATGTTTTAGATAATAACAAATGGTAAAAGTTTGAATTTAACACTTAGCATGCTATGGGGCAAAATCAGCAGGTGACAAATTGATGGTATTTTTCTTATTTTTCCCTGAATATGTCATGTAATTTGTCTTCTAAAGAGATCATATTTGTGGGGAAAAAAAAAAAAAAAAATTATTTAAAATATTGTCAGCTGAATTTTTACCCAGCATGCTAAGCATTATACTGATTGCCCATCATTAGTAAAAGCATAAATTTAAGTATTAAAATACTAAGAAAAATTGCAGCAGGCAATATTCAAAGTTTTATTTTAATTAATTTCCAAGAAGATAAGACTTGGCATTTCATGTGAATCATCTGCTAAGCAGATGATTTATATGAAATGCCAAAGCTTATTTTCTCTCAGAAAATAATAAAAAAAAATCACAATGTTGTCTGCTGCATCGAGATTTCCACTTTAAGGGTTAAATACTTTAAGAAATATTGATGGGATGGAGCTTTTTTTGTGTATCAAGCAAATTACCATTTTGCATACAACATTCAGCATGCCTCTGCTCTCTATTATAAGACACTTCCCTACCTGCAACTTGAATCCCATGAAGCATGACGCTTTCCATGAAGCATGGCTCATCCCACTAAGCATGGCAATTCTCTTGACAGAAATTAGAACTATTGATAAACAGAGAACATTATATGTATTTGCCATTTTAAGCACAAATCACAACTGCAGCAGATGACATTTTGATATTTATTTTTCATATTTTACAGAGAAAATGAGACTTGACATATATTGAATAAGCAGACAAGTTGTTTTCTCTGAAAAATAGTAAGTAAGTAAGTAAGTAAAGACTTTATTTAAAGAGGGTAACTACATTTAGCATACAACAGCTAATCTTCCATGAGACCCTCAGAGTTATAAAACATGTATTAACATAAAATATACAGACAAGTCAAATTGATGGTTTTAAAACAGACACACTGTCTCAGGACACTATACAGCATGGGACTGCCATATTCAGCATTCCCTGGTGCATCGGTCAGCAAGCATTCACTGAATTATATACATATTTTAATACATATGAAGAGTCAGATATAGCTGGTAATAAAGAAAAATAAAAATTTTCCTCTCTGAAACACCTAACTATGTAGGATTTTAGTACTCTCAATTCAGTATATATATACTCTCAATTCAGTGTATATATATATGTATACACAAGTAGATATATGTATACACATCAGGGCTCGGGAAAACCGGAAAAATAGCCGGTCTGGACCGAAATTAAGAATTCTGGACCGATTTCAAACACCCCAAAACGCTAATAAATCGGTCCAACATTTCCCAATCCAACCAATTTTCAGAAATCAATGATGTCTAAAAAATCACAAACGGTCTAGTCTTTCCAAACTGACAACGTCCGCGCACCTTTTAAATGTGATATTATGGTAGTTAAAAGGCTCTAAACGGTCATTTGACATGTATATTGGAGAGACAGCTGAATAACGGCAACCCTACACGCAGCACAAATTAATTACATCATTATCCAAACATTGTCAAATAATCAACACTTCACTGACCTTTGTGCGGTAAACAAGCGATTAACACGAATCATCAGTAACGGTAGTCTGATAATTAATCCGTTTGTGTGACACGTGTGAATACACTGAGACTGCAAAACATCCAGGTGCAGTCGGCGTGTCCAAAAGATCAAAGGTCGCTTTACTGGGAGTGATAAAAGAATGCACCGCTTGAACGCACCCGTTTTCTTCCTCTTCTTTTTTGTTTTGATCAACACGGTTTGTCGGTCCCAGATTCGATAAATAAATTCCCAAACCGTGTACGTCCTGATCAGATGTCGCATACAACGGCGTCTGATCTGGGTATAATTGATTGCTTTTTTTTTTTTTTTTTTTTTTGTTGTTGATTGCCGTAACACGAGAGTATAATTCAAGGTAGATTTCGCAGTAAAAATAAGTAATGCACCACTTGCGCTAGGCAAGATTGGTCAGTGCTTAAAATTTAAGCAGTCTGATTAAATCTTGAAACACTGAAAACTGCAAAACCGCCCGTGGCGCAGGCCTTTTTTATTAGACCTAATTAGGTCTATGAAGGTCGTTTCGTTCCGTTTCTCCTGTTTCCCGCCATCTTCGCGCTTATACAAGACGGGAATCAGTTGTTTATAAATAGTTTAGGAAAACCCTGCGGAGGTGGAAATAACAACAAAACCGTTTTTTCTTTTTTTTTTTTTTTCTTTCTTTTTACATACCTGACTGTATTTATTGATGACGCCAGCTTTGATCATGCTCGTTGTACCCGGACTTCCGTCATATAACGGAGTTGAGGTGTATTATTTAAAAGGAGTTCTAGGACTGCCAATTGTCATTAGTTTTCGTGACAGGTGATATACACATTTTTTTTTTGGAAATGGGCTCATTGATGACGTCATCGTCATCGGCTGGACCGATTCAGATTTCAAAATTTCCAGAGCCCTGATACACATATATACATATCTTCAGAAGCAGGCAGGCATTTATAAAACGTGAAGTATAATGGATATGAACTACAACAACAACATAAAAAAAAAGAAAAAAAGAATGCTTTGGGACTGCTGAGTGACCATTTTCCCATGAAAAATAAAGTTATAGCAATCTTGATAACTTAACCAGTTACTAGCCATTTCAAACACCTGTTATGAAATGTTTCTAGGGTTTTGGCACCTTTAACTTCATCAGACAGACTGTTCCATATCAAATATCCTGAATATTTCATACTTTGCTTAAAGTATTCAGTTCTAGGCTTGGGTGGGACAAAACAACCTGAGGTTATAGACCTCAGAACAACAGAGTCATTAACATTGTTACGTAAAGTGAAATTTTCGGAAATGTAAGTAGGTGTTATCTCATTATATACTTTAAACATAATCTCATTATATACTTTAAACATAAACTTTGCTTTTCTCAGAAAGAGACGATCATAAATCGATAAAATTTTCAAAGAATTCATGGCTTCAAAGGTATCTTCAACATTATAGTCAAGAATAACGTGACAGGCTCTCTTTTGTAATCTGTAAATCTTCAGTTTATTTGCTTCAGAAGTATTTCCCCATACAATGCTGCAAAAATCAATGTGAGGTTGAATGTAGGATTTGTAGAACTGTATGCGGTGATTTAGTGATAAGAAGTACTTAATTTTTGAAAGAAGCCATATATTTGATGAAATTTTTTTTGCTAAATGTTTAGCGTGTGCAGACCATAACAAGTTATTGTCTACTAAAACACCTAAAATTTTATCACTCGTTATCATCTGAAGTATTTCATCCTTGAAGCTAAGACAGAGACTATCAGTATTTAGTCGTTGACGTTTCTGGTTGGTGGTTACCAGCATAACCTTTGTTTTTGCTAAATTGAGAAGCATACCATTACTTTTACACCAAACATGCAGTTGGTTCAATGCAGACTGAAGATTTTGTTCAATTATTTCTTGAGACTCTTGAATGTCATATAGAGTTGTGTCATCAGCATATAAATCTGTATGAACATTGTTTGTGTACAAGGGTAGATCATTTATAAACAGAAGGAATAAAAGTGGACCTAGAATAGAACCTTGAGGAACACCACATGAGACTGGTTTGAAGTCTGACTTGCTGTTATTTATTACTACTTGCTGCCGTCTCTGTGAAAGATAGCTATTAAACCATAGGAGTGTTTCATTTTGTATGCCATATAATTTTAACTTTGACAGAAGAATTTGATGATCCACAAGATCAAAAGCCTTCTTGAAATCAACGAGCACCACACCCACCATTTTTCCATCATCAATTGCATTTAGCCAAGAGTCTAGCATATGCACTAGAGCTGTTTCACATGAATGCTTGGATCGAAAGCCTGACTGGGTCTTATGGAGTAAATTGTGTTTGTTTAGATAGTATGAAAAACTATCATGTACATGTTTCTCAAGGACTTTGGACAAGACTGGTAATATTGATATTGGGCGATAATTGTTTACATCTTCTAGAGGACCATTTTTGTGGTGAGACTTTGGCTTCTTTCCACTTATTTGGAAAAGAAGAATTCCTAATACTGTGATTGCAGATAAATGTGATGTCATCAGCTATATGAGGGGCTGATATTTTAAGCAAGCGTGGACCAATGTTATCGGTACCCGTGGCTTTGCTTACATCTATGTTGGACAGGTATTTCAAAACTTTGTCTTTTTCAATACTTATAATTTGAAATTCAGTACCAGCAGGAAGCTTGCTGTCACAGAATTCTTTTAATTTGTGATGATTTGTACCAATAATTGGTTCTTTGATTTTAGCAGCAGCGTTAACAAAGAAATTGTTAAAAACATTTGTAATTTCATATGGGTCCTCAGTATATGAGTCATTATCAGTATTAACTGACGCAATATTTGACTGTCTATGATTACCTTTACCTGCACCAATCTCCTTAAAGATTTTGTAAATGCTGCCCGGTTTACTCTTGTTGTTCTCGATAAACAACTGATATTTGTCTCTTTTTGCATTTCTTATTAATTTGGTAACTTTATTCCGCCAGAATTTGTACTCATTTTCATTAGCTAAAGATTTATGTCTGTCTCTGCATTTAATGGCATCTAATATATCTGGTGTTATCCATTCTGGTTGGTTTTTATGCTTAACCCTGTGCAGTTTTATTGGTACATGCTTATCTACAACTTCTAAAAAGAGATCTGACCATGCCTCTAGGATATCATCTGTATCCTCAAACAACTGGATAACATCCCAAGGTACAGCCTGTAGATCACAGATAAATTTAGTTTCATCAAATTCTTTAAAAGACCTGTAACAAATTGAGAAGTGATTGCTTTTGGGGGGCTGAACATGCATTTTGCGAGTGAAAAATATGGGGAAATGATCACTCAAACCAATCCTTGGTATGTCAATAGAGTTAACATTTTCTGGACAGTTAGCATAAATATGATCAATCAGGGTTTCAGATTCCGCTGTTTCTCTGGTGGCTTGAGTAACTAACTGAAATAAACCAAACGGCTCCATATAATCAGTCCAGGCTTTATTGATCTGATTACTTAAAAGATCTCTATTGAAATCTCCCATTAAATAAATTTCTTTTTCTTCTTTTAACACTTTTTCCAAGCAATTTTCAAAAAATTCATTCCACTGAATGCTAGAATTAGGAGGCCTGTAGATATTTGCGACCAAAAATGGTTTACTTTTGACTGGCCTTATTTCTGCCCATATACATTCCAGATTTTTATTTTCTAAATCAGACCTTCGTCTACAACAGACCCCATCCTTTACATATACCAAAAGACCACCACCCATGTTACTTGTTCTGTCCCTTCTGAAAGGTTTTTGATAACCTTGAATTTCAAATGCAGAATCAGGGTGAATGTCATTTAATTTAGTTTCACTGAACCCCATTATGTGAATTTGATTATGTGCAGATTCTAGCTAAAGCCGTACTTGGTTGATTTTGTTCCTCAATCCTTGAATGTTTAAATGACCCATTCTAAAACCCTTGCATTTCAATCCTTGTTCGTATATATTACCAAAAGCAGACTGGCGTTGCGATACATGTGTATTACTAGAAATAGACTGGACATCATGTGACTGTTCAGTAGAAATTTCACTGAACTGAGAATGCTGTAAAGAAGATCCTGGTTCAGATTCTTCTTTATCGCTTGGAAGAGAAATATTTTCTGAATCATTAACCAGCTGATTACTTATATCAGTGAGAACACGGAGAGTAGATTCTACAGAAGATTTACCACTGATATGAGAATCATCACTTTAAATCGTATGAGCTATTAAGCATAAATGTATCCTTATCATTAACATCTGAGGGCCTCATAAAAGGACTAACAAAAACATTTAAATCTTTTGAAATATAAGAACATAAATCATCACTTGTTTTTTTTCCAGTGAATGTACATTGAGATTTTGTATGTTGGCTATACAAGGAAGTCACAAATGAGCAAGCTGATAAAGCTATACTAGTGTCATTGATGTTCCATTCACAAACTGTATAATCAGTAACACATGAACAAGTTGATGAATCACATTCTGTACAAACATTATCCAAACATAAATATTTATTAGTCGGTGAATTCACGAAGTGAATTCGGAGACTCTAGTTATCGTAGGATGGCACTCTTAATCTTCCGTCTATTGAATAGTTTTCAACACTATTATAGATATCGTTCTAGTGCTTCCGCCTTATTACTCAAATCATTATTTTACAGTATGGAAATATTTTGATACAATTTTGATTATAAGGTTAGTCAATGTTTAGGATAATTTATTTTTGTGGTAATCAAATGCAGTATAATTGAAATATAAAAATTACTAAGAAAGCGGTCGGGTACTACATTGTGTGCCGATCAGCGAATAAAAACCGTTCTAACGCGGATGAATACACAGAGGTCAAACCAAAAACTGTGTCAGTACAAAATGTACCTGCGGAAACTTGGTCCAATCATTTATAGTCAGGATCATAGTGCGCTGTCAAAATTAGCTTTTCTGGTGGACAGCATCCAAAAAAAAAATATGTCCAGGAAAAAAAAAAAACATTCAAGAGCGATGACACTGTTCTGTGTTTGTGAGTTTTATAACCGAAACAGCCGCCAGCTGTTAACACCTTTTATTTTGTTGACAAATTTACTATCGTAAAGATTGACGACTGTGTAGTAAACCATAGACACGTGTTCAATTCCGCCGCTGGCATTGGCTGATGACAACACGTCATCCTGTAAACAAAAGTGTATCGGATTCTCCTGTTTTATTTATAGAACAGCAGCTCTATCAGTGTTTTATTGTTTATTTCTGATTAACGTACATGGGCCAGCATTTTTTATAGGTGCCTGGTGTAGCAAACAATTTTAAACCCTGATCAGGTTCTGAATTTTGCAGCGTCTGATCTGGGATCATCTGGATCTTTAGTAACTAACTTATGTCCATTTAGAGGACATTGGGCATGAAAGGTTACTATAACCAATCTAGAGCCTAATATGCTTTTTAAGACATTTTGCTCTTAAAGTGCCTATCACCACTGCAGCAGACGACATTTATATTATTTTAGCAGACGATTCATCTTGTTTCTTTGACGTGTGTGTGTGTGTGTGTGTGTGTGTGTGTGTGTGTGTGTGTGTGTGTGTGTGTGTGTGCGCGCGCATGCGTGCGTGCGTGCGTGTGTGTGTGTGTGAAATGTCATCTTCTAAAAAACTCGCTTGGCGCAAGTAGTATTCATTGCAGTCATAATGTTTACACTGGTGGCTATATATAGAAATACCGTCTAAGCTTAAAGCACCAATTATCACAACTGCAGCGGATGACCGTTTGATTTATGTTTCAAAGAAAGAACAGTCTTGATATTTCTGCTGCAGAGAATTCACATGAAACACCAATACTTGTTTTCTTTGAAAATAATTGAAAAAAAAATGTCGTCTGCTACAAATTTTGCTTGGCGCTTTAAGGGTTAAAATAACAAATTGCATGCTACGGTTTTCAATGTAGCTGCACAATGGATCAAATTGGGGAAGCCCGTCTATTTATACAACAAAAGTAAACGCTTGAATTAGCAAGCGCCCAATGTGATCTTGATTACCATGGGGGTATTTGTTCTGGTAAAATTAATTTTCTACAGTTCTCGTTCTACGAGGTCATGTGGAGCAGTCAAGATTTTGTCCAGATCTCGTGTAATCAAATTATTGGTCTAATTGCTCTAGATTAGAGAATACCGATCCAATTGCGCAGTTTAATGCTCGTAGCTCAGGATATCTAATAAAAAGGTTAATGTAACCATGTCAGACTGTGTGTCAGTGACAAGTATTAGCTTTTACAAAAAGCATGGTCTGTGCTTACATACAATTATTATGCCCCCAACTTCAAAAGAAGTTGGAGGGGAATATTGCTTCTGGGTTGTTCGTCCGTCCGTCCGTCACGTTTTTTGATGCATTGCATAACTTTAGAAGCGTGAATGCTACTGTTTTGAAATTCCTCATGAAAAAAAAGCTGATACGTATTTTTTTTCTTGACAGGATTATGCCCCTTTTCTGAGTTAAGGCCCTTTGAAAAAATACGGATGCAATCTTGTCAGCAAAATATCTCAAAAACTATTGAAGCTAGAGCCTTGAAACTTGATGAATAGACTGGTAGTGATGAGTAGACAACCTGATTAACTCTGGAAGAAAATTTTGAAAAATACTTTTTGAGTTATAGCCCTTTGTAATTTTGGGCATTTATACCTTGTCAGCAAAATATCTCAAAAACTGTT
Organism: Anodontia alba; assembly: GCA_964016985.1. Lineage (NCBI taxonomy): Eukaryota > Metazoa > Mollusca > Bivalvia > Lucinida > Lucinidae > Anodontia > Anodontia alba. The sequence continues at coordinate 86,511,250 of OZ024825.1, read as the reverse complement.
TGAGCTAGAGCCTTGAAACTTAGTAAATTGATTTGTAGTGATGAGTAGATGACCTGATTAACTTTTGAAGAAATTCTGAATAATACTACATGAGTAATGGCCCATTGAATTTTGGGCATTTTTACCTTGTCAGCAAACTATCTCAAAAACCGTTGGAGCTAGAAGCTTGAAACTTGATGAATAGACTGGTAGTGATGAGTAGACAACCTGATTAACTTTGGAAGAAATTTTGAAAAAATACTTCTTGAGTTATGGCCCTTTGTAATTTTGGGCATTTTTACCTTGTCAGCAAAATATCTTAAAAAAATGTTAAAGCTAGAGTCATGAAACTTAATAAATGTATTTGTAGTGATGAGTAGATGACCTGATTAACTTTTGAAGAAATTCTGAAAAATACGTCATGAGTTATGGCCCTTTGTAATTTTGGGCATTTTACCTTGTTAGCAAAAAGTCTCAAAAACTGTTGAAGTTAGAGCCTTGAAGCTTGATGAATTGACTGGTAGTGATGAGTAGACAACCTGATTAACTTTGGAAGAAATTTTGAAATATACTTCTTGAGTTATGCCCCTTTGTAATTTTGGACATTTTTACCTTGTCAGCAAAATATCTCAAAAACTGTTTGAGCTAGAGCCTTGGAACTTAGTAAATGGATTTCTAGTGATGAGTAGATAACCTAATTAATTTTTGAAGAAATTTTAAAAATATGTCATGATTTATGGCCCTTTGTAATTTTGGGCAATTTTACTTTGTCAGCAAAATATCTCAAAAAGCGTTGGAGCTAGAGCCTTGAAACTTGATGAATAAAATGGTAGTGATGAGTAGACAACCTGACTAACTTCTGAAGAAATTTTGAAAACATACTTCTTGAGTTATGGCCCTTTGTAATTTTGGGCATTTTTACCTTGTCAGCAAAATATCTAAAAACTATTAGAGCTAGAGCTTTGAAAGTTAATAAAATGATTTATAGTGACGAGTAGATGACCTGATTAACTTTTGAAGAAATTCTGAAAAATACTTCATGAGTTATGGCCCTTTGTAATTTTGGGAATTTTTACCTTGTTAGCAAAATATCTCAAAAACCGTTGGAGCTAGAGCCTTGAAACTTGATGACTAGTAGTGATGAGTAAACAACCTGATTAACTTTTGAATAAATTTTGAAAAATACTTACTGAGTTATGGCCCTATTCGTAATGCCAGTTTGCGTTAGAATTGTTTAATTCACCGACTTTGAGGGCTTTCAGCCCTTTGATTTTTTATAGATATTGTTTCATACATATAAACTGTGGCACCATTGCCGTATCCCTATTTCTGTATGCATCTAATGGTTTTATGCCCATAGAACCCACAGTGAAAGCACTTTAATTGCTCCGAGTGTCTACACTGATTAGTATCATGGTTGGTTTCACCACATTTGTAGCATGGACTGTTTCTGTCAGTATGTGTATGATACCCATATCTCCTCTTCCTAGCATTTTCGGTACGACGCTTTCGAATGTGAAGCTGTGTGCGGTAAGAGTATTGATTACGGGATGGAAAAACACAACTTTCAAAATCGCACACAATTGACACTTCATTATTTATGGTTCCTACTAAACGTTTCACTCCTGAGGATGAAAGATGAATGAAAATTAAGTCTAGTTTGTGGTGTGCTGCAAATTTTCTGAGCAGATTAAAGATGTGAAAATCATATTCCACATTTACCTTAAATATTCAGAAAGACTGAGGCCTGAGCAAACAGTGTAGACCCAGATCAAACTGATCAGGGGCTACAATGTTTGCTGTTAACTTATAATATTTTGGAAACCTCATCAGTAACCTCCAATGGACTTCTTCAAATTTTAACCCTTCTAATGCTGAGCACGACATGCCCTGTCTTAGCAAACAGTGTAGATCCAGATCAGTTGGCTTCTGAAGAATCCAACTGATCTGGATCTGCACTGTTTGTCATTAAATATGTGAATTTCTATCAAAAAACCCGGATCAAGTAATCTGATTGGCTGGAAATTAAAGGTGGGCGTGGCATCTTAATTTATTCAGCATGACAAGGGTTAGAATAAACTTTATCACTCTCTGGGCAAATTCAGCAGATGACAAGTATTTCAAAATGTTGTCTGCTACTGTTGTGCTTGCTGTTGTGTTAACCCATTTTAGTCTGGAAACCGGTAAAAGGGCAGTTTGGCAAACAGTGCAGACCCAAATCAGATGCCATGAAATGCAGCATCTAATCAGGGTCTCCACTGTTTGCAAATAGTTTAGCCTTTTTCTCTAAAATATCTGAATCAAATATCCCAACATACCTAAAATGAAATTGGACTCTTCCAATATAATAGCATAGGGAAGAGTTGATTCAGTCTAAAATGGGTTAAATATGTTACTGTTGTTACTTTGTTATTTGTACCATGAATGAGAGATTTTTAGGGTACCATATTTATTCTAATATATACCCCAAGGGCATTGCAATTCATTGCTGCTAAAATGACCGTAATGAGTCCAAATTTGGGCCAAAAATAAGAGGTTCTGATGGCTTGAATTTTGCATGTGTTTAGTAATGCTTTTCTTCTAGAAAAGTAGAAGGGGTGTTTATTAAAGAGGGGCTTATATTAGAATAAATATGGTAAAATACTGTATTTATGCTAAGTATTCGGACACCATAACTGCATTCTATATATAGGTCTTCTAAAATCGGAAAACATCCATTCTGCTACCTATTAATGTGTCCAAAATATTTCTGGATGAGTGGCAAACAGTGTAGACCCTGATGAGACACCACATGCTGTAGCATCTGATCAGATTTATACTGTATGCACAGACCTGTCTGTCCCCATACTTAGTGTTATTACAGTATGTATAAACCAAAATGCATCTAAAAAGGCACCTAGCAAGCAGACAATGTTGAAACAACATCGATTCAATGTCAAGATGTTGAATCAGTATTGAATCGACATTGTTTCAATGTTGTGTGTCCACTAGGCATACACTATATTTGACCTAATTACCTGTCTGCTTAAGTTGTTTCAAAGTTAGTAAAAGTGTGTTGTAGTGAAATACTTGTCTAATAAGGGAACATTTAAAAGAAAGAGCAGCAGTTACTGTGGAGCTCATTAAAAGATACAAGAAAACATTGATGCAAAGCATCAATACACCGGGAAACTAATCTGTCATGCATTATTTAGCTCCCTATAGATCATAGTATAGCGAAAAAATGTTATAATTTATGAAAGGTTGTAATTATATAAATTATCGTAATACTCAACAATAAAAACATTATAGACATTATCAGAGCTATGTAAAAAAAAATCAACTATGATCGTCTGCTTTCTAGCCCGCATACTTAATTACATGTCGCCATCCATAGCCTAGGCCGAAGATACTATCTATGTAGCAGTGTTTCGTTCTTTTCTCCACTCATAACGTTTTCTTTCGGCCCAAATCTTTCCATGCTTGAATATCAAATTAAACTGTATTATTAAACTAGCTTATAATCCGTTCAATTTGAGAAGGCATATTTCCAGTCGTAAACAAAGAAAAATATCTTTTGTTTCTTCTTCATAGTACGACGAAAACACGAAATGAAAAAATTCAAATGTGTACGAATATTGACAGCAACAAGCTCATTTCAGGTCGAATGGTCAAATTGGGGCTCCTACGGGAAAACTGCTCATTTCTCTTTTAAATGAGCAAAACCCACATTGCTACATTCATTCTACACAGTACTTCCCATTTTTTTTTTATTTCACTATGTTACCAGTAGCACAGTTCTCTGCTGCAAAAGCGTGACTTTGAATAATAATAAAAAAAAAGTGGGGGTAAATAGTTATATATAACCCCATTAAGAATCCCATAAAACTGGAAGAAAACCGATGTTCTCCAAATGCATACACATTTTACAAAAACAACCTCAAATAGATATGCCGGGCTCCAGCCCGGCGTAAATAACTTGATGATGTTTATGCTATATTATTTTTAGATTTTATAGATCACCTCAGCCAAAGGCTCAGGATGAGCTATTGTGATGACTTGCCGTTCATCATCTGTATCTGTCCATCATCTGTCATATGTCCATCCATCCACACCTTTGAATGACTTCTCTGAAATTCATGGGCCAATTTTCTTCAAATTTCATGTGAAGCCTTTTGTTAAAAAGGAATTAAAAATTTGTGTAAATGGTCACAGTCTCTTAATTAAGATGGCTGTAATAGGGAATTTTTGGATCTTTTAGAGTTTTGTTAAATAAACAATTTAATTAAAATTATTTCATATCATTATCAGTAATTATTAATTATTTCATTTTTTTAATGTGTTTCAATAGCCTAAAGTTTTCTCAAGGAACTAGTTTACAATCTACTGCATTTACTTAACATTTTAATGTTCATTTTATTACATTGATGTATATTTTGTTAAATTTACTTTCTCCAATCTATGCATTAAGATGGCAGAGATCAATATTGCTGTCAATGTTTAGATACTATCGAAAAGAATTGAAAATTAGATTTAAAGTCATGTTGATTGGACAATTTATAAACAACACTAAAATTTGATAGGCTAATTGAACATTTAGGGAAATAATCAAAAAATAGTCTGATCAACATCAGTTTTAGGATAGCTTTCAAAGGGTTAACATCATAGACTTTTGACTGACTGTGTAGAAAGCATATGATGTGAGTGAGTGAGATAACATATTAATATTTAGCAGGGGCTCTCTCCGCCTGCCATGTTACCTTTATGTCAGTTGTTAATAAATATAAAATACACATAGACAAAGGTGGAGAAAATAAAAATGGAAAAAAACAAAATGATGGTGTGCCTTTTACTTAAATTTATACAAACAACACAAGAGAAACCTACGGGAAATTTATATGACCAAAACCCTATTACATATCTGCCATGCCCTTAATATAGTAAAACCACTTATTTATCTTCTTCTGCAGATCCAAGGCTTTGAATATATAGCATCAGGGACTCAAGAACTAACAAGTTTGTAAAATGTTTTAGTTACAATCAAAATTTGTCCCCAGAGGGTTATCTGTCCTTGCCCCTAGGCTGTATACATGTATAAAACCATGTAATCTTTAAACACCTTCTTTGAAACCGGTTGACCAATTTTCACCAGATTTCACAGTGGACTTTCTGTTGAAGGGGTATCGACAATTGGTTTAAAGGGTTCCACACTATTGAATGAGATGGCCACCATGCCCATATATGATAAAAAAAAGCACTTAAAAACCTTCTTCTCCAGTACTAAGAAAGTTTTTAGGCATATAGTATATAGCATCAAGGATTCAAGGTCTAAGAAGTTTGTTCAAATGATGATCTTAGGATGACCTTTGACATTTTTATAGCGCGGTCAAATTTGTGTTGTAGTTGCTGTGACAGTACTGAAAGAATGTTGCATGGCATCTGCAGATATGTAATGGCTACTTTACTCAGGTGAGTGAATATTTTGTCCCCTTAAACCCCACTTTTATATAGTAAAACTGGGGTTTACAGGGGTGTACATTATTTTTGCTCAAAAATATAGATTGTGGGTACTCATTAGAGCCACCTCACTTCTAATGAGTACCTACAATCTATATTTTGAGCAGAAATATGAAAAAATATCAAGTTTTTTATCTGAAAATTTTCAGTTTCTGGAGGTGAAATTTCTATATATTTGAATAGGCGTGTTTTCATAATGCGTGCACAGGGAGGGGTATGTATGGATATTATGCTGATTATGGTATTTTATGCATGAAAGAGCATCAAATAATCATTATGAAAAACATTTTGACCACGTTTTTGCTTAATATGACTATTCCTTGTCATAATTTTTTTTCCATCCATATGCAATGTTTCATGTATAAGCCTGTTCTAAATTCATCTTTAAAGCATTCCAGAATCAGAGAATAAAGTGTCATGTCATTTTATTTTTCAAAGAATGGAAAATATCATATTCTGGACATTTTTTTCATGTTGGACCCTTTGAAAAGCAGAGGCATGATACAACACAAAACGATTCCCCAACAAAAAATGAGACTGGTTATCATTTTTTGTACATTAGATGGTTATCATTTTTTTGTACATTACATATGAAAAATGATACCTGGTTTCATTTTTTCATACATCATGTATGAAAACTGATACCTGGTTTTCAGAGTTGCAATTTTTTGATACCACTAGCCATGAAAAATGATACCAGTAGGAAAATATCTGCATACATTGAAACTCCCTTTTTGTCTTAAATGTTCCAAAGTGTGCCTACTGACTATCTCGTTGATGGTTATACATTTATTAGATTTAGTAAGCACCCACCCCTAAGTGCATGTACTCTCCTCCAGTATAAGACATTTCTACAACAAACTGGACATTCCACACCTTGATATAGAGAGTGACAAGTGCCCAGAATTACAATACCCTCATAATGTTAAGGTCCTCCTTTTCAAAGTCTGATTAAGTGGATTTCATTTTCTCCTTAAATAGGCTAAGAGGCAATGTGGTCACCATGTACCACTACAGGGAATTTTTTAGACATGTATGCATGGATGTGCATGCTGATCAAAATTTATTCAGTTAACAGACCGTTTCAGTAATATTTCTTCAAGTCATGGCTCAAATTATATAACATTCAGTGATTTAAACATATATTGGTAACAATGAATATGAATAGATAACACCTAAATTTTTAAATAACATGACCCTTTGAATCAAGAATACATTCACAAACCTTAATCACTTGACTGTATTCATAATCACCTGATCACACACCACCTGTATCGAGGTAAGAAACATCCACTTTGTCACAAGAATGTCTAGCTCAAAAATGCAGGAGACTACACAAACCTTGAGGTAGATGCTTACTTTGTCATTAATATAGCCTTTATCCATCATATATGAAAAGAAAACAAGCGAGAAAGTCAGTAGAAATATTAGGAACACGATACAATAAGCTGTTTCCCTATATTTAGACGTTTTCATGTTGGTATTATTTTTCCTTGCTACTGGTATAAAAAATTTGCAACTCTGAAAACCCCGGTGTCATTTTTTGTATGTGATGTATGAAAATTGATACCAGGTATCATTTTTCGTACGTAATGCTGGATATAATTTTTTGTTTGGATATCATTTTTTCGTTGCATCTGAGGCAGTTTTTTTCTTAGTTTTCAACACTACTGAACAATGGGCAGTGTTGAGAGTGATGGTGGAAATGTGGCAGAGGGAGGGTGTGGAAAGGGAGGGTAATGTAATTTGAAAATGAAATAATATCTAGAATACATGTTGGACTTTATAGGAACATTATTTTATTATAGACTGATAGCGCTATTGTGATTCTGTTAAAATTTGGTAATTTAACTCTTATGCTGCTGAACAAATTAAGATGCCACACCCATTTCTAATTTTCAGCCAATCAGATTACTTGATCCAGGGTGTTGCTATAAATTCACATACTTAATGGCAAACAGTGCAAATCCAGATCAGTTGGCTTCTTCAGAAGCCAGCTGATCTGGATCTACACTGTATGCAAAAGCAGGGTATATCCGGGTTCAGTAGGACAAGGGTTAAATAAACTAACCAGACATTTCTGTATGTTTACTGAAAAATAATGACAATTAACAATTAAGAAGTGAGAGGGAAACTGTTTTGTAGTAATCAGTTTGTTGGTTTCTCTAATAGCTAGCATGTATTTTCTGCTTGTTGTTGTTGTTATTCTCTGTGTGTGTTGAGGGGGTGAGGGTGGAGGTGGGGAGCAGTGAGGGGAGAAGGGGTTTGTCAATTTAAGGATAAGTACAGGAAGGAATTAAGGGTCCAGATACAGTCAAACCTCTTTGAACTGATACTCGATACAATGACAAATTGGTTATAATGATAATTTTACTGATACAAAACGTTGGTTCGTGACATTTAACCAGAAATTATGCAAGAATATTTTATTTAATACTTCAAGAAACATATTTTTTAGATATTTTTAGCTCACCTGAGCTATGCTTAGGATCAGCTGTAGTGATCACTTTATGTCTGTCATTCCATCCATCCATCCTTGCGTCAGTTAACATTTTCAAACGACTTCCCCTCTGAAGCCACTGAGCCAATTTTGCTCAAATTTCATATGGAGCCTCCTTAGGCTGGGGGAACAAAAGATTGCTAAAATGGTCACGCTCCGTTGACCAAGATGGCTGCCATGCTCATATATGGTAAAAACCTTTTAAAATCCTTTGCTCCAGAACGGAGGCTGCCTTTGGGCTAAATCTTTGCACAAATCATCGGGGACAGGAGGTCTACCAAAGTTGCTAAAATGATCATACATTGACATTTGACCTTTTTACAGTGAGGTCAAGTTTGCTTCCCTGTGCATTTGTATGGGCCCCATACATTTGTATGGGAAAAATGTTGAAAATTACAAAGGACTTCTCCTCTAAAACTGCTGGGCCAATGTTGCTCAAATTTCAAGTGGAGCCTTCTTGGGGCAGGGGAACAAAAAATTGCTAAAATGGTCAAGGTCCACTGATTAACTTTTGAAAAAAATCTTTTTTTTTTTTTTTTTTTTTTTTTTTTCGACTTTGGGCCCTTTGAAAATTTCAGCATTTTAGCCTTGTAAGCAAGGTATCTTGAAAACTGTCAAAGGCATTGCCTTGAGACTTGGCAGGCTGATAGGGAATGATGGGTAAGTGACCTGATTAACTTAAAGCAGGTAACTCTGGTGAGCCTTGTGGCCCATGGGCCTCTTGTTTAAAATTGCCTCACTAAGGCAATTCTAAAAATATCCAAAACATATATTCTGTGAAGAGATACAAATAAACAAGGCCTTTCTTACATATCAGTCTGCTCATTAGGATTCTTTACAGCAGCAAATTCATTTTAATGACAGCACCTTTGGGAACAAATGCTGTCATTGTAACAAGGGCTCACTGTACTAGGGTATTTATCATAATCAATGTTATAGATAAGATGCAGGCTTTTTGTAGTTACAATATTGTATCCGCCTAACTACTGCACATACCCCTATAAGCGCGCAGTCAAGCAGTTCCTTAGTTTTCAGATTTCAGCCAGTGTACTTTTTGTCTACTTCTTTATAAAGGCATATGTTGTGGGTACCCATTTCAGTTGCATCGACTCGTCGATTCAGTTCAAATGAGTACCCACAACAGATGCTTTTATAAAGAAAATCAGAAAAAACAACACAAAGACATCACATAAGCATTGATAAGACCCTTGCTGATATATAAATATTTTTTTGGCTCACCCGAGCTATTGTAATTGCCCTGTGTCTGGCCTCCGTCATCAGTCATTCCTCGTCCGTCGTTTGTCATCAACAGTTTCTTCAAATGACATCTCTTCCTAAACCACTTGGCCAGTTTCAGAATAATTTCACACAAATGTTCCTCTTTTGCCCCTTTACCAAAATTGCTAAAACAGTTCCACTCCATTGAACATAATGGCCACCAGAAATATATAGACAACATTTCCTCCTTAGCCAGTGGCCTGATTTCAAAATAATCTCACAGAAATGTTCTCGTTATGGCCCGCTACCAAAATTGCTTAAAATGGTTCCACTTGGCCAAACAAAATGGCCACCAGAGCTAAACATAGAAAAACCTTTAAACATCTCCTCTGCATTCAGTAACCTGATTTCCAAATAACTTCACAGAAATGTTCCCATTATGGCCCAATACCAAAATTGCTAAAATGGTTCTGCTCTGCTGAACAAAATAGTCACCAAAGCTAAAACTAGAAAAACCTTTAAAGGACATCTCTGTCTGGATTTCAAAAAAATTTCACAGAAATGTTCCTCTCCTGCCCCTTTACCAAAATTGTTAAAATGGTTCAGCTCAGCCAAACAAAATGGTGGCCTGAGGTAAAAAAAGAAAAACCTTTAAACGACACCTCCTCCTAGGCCAGTGACCTGATTTTCAAATAACTTCACAGAAATGTTCTTCTTTTGCCTTTTTACCAAAATTGCTAAAATGGTTTCACTGGGCCAAACCAAATGGATGCCAAAGCTAAAAAATGACAAGAGACAAGTTCTGCAGGATCTTCTTTCCCTGCTAGTGCTTCACAGTCATCTTTCCCTGCTGGCGCATGGTCTTCCTTACCTGCTGGTGCTTCACATGGTCTTCTTTCCCTCCAGGTGCATGGTCTTCTTTCCGTACTGGTGCTTCACATGGTCTTCTTTCCCTGCTGATGCTGCACAAATTTGCCATATTAATCAAACAATGGCTACCTTTAATCGACATCTCTCAAGCTTTAACACCATCACTTCCACAAGCTATTCTTTTTAGTTATGCCCCTTCCCAAAAAATTGCATTGAAATCTTATAAGCAAGATGTCTCAAAATCTATAAATTACATGTATACTCCATGCCAACTACATTGTAGAGATTAACAGCAGTTAGCTCAGGTGAGCGATGTGACTCATCGGCGTCTTGTTTAAAGTATATCCTTAGTAAAGGTAGGTACATATTTTACCACACATTTACCCAGTATTTTTGAAAAATCTAAGCGACAGTGAGGCAGTTAGATTGAATACAGTATATCATATTTACCCCACATATTGAGATTCTTTAACTCATTGTAGTTGGGAGACCTGTAAAAGGGTGATTGGCAAACAGTGCAAAACCCAGCTCAGACGCCACAGAACGTGATCAGGGTCTCCACTGTTTGCAAATAGTTTAGCCATTTTTCTCTAGGACTATGTAAATCTCATAGCCAGACGTACCTAAAATTGAAATTGGACTCTTCCAATATATAGTGTGAGAGAGTCTATTCAGTATACAATGGGTTAAGTACCGGTACTTACAATACTTGTCCTAAAATGAATATTATTAAGTCTGCTGGCATATACTAATGGTGTGTCTAAAAACTGCAGGATAATCGGCAAACAATGTGGACCCAATGAGATTACACATTCTGCAGCTTCTGATCTGGGTCAATGCAGTGTGCTCTGGTCTATCTGTCCCAATACTAAGGGGAAATACTGTCACAATACTTAGGGTAAATACTGTCCCAAGACTTAGGGAAGATATTGTCCCAATACTTAGGGTAAATATTCTCCCAATACATAGGGTAAATACTATCCCAGTACTTAAGGAAATTATATCCCAATATTTGGGGTAAATACAGTCCCAATACTTAGGGTAAATATTCTCCCCATACTAAGGGTAAATACTGTCCCAGTACTTAGGGTAAATACTGTCCTAATACTTAGGTAAATACTGTTCCAATACTAAGGGTAAATACTGTCCCAATACTAAGGGTAAATATGGTCCCGATACTTAGGGTAAATAATGTCTTAATACTTTGGTAAATACTGTTCAAATACTTAGGATATATATATACTGTCCCAATACTTTGGACATATACTGTCCCAATACTTAAGGTAAATACTGTCCAAATACTTAGGGTAAATATTCTCCCAATACTAAGGGTAAATGCTGTTGCAATTCTTAGGATAAATATGATATTGACCAAAAAGTATTGGGACACCCTAACTCCTTACTATTTACTGTCCTAACTGTCTTTAACTACTTACATACAGTACATCTCCTAAAATTTGAATATTATTAAGTCTGCTCCCCTTTACTAATGATGTGTCTGAAAACTGCAGGATAACTGGCAAACAGTATGGATCAAATGAGATTCCACATTCTGCAGCTTCTGATCTGGGTCAATGCAGTGTGCTCTGGTCTGTCTGTGCCAGTACTTAGGGTAAATACTGTCCCAATACTTAGGGTAGATACTGTCCCAATACTTAGGGTAGATACTGTTTAAATACTTAGGGTAAATACTGTCCCAAGACTTAGGGTAGATATTGTCCCAAGGTTATTACTATCCCAGTACTTAGGGTAATTACTGTCTGCTCCCCTATACTAATGGTGTGTCTAAAAACTGCAGGATAATTGGCAAACAGTGTGGACCCATTGAGATTCCACATTCTGCAGCTTCTGATCTGGGTCAATGCAGTGTGCTCTGGTCTGCCTGTGCCAGTACTTAGGGTAAATACTGTCCCAATACTTAGGGTAGATACTGTCCCCATACTTAGGGTAGATACTGTTTAAATACTTAAAGTAAATACTGTCCCAAGACTTGGGGTAGATATTGTCCCAAGGTTATTACTATCCCAGTACTTAGGGTAATTACTGTCCCAATACTTATAGTATTTACTGTCCCAATACTTAGGGTAAATAGTGTCCCTATTACTTAGGGTAAATATTATCCCAAAACTTAGGGTAGATATTCTCCCAGTACCAAGGGTAAATACTGTCTCAGTACTTAGGATAACTACTGACCCAATACTTAGGGTAAATACTGTCCCAAAACTAAGGGTAAATGCTGTCCTAGTACTTAGGATAAATACTGTCCCAATACTTACGGTAAACACTGTCCCAATACTAAGGGTAAATGCTGTCCTAGTACTTAGGGTAAATACTGACCCAATACTTAGAGTAAATACTGACCCAGTACTTAGGGTAAATACTATCTCAGTACTTAGGGTAAATACTGTCCTATTACTTAGGATATACACTGTCCCAATACTTTATATATATATATATATATATATATATATATATATATATATATATATATATATATATATATATATATATATATATATATATATATATATATATATATATATACATGTATATATATATATATATATATATACTGTCCCAATACTTGAGGTAAATACTGTCCCAATACTTTGGGTAAATGCTTTCCCAATACAAAGGGTAAATACTGTCCCAATGCTAAATACCAGTAGTAGACAGCATAGAAAATACATGTCTTGCTTTTCCCAGAAAATCAGGTTTGACCTTTCATTTGAATTGTCTTCAAATTTTGAGCCAGTTAGAATGGAAGTGTAAAGTTTATGTAAAAATAAGAAGGAAAAAAATGTCTATTTATGCTGTGAGATGCAACTTATTGATAAGAGACACTTTTTCATAAAGAATGTTGATATTCTTCTTTTTCTTTTTTTTTTTCATGAAAATATTATGCATACCATTAAAATCACCTCAGCAGTGGTTTTTATGAGCATACATTTTGGTGATGATATACAGGCCTCGAGGTCATAAAACTTTTCATGCTCAGCTCAGCTGAGCACGAAATTTTCTCTGCTAATAAGTATGAAAATGCCAACAAAAGTTGGCATTTTCATATTTATTAGCAGAAAAATTTTCATGCTCAGCCATGTTTAGCAAGAAAGAATTTGCAATTGTTAGTAATTTGAGATTTATTAACAGGACAAATTTCATGCTCAGCTGAGTTCAGCATGAAAAAAGTTTTATAACCTCGGGGCCTGGTGTAAGAAAAATATTTATATTGATACACTTTTCCTGCAGAACTATGACTTTCCAAGGTTAAATGCCTTAGCATGCTGGGTAAAACTTTCAGCAGAGGATATTTTGGAAGTTTTGTTCTTATTTTGCCCAGAAAATAGGTTTGACATTTCATGCAAATTGTCTCCAATGGTAACAGTTTGCATGAAATGTCAAACCTGTTTTCTGGAAAAAAATAAGAAAACTATTTCAATAATACATCTTCTGCTGAAAATTTCACCTTTTTCTTATTTTTCCAAGAAACAGGATTTGACATTTCATACAACTTGTCTTCAATGGAGACAATATGCATGAAATGTGAAAACCTGTTTTCTGGGAAAAAAATAAGAAAATTATTTCAGATGTTGCCTGCTGAAAGTTTTTACCCAGCATGCTAAGCATTAACCCTTAAGTGCCACTCACAACTGCAGCAGGTGACGTTTTGATTTTTATTATAAGAAAAAAATCTGGACATTTCATGTGAATCATCTTGGCATATGACTTACATGAAATGTCAAGATTTCTGTTCTCTGGAAAAAGAATTTAAAAATTTTTGAATATATATCGTCTGCTGCAAATTTGCTTGGCGTTTTAAGTATTTATGTTAAAGCAGGCCTACTCTAGAGAGGCTATCATAGACAGGAACTACTGTATTTATAGTATGTACTCTGAACAAACAGTGTAGACCCAAATGAGATGCCACAGAATGTGGCATCTCATCTGGGTTTACACTGTTTGCCACTCATCCGACAGTTTTTAGACACAACATTAGGTAGTAAATTGTAGGTTTTCAAATTTTAGCACAAGTATGGTAAGGAGCTAACGTGTCTGAATACTTTGGGTAAATTCGGTACTCAGATGAAAGGAAATCAGATGAATTCACAGACAGTTCCTGTTAAATCCATCAGATCATGTACTTTATCACCTTTATCAAATCATGTCAGCTCATAATTTGAGATATCTACAAAGAAACAGTTTCCTGATGGATTTGTATTCCGTACCAGGTGGGCTGTCTGAGAACCTGCATGATTTCATGTTTGAACAGTTCAAATCAGCCTGCACATTCATGCTGACCAGTTAGAGTGTTCATTTTTCATAGCTTGAGATAAGAGTGTATGCAGATATACATAGCAGTACAAAAGTGCATTTTGATTCTAATGAGTACCCATAGTATGTGTTTTACAGAGAAATAGAAAACCATACTTTCTGACTGAAAAATAAAACACTCTACATAGTTCCAGACAAGAGAGGGTAGCGAGATAATATTTACTTATTTCTCCACAAAAACATATGTTGTGGGTACTCATTAAAAGCACCTCAATGAGGCGCTTTTAATGAGTACCACAACATATGTGTTTGTGGAGAAATAAGAAAAATATCAGCATTTTTTTTTAAAAAAGCACCTTATCTAGAGCTATGTAAGGTGAGAATTGGAGGGTGAGATACACAATTTTAAACATATCCATTTGACTGCTTGGTGCTGTGTGTCTTAAATGAAGCAACAGAATGATAAACAGTATAGACCTGATCAGATTACTCCTTCAGGAGCAGTTTGATCTGGGTCTACACTGTTTTTCAGACCTTTCCTTCTGAATATTTATGTTAAATATGGCACACAATTCCAATCCAGCCAGACCACAGCAAAACTATTAATGTGGCTTGTAGGAACACTGATCAGTCAGGCTGCCTGTCCTCTCAGTCTGATCAGTCATCACTGTTTTCATGATGTCTATAAAACATGAGTCTGTCATAGAGCTGACAGCATAGACTCTAGTCAGTATGAGCAGGTGTGTAGGCTGATCTGACGTGGTTATAGTTTTTGTTTTAATTTTCATGCATAATGAAAACCCACCTATATAATTTTGACCCTCTTAAACCCCACTTTCATATAGTAAAACTGGGGTTTACAGGGGTATAAATTATTTTTCTTATTTCTGCTCCAAACATAGATTATGGGTACTCGTTAGAACTGCCTCATCGAGGCGGTTCTAACGAGTACTCACAATCTATGTTTGGAGCAGAAACATGAAAAATATCAGAATTTTTAATCTGAAAATTTTCATTGTTTGGTGATAAAATTTTCAGTATATTTAAATAGGCCTGTTTTCGTAATGATAATGCAGTACCTTTTGGTTAGCTTCTGTGACATGTACATATCCAGCCTTCCATCCGTGTAGCCAGCCATGAAAATATTAAGAAATGTACTTAACCTTTAGCGTGCTGCAAGCAAAATGAGCAGACTTTTTTTTTGTCACAGAAAATAAGGCCTGACATACATGTAATGTCAAACTTATCTTCTGTGAAAAATAAAGTATAGAAAAAAATGTTTTAACAGTTAGGTAAATTCAGCATAGGACCATTTGATCATATTTTCCAGGAAAACAAGATTTACTCTTTCATGCAAATTGTATACATAGGAAAGAATAGCCTTAATTGCCCAAGACTTAGAAATATACATATATTTTTTGGCTTATTGAGCTCTGTGGCTGGTCTCTTGATAATATGATCTGGATTTCTAATATATTTCAGAGACGACCACAGAAGAAAAGTTCACCCATAGACTAGCTAAACATTGAATCAAAAAGTAGAATATAAATGAAAAAAAAAAAAAAAAAAAAATAAGTAAACAAAAAGTGACAAACATACTTATATATTGGCCTAGTAGCTATGCTAAGGAAAGAATTGCATGAAATGTCTAAAAATATTTTCTGGGAAAAATACGAAATCTATTATAGGAAAGTATGTCATTTTTTTTGTGGATTTTATGGATGTGAAAACACCAGCATGTCACTGAAAAATAAAGCCCAAAAGGCTTTGTGTTAAATTTATGAGTGATTTGCCAGTGCTTACACATCGATAAAATCCACAAAAATGAAATTTGTTTCTTATAACCAATGTTATAACTTGTTCATGTTTACGTAGTAAATACAGGTTAAATACCATATTCGACCTAATTACCGCACATGCTCCTTTAAGCGCACAGTCAAGCAATTTAGTAATCTAAAAGATTACAACCAGTGTACTTTTATCTACTTCTTTATAAAAACATATGTTGTGGGTACTCATTTGAATTGCCTTGACAAGTAGAGGCAATTCAAATGAGTACCCACAACATATGATTCTATAAAGAAAACGGAAAATAATATCGCATAAGCATAATTAAATATGCTCCTCATGAAGTCCTCTATTGAACTTTCTTTAAAGTGTGCCCTTATTAGGTGAATATTTTACTACAAGTTCTCCCATTGCTTTTGAAAAACCTAAGCGCACAGTGCAGTAATTAGGTCGAATACAGTAACTTATTTTAGAATAGAAAATAGTCCCAAGCTCGGACCCATCAATACCCGGACTTGTTACTGTCCGTTTCCGTTAATTATCATGTCGCGGGTGCTGGTGATGCTTACGTCACTTCGGAATCTATATTTTGCAAACTCCACCCATATTAAACTAGTATTAAACACATTTATTTTTAGTTAAGCCAGTTAAAATTATTATAAAGCAATAATGCCATCTTGGGTCCATTATATGTTAATAACATTTTATTCAAATGATTCCTTTTAACATAGATAATCGCCGAATTTTGCACATACTTGTTTTAGAAAATGTGGGTCAAATTCGAGAGAATCTGCATTTTCACAGTCGACTTTTCAAATTTCTATTACGGTTATGAAAATAATATGCTGATAAAGCAATAAAACAAAGCTAGTTTATTCTGAATAAGTTGGGTTTATAGTTGATTTTTGCGACAAAAAGCATTAAAAGGCTCTGCTAATGCTAGTACTATTCAACAATAGTCGCCATTTTTTCTTCGACGAATAGCTTCATTCACAAATCAGTGTTTGGAAACTCCATCGAAATTTGTAATATGTGTGATCAATATTCAACAAATATGATTAAAAAACAAAATAATTACTTAGTATTTAATTTGAATGATAAGTGATGTTTTGTTCACAGATGACACTTATATATGAGGTTCATTATCGCGGATAACTGTTGGTCAAATTCGAGAAATCGACATTTTCACCAGCCGATATTTCAGTTGGCATTGAATGGCATTGAAGTAGGTATAAAAATAATGTGCTCATAAAACAACTTCGAAAAAAGCTAGTTTTTTTTTTCCTGAATAAGTTTAATTTATAATTGATTTTAACGAGGACGTGCATTAAAAGGCTCTACTATTGCGAGTACAGTTCAACAATGGTCGCCATTTTTCTTCGACGAACGGCTTCATTCACAAAACGGTGTTTGGAAACTCCACCGGAATTTGTAAAGTATGTAACCAATATTCAACAAATGTGGTTAAAAAACAATTACGTGTATATAGTACTAACTTTTCATGATGGTTGGTGTATTGTTCACAAATAAAACTTATATGTGGTTGTTTATTGTAGATAATTATCACTTTCTACTCGATTGATTTTCGCACATTCCAGACGAAATCTGGTAACTGGTAAAATCATAGCCACGACATCATCATATCGATAAAATAGGTATTTAGCACTATAGTTACCAGTCCGGGTATTGATGGGTCCGAGTCCCAAGATACCTGCTCAGTAGATTTATAGAAGTGTAAAAGTCATTTTAAATTTGTCCTTGACCAATCAAATTGCACCTGCATGAGCATTAGCTAGTGCATCATCACATGTACATGTGCAGAATCATAGTATAATTGATTTATCACATTTTCATGCAGACCAACCACATGACAAAATATTTAATGCTGATTGTTGGAAATTGACTACTATGTAATATCAAAATGTCTGCTGAAATTTTTATCCAGCATGCTATTTAAATTCAGCAAACTAAAGGCTAATCAATTTGTGTGATACTGCAAACAACACTCAAGACAAATTTTCATTGTTTCCTTGAATGTTTGACATGAAAATTTATCCTAAATGTTTAATTTGAATGAAGTGCCAATCCCTGATTTAAATGAAAAACACTTAAGAAATGTCTGCTAATAGTCACCTGCAGCAGGTTTAAGATTTAACAAACTCAAAGAGGTTGGTACCAGTTACCGTATGTATTTGGCCAGACAGGCCTGAGCAAACAGTGTAGATCCAGATCAGATGCCACAGAACACTGCATCTCATCAGAGTCTACACTGTTTGCCACTCATACAGCAATTTTTAGACACCACATCGGGTAGTAAATTCTACTTGTTCAATTTTAGAACAAGTATGGTACGGAGTTGAGGTGTCAGAATACTTAGGGTAAATACAGTACATTATGAGTTCAAGGTATTCAAATTCCTTATCTTTTCTTTTTTTTTATGATACAATCCACAGTGTCAGAAACCGTATTTTAGGACGTGTGTCCAGCAAAGATTCAGATCAGTTTATGCATTTGTGCAGTCTGATCAGATTCTTCATTTCTGGGCACATTTTGGATATTCAAAGTCTCTACACATGGACAATGAAGACTCTGATCAGACTGCACGGATGTGTAGGCTGATTTGTGTCTTCGTTGGGTGCATATGTCAGAAAGTACATTTTTTTCATGGTATGGTTTCTATATATAATATAGCCTGGGAACATGAAAACTGTGTGTGTTTTAAATTTTTAGCATGCTGGCAACTAAATGAACAGGGCCACAAATGAATGATATTTTCTTATACTTTTTTCCCAGAAAATAAGGTTTGACATGTCATACAAAATCATCTGCTTAGGAGATGATTCTCATAAATTTTCTAGATGTATTTTGGGGAAACAATAAAAGACCTGTTGTCTTCAGTTAATACTTAACCCTTGTCATGCTGAATAAATTAAAATGCCACACCCACTTCTAATTTCCAGCCAATCAGATTACTTGATGTGGGGTTTTGTTAGAAATTCACATATTAAATGACAAACAGTGCAGATCCAGATCAGTTGGCTTCTTCAGAAGCCAACTGATCTGGATCTACACTGTTTGCTAAGACAGAGAATGATGTGTTTAGCATGAGAAGAATTAAATTCCAAAAATTAACCTTAGCACTCCCTGGACGAATTCAACAGACAACAACTTGACAATATTTTTCTTATTTTTTCCTGAAAATAGGCTTTGACATTTCATGCAAATTGTCTCTTTAGGAGACAATTTGCATGAAATGTCAAAGCCTATTTTCTGGAAAAAATAAGAAAGATGTTGCAAAATGGCTTCTGCTGAAATTTTTACCCAGCATATAGTGTTAAATGTTTGAAACATCCAGCTGTGTTTTTTCGGAGATGTTACAGTAGGTGAGGAGGTTACAGCAGGTATGTTTACACCTGCTTTTACCATATTTACTCTGCTTTGTTTTCAGCCATCTTTCAGAAAGTCCTTTTTTCTCTGGCACTTTACACAGAAGAAATACTGGTACATTTGCAAACTTTTGTCATGATTTAATGCAAAACCTTTTGTTACAACTACCTATGCTCATAAAGCTTTATTCTTTTCATTGCTTAAAATAACTTGAATGACTTGAAATTATGCAGAAATAGGAAGTTTAGATAAATTGGAGGCAGGTTTTCAACAAGTCGGGGTGGAGGTGTGGGGTGCGGGGTGGGGGTGGGGGGTGGGGGAGGCTGGGGGGGGGGGGTTGTAACTTCCTATATATGGCATAGTATGGATGTGCGTGCCGAATGGCCCCCTTTTTCAGTGCTGCCAAGTATATGATTAGCCCCCTTTTTTTCAGCAAAAAGTATATGATTGGCCCCATTTTACTGGATTAGTATATGAAAGGCCCCACTTTTCTGATGTATCCTGGTTCATGCACATATTTTTCGTTCAGAGATTTTCTGAGGCTGCTTGTTCTCTTGGTTCCAAACTGCTATATTCTAGTAATTTTCTCATTTTTTCAAATGCCAGGTATATGAATGGGGTAGGTTTCAAAATAGTGGCTCAAACACCCATACCACAATTACCCCCAAGTTATCCCCCCTCCCCCCAATCAGCCCATCACTAAAGCGTGGGGATAGATATGCAATTGTTAGTAATTTGCAATTTATTAGCAGGACAAATCATGGTCTTCACTGTTTGTAAATAGTTTCACTATTTTTCTCTAGAAATATCTAAATCACATAGCCTGACATACCTAAAATTGAAACAGGACTGTTTCAATATATTGATATGGGGGGAGATTATTTAGACTAAAATTGGTTAAGGGTTAATTCTATATTTCAGAAGAAGCAAGCAAAACCAGTCCTGGAATCAAAGAGCTGGAGGAGGAGGAATTCTATGATGATTGTGGAAATTGTGTACCAGCAGAACGCATCTCATTTATGTAAGTGAACCATATTTCAAAATGTCATTGGCTGAAAAACCACATAATGACATATTTTCCCTTATTGCACATCATGTTATTACACCAAATTCATCTTAACTCTCAGCAATCTGAGTACAAATTTCAGCAGACAATATTTTAAATATTTTTCTTATTTTTGTGCCCCCACCTGCCAAAGGAAACAATTTGCATAAAATATCAAAGTCTGTGTTTCTTCACTTATAAGCGGAACTGTTGTAACTGATATTATTTATAGAGACCATTACAATAGTTTTGCTTATAACAGACAGTTTGGGAAAATCAGAAAAAAATATTATCACTTGGACGTCTGTTGAATATGTTAATTTGTTTTAACATGTTTCAGGAGACTGAATATATTTGGTAGATTTTCTGCCTTTTTCTGAAAGGGTGGCAACTTTCATTACTACCTGTTTGCTTTCCACCCCAGCAGTCCTTTTCTGACAAAAAAAAAGGGGTTGACTCTAAAAGGAAAGAATTTGTTTACTTTTAGAGTCAACCCCTTTTCAAAAGGGAAGCAAAAATATCTTGACAAAAGTTGCCTCCCCACTGAAAGTGCATCAAGTCCCTTAACCCTTGTCATGCTAAATAAATTAAAATGCCATGCCAACTTCTAATTGTCAGCCAATCAGATTGCTTGATACAAATTCACATATTAAATGACAAACAGTGCAAATCCAGATCAGTTGGCTTTTTGGAAGCCAACTTATCTGGATCTGCACTGTTTGCAATGGCAGGGCGTATCCAGGTTCAGCAGGACAAGGGTTAATGGAAAAGCACCATAATAAAAATAATACAAATCATTCAAATCAGTTTTGCTGTTATTTTCAGTGACACACTTTTCTGGTGCAGTATGCCATTTTGAAATCTACCATGTTCAACCTAATTTCTGCACTGTGTGATTATTTTTTTAGCTCACCTGAGCAAAAGCTCAGGGTGAACTGTTGTGATCACCCTCTGTCCCTCGTCGTTCGTCGTCAACAATTAGTTTGTTAACACTCTAGAGGTCACAGTTTTGATCCAGTCTTGATGAAACACCTAGAATGTTTGCCCCTATGAAATCTAGGTCATGTTGGATACTGGGTCTCTTGGGGTCAAAAACTAGGTCACCAGGTCAAATCAAAGGAAAAAGTTGTTAACACTCTAGAGGTCACATTTTTGAAGCAATCATCATGAATATATCATGAAAAACTAGGTCACCAGACCAAATCAAAGGACCAGAGATCACATTGTTTAAATAATCAGCATAAATATTGCTCAAAATGTTCGTCTTGATGATTTCTAGGTCTGGTTTAAAACTGGGTCACTTGTTGTCAGAAAGTAGGTCACCAGGCCAAATCAAAGGAAAACCTTGTTGATGCTCTAGAGGTCGCATTTTTTAAGTGATCATCATGAATCTTGCTCAAAATGTTTGTCTTAATGATTTCTAGGTGCCATATATTTCACTGTCCAGGGCAGTTTCTCAATAATTATTGGTCCTACAGGGTGATATTTTTTTAAAGTTACTGGAAAAAATGTAGTAAAACTTCTTCCTAATAAGGGAACACTCATCATCATAATCGGATTTTTGATTAACGTGCAGGTACAGGGGCAACATCCACATCAGTGGGCCCCCTTCCAGATAGCTGGCTTGCTGCACGCATGGCAGATCTCACACCAGATCTCCAGGTACGTCTATCATGAGGGTTGATAGCCGAGAGCTTCCACTCTCTGCAATCCCTCTCTGTCAGCTGCTTCCATGTCCATTGGGCCTCCCAGGTCCACACTTTCCATCAACCTGTATGTCAAAGGCTGTCTTGATTGCACCACTGGAGCGTTCCACATGTCCATACCATCGAAGTCTTCTCTCCTTCAGAATGAGGCCCAGATCCTCAATGCCAAGCCACACAAGTAGCTCATTGGACCTGGTGGTGACAATGTCTTGCAGCCTGACATTGCAAATCTGTCTGATCATTGCCCTGTCATTTCGCTGCAGACGCAGGAGGTTCGGCTTTGTCAATGGCCAAGTCTCGCTAGCATGGAGCATTGCGCTCCGCACACAAGAGCTGTACACACGGCCACGTGTTTTGAAAGAGAGGTGGCGTGAAGAGAGAACTGGTAGCAGATCCTTGAACTTCTTCCAGGCGGTTTTCACACATGTTGTGGTTGAAAGTTCACAGCCACCTGCTGCTGATAGCATGTCTCCTAGGTAGCAAAAGGAAGCTACCACCTGAAGCTTGTCAGGTCCGACCTGGACTTCCTTCTGTGGTCTGCCATCCAAGGGGCATGCAGTTTCTTGGCACCGTGTACATCTATAGTCAGGGTCCTTTTTGAAGCGCTTGAGCCCACTGCATTTCTTGTGCACCCAGTGCTTGCAGCCATTGCAGAAGATGCTGTTGCTGCCCACTCCAGTGCAACAGACAGCGCATGGAAACTCGCCTGAAGTCTGCAGGAGGTCCAGTCCCGTACCGCAGATCATGATCTTTGTCTTTCCTGCATTTACTCTCAGTCCTTTCTTCTCCATTGCTTCTTTCCAAGACAAGAGCCTCCTGACACATTCCTCAAGCGATTCAGCGATGATAACAAGGTCATCGGCATAGAGGTCCTCCCAGGGGACCCCAGAGCGGAACTCTCGTGATAAGGCTTCAAGCACAATGATGAAGAGCAGTGGGCTGAGTACTGATCCTTGGTGAATACCAACCTTCACTTCAAACTCTTCACTGTACCCCTCACCAACACGGACATGGCTCCGTGCATTTGCATACATCCCCTGCACCAGTCGCACAATCCACACCTCCACACCAAGTTTTCTCAGCGCCCACCAGATGACCTTCCGATCAAACGCCTTCTCCAGGTCTACGAAAGCCATGTAGAGTCTCTTATTGACAGCTAGATACTTCTCTTGCAGCTGCCTGACAACAAAGATTGCGTCTGTAGTGCCTCTGTCTGGGACAAAGCCAAACTGGGAATCGTCGATTGACACCAACTGTCTGATGAGGCCGTCCACAATCCTCTCCAGGATTTTCATAACCTGCTCTGTCAGCTTGAGACCACGGTAGTTGCCCCTTTCCAATGCGTCCCTTTTTCCCTTGTAGAGGCAGACAGTGAAACTCTGCTCCCAGTCAGAGGGTACCTTGCCATCACGAATGATTTCAACTGCGAGGTCACGGATCATGGAGGCGCCCATGTCACCGGCCGCTCTTATCATCTCCACCACTATGCCTGATGGGCCCAGTGCTTTGCCTGCCTTCATCTGCGAGATAGCCTTCTTAACCATATCAATGGTGATTGGGATGGATGGGCCTTCCACTGGTGATTGATATAACAGGTGGTCTGGGTCCCAGTCAAACTCAACATTGAGAAGCCTTTGGTAGTGCTCTAGCCAGGCCTTCTGCTTTGAGTCTTTGCTCGTTGACATCTCTCCAGCATCATTCTTCACAGGTTTGTCACCAACAACATCAGTGTTCTCTCTTCTAAACTGGTTAGCAAGGCGGTAGACTTCTGAAGACTTGGGGTCAATATTCTTGTAGACCTTCTTGTCGGATTCTTGATGAGCATGGTGCACTGCATGTCTGGCATTTCGTTTGGCTGCATCTTATGATGCCCTAGTGCCTTTACCAGCCTTCCAGGCCTTGAAAGCTGTCCGCTTGGCAGCAATGGCCTTTTCCACGTGTTCGTTCCACCACCAGGTTTCACGATGCCAACTGTGTGGCCGAGTTGTGCCACATACTTCCTCAGTTGTCTTGAGCAGTCCAGTTTTGATGTTGTTCCAGATATCCTCAGTGGCCCCATCAGCTACACCTGCAGATGTGCTCACATGCAAGTTGAAGACCTTCTGGAAATGATTGCTTGTCTGAGGGTCTTTAAGCTTCCAAACTTTGAGGCGAGGGGTGAACTTGCACTTGGATTTTGGAGGCACATCAATCTTCATGTCACATACAAGAAGCTGATGTTGCAGAGCTACTTCCTCACCAGGGATCACTTTTACATCTGTGACAAGTCTGTGCATGGTCATATGGAAAAGGATGAAGTCTATCTATGTGGCTATGTTTCCAGACTTGTATGTGATGAGATGGCTGTCATGTTTCTTGAAACATGTGTTCCCAAGAAGCAGGTCCAATGCTAGGGCGTACTCTAGGATTCTCTCACCCTCAACATCTGGTTCCGGCCTGCCATACCCCATCCCACCATGCACTTCCCTGTATCCAGTGCCTGCACGGCCAACATGGCCGTTCCAATCTCCACATGGGATCAGAAATTCTGATGCTGGGATCCTGGCAGTCACAGCATGCAGCTGATCAAAGAACAGGTCCTTAACCTCATCACTTAGACCACTCTGTGGGGCATACACAGACAGAAAGGTAACCACATGCTGGCCGACTATGAGTTCCACTAAAATAATTCTGTCGGAGACTCTCTGAACCTCAAAAACTTTCTCTATCCACTCTTCTGCCACAAACACTCCTACACCAGCAGTGCCTTTGTCATTTCCTGACCAGTAGAGCTTGTACCTGGTGTCCTTGCCCTTGATTGTGCGGCAGCTGCCACCAAGGTATCTGGTCTCCTGAAAGCAGCAGACATCCATTTTCCTGCGGGATAGTGTTTCCACTACCTCGCAAACTCTTCCTCTCAGGGTGTTCACATTGAGTGTTCCCACCCTGAGTTTCCTCAGGTGCTTGCTGGATTCGCCACAATGGCCCGACCCTGCCTCCCACACCTGACAGGAGGCCAAGCCGGAGACGTTACCAACAGAATGTCTGTTGGCATCGCCTCACCCTGAATCTATTTTTCTTCTTGCCACTGTAAAGGAATATGAGCAGAGGACTTCCTGAGGGGCATATTAAATGATGCTTATGTGATATGTGTTCTGATGTTCTTTATAAAAGCATAATTATATTGTGGGTACTGGTTTGAATCACCTCAACAAGTTTACAAAAGCATATGTTGTGGGTACTCATTTGAATAGCCTCAACTTGTTGAGGCAATTCAGATGAGTACCCACAACATGTGCTATTATAAAGTAGAAAATACCGGTAATACACAGACTGCAATCTGAGTCAGATCAGCCTGTACATCCAAATAGTATGGTCAGGGTCTTTTCAGAGCACTCTGTGGGTAGCGAAGGATCCAAAATGTTTTCAGGCAGACAACAAAGATTCTGATCTGACTGCTTAGATGCACTGGTTGATCTGTGTCTTTGTTGGGCACACATGCAGATTTGTAGGAAATACTGTGCTCCAGTACATTAGTCTTTTGGCATTTGTGTGTATGTGTGTGTGCGTGTGTTTACAATATTTGCTTTTTCCAGTGAACCTATGACTGAAGAAGATGAGCTTGGAGATGAAGGTCTTTGGAGAAAACATGGTTTCACAGGACTTGGAAATGATGAGGATTTCCCACCACCACCACCAGGTAAATTCATTATACCACCAACAGGTACCGGTAAATTCATTTTACCACTCTAGGCTAAATGCAGTCTTTGAGCATATACATCACAACCTCTTTATAACACTGTTGTTGGGATCCATAGTATAAAACATATTAGTTAAACACTGTGTTATATCCAAACAAAACTGTATAGATTATATTGAAAAATGACCATTTATGGTCATTTTTCAATATAATCTATACATTTTTGGGGTCCATCTTTGAACCGTGTTATATCCAAAACCATGTTATAACGAACCGTGTTATAAAGAGGTTGTAGTGTACCAGTAATGAAGGCTGTGATGATCCTTCAGTGTGCATGATCTGGTGAAGATTGCCAATGCATACCTCCAGATTAGGTGCTTTTTTTTTCAGTCAAAAAGTACTGATATTTTTCTTATATCTCCACAAAAACATATGTTGTGGGTACTCATTAGAAGCACTTTGCTGAGGTGCTTCTGATGAGTACCCATAACATATGTATTCTTGGAGAAATAAGAAAAATATTATGTGGATACCCTCCCCGCCAGCTGCTTCCATGTCATCTTGGGCCTCTGAGGCCCACACTTTCCATCAGCCTGTATGTCAAAGGCTGTCTTGACTGCACCATTGGAGTGTTCCACATGTCCATACCATCGGAGTCTTCTCTCCTTCAGAATGAGGTCCAGATCCTCAATATAAAGCCGCACAAGTAGCTCATTGGACCTGGTGGTGACAATGTCTTGCGGCCTGACATTGCAGATCTGTCTGATCATTGCCCTGTCATTTCGCTGCAGACACTGGAGGTTTGGCTTTGTCAATAGCCAAGTCTCACTTCCATGGAGCATTGCGCTCCGCACACAAGAGCTGTACACACGGCCACGTGTTTTGAAAGAGAGGTGGCGTGAAGAGAGAACTGG
This sequence comes from Anodontia alba, assembly GCA_964016985.1. NCBI lineage: Eukaryota > Metazoa > Mollusca > Bivalvia > Lucinida > Lucinidae > Anodontia > Anodontia alba. The sequence goes on along the minus strand of OZ024825.1, from coordinate 86,484,396 downwards.
TAGCAGATCCTTGAACTTCTTCCAGGCGGTTTTCACACTTGTTGTGGTTGAAAGTTCACAGACACCTGCTCCTGAGAGCATGTCTCCTAGGTAGCAAAAGGAAGCTACCACCTAAAGCTTGTCAGGTCCGACCTGGATTTCCTTCTGTGGTCTGCCATCCAAGGGGCGTGCAGTTCCCTGGCACCATGTACATCTGTAGTCAGGGTCTTTTTTCAAGTGCTTGAGCCCACTGCATTTCTTGTGCACCCAGTGCTTGCATCCATTGCAGAAAATGCTGTTGCTGCCCACTCCAGTGCGATAGACAGCGCATGGAAACTCGCCTGAACTCTGCAGGAGGTCCAGTCCCATTCCGCAGATCATGATCTTTGTCTTTCCTGCATTTACTCTCAGTCCTTTCTTCTCCATTGCTTCTTTCCATGTCAAGAGCCTCCTGACACATTCCTCAAGCGATTTAGCAATGATAACAAGGTCATCAGCATAGAGGTCTTCCCAGTGGACCCAGAGCAGAACTCTTGTGATAAGGCTTCAAGCACAATGATGAAGATGTTGCCATTAAAATGAAAATGCTGAAGTAAAGAATTCTTTAATGCAACATAATGATGTGTAAGAAATGGCTTGTTTCATTCTTATTTCTTAATAAATTATATGTTTAATATTTTTGTTAGAATTGCCTCATTGAGGCACATCCTTTGTTAGGCCTAACATCTCTTTTACCCATTTCAGAACTTTGTGAACCACAAGAAGATTATGATGATGTGGCTGGTCTCCAGACAGAGGAAACGCAGGTATTGTCTTCCATGATACTAGACTGTTCCCGTTTATGTAGCGTAAATCTGAGATTTTGTTTTGCCATTTTAGGACTTTAACCCTTAAAGCGCCATGCGAAATTTTGTAGCAGACACTTTTAATTTTTTATTTATTATTATTTATTTTTCAGAGAAAATAAGTCTTGACATTTCATGTGAATCATCTGCCAAGCAGATGTCAAGACTATTATCTTGAAAATTTGTTTTCTGCTGCAGTTGTGATTGGCCCTTTAAGGGTTAAATAGTCACAGTCTGACTGACATTATTAACCCTTGCCATGCTGAATAAATTAAGATGCCACACCCAGTTGTATTTTTCAGCCAAACAGATTTCTTGATCCAGGTTGTTGATACAAAGTCACATACTTTATGATAAACAGTGCAGATCCAGATCAGTTGGCTTCTAAAGAAGCCAAATGATCTGACTCTACCCTGTTTGCAAAGGCAGGACATAACAAGGTTCAGCAGGACAAGGATTAAACTACATGTATTGCTTTAGAAGCAGTTTTGACTGAAGAACTAAATAGGCAAATTGCTGTTGATTTTGTAAATTATTGTATGTACATATGTATAGGGTTGAAATTAGGTATGTTTAGCCTTTTAAGCACCAATGACAACTGCAGCAGATGATTTTTATTTATAAAAGTAAAGAAAAAAAAATTAGTATGTCGTCTGCTACAAATTTTGCTTGGCGCAAGGGTTAAACAAACAGCCTAGACTAACTGTTAGGTACTTGCAGAAATAATATAATGTTATTAAATGGATGTTTTCATATTGGCCCTGTTGCAAATCTGAGGGCAGTCGTATTGGCCTGAGGATTGCTGTATTGGCCAGGTAAAGCTGAGGGCCAATACATCCATCCAAAGGCCAGTACAACTGCCAAATGACCTGTAACAGGACCAATGTTAAAACATCCATTTGATGACATTTTTATTAATAAATTTTTTGTTTTCAACTTTTAAAGTGTTGAAAGCCAATAAAACCTCTTTTTGAGTAGTTATGTTCTTCACCATGCAGTTAATTACTGACATTTTTAAAGTATTGCTTTGTTTGAATGGATAATCAGAACTGCTATCTGCAGCTGTAGCTCCAACACCTGCAGGTGTCTTGATGTACTCTAAGCACCAAACAGAAGAAGCACCACTCTGTTTAAGGTCTCATAGACTGGTAAATACCGTAAAATATTGGCCCAGTTAATACAGTGAAATATTGGCCCTCCCTAACCTATTGGTTTTTATCCCCTAAATCCTTGCAACTTTCAGTATTGGCCCTCATATAAAGCCCTGGCCAAAACCATATAGAAATCATGCCAAACATTGCATAAGTATGATGCAGACTGTTTGGCACATATTAGAACAACAATGACTTAGTTGATTAAAACTGTTCAGTAAAAATAACATGGAAACAAATTGATACATAAATGGATATGCTTCCAAGGGAGATAACTTCAACTTAAACATATTTGCATCCTTTCTCAAGGGGCTACTCTTAACTCTTTCCCCGCTAGTGGCGACTTTTTTCATCTGCTGATAACCTTTGCAAGCAGTTTGGACCCAGATCAGGCCCGACAAAATGTCGGGCCTGATCTTGATCCAAACTGTTTGACAGGATACTGGACAACTCAGCCCTAACAAACTCAGCCCCTAACAAAGTTGGCCCCTAACCTACTCGGCCCCCATAAACTCGGCCCCTAACGAAGTCAGCCCATTACCAGCTCAGTCTCTGATATTTATTAATGGTGTTTTAACATGAACATATTATGAGTGCATATTTTAAATATGATACATGTATCTATATCAGTTATCTTCAGTGTTATGATATTATTTTAAGTTAGATCTTATATGAGTTATTGAGTGTCATTGAAGACTCTTAAAGGCACCATATCCCTCAAAAATAGACATTTTATTGTCCAAGAAAGATTTAATAAATTGATAGATGGTATTAATATAATCATAAAATGTGGCACCTGACAGCCTGTAAAATTTCAGTTAGTCTCTCGCTCTTGAAATGAAAGGATTTTTTTCGTATCTCTGATTTAATGTTGCCAACATTAATTCAAATATATGATAAAAAATCATTTCATTTTTGATTCAGTTCAAAAACGAGAGACAAACTGAAATTTTACAGGCTGTCAGATGCTGCATTTTATGATCATATTGATACTATATATCAATTCATTAAATCTTTCTTGGATAAAAAATGCCTATTTTTGAGGGATATGGAGCCTTTAATAGACTACACTGTATTACAGACTGATCTGTGTCTTTGCTTGGTGCATATTTAATTTAATTTTATTTTCATCTGAATTTTTCTTTTCATATTCACAGCCACATATTTATTGAAAAGACATGCACAGTAACACTATTTCCTTAAAACTTGCATTATTTGTTCTTTTCTGACTTGTGCTGCATTGTCATGAAATGTGTGCACTTTGTTCTTTTCTTTGTGTGTGTGTGTGTGTGCTACATTGTCATAAAACCTGTGCATTATTTGTTCTTTCAAAGCCTTGCATTGTCATGAAAAGTGCATTTTAAGCCAGCCCATGGAATAATGGTACTTATCGCATAGGCAAACAGCAAAACCTCAGATGCGCCTGTGCTTTTGTGCAGTCTCACCAGAGCCTTACAGTATAGAACTAGACAAAGGTTTAGACCAAGAATCAGACATCTAATTCCACTAGATGGCTAAGCATGCGCATTTAAAGAATGACTTTACAGAGGATAAAAAGTAGCATTATCTCATGTCACAGCTCATTTGTTCTTTTCTTACATGTGCTGCATTGTTGGAATAAAGTCATGGTTATTATATTGTTGCTTCCTTTTGTAATAAATCCATTATTCAAGACATGGTTTGTTTTCTCATTATACCATTATGGTAAAAAACACAGCAAACATAAAATAGATGTGTTTATCCAGAAATCTGAATAATCTCTTTACTCAATGAATAATCTGAAATACTACCCAACAGCCTCTGCCAATTTACATATCATCTCTTTACAAGTCTATGATGTGAACACCCTTGTAAATCCCAATTTATATTTGGAAAAGTGAGGTTTACCGAGGTAAACTTGACGTTCTTATTTCTGCTCTAAAATGTATGTTGTGGGTTCTTGTTAGAACAAACTTCATCATTTGGTTTATCTGAGAAGGGCCATTTTTGCGGCCACAGAAAATAGCTTTGCAGTAAACAGGCATGTTATTGTAATGTACCATTACACAAACATGCCTATTCAAATATATTAAAATTTTACAACCAAAAAAGGAAAATTTTCAGATAAAAACTTTTTATATTTTTCTTATTTCTGCTCAAAACATAGATTGTGGGTACTCATTAGAACTGCCTCAGTGAGGTGGTTCTAACGAGTACCCACAATCTATGTTTTTGAGCAGAAATAAGAAAAATAATGTATACCCCTGTAAACCCCAGTTTTACTATATAAAAGTGGGGTTTAAGGTAAATGAAACATGGCAACAAATATGTTCATTGCTGTTATTGTACTGGGTAAACACAACTATTAGAATTTCACCAATTACCGTAGATCACCATATTAGACCTATGAGCAGACCTATCTGCTAGCTAAATGAGACATCCATTCCAGCTCCATCCCATAATAGTCAATGAATGAATTTGGGGACACTGTCTCATCTATAGAACTAATATGCCTATTATATAGATTGTTGATTACAGATATTTTGGACTATTGTCATGGCATGTTTTGAGTACAGAGTCAAATGAAAAACAGACAAAACATTTGTGGTTAAATACAGTGTGACTATCCACAAAATGAAACAATATTTTTAGGGGCCGAGTTGGTCCAGGGCAGATTTTGTAGGGGCTGAGTCGGTTAGGGGCCGAGATGGTTAGGGGGCGGAGTTGGTTAGGGTGGCCAAGATGTCCCTGAGTTGTTTGACACTCTGATGGTATTCCTGAAAGATTTTTTTTTTTTAAAGTTTATTTAAAAAAAAAAAAAAAACACACACACACACAGACAACAAAAAAAAGCATGCAAAATTACCCAGTATGCAAAGAGTTAAAAGAAAGGAAAACTATGCTTTCACTTTGAGAAAACTAATCCGTCTAAGAGTAGCCCCTATTGAGAAGGAATTCATTGTGTCCAAAAAAAATGAATTGTCTCTGCTAGAGCTATCCCTTTGAAAAGGGAAGCAAAAACATTTTCAGCTTGATATTTCAGTGAGGCAACATACTTAAAGAAAGCATTGAAGCTCCCTGCCACATCCAGACACTGTCAGGATATGACAGAAAAATTGTTGAAAGTGATGTAGAACCAGAATAAAACAATGCAACAAACAAACAAGCATTGCCATACTTACCATATGTATTCAGTCGGACAGGCCTGAGCAAACAGTGTAGATCCAGATGAGATGCCGCAGAACACTGCATCTCATCAGGGTCTACACTGTTTGCCACTCATCCAGCAATTTTTAGACACAACATCTGTTAGTTTGTGTTTCAGTTTTACGACCCATTCAACCCAATTGGGTAATGATTAGCATGGTCAGTTTACCTAACTACACTTTTACTGGGCAGGCTTAGTTCTCTGAGCAGTTAACCAGTATTGTGCACATTCTTTTGCCATAAACTGACAAGTGCCCTTCTTGAATTAGCAGAAGGGAGAGAATGACCCAGATCTCCACGAAAGAATGTTGCCAACCGGGGTCGAACCAGCAACCTCCTGATCACAAGTGGGACATGCATCTGACTGAGCCTCTGAGGCTGGTTTGTAAAAGCCTAAATAAAACAGACAAACAAGCACTATAATGCATACAGGAAATCTTATGATAATTACCATAGCTCCAGATAAGAGGGATATTCAAATTGATTTTGTTTTTAATTCTCCAAGAAAATATACTGTGTGTATTCATTAGAAGTGCCACATTGATGTGCTTCCAATGAGTGCCCAGAACATATATTTTTTTAGAGGAAAAAAAACTATACCAACCTTTTTGTTTGAAAAAAAGAAACAAAACAACAACAACAACAAAAAAAAAAAAACACCTTATCTAGAGCTATAAAATTTTACCCTAATATTTGGACAGCTTAACTTACTGTACTATGGGCAAATTCAGCAGACAACAACTTGATGACACTTTTCATATTTTTCCTAGAAAATAGGATTTGACACTTCATGCAAACTGTCTCCTTAGGAGACAGTTTGCATGTAGTGTCAAATCCTATTTTCTAGGAAAAATAAGAAAAACTGAAATTTTTACCCAGCATGCAACGTGTGAAATATTTGCACATCTTAACCGCTTACATTACTTACTCTGATATTTAAGTCTTTTCGACTACCAGTACTTGGTACAAGTAATTGTGTCCAAAAAATACTACTTAACTGGTAAACAATGAAGACCTTGGTGGAACTACTGCTTTAGAAGCAGTTTGACTGAAGAGATAGTTTCACTGGGTTTACTCTTATATTTTTTTTTATAAATACAGTATCAAAGTAAAAACAATTAGAAGTAGCTACCACAGTCATTTATATACCGTTAAACTTCAATCTCTCCAACACAGATGGCTCTGTGCTGATTCTAACTCATTTTTGAGTCCAAAGGAAATTCTTCTGATAGCTCAAGAAAACAAATATTTAGGGCTGTTTTATTGAAATTGTCTTATTTTCTCATAAAAATGTTTGTTGTGTGTTCCCATTTGAACCACATTGTCAAGGCAGTTCTAATGAGTACACTCAACATATTATTTTATTGAAGATCAAAACAACATCCCTAATTTATCCCCATTTTCGTCTTGGTCTGGGGCTGTGATTAACCTTCAATGGCTCGACTTACGAATGTCTTGAACAAATTTCCATGGTCCTGAAGTTGTTTGAGCCTTTGAAGTTTGACTGTAGATGACAGAAAATTTTGAAGTAATTTCTGTGTTTTTCTTTTCTATTTTCAGCGTGACAGTGGAGGAGAACTTTATGAACCATTGCCAGAGTAAGTTTTACTCCAGGGCTATCACCCTTCAACATGTCAAATTTTATTATTAGCAGATGATCTTTTGTGGGAACTTGATACACATGGTAGAGTCATTACGAAAACACACCTATTCCAATATACTGAAAATTTCACCACCAAAAACTGAAAGTTTTCAGATAAAATTCTATTTTTTTTTCATATTTCTGCTCAAAACATAGATTGTGGGTACTCGTTAGAACTGCCTCGGTGAGGCAGTTCTGACAAGTACCACAATCTATGTATTTGAGCAGAAATAAGAAAAATAATGTATACCCCAGTAAACCCCAGTTTTACTATATAAAAGTGGGGTTTAAGGGGGTCAGAATTATATAGACATGTTTTCGTGATGGTCTGCCATTTTTCACAAGGGGGACAATTTTTGTGACTTCCTGTTTGCTTTCCTGCATACCAGATCCCTTCTGAAAAGGGCTCTATTCTAAAAAGAAAGAATTTGCTCTACTTGTTTCATTATGGATATACCCCTGTTCCAAATCAGCCTGAGATTTTTAAGTTTCCCCAGCGTAATTATGGTGTGAAAAATCCTGTGAAGAGAAGCTTTCATGGTTTAAGGAATGGTTGTGAGTACATAACGATGAAATGAACAACCTTGTTTTGTCATGTATGTATGGTTGCATACATTGATGGCAAGTTGTGCAGTGTGCAAATCTTGACAAAACATACATTTTTAAAAAATTCTTGAAAAAGAAATCTCTGAAAACTTGGCAGAAACGTGCCCAGTATGCTTTAAAAAATGCAGATAGAGGTGCCAAAATGCACTCTCCCCTCTCTTGCTTTCATTACTCTGTTGGTGTCTCATGGCCCTACCACTTTTTCAAAGCTGATTCATGGAGAACTGGAGAAAATTATCCTAGAATTATCATTAGATTCTCCTCTTAACAAGTCCTCTGTAAGACTGCTCTTTTTGTCTAGAGTTATGTAAACAGTAGCATTCATTACTAAAATGCACTCGCATGTTCAGTATTTACAAAGATAATTTGACAAATGACCGCGAGAAAAAAGTTCTTCAGATTTTCCCTTGAATTTATCTTTCAGTGTGCAGGCATGACCCCTTAGCAAGGCCACATGACTAGCTCTTTGGCTAAAGTTCCCTCTTGGCTTACTGCTTATGTGAGCAAACAGCATACATAGCTCTTGATAAGGCACTTTTTTCCCACCAAAAAGTATCTATATTTTTCTTATTTATCGACAAAAACATATATTGTGGTACTCATTAGAAGTGCTTACTGAGGCACTTCTAATGAGTACCCACAACATATGTTTTTGTCCAGTAATAAGAAAACTATTTATCTGATACTCACTCTTATCTAGACCTAACAGCATAGGTTCTAGTGAGACTGCATGCATACAGCTTTTTTCTGATGAGGTGGCTCAAATAATGATGGAGATACTACAATCTAAAAAAAAGTTATCAGTACATTTCTTGAAATTAAAAGTAATCAGCAGATTTGTTGTTATAAACTACACCATTTTTAGCTCACCTATATGAAGTACAAGGAGAGCTATTGTAGTCACCTCAGTCGTGCGCGTGCGCGTTTGTATTCCCGTTCCAGCCACACTGTGTTAAAGTTTTTCAAATGCTTATATCTCATCAGTCACTTACCACAGACCAATCATATTTGGAACATGTGTGCTTGGGAGGGTCTTTTTGTAAGAACAGACCTCTGGGTTCTTGCCCCAGGGTGGGGCTAGGGGTCAAAATATAGGACACCTTTGTAAAATGCTTTATTGCTTTGTTTAAGTTTTTCATATGCTTCTATCTATGCTTCTATCTTAGTAGACAGTTATCAACAAGCATTCATATTCGGATTATGGGTGCCTGGAAGGGTTAAGTTTCCATAGGTATCAGCCCCTGAGTTCATGCCCTGGGGTGGGGCTGGGGTTCAAAATCCAGGACACCTCTTGTAAAGTGTTTTGTGCATTTCCGTTATGCTAGCATTGTAAACACATCCTAGGTAATACATCAGTCAACCTTGTGGCATTGCTTTAAGTGTCATTGGGTGAAGGTCATGGTGACCTACATTTCACAGTCCAATGACCTTTATTTCATGGTCCAGTGATTTTGCCTTATATCTCTTAGACTGTTTGATGGAGAAATGTCATACCTTGGATATCTATGTGACACAAAATGACATCAAATTATAATTAGGTCAGTGTAACCAATATTTCATGGTCCAGTGATTATGCCTCATATCTCGAAGACTTATTTGATAGAGAAATGTCATACCTTGTATATTAATTTCATGTGACACTAAGAGTGACCTCAAAATATATGTAGGTCAAATTCACCTATATTTCATGGTCCAGTGATTATGCCTTATATCTCGAAGACTTATTTGATAGAGAAATGTCATACCTTGGATATTAGTTCCATGTGACAGGAAGTGTGACCTCAAAAAATATATAGATCAATATGACCTATATTTCTTGGACCAGTGATTATGCCTTGTAACTCAAAGACTATTTGATAAATGTCATTCCTTAGATATTAGTTCCATGTGACACAAAGAGTGACCTCAATATATATGTAGGTCAATGTGACCTGTATTTCATGGTCCAGTGATTACGCCTTATATCTCAGTGACTATTTGATGAAGAAATGTCCTATCTTGGATATTAGTTCCATGTGACATGCACAGTGACCTCAAAATATAATTAGGTCAGAGTGACCTATATTTCATGGTCCAATGATTATGCCTCATATCTGAAAGACTATTTGATAGAAATGTCATACCTTGGATATTAGTTTCATGTGACACTAAGTGACCTCAAAGTATATGTAGGTCAGTTTGACCTATATTTCATAGTCCAGTGATTATGCCTTATATCTTGAGGACTATTTGATAGAGAAATGTCATACCTTGGATATTAGTTCCATGTGACAATATATGTAGGTCATTTTGACTTATATTTCATTGTCCAGTGGTTATGCCTTACATCTTGAAGACTGTTTGATAAATATCATACCTTGGGTATTAGTGACTTCAAAATATATGTAGGTCAATGTGATCTATATTTCATGGACCAGTGATTATACCTTATAGCTTGAAGACTTTTGGATAGAGAAATGTCATACCATAGATATTAGTTCCCTGTGATACGAAGAGTGACCTCAGTATGTATGTAGATCAATGTGACCCATATTTCATGGTCCAGTGATTATACCTTATATCTTGATGACTGTTTGTTAAGAGAAATGTGATATCTTGGATATTAGTTCCATGTAACATGAAAGCTGACCTCAAAATATATGCATGTCAGTGTGACCTATATTTTATGGTCCAGTGATTTTTCCTGATATTATGAAGACTATTTGATGGAGAAATATCATATCATGAATAGTAGTTTCATGTGACTAAGAGTAATCTAAAAATATATGTAGGTCATTGTGACCTACATTTCACAGTCCAGTGATTTTGCCTTATATCTTGAAGACTATTTGATAGAGAAATGTCATACCTAATTTTTAACTTCCATCTGACCCATTGATTGACATAAAAATATATCTAGGTCAGTGTGACTCAATGTGACCTATATTTCATCGTTCAGTGATTTTGCCTAATAACTGGAAGATTATTTGATGGAGAAATTTCATACCGGGAACATTAGTACCATGTGATCCAATGATCAACCTAAAAATATATCTAGGTCAGTGTTCCATGTAACGTATAGATTTGCATTAAAATTTATAGATGGATGTGTGATTTATATTCAGACTCACAAAACTTTATATGTTTGGAATAGAATCATATAAAAATACTAAATACTTCTTTTGACATGTTACTGTGTAAACATAGGTAGACAAGGCACAAACAGGCGAGCTATGCTGTCGTACAACAGCTCTTGTTTGGAATTGCTGATTTAATTGATGTATGCAAAGTCATAGTCTAAGTTATTGTTCTTGATAAAGTATAGTGGAACTTTCATGTACAGTAGCCTCTGAGGAATAGCCTCCTCCCTGTAGTAGAGAGTTTTCTCAGTATACACCACAACCTCTTTGTAAGAGTACCACAAATGGTCATTTTTCTATATATGATCTACACATTTTTGCTTGGATACAACACGTTTGTTCAGCTAACTCGGCTTTTGTATGCAAAGAAAAATGTGCAGATTATATAGACAAATGACCATGAATGGTAATTTTTTTTATGTACAGTCTAACTTCAATGGCTTGAACATCTTTGGGACCATAGAAAATTTTTCGAGACATGGGTAGTTCGAGACACTGAGGGTTAAACATGGTGCCAGGTCAGGAAGAAATAGCGATAATTTAGGGATTTTTTTCTCGATTTTCTACACAATAATTGTACGTTAGTGTACTCATTAGAATTGCCTCGATGAGGCAATTTTAATGAGTACACACAACATACAATTCCATGATAAAATAAGAAAAAAAATCCCAAAAAATTTGTTTTCTTGAGCTATTGGAAGGATTTTATAGGGACTGAAAAATGAGTTCGACTCATCGATGGTAAACGAGCCATCCGGGTTGGAGCCATTGAGGTTATACTATAATCTGCATATTTTTATTTGGACACAACACTTTTACCCCCTTTTAAACCATCATATCTGAAACCATCTTATAGTGGACTGTCTTATGAAGAGGTTCCAGTGCATGTTTAGTTTACAAAACATGAATCATTATACAATGGTTATCTCCTAGACTGGCTCCAGTCTCTAGTGACAAAATATTTTTTCTTATAATCTGTTTATTAATCCACTAAAATAAAACCAAAGTAATATCATGACTATAAAGGCTGATCACTAGAGTCTCTAGTGAACAGCCTTTTTAGTCATGATAGTTTTGTGGGTTTTATTTTAGTGGATTGTCAAACAGGATTATGAGAAAAATATTTAGTCACTGTAGACTGGAGCCAGTCTAGTCATCTCCTTACAGAGCTGATTGTATCCATTCCCAGTGGTGGCTGCTGTAGAGACATTTATCTGTATTGATAGTTCTCTTAATTCCTTGCAGAAATGTGGTATGATAAATATCCTAAAATTTTGTACACCAAAGTTTCTGATAAAATGGCATATGCAAACAGTGCAAACCCAACTGCTCCTTCAGGAACAATTTTTTCTGGATCTACATGGTTTGCCATTCCCATAAGTGTTTCAACCCTTGTCCTGCTGAACCCAGATATATTCTGCCTTTGCAAACAGTGTAGATCCAGATCAGTTGGCTTCTGAAGAAGCCAACTGATCTGGATCTGCACTGTTTGTCATTAAGTATGTAAATTTGTATCAGGAAGCTAGATCAAGTAATTTGATTGGCTGAAAATTCAAAGTGGGCATGGCATCCTAATGTATTCAACATGACAAGGGTTAAGAAACGACTGCATAAAAAGCAACACAAAAGTAAGGCAAAAATTTTAGGACATTTACTGGACTCACAAGAAGTGTCTTGTGAAGGTGTTTCCAATACATACCTTTAATATCTTTTCATGGAAAAACAAGAAAAATATCTGTCTGGATACTCTTCTCATTTTAGAGCTATATATGATCTTTTTATCTGTTGCATTTGAACCTCCTTTCAGTGAAGCTGATGATGAACCACCAGCACCACCACTGGGACCAAAACCAGGTGACAGTCAAGAGGAGCCACCCGAACTACCACCGCAACCACCCCCAGAGCCACCTAGATCTCATAAAGATCCAAAAGAAGCAGAGAAGGAAAAGAAGAGGAAGGAAAAAGAAGAGAAAGAAAGAAAGGCAAAGGAAGAAAGAGAAGAAAAGGTTTATGCAAAAATTTATAATATTTATACTGACATGTCTGGGTGGCAGAGTGGTTGGCATTCCCAACTTCATATCACAAGGTCCCGGGTTAGTAGCCTGCTAGTGGCAGATTTCAGGGCCCAGTTGTTCAAAGCTAACGGTGTCGTTAGTTAACGATTCGTTAAAATTTACATCGAGTGATACGCAAATATGCTGAAATTTTTTGCTGAAAAAATGTGAGAAGCTTTTGCAGTGCAAAAGCTACTCACATTTTTTCAGCAAAAAATATCAGAATATTGTATATTGAATCCCCTAAAACAGTTAACGAAATGACCCTTAACGAGCTTGTTAAGCTAATGATGCTTTGAACAATTGGGCCCAGGTCATTACTGTACAGCCCTTCATTGCACAGAGCCTTTCATTATCACATATCAAGATAACAGAAGGGTGATAATCGACTTAAATAATGTTGAAAGGGATGTAAAACACCAAACCATCATCAATATTCATGCTCCCCCACCCCTCTCATCCACCTACTAATCAGGGTATCTGTGGCTGTATAGGAATTGCTTTTTCAGTGCTATTTCAAGGCATTTTACTATCTTTGTAAGGCTTTTCATGTTTAACCCTTAAAACGCCAAGAAAACTGGCATTTGAAAATATTGTCAGTTTATGTTGTCTGCTAAATATTCTTGCAAACTTTTCAACCTATTTTTGCATACAGGCAAACAGTGTGGATCCTGATCAGACTGCTCCTAGAGGCATTTTACTATCTTTGTAAGGCTTTTTATGTTTAACCTTTAAAACCCCAAGAAAACTGGCATCTGAAAATATTGTCTGTTTATGTTGTCTGCTAAATATTCTTGTAAACTTTTCAAACCTATTTTTGCATACAGGCAAACAGTGTGGACCCTGATCTGGGTCCACACTATTTGCAAAAATGACTTTTAAAATCACAAGCAGATGACAAAGCAGACAACAATTGTTGTGAATGGCAGTTCAACGATTAAACATGGACTTATCTATTATCTCACACAGCTCCAGATAAGAGGGGTACCCAGGAAATATTTTTCTTATTCCTCCAAGAAAACCTATGTTATGGGTACTCATTAGAAGCACCTCAGTGAGGCACTTCTAATGAGTACCACAACATAGGTTTTACTGGAGAAATGAAAAAAAAAAAATCTACTTTTCTGTTGAAAAAAGTGCCTTACCTGTTTTCAACCTCACAATGAGGTTTGTTTGTTTGTGTTGAGGTTTTACGGCCCAGTCAACTCAATGTGGTTATGTCAAGCACGGTCAGTTTACCTAACCACACGTTTACTGGACAGGCTTAGTCCTCTAAGCAGTTAACCAGTATTGTGCACATTCTTTTGCCAGAAACTGACAATTGCCCTTCTTGAATCAGCAGAAGGGAGAGAATGACCATAGAAAATATATCATGATCAGTCTCCACGAAAGAATGTTGCCGACCTCGGCAGGGGTTGAACCCGTGACCTCCTGGTCTCCAGTCGGATGGCGCATCCAACTGAGCCACCAAGGCCGGCTCCCTCATAATGTGTACCCACAACATATGTTTCTGTGGAGAAATAAGACAATTATTTTCCTGATGTGTTGTCTTATCTCCATCTTTGTATGATCTCAAGGGGATTTTTTTAGTAGTGATTATGCCTCTCCCCTTCAGGGTCTGGAGACATATTGCTTTTGCCATGGATGTCTGTCTGTCTGTCTGTCCATTTCTCTCCATCTGTCTGTCTGTCACAAAGTCTTGTCTGGACCATAACTTGAAAATCATTTGAGTTATTATTATGAAACTTTACAGAGATGTTTACCATTATGAGAACTCAAAAAGCATAAGTGTGTTTTACCTACTTTTGGAGTTATGGCCCTTTGAACATTGTAAATAATGATTTTGGTCATAAACTGGTGTCAACCCTATACCTTGAAAACAGTTTAAGATATTTTCACAAAACTTTACAGAAATGTTTACCACTATGAGACAACATGCAGAATACAAGAACTATAACTGTGGTTTACCTGCTTTTGGAGTTATGGCCTTTTTAACATTGTAAATAGTGATTTTGGTCATAAAATCATGTTCGCCCTATAACTCAAAAATTGTTAAAAATATTTTTAAGAAACTTTACAGAAACGCTTACCACTACAAGACAATATGCAGAACACAAAAACCACAACTATGGTTTACCTACTTTTGGAGGTACAGCCCTTTGAACATAATAAATAGATATATACTCATGTTCGATCTGTAACTTGAAAACTGTTTGAGATATTTTCACAAAACTTTACGTAAATGTTAAGCACCATAAGACAACATGCAGAAAAAAGAACCATAACTGTGCTTTACCTACTTTTGGAGTTATGGCCCTTTGAACAGTGTAAATAGTGATTTTGGTCATATACTGTCTGCTTGTAAAGTTGAAAACTGTGCGAGATATTTTCTTCAGACTTTACAGAAATGTTAACCACCATTAGACAACATGCAAAACACAAGAACCATAACTCTTGTTTACCTACCTTTGAAGTATCTGCCTTTTGAACATTGTAAATAGTGATTTTGGTTATATACTTGTGTCCACTCTGTAACCTGAAATCCTGTTAGGTCCTTTGAATGTTGTAAATAGTTATGGCACCTTCAGCATTGAAAATTCTGATTTCTGTCATTCATATGTATTAATAACCCTGACTAACTGCACAAAGCAGAACTTAAAGGGTTGGGAGTGGGGATGTAGACATCTGTTTTCATGTAGAAAACAAATTCTGATATAATTCTGCCTTGCACATTGCATGATGAATAGCCTATTTCACGCTTAGGACATCCAACCGGGGCCCAGTTGTTCAAAGCTAACGACATCGTTAGTTAATGATTCGTTAAAATTTGCATCAAGTGATACGCAAATATGCTGAAATTTTTTGCTGAAAAAATGTGAGTAGCTTTTGCAGTGCAAAAGCTACTCACATTTTTTCAGCAAAAAATTTCAGAAAATTGTATATTGAATCTGCTAAAACAGTTAACAAAATGACCCTTAACAAGCTCGTTAAGCTAACGACGCTTTGAACAACTGGGCCCTGATGAATTCTGACAGATAACTTTTGTTATCCTTGTTATCCTGTAAGATTCATGTGCATCTTGAAACATGCAGTTATTATCTCACAGGAAATATGTAGAACAAATGACATAACTCTCTTAAGCAGTTTTATATGGCTTCAGGCTCCTTTCAAACAAAAAATTGTCCTATGCAGCTGCATTTTTTGACTGACAGCTTATTGCATCTTGAACTTCTAGGCCTCGGGGGGCATGGTCCTATCAGTTGGTGACTGAGCTTTGTTTTCTGGCTCATAGTAATGGACCCAGGTCACATTTATGGTTACAAGAAGCAAAAGAAAATAATCTTTTTTCGACCTGAAGCACTTCAACAGTACAGTCCACTGTTTACTGATGCTCTAGTTGCTACTTGTTCATTGCTAAAGGATTTAGGAACCCAACAGGCTCTTTATTTGCAAATACCTAAAGGATCATGTATTATTGCATAAAAAGCAGTGTTGCACGTTATTAACTGCCATGCATTAACCGGCGAAAAGCCGTGTATTAACAAGACAATTCACGTGCTGTTAATGCACTGCTGGGCAACTTTCAATATGCTCGTACCAGGGCCACAGAATTGCTGTCATCACGAGATGTGTACTGCCCTGCTCTAGAACGAGCATAGTCAGTGGAAATTGCGTTTGTGAGACATCGGTGAAAAGGCGAAACAAAATAGTGCAAGTAATAACGCAAAATGTAGCAAATGTTTTCAGTTTTTATGCAATAATAGCGATCGAACATGGTTTTTCAATACATTAACATTTGTCAATTCCTTCTGGAGGTGTTGAAAACCGCGGCCTCTGGCTGCGGTTTTTCAACACCTCCCACGGGACCTGGCAAATGTTAATGCATGCAAAACCATGTTTGATCGCTATAATGTTGCTGGACTTCTACCATGTGAACTGCTCAATATCTTTGCTATCTCTTCCACCTGAAAATGCCTATCACAACACTCATAAGATCCTGCACTTTCTTGCATATATTTCCTCATTGGTCGCAACTAGGTAATATCCAGGGCCCAGTTGTTCAAAACTAACGATGTCGTTAGTTAACGTATCGTTAAAACTTTGATCATCAAATATGGCATATATGTTGATATTTTCTGCTGAAAAATGTGAGTACCTTTTGCATTTGCAAAAGCTACTCACATTTTTTCAGCAAAAATACCTGTGAATTAGATATTGTACTTCCTAGAACACTTAACATTTTATTTTACCTCTGATAAAAGGTCACTTCCCTCCTCCGGTCAGCGACCATAATAATTTATGATTTTATGGCCAAAATCCCTCCGTTAAATGGTCAAATTGACAGAGGATCGGAAAAACCGTCGACATTGAAATCGAAAGTTGGAAAACAAAAATTCATGGAAATCACATCTCACATCAAAAAAAAAAAAAAAAAAAAAAAAAGAGTGAAATACATTTTTGTTTACTGACAAAAAATATGATAATAATTTCTTTATTAGCTCACCTGAGCTCTGCTCAGGATGAGCTATTGTGATCACTTTTCGTCCATCTGTCCGTCCGTCCGTCCATCTGTTAACATTTTCAAATGACTTCTCCTCTGAAGCGGCTGAGCCAATTTTGCTCAAATTTCATACGGAGCCTCCTTAGGGTGGGGGAACGAAAAATTGCTAAAATGGTCGCCGTCCATTGACCAAGATGGCTGCCACGCCCCATATATGGTAAAAACCTTTAAAAATCTTCCTCTCCAGAACCAAGAATGCCTTGGGGTTGAACCTTTGTAGGAATCATAGGGGACGGAAGGTCTACCAAAATTGCTAAAAGAATTGTCGTACGTTGACGTTTGACCTTTTTATGGCAAGGTCAAGTTTGCTTCCCTATGCATTTGTTTGGGAAAAACCTTTAAAAATCTTCTTCTCCAAAACTGAGCATGCCTTATGGCTGAATCTTTGCATATATCATCTGGAACCGGAGGGCTACCAAAATTGCTAAAATAATGGTTGTACATTGAAATTTGACCTTTTTACGGTAAGGTCAATTTTGCTTCCTTATGCATTTGTATGGGAAAAATGTTCAGAATTTCAAACATCTTCTCCTGTGGAGCCTCTGGGCCAATTTTGCTCAAATTTCATGTGGAGCCTCCTTAGGTAGGGGGAACAAATGATTGCTAAAGTGGTCACGGTTCGTTGACCAGGATGGCCACCATGCCCATATATGGTAAAAACCTTTAAAAATCTTCTTCTCTAGAATCGAGGATGCTTTGGGGCTGAATCTTTGCATAAATCATCGGGGACAGGGGGTCTACCAAAGTTGCTAAAATAATTGTCATACATTGACATTTGATCTTTTTACAGCAAGGTCAAGTTTGCTTCCTTATGCATTTGTATGGGAAAAAACATTTAAAAATCTTATTCTCCAAAACCGAGGATGGCTTGTGGCTGAATCTTTGCATATACATGTATCATCTGGAATGGGCGGTCTACCAAAGTTACTAAAATAATTGTCATACATTGACATTTAACCTTTTTAGGGCGAGGTCAAGTTTGCGTCTGTATGCATTTGTATGGGCCCCATACATTTGTATGGAAAAAATGTTGATAATTTCAGATGGCTTTTCCTCTGAAGCCTCCGGGCCAGTGTTGCTCAAATTTCATGCGGAGCCTCCGTGGGCAGGAGAATGAAAGATTGCTAAAATGGGTATGGTCCATTGATCAAAATGGCTGCCATGCCCATATATGGTAAAAACCTTTAAAAATCTTCTTCTGCATAACCAAATAAGCCTTGGGTCCTAATCTTTGCACAAATTATGGGGGACAGGAGATCTACCAAAATTGCTAAAATGATGGTTCTATGTTGACATTTGACCGTTTTACCTCCAAGGTCAAATTTGCTTCCCCATTTGTATGGGCCATATACATTTACATGTATATTGAAAGTATCGAAGTGACTTGTAGGTCAACAGTAGTTAAAATTGTTCTGATTGGAAATCTAAGATGGCCATCACCTGGTTTATATTTATAATATTTCCCTGCCACTGTGCTGTTTGCATGTATAAAATCATGATTCTTCAGAAACCACTTAGCCAATTTCCACCAAATTTCACACTGATCCTTCTGTTGAGATGTGATTGATAGTTTATTCAAATGATCATGCTCCATTGACGGTCAGGCCCATATATTCTTCTTCAAAACTAAGAACTGCTCAAATGATGATATTTTCATTAGTTGTGATGATAGGATTGGAAAAGATGTTCCTTAACATCTGATGTCTGCAGTGGCTATGTCACTCAGGTGAGCGAACCGTGGCCCGTGGGCCTCTTGTTTTGATGTATACATATATATATATATATATATATATATATATATATATATATATATATATATATATATATATATATATATATATATATATATATATATATATATATATTGTTTTTTTTTTTGTTTTTTTTAAATTTATGTAATAAGCAAAATAATTCGTTTGTTACACAGTCTTAATTTCTTTTTCTCAAGTACAACGCCACATTGACCTTCAAAGGTCTGCGCGTAATCAACCGGTGTCAGTTACAACCTCATTGCTTGTATTTATCGAACAATTAAAGACTGATTAATTGATTAAAGGACTATTGATGGTTGACCGTTGATGTTTATGCCTACAGGTAATTGGGATGGTCAAATCACTGAATGTGAATTGCTCAAAATGATTATTGACACCTGTGTCATTCGAGTAAATAAACAACTCTACTTTCAGTTTCACTATTCCTATTTGGTTGACTCACTTGTAAACATGGCTTTTAAAATGCGTAAAATGCTAACAAGATGAACACGTTAAAGCAATTGGTGTGGGTCATACGTAATTCCAAGAAACGTTGAAATATGGCAAACAGTGTAGACCCTGATCAGACACTGCATTCTGCAGCCTCCGATCTGGTTCTACACTGTTTGCAAAGACCTATTTATCCCAATACTTAGTGTTATTATGGTACAGTAATTAGCATGCTTCTGAATATTTCTTGAGCAAACTGATTTTTATCCTAAAAATTGATCAGAATAAACAATAAATAATTGTTATTTTGGACAATTTGGCATGTTACAGGCAATAAATAAATAAATATAGATACCATTATGCTGGAGTATCATAAACTTAGTGTGTATTTCACTGACAGCCCACCATTTGGGCTATATTAGTCCTCCAGCTGTCTCAAAAGTGCCCGTGAGTGAGTATCTCTGCTGAGCAGCCACCCCACTTAAGCAGCCAAAACTGGCCATTTCCCCGGGTGGCTGCTTAATAGAGGTTACACTGTATTTATGAAAATGTCAACTATTGCTGGCATTTTCATATTTATTAGTAGAGAAAATTTCATGCTCAGCTTTGTTTAGGAATTGTTTGTAATTTGAGATTTATCAGCAGGACAAGTTTCATGTTCAGCTGAGTTAAGCATGAAAATAGTTTTATAACCTTGGGGCCAGGCTTGTCTCTCCAAAAACTTTAGAAGAAATATATTTTTTATAACAATTACAGGAGAAAAAGAAGCAGTTCGAAAGAGAACAGAAAAAGAAAGAGGAAGAGCTGAAGAAACTTGGGAAGACCTTTAAGGTACCGGTACTGTAGAATCTTTATTAAAGTACGAGAAACAAGAAATGGCTTCAAAAAAGATAATGGCACAGTTTAATTGGAAGGGTATTTGGAAATATGTAATACAGATCTACATGTTAAAATGTTTGTCCTTTAGATATTTCCATAGAGTTATTAACACACCGCAGAAAGTATGTAGGACTGTATTTAGATTGTTTTTCTGTATTACCAGTGTCTCTACACACAATGAATACTGTACACATGTTCAGAAATTTTGAACTGTAAATAATTGGTAAGATAAGTTATTATTGTTAGGATAGTTTGTTATTGGATTGAAGCTGGAGAAAACTATTCTCTACAAAGAGAACAAAATATGGTACCTTATATACTAATAATTTCAACTCAATAGACTTACACTTATTTGGTGTAATTTGACTGGTCAAGAGCAATTCGAAAGCGACATTTATACTTCGATAAATCCACTCAGCATGAAGCATGGAGCTGTTTTTCCAAGCAAGTTTCTAAAATTAGCTACTTTACACATTTTTTCAACATAAATATGACCTAGTCAGGATTATAAGAAATGAATTTACTTTTTGTAGATTTTATCAATGTGTAAATTCCTGTGAATCACTTACAAACTTAACATAAGTTTTTTTTTCAGTTTATGTGTGATTTGCCAGCTTTTACACATCAATAAAATCCCTAAAAATAAAATTTATTCCAAAACAAGTATGAAACTTTTTATAAAATATGAGGAGAAGAAATAGTAGTTTCAAATAAAAGTTCCCACAAATTACAGTCAAACTTTGATGGCATGAACATCTTTGGGACCATGGAAATTTGTTCTAGACTTGGATAATTTGAGACCCTGAGGGTTAATCATAGCACCATATCAGGAGGCTAATGGAGGTAATTTAGGGATGTCTTTACAATCTTCTAATAAGTCCACAAAAAATTTTTTCATGATAAAATAAATAAATTTCCCTGAAATATCTCTAAATATTTGTTTTCTTGGGCTGTCGAAAGAATTTCCTAGGGACTCAAAAACGAGTTTGGATCAACCATGTTACACCAGCCATCCGTGTTCGAGTTGTTGAGGTAAAGAGTCACCTTTTTTAATACTTGGCATGCTGGTTGAAAATTTCAGCAGATTACATCTTGAAATATTTTTCTTATTTTTCCTAGAAAATAGGATTTAACATTTCATGCAAATTGTCTCCTTAAAGATCAAATCCTGTTTTCTGGGTAAATAAGAAAAATGTCCTCTGATTGTCATCTGCTGAATTTGCCCGTAGCATAATAAGTGTTAACCCTTGTCCTGCTGAACCCGGATATACCCTTTTTTGCAAACAGTGTAGATCCAGATCAGTTGGCTTCTGAAGAAGCCAACTGATCTGGATCTGCACTGTTTGCCATCAAGTATGCAAATTTATAACAACAATCTGGATCAAGTAACCTGATTGGCTGAAAATTAGAAGTGGGCGTTGCTTCTTAATTTATTCAGCTGGACAAGGGTTAAGAGTGTGTGCACTGCAGAGTATTCCTCTTGTGCGAGTTGTGTCTGCTGACAGGCAGGAAAGGACTGCTGGTTCCCAGACAGCTATAATGTTTGAAATTTTGTTAGTTTCCAATAATACCCTGATTGATGGTATCGTTTATACTTTTAGATTTCAATGTTAGATCTGACTAAGTCTGTGGGCCAGGGAAAGATATTAAGCACTGTTGCAAAGCCATCAAAGAACAGCCTACAAGTGCAAGAAGGGGATAAAGTTGAGATTATAAGGATGGCCGACCCAAACCCAAAAGGGAAATTTCTGGTTCGGCTTACAGAAAGTCAAACTGGTGAGCATTTTGTTGTGTAAAATGTTTTGATGTTTACAAATTTGGTAGCTGTTGTCATGTTTAAATGTATTTTTTTTTTTTTTTTAAATTTTTATGGATAAGTAAAATGACCTGTTAAAGCAAAAAGAGAGAAAGTGTTAGGAACAGAAAATTCTACAGTAAAATTAAGGTGAATGAATACACCTGAAAGATTTTTTTCTGCCATTTTTCAAAAGGAGACAATTTTTGCAGATGGAAAGTTGTCTCCCAAGTATTAGAAAACCTTTCAAAATGGTCACTACTCTTAAAAGAGGAAGCAAATTCTTTACTTTAAGAGTAGCCCCAATTGAAAAGGAAGGCAAATATTTCTGTGGAGGCATTTGATTCCCTTACTATGCTATGCTATGCACAAACTCAGCAGGTGACAAACTGATGATATTTTTCTTATTTTTCCAAGAAAGTTGGCTTTGACATTTCATGCAAATTCTCCTAGGGAGACAGTTTGCATGAAATGTAGGAAAAAAATATTTGAAACTGTAGTCTGCTGAATTTTTGACCCAGAATACTAAGTGTTAAAGAAAAGATTGAATTTTGAAGACTAGAAAATGGATCAAGAACAAGAGCATATAATTCTATGGGAAATTACCGTATTTACCCTTATTACCACACATACCCCTATAAGCACACAGTCAAGCAATTTCGTAGTATTTAGATTATAGCCATTTACTTTTTGTCTACTTCTTTATAAAGGCATATGTTGTGGGTACCCAATTGAATTGCATCGACTTGTCGATGCAATTCAAATGAGTACCCACAACATATGCTTTTACAAAGAATTCAGCAAAAAAAAAAAACACACACACACACAAACATCGCATAAGCATCATTTGATGAGTCCTTCCCTGATCTTTTTTTTTTTTTTTTGGTTTAAAAGTGTACCCTTAGTATGGGTTGGAGAATATTTTACAAGTTTTCTGAGTACAAGTATTTTTGAAAAATCCTAAACGCACAGTGCAGTAATTCGGTCGAATACGGGATGTTGAAAGTAATATTTTTTTCTTCCTTTGGCTTATTCAAGAAATTAAATATTTTCTATGATCATTCTCTCCCTTCGGCTTATTTAAGAAGGACAGTTCGAGGGTTGAGCGCAAGACTGTAGTAACTCAAACATATTTTTGAAACCCTTGTTTAGGGGCAACTTTGACCCCTTTGTAAACAATGCAAATTAAGGTGCCATTGCTCATACGAGGTGTGATTAAATTTTCATTGTTTACAGAAAGAAATGTTGTAATCTTCATAATGCCTTCATAGTGAAGAGATTAAGTATTGGAAAAAAGAACCATCTAACTTGCTACGGTCTTGTGATCAACCCTTGAGTTGTCAGTTTCTGCAGAAAGAATTTGCACAAGTACTACTTAGAGGACTTAACCTGCCCTGGAAAAAGTGTGGTTGAGTAAAATGATCACACTTGACATGACCCTAATTGGTTGACTGGGCCGTAAAACCTCAACACAAACAAACAAATCAAACTGATGGATGTGCTGGCTGATCTGAATCCTCCCTGGGTGCACATCTGATGGTACATTTTCTGATGTTTCAGCTCATATATGATATTCCTATTTTTTTTTTCTTTGGTTTTTTTGAAAAAAAAAATCCACAATTCTCATTTTATACTTTGTCTTTCTCAAATTTCAAATATGAAATTTTAGTTGTAAGATTTGAAACTTCAAAAAGATATAATAGATATTTTTAAAGTTCAAACTTCTTGTTTCACACCCCATATTTGCTACACAGTCATTTAGTGTCAAGCTTGAAGTTTGAAATGTGAGCTTCACAATTTATTTTAACAGTAGTCAAGACTGAAATTAAAGTATAAATTATGTAATTGAAATTGAAGTATTAATTATGAAATAGAAGTATAAATTAAGTAATTGAAGTATTAATTATGAAATTGAAGTATAAATTATGAAATTGAAGTATAAATTATGAAATAGTACACAGTATAAATTTGAAAATGAAGTATAAATTATGAAATTGAAGTATACAATATGAAATTGAAATATAAAGTATGAAATTGAAGTATTAAGTATGAAATTGAAGTATACAGCATGAGTTTGGAATTAAAGTATAAAGTATGAAATCAAAATGTAAAGTATGAAATTGAAATTGAATTATAACGTATGAAATTGAAATATAAAATATGAAATTGAAAATGAAGTATTAAATATGAAATTGAAGGACACAATCTGAAATTGATGTATAAAGTATGAAATTGAAATTGAAGTTTAAATTATGAGATTGAAATTTAAGTATAAAGTATGAAATTGAAATTGAAGTATAAAGTATGAAATTTAAATGTGAAACATAAAGAATGAAAACAATGTTCTATCTGTCTTTTATACATTTGATCCTTTCTATCATACTTATCTACATATATTATATATTAGACCAGGATTTGTGGTACTGTTGACCAGCATGCATTTACTGAATTGTATGCCTGTTCGGGCTGATTCAGAGCTGCAGTTTTGCCAATGGTACTGTTTTGCAATACGTGTATTTGTGTTTATGCAATAAATTTTAACATCTTTTTCAGACCATGTGTATGGGACACCATATAATCCATATGAAATGTGTAATATCGATTTCTAACTTCTTATATGCATAAGCGCAGCATACCAGGGGAAAATCATCTTATTATATTTTACGAACAGCGAAAACAGCCAGATCGGTATGTGCATCTGTGCAAGTCTATTCATGGATTCTGGTTATATAGAATCAAGGAGGTCAAACCTCTGTATTACAGATAGCTCTGGATATGATGCCTGTTAATCAAAAAGGGTTGATATGTTTTCTTATTTTTCCAAAAAATATTAAAAACATTGAAGAACAGCCTGGGCACAGTTGTTCAAAGCTAACGATGTCGTTAGTTAACGATTCATTAAAATTTACAAAGAGTGATACGCAAATATTCTGAAATTTTTTGCTGAAAAAATGTGAGTAGCTTTTGCAGTGCAAAAGCTACTCACATTTTTTCAGCAAAAAATTTCAGAATATTGTATATTGAATCCGCTAAAACAGTTAACGAAGTGACCCTTAACGAGCTTGTTAAGCTAACGACGCTTTGAACAACCGGGCCCAGATTGATATGTGCATCTGTGTAAGTCTATTCACAGATTCTGGTAATATAGAGACAATGAGGACAAGCCTCTGTATTACAGATAGCACTAGATATGATGCCTGGTAATCAAAAAGAGTTGATTATTTTTTTCTTATTTTTTCCACAAAAACATATATTGCCTGTTATAAAAAACACCATGATCAGAGTGCACTGACAGATGGTTCTGGGTATTCACTGTTTGCATATACAGCTTAGCTCAGGGCCCAGTTGTTCAAAGCATCGTTAGCTTAACGAGCTCATTAGTGGTCAAAATGTTAACTGTTCTAGCAAGTAAAATATCTAATTCACAGGTATTTTTGCTGAAAAAAATGTATGTAGTTTTTGTAATTGCAAAAGCTACGCACATTTTTTCGGCAAAAATATTAGCATAGATGCCATATTTGATGATCGAAGTTTTAACGATATGTTAACTAACGACATTGTTACTTTTGTACAACTGGGCTCTGGTTAATGCTATGATATGAATTAGATCCTGTTTACATGGGCAGTTCTAATCAGTACCCATAACTCCAGATAAGAAGGGATATCCAGAGTATATTTCTTATTTCTGCATGAAAATGAATGATGTGGATACTCATTAGAGGGCACTTCTAATGAGTACCACAATATTATACAGGGCCCCTAGGGGAACCTTTAAAACCTTTAAAAACCTTTAATTTTGTTGAAAACCTTTAAAACCTTTAATTTCACTGAAAAACCTGTAAAAACCTGTATTTTGTAGAGAAAACCTTTATACTTGGCAATTTGTAAATGCAAGAGAAGGACGGAGTAAATATGTAGCATTTCATAGCAACAAATTATAGTTCTATTACTTAGATTCATATGTTTATAAACAGAAATGCAAGTTAATATTGTCATTACCATTTAAAGATGAAAATATCAGATTTTCTCTGCAATTTTTCTCCCTATTTTGCTTGAGAGGTGATGATGCGGAGTTCTTTTGCATGGGATCTGCCAAAAAATTTAACCATTAAATGCTCTTTATTTTGTACAAAATTTATCCTGAAAAACCTTTATTTTGCCTTTATAAAAAGCCTTTATTTTTAAGAGAGACTGCTAGGGGTCCTGCAACGTATAGTTTTGAGCAGAAACAAGAAAAATATTGGTAGTTTTAGGTCAAGAAAAGTGCTTTATCTGGAGCTGCAACATGGCAAAAGTAACAAAAATTATCCTGAATAATCTCCAAAATTATTAAATGACCTTAAGCTATGATTTATGAAACAAATGGATTTTCCTATGGTATGCTTAAAACACTCTGCAGTCTGCTTAAAACGTTCACCAGTTTGCTAGAGTCTAAAAGAATGAATGAGCTGCATCTTCAGTATTCCTGTCTTTTGCTGTACGCAAATAATGATGGCCAAGATAGTCTGCTCAATGCCTTAACTTTTGAATTCTGCAATTCAAATATTTTTATGTACTAACATAACTCTAGATAAGATAGATAGCAGGTAAATATTTTTCTTATTTCTCCATGAAAACATATGTTGTGGGTACACTAGAAATGCCTCAGTGAGACACTTCTGTTGAATACCCCAACATTTGTCTTCCTTGAGGCATTTCTAATGAGTACTAGAACATATATTGTCATGGAGAAATAAGAAAAATAGCAATGCTTTTGGCTGGAAAAATCATCTTATATGGAGTTATGTACTAAAAGTGATTTGCCCTGAACAGAAGCCAGGTACATCGTTCTTGTTTGCTTATAGTACATGACATTGTATAAGACAGAGTTTCTTGTTATGTGGCTCAACTTTGATCCTCCTTTTAACCCTTGTCATGCTGAATAAATTAAGATGCCACGCCCACTTCTTATTTCCAGCCAATCAGATTACTCCATCCGCGTTTTTGATATAAATTCACATATTTAACGACAAACAGTGCAGATCCAGATCAGTTCACTTCTTCAGAAGCCAACTGATCTGGATCTACACTGTTCGCTAAGACAGGGCATGTCGTGTTCAGCAAGAGAAGGGTTAATAGTTAATTGATACACAGCACCATAATTATATCATTTAAACCCTTTGTATGCTAGTGACAAATTAGCAGATGGCAGCTAATCATTACATGTAGTTTATTGTTTTTCCTTGAAAGAAGGACTTGCCATTTCTGGGACTGTGTCTTCTAAGGACACAACTTTTTGAAACTGTCAAACCCTTTTTTCAGGGAAAAATAGGAATTTTAAAATGTCATCTGCTAATATATTAAAATTAAGGTGAATGGATACACTTCCAAACCATGACGTGAAATTATATGCCTTCCTACCCAAAGGGAGGCTAATCATCAAGAAAAGGATTTGCTTTCCTGGTAGAAAGTTTGTTCCTTAAAGAGTAGTTCCCTTTGAAGGGGCTTAGAGCCAGCCTCGGTGGCTCAGTTGGATGCACCGTCCGACTGGAGACCAGGAGGTCGCGGGTTCAACCCCCGCCGAAGTTGGCAACATTCTTTCGTGGAGATTGATCATGAAATATTTTCTACGGTCATTCTCTCCCTTCCTCTGATTCAAGAAGGGCAGTTGTCAGTTTCTGGCAAAAGAATGTGCACAATACTGGTTAACCACTTAGAGGACTAAGCCTGCCCAGTAAATGTGTGGTTAGGTAAACTGATCGCGCTTGACATGACCCCATTGGGTTGACTGGGCCGTAAAACCTCAACACAAACAAACTTTGAAGGGGCTTCTTAAACCAAGAATGATCTTTCAGCGTAAAGTGCCTTTGCTTTGAGGTATATCCATTCAGTGACTTAAAGGCTACTATTTCATTTTACACAGATCATAATCATTTATATGATGTTATTAATCAAGTAATTTGATATTGGCTGAGTTAAAGTCTGAGGTTTGCTGTATTGACCAGAGGCCTTTGTGTGCCTCAGGCCAGTACAACCGACTGAGGACCTGTAACTTGGCTAATATAAAATTACTTGATTAATCATCATCATTGGATTTTTTATTAAGGTGCAGGTACACGGGCAACATCCACATCAGTGAGCCCCCTTCCAGGTAGCTGGCTTGCTGCATGCATGGCAGATCTCATACCAGATCTCCAGGTATGTCTATCATGAGGGTCGATAGCCGAGAGCTTCCACTCTCTGCAATCCCTCTCTGTCAGCTGCTTCCATGTCTTGGGCCTCCCACGCCCATGCTTTCCATCAACCTGTATGTCAAAGGCTGTCTTGAATGCACCATTGGAGCCTTCCACATGTCCATACCAGCAGAGCCTTCTCTCCTTCAGAATGATGTCCAGATTCTCAATGTCAAGCCGTGCAAGTATCTCATTGGATCTGGTGGTGACATTGGATCTTGCGGCTTGACATTGCAGATCTGTCTGATTATTTCCCTGTCATTTCACTGCAGATGTTGGAGGTTTGGCTTTGTCAGTGGCCGAGTCTCACTGGCATGGAGCATTGTGCTCCACACACAAGAGCTGTACACATAAGCCACATGTCTTGAAAGAGAGGTGGCGGGAAGAGAGAACTGGTAGCAGCTCCTTGAACTTCTTCCAGGTGGTTTTCACACGTGTTGTGGTTGAAAGTTCATAGCCACTGGCTGCTGAGAGCATAACTCTTAGGTAGCAAAAGGAAGCAACCACCTCTAGCTTGTCAGGTCCAACTTGGACCTCCCTCTGTGGTCTGCCATCCAAGGGGCATGCAGTTCCCTGGCACTGTGTACATCTGTAATCAGGGTCCTTTGTCAAGCGCGTGAGCCCACTGCATTTCTTGTGCACCCAGTGCTTGTAGCCGTTGCAGAAAATGCTGTTGCTGCCACTCCAGCGTGATAGATGGCACATGGAAACTTGGCTGATCTCTGCAGGAGATCCAGGCCCATACCACAGATCATGATCTTCATCTTTCCTGCATTTACTCTTAGTCCTTTCTCCTCCATTGCTTCTTTTCAAGTCAAGAGCCTCCTGACACATTCCTCTAGCAAGAGCGATGATAACAAGGTCATGGGCTTAGAGGTCCTCCTAGGGGACCCCAGAGCTGAACTTGCGTGATAAGGCTTCAAGCACAATGATGAAGAGCAGCAGGCTGAGTACCGGGTCTTAGTGAACACCAACCTTCACTTCAAACTCTTCACTGTACCCCTCACCTGCACGGACACGGCTCCACACATTGGCATACATCCCCTGCACCAGTTACATCCCCTGCATCAGTTAATGACAATTTTACTGATTAATTTTTTAGAACATCTTACGTAGTGTTGATTATCTCAATGAGGAAGATTTTTCATAGCACATATATTGCCAAATCATCTTCCATCTTCTTAATATGACTGAAGTTGATGTAAAACTAGGTAAAACCCCATACCTTCCATCCCTATAACAAACTCCTTCAATGGAGAAAGTCAGACAATACTTGAAAAAGTCAGCCAATACAGAAAAACTAGGCCAGTACAGAAAAAGTCAGACAGTATGATTCATATTGGTCAAGTTTTCTGTATTGGATGAGTTTGTCATAAGTATGATGCAGGCTGATATTGCGATCTAGGTACTATATTAAGATAGTTAATTAATAACAGTATTAAAACTAATACAGCATCAGTGTTGACTTGTTAATTTATTGATTAAACAGAATAATGTATAACAATAGTAATCCTAGTATTTGTTCAAGCATACTTATATTTATATGTATCGGGCATACATTTAGAATTTCAGTATGAAACTTCCATTGGTTTTAGAAACTACCGGTACATACATTGTAGTTTAATGTACATCATGCACAAAGAATTCTGTTTTATGGCTGTAATAAGATATCCAAATGTAAACCTTTTTCAAGGGTGACCAACTTTATGGAAAGACTTTTTCCAGCTTTTAACAAAAACAGCGAAAAGATTAGGTTGGCTTCCCGATATTTTTCTTTGAAACAATGTGCTTTGCTGACTGTTTAACCCTGGTCCTGCTGAACCCAGAAATGCCCTGCCTTTGAAAACAAATCCAGAAGCCAACTGATCTGGATCTGCAAAGTTTGTCATTTAGTATGTGAATTTGTATCAACAACCTAGATCAAGCTGATTGGCTGACAGTTAGAAGAGGTCATGGCATCTTAATCTAATCAGCATTTTAAGGGTTAAAATGACAAAACAATAATCTGGACTTTCTTGAGCCATTCACCAATTCCTGGAGAGGAAAAAAAAAAAAAAAAAAAAAAAAAAAAAAAAAAAGAAATTCCAGAAAGTTGGTTAACCAAAATCCTCTTGTAAGCAGAGAACAACAACAGTCGGCTCTCACTATCTCAAAGTCCAGGGGACTCTCTGAAATATTTCAAGATATCCTTCCCTCAACATATCAGATTTGCCGAATTAAGGCAAAAATAAATCAAACAATCACATTTCACAAATAAATACGTAACTTGACTCCTGAAACTAATGATATATTGAAAATATTGTGGAAAAGAGGAGAAATTGTAGATTTTCATGTTTCAACAGGGACCATGCAGATTTTCATTTCCAGATAATCGGTTATTCGAGATAAGTAAAGTCAAGATAATGAGTGTCGACTGTTATAGACACCTTAAATATATACACAGATGACTGTGCATTTGTTCAGATATAGGGACTATTCAGTAGTGTTGGGAATTGGCCAGAATTTCATAGATGATCATCCTTTTGTAAAACCAACTGATTATTGATTAATAATCCACTTGTAAAAATATTCCTCTGCCAGGTACTTATTCATTGCTCCAGATCAATAAGAGGGGTATCCAGATAATATTTTTCTTATTTCTCCATGAAAACATATGTTGTGAGTACTCATTAGATGTGCCTCTGTGAGGCACTTCTAATGACTATTCACAACATATGTTTTCATGGAGAAATAAGAGAAATATCAGTACTTTTGGGTTATTGGTATTTAAGGATATTTTATCAATATTTTTTTCACTTTTATTGACTGCAAATCTAGAATGACCCAAATAGACAGCTTTGAATTTCATTTCTTTATAACTCATCCATGAATCATTACGGGAATAAAACTTGAGAAAAATATGTTTCTAAAAATAGAATTTTCAGATTAGTCGACTGTAAAAAATCTCTCTGATCATCAGTCACAAGAAGAAATAGTGACTGTTGATCGATTATAATTGATCATCAGTGGCAACAGGACTGTTCAGAAGATAATTTTCACAGGCAGGTCCAGAGCAGGTTTAAGGGGTTCAGTCAGACCACACTTGGACTCAAAACTTCATTTGGACTCAAAACTTCATTTCATTTGAAATTTTGAATAAATCTGATAAACTTTGGCTACCATATTTACCCTAAAAATCCACCTTCCTAACTAATATGCCTCCAACTTTTTCTAAGTTGGAGGGGCACATTGCTTTTGGGTCATTCATCTGTCCATTTGTTTGTTCGTCAAGATTATCTTGTCAGCAAGATATTTCAAAAAGTGTTTGAGCTAGAACCTTGAACTTTGGTATGCTGATTGGGGAAGAT
Organism: Anodontia alba; assembly: GCA_964016985.1. Classification (NCBI taxonomy): domain Eukaryota; kingdom Metazoa; phylum Mollusca; class Bivalvia; order Lucinida; family Lucinidae; genus Anodontia; species Anodontia alba. Next base: position 86,452,819 of record OZ024825.1, on the reverse strand, counting down.
GAGTAGATTATCTGAGTAACTTTTTTACAAACTCATAAAAAAATGCTGGAGTTTTGGACAAGCATATAGTTGGGGGCATAGTGTTTTATAACAACACATTTCTTGTTACCCTATACTTCTAAAATTTCAGCAAATCCATTTTCCTACCTGCCGGCCTTGGTGGCTCAGTTGGATGCGCGTCTAACTAGTGATCAGGAGGTTGAGGGTTTGACCCCCACAGGGTCTGCAACATTCTTTTGTGGAGATTGATCAGGAAGTATTTTCTATGGTCATTCTCTCTGCTGATTCAAGAAGGGCAGTTGTCAGTTTCTGGCAAAAGAATATGCACAATACTGGTTAACAGGGCTCTGGAAATTTTGAAATCTGAATCAGTCCAGCCGATGACGTCATCAATGAGCCCATTTCCAAAACAAAAAATACGTGTATATCACCTGTCACGAAAACTAATGACAATTGGCAGTCCTATAACTCCTTTTAAATAATACACCTCAACTCCGTTATATGACGGAAGTCCGGGTACAACGAGCATGATCAAAGCTGGCGTCATCAATAAATACAGTCAGGTATGTAAAAAGAAAGAAAAAAAAAACAAAAAAACAAAACAAAAAAAAAACAGTTTTGTTGTTATTTCCACCTCCGCAGGGTTTTCCTAAACTATTTATAAACAACTGATTCACGTATTGTATAAGCGCGAAGACGGCGGGAAACAGGAGAGACGGAACGAAACGACTTTCATGGACCTAATTAGGTCTAATAAAAAAGGCCTGCGCCATGGGCGGTTTTGCAGTTTTCAGTGTTTCAAGATTTGATCAGACTGCTTAAATTTTAAGCACTGACCAATCTTGCCTAGCGCAAGTGGTGCATTACTTATTTTTTACTGTGAAATCTACCTTGAATTATACTCGCGTGTTACGGCAATCAACAAAAAAAAAAAGAAGCAATCAGTAATACCCAGATCAGACGCCGTTGTATGCGACATCTGATCAGGACATACACGGTTTGGGAATTCATTTATCGAATCTGGGACCGACAAACCGTGTTGATCAAAACAAAAAAGAAGAGGAAGAAAACAGGTGCGTTCAAGCGGTGCATTCTTTTATCACTCTCAGTAAAGCGACCTTTGATCTTTTGGACACGCCGACTGCACCTGGATGTTTTGCAGTCTCAGTGTATTCACACGTGTCACACAAACGGATTAATTATCAGACTACCGTTACTGATGATTCGTGTTAATCGCTTGTTTACCGCACAAAGGTCAGTGAAGTGTTGATTTTTTGACAATGTTTGGATAATGACGTAATTAATTTGTGCTGCGGGGAAGGTTGCCGTTATTCAGCTGTCTCTCCTACATACATGTCAAATGACCGTTTAGAGCCTTTTAACTACCATAATATCGCATTTAAAAAGTGCGCGGACGTTGTCAGTTTGGAAAGACTTGACCGTTTGTGATTTTTTAGACATCATTGATTTGTGAAAATTGGTTGGTTTGGGAAAAATGGGGTTCAAGGCACAAACCTGTTGGACCGATTTATTAGCGTTTTGGGGTGTTTGAAATCGGTCCAGAATTCTTAATTTCGGTCCAGACCGGCTATTTTTCCGGTTTTCCCGAGCCCTGCTGGTTAACCACTTAGAGGAATAAACCTGCCCAGTAAATGTGTGGTTGGGTAAACTGACCGTGCTTGACATGACTCCATTGGGTTGATTGAGCCATAAAACCTCAACACAAACAAACCATTTTCCTACCTGTGAATGTGTTCAAAATTGCTGCATTACGAAAACACGCCTGTTCAAATGCATTGAAAATTTCACCACCAAAAACTGAAAGTTTTCAGATAAAAAAATCTGATATTTTTCATAATTCTGCTCAAAACATAGATTGTGGGTACTTGTTAGAACTGCCTCGATGAGGCAGTTCTAACGAGTACCCACAATCTATGTTTTTTAGCAGAAACAAGAAAAATAATGTATACCCTTGTAAACCCCAGTTTGACTATATAAAAGTGGGGTTTAAGGGGGTCAAAATTATATAGGTATGTTTTTGTGATGGGGCGAGTGGAAAACAGTTTAGACTGTGGTCAGATGCCACTTCTGTTCTAGGTCTACACTTTTGCAGAGATCTGTTTGTCCAAATATGCAAGTAGTTTAATCAAATCAAAACCCTTAGAAATTTTGAACCCCTTTTAAATAAACCTGGATCTGTACCTGATTTTTGTTATTTTGAACAAAAATAAAAAACCTCTTGGGTACTCATTGGTAACTTCTTTGAGAGTTTTATTTAGGTTTTACAGCCCAATCAACCAATTAAGGTCATGTCAAGCTTGTCTGTTTACCTATCTACACTTTTTCTTGAATCAGCGGAAGGGAGAGAATGACTAGGAAATATATGATAATCAATCACCATGAAAGAATGTTGCTGGACCGAGTGGGGATCGAACCCGTGCCCTGCTGATCACCAGTCTGACACACATCTGACTGAGCTACCCAGGCCGGCAACTCCTTGTAGAGGCAATGCCATTGAGTATCACAGGCTATGGTGTCAAAGTAACAAAAAGTTTCTTAAATTGTTATCCCCACGCTTTTTAGAAAAAGCGTCGGGGATATTGTTACCGTCCGTCTGTTATGTTATCTCCTCCCAAACTGCTGGACAGAATCCAACCAAATTTGATGAGTGGCTTGCTTACACAAGTGGGGCATGCAAGAGCAGGTTTATTTTTGGCCCCGCCCCCAGGGGCCCTGGGGAGGGGTCAAAAGGTCAAATATTAACAATTTCCAATTTCAAAGTCAATTTTAAAGATTTTTATGCGAAAATGTGCACATATACTCAGTAGTGATAGATGTAAAACATATTGAACAGGATTTACTTTGTGACCCCAGGAACACCCTTTGGGGAGGGACTTGGGGGGTGGGGAGGGGTCAAAAATTAAGTTTCTCACAACATGGTCATGTAGCATATCAAATTGAAGGGAATGATGAGTAGAATAACATACAAGTAGAATTTTGCCTGGTTGCTTAAAACTATGCTGTGTGGTACAAGGGCAATTTCTGCCAGAAGCGTGGGGATTTGCGATGGCGTGCCATCGACTGCCCGATCTAGTTGCCTCTGTTGTCACCATATCTAGAGATATATCCTTGTTTTATTTTTTATGTCCATTAACCCATTTTAGTCTGAAGACAACCAAAAGGATAATTGGCAAACAGTGCAGACCCAGATCAGATGCCATATTCTATGGCATCTGATCAGGGTTTCCACTGTTTAGAAGTAGTTTAGTCATTTCTCTCCCGGAATATCTAAATCACATAGCCTGACATACCTAAAATCAAATTTGACTTGCAATATATAGTTTGTGGGGAGTTTATTCAGTCTAAAATGGGTTAACTTATTCACCATTGCAAACAGATATCCAGGGAAGTAAAAAAGTTGTATGCTACTGTTGTCTGGGTTATGAAATCTTTGTTCATTGCAAGACTTCATTTCAGATGCTAATTTTGTATTGAGCATGATACATGACACTCTGTTTTTCAATGTTGTTATTGTTTGGTGTCTTCCGTACTTTTGTCTCTTCCATGCTAATACTTTACATGCTGATACGACCTTTAGCAACAGTCACAAGACAAGAAATTTAACCCTTAAAGTGCCTGTGATAACAACATTTATTTGATGTATTTATGAGAAAATAAAGCTTGGCTTTTCATGTGAATTGTCTACTTCAAGGAAGATGGTTTCTATGAATTGTCAAGGCATGTTTTTTTGTTTTGTTTTTTTTTCTTTCTGAAAAGTAAAAATTCTGAAAAGTAAATCATATATGACATCACAGAATAAAGTATTGTGGGATAGAAATGTTTATAGAAACATCGAGTTATGCACATTTTTCAAAGTTCCGAGATAAGCTTAGATTATCATTACTTTGGACAGGATTAATGTTTTTTTTTTTTTATGTGGTTTTCTATGTTTTATTCAGGTGATAGGTCTCTTTCATATTATAAGTATTTAAACCAGTCATGTGGCCCTTAACTTTTATGTTGTATAATCTTTTATGTATGTCTTGTATGTTCAGGATAAATTTTCTAATGCATGCTTATTTCCTTCTGTTAATTTACATTTTAAAAACTTTTATTTTTATTTTTTATGTTTCATTCATCGTTTATTTTTTTAACCTCAAAAAAGCATATTTACTCTGAATATTGGAACACGTTAACTCCTTTCATAATTGTCCTAAAATTGGAATGTTCATTTTACTACCTGTTGGATGAGTGGCAAACAGTGGCAACCCTGATTCGATGTTGCCTCTGCATTCTGCAGTGTCTGATTTCAATTTTCATTGATTCCTTTAAGGCCTGTCTGTCCCAGTATTTAGGATACCTATAGAAGGAACATATTTTTCTTATCTTTTCCAGAAAAAGGCTCAACATTACAAGTGAATGTTTCCAGATTGTTCGCATGACATCCCATTGGTGATATTTCTGGGGAAAATAAGAAAAATATCTCTTGTATTAATCTTCTTATATCTTCATTCAACATTCAGAGAGTTAATATTCATTAGAAAATTTATATACTGAAGCATTCATTCTTTTTTAGCAGCTCTAAATAATCTATAATGACATTTTTACCCTAAGTATTGGGAGTCACAACTATTGTCGTCTGCTTTGTCATCTGCTTGTGATTTAAATTAAAAGTCATTTTTGCAAACAGTGTGGACCCAGATCAGACTGCTCCACACTGTTTGCCTGTATGAAAAAATAGGTTTGAAAAGTCTGCAAGAATATTCAGCAGATGACATAAACAGATGACATTTTCAGATGCAGTTTTTCTTGGCACTTTAAGGGTTAACTCTTTACCATACTTACCTCAAAGTTAGACTACCTGATGATGTGTCTAAAAACTGCTGAATGCATACCAGAAAGTGTAGAGTTTAGACATACAGAGGGCCTCATGGAAGATTAGCTTATATTACATGCATAACCAAGAAATACTATGATTTCTACCAGATATAAAACTGGTATTTTCCTTGTTTTCTAAGAAGAAATATTTCCTCTTAGCCGGGTAAATAAATCTCTTTAAGCAGAACTACTTTTTTTTTGTAACATATGAACAGCCTAGATTTTGACCCTGCTGTCAATATCATTTAGGATGAAAACAAAAGGTATCCTAAATATATTATTTATTACAACGCCAACCAAAAATAGAAATGACAGCGTAAAAAAACTGGCAGACTAGACTTGCCACAAAAGCCTCTTAAATGGTGTACGCTATTGCAGCAAAATGCATGTAATATACAGTTTATTCATTTCTCCTATTTTAAATATGGGATTTATAAACCTCAGGAGGTAAAAAAAATCCAAAAAAGAAACTCGTGCTTCGCACTCGTTTCTTTATCGGATTTTTTTTACCTCCCTCTGTTTATAAATCCCATATTTAAAATAGGAGAATGAATAAACTCTGTGTATTGCTAAATGTGTCACCTTCTAAAAATAAAGTCTATTATTATTATTTATTATTATTAGACACTGATCAATAGTGATTAGAAGCTGCATTCGCCATTCTGCAGTATCTGATCTTAGTCAGCACTATTTGCTCAGGCCTGTCTGTCCCAGTACTAAGGCTGACCTTGGTGGCTCATTTGGATGCACATCCAACTGGTGATCAGGAGGTAGTGGGTTCAATCCTTGACTGGTCCAGCAACATGGAGATTGATCATGAAATATTTTCTATGCTCAGTCTTACCCATCTGCTGATTCAAGAAGGGCAATTGTCAGTTTCTGATGAAAGAATGTTCACATGTACTGGTTAACCACTTAGAGGACTAAGCCTGCCCAGGAAAAGAGTGGTTAGGTAAACTGACTGGCTTAACATAACTTTAATAGTGTTGACTGGGCTCTTAAACTCCAACCCAACCAACCAACCAATACTGAGGGTAAATGTGGTATTATCAAATGTGGCATTTTAATCTATTTAAGGGGACAAGATACGCCTGGTAGATTTTCTGCCATTTTTCACAAGGGAGACAACTTCTGTGATTTCCTGTTTGCTTTTCCACACCCCAAGCCCCTTCTGAAAAGGGGTCTACTCTAAAAGGTAAGAATTTGCTCCCTGTGGGAGCAAATCCTTACCTTTTAGAGAAGACCTCTTTTCAGAAGGGAGAAAAGCCGTTTTGACAGAGTTACCTCCCCGGAAAATGTATCCATTTCCCTTAATTATTGTTGTTGGTTTATGTATTGTTTTCTTTTTATTTTCAGTGGGTTATGTTGACTCGTCTAATATAGAGGTAGACACAGGAATGATACGTAGAGTAAGCTGTTAACTGATTTATGAACATACTACTGGGAAGAGGGTCATATAAAAAGTTTATTCGCAACTATTGCCTTGAAAATTTATTCGCAAATATTGCCTTGCATTTTCATCACACCCATATCAAAAGCATCTCTTTCTCCAACTTCAGTAAACAAAGATTAATAAAGTGTAATTGTATCAGTAATTTTCTTGTCTTGCATTTTCATCACACCCATATCAAAAGCATCTCTTTCTCCAACTTCAATAAACAAAGATTAATAAAGTGTAATCATATCAGTAATTTTCTTACCTTCTTTTAATTTTTTTCTTTTATGAAAATTTTTACAAGCGGAATACATTTTAGTGAGGGCAGTCCAGGAAAGTCTACACCATGCAGCAAATGAATGGTGATGGCAGAGACAAATAGTTGCATCAGACTACCAGTATGCATTCAAGTCATAATCTTGTACTATTTGCATGCATTTTTCTGGCGAAAGAATGTGAACAAGTACTGGTTAATTGCTTAAAAGACTAAACCTGTACAGAAAGTGTGGTTAAGTAAACTGATCATCTTGACATGACCTTAATGGAATGTTTGGTCCGTAAAACCTCCTTTCAATCAATTGGTTTGTGCACATTTATCACAAAGCATGCTTGGTAAAAACTTCAGCAGATGACATTTTGAAATATTTTTTCTTTTTTTTTTTCTCAGAAAATAGCCATTGATAGTTCATACAAATTGTCTTCTTTGCATGAAATATCAACAGTCTGTTTTCTAGGAAAAATAAGAAAAATATTTCAAAATGTCGTCTGCTGATTTAGCACAGAGTGGTAAAGGTTAATTTGAACAACAACATGAGAAAGTGTACCTTACAATATTATGCACCCAGCAAAGACTCAGATCAGCATGTGCATTAACACAATCTGATCATCTTCACTGGGTGCTCTGTGAATAGCCAAGTATTGAAAGCCATAGCTTCAGATAAAAATGGGTAGAGAGATAATATTTTCTTATTTCTCCCTAAAAGATATGTTGTGTGTACTCATTAAAAGGGCCCCGCTGAGGCACTTCTAGTGAGTTACCACAACATGTGTTTCCATGGAGAAAATTACAGCAGTACAGGTAGTTTTGGTTGATAAAAAGTCCTTTATCTGGAACTATGCCAGACTCTGCAGGTGCATAGACTTGTCTATGCTGTACTGTTCAAATGGCATTATGTAGGTTTGGCTGGTGCCTGTCTGTTTTCACTAAGTAGTAACCAACTGGGCTGAGTCAGAAAAGTCTCCTTCATGATTATAAGTAAGCCTCTTAGACTAGCAGGTAGGATTTCAAACTACCCTCAGGAAAATCAGTGACATCATAAGAATTCTGTATGATGGAATACAGGTATGCAAACAGAAACTAAATAGCCAGAATGTACCAGTACCCAGTAGGCACACAATGTTGAAACAACGTCAATTCAACATTGATTCAATGTCAAGACGTTGAATCAATGTTGATTTGACGTTGTTTCAACACTGTGTGTCTGCTGAGTATGTGCAGTATCATTACGAAAACACGTCTATTCAAATATACTGAAAATTTTACCACCAAAAAATGAAAATTTTCAGTTAAAAAATTCTGGTATTTTTCATATTTCTGCTTGAAACATAGATTGTGGGTATTCGTTAGAACCGTCTCGACGAGGCAGTTCTAACGAGTACCCACAATCTATGTTTTTGTGCTGAAAAAAGAGAAATAATGTATACCCCTGTATACCCCAGTTTTACTATATAAAAGTGGGGTTTAAGGGGGTCAAAATTACATAGGCATGTTTTTGTGATGTCGAGTGAAAACTTCTCTTAATATATATGAAAACTGTGAAGATTGCAGTTAGTTTTACCATGTGTGTGTGTGTGTGTGAGTGTGTGTGTTTTGATTAGAGGCTGAAGTCTTACTTAAGACACCAGTTTTGGGGTTTTGCTTGGAAATTGTAATAAATCTGCCAGATTTTGTAGAAATTGCAGTCAGGTTTTATTGTGTGTACTTAAGGCACAAGTTTGAGTTCTAGGCTTTCACTTCCTTGTAAACAATGATATCCATTTTGGCATACCTATAGATTGATACTTTTCAAGATAGATATTATATTTTTCCTAAAACAAGTTATTCTTTGAAAGCCATTGTGCTGTATCAATTTTCTGTTCTTGATTTTTCATAGACACATGACTTACCCTTGAGCACCAATCACAATTACAGTAGACAATATTATGATTTTTTTTCTTCGTGGATTTTTTTTTCAGAGTAAATAAGACTAGGCAGAAGATTCACATGAAATATCAAAGCTTATTTTCTATGAAAAGTAAAAAAAAAAAAACTAGAATGGGCAGTCGATGGCACACCATCGCAAATCCCCATGCTCTTTGCTAATGTTGCTAATAGCATGATGGACAGATGGACATGCTCTCCCACACGCTTACCGGTCATGTAGCAGGTTTGGTTAAATTCTACCTAGTGGTTTAGGAGGAGGTAGCTTGATGGACAGATGGATGGATGACTGACAGATGGACAGACCATAGATGCACAGAAAAATAATGTTGCTCTCTCACACCCATATCATGAGGGGAAGTGATGTAGCAAGTTTGGGTGAATTCCGCCCAGTGGTTGAGGAGGAGGTAGTGTGATGGACAGATGGAGGGACAATGGATGCACAGAAAAATAATGTTGCTCTTGCACACCCTTACCATGAGGGGAAGTGATGTAGCAAGTTTGATTGAATTCCCTACAGTGGTATAGGAGGAGATAGGGTGATGGAAGGAAGGACATGTGGAAAAATAATGTTCCTCTCACACAACCTTACCATGAGGGGAAGTGATGTAGCAAGTTTGGTTGAATTCCCCCAAGTGGTATAGGAGGAGATAGGGTGATGGAAGGAAGGACATGTGGAAAAATAATGTTGCTCTCGCACAACCTTACCATGAGGGGAAGTGATGTAGCAAGTTTGGTTCACTTCTGCCCAGTGGTTTAGGAGGAGATAGTGTGACAGACAAATGGACAGATGATTGACACATGGATGGATCGATGCACAGAAGAATAATGTTGCTCTTGCACACCCTTACCATGAGGGAAAGTGATGTAGCAGGTTGGTAGACTTCTGCCCAGTGGTTTAGGAGGAGATAGCTCAATGGACAAATGGATGGATGGACAGACAGACAGATGGAGGTGTTAACAATATCCCCATCACTAATTTAAAAAAAAGTGTGGGGATAAAAATAAATAATAAATGGTCATTTTTATATATAATCTATACATTTTGGTTTGAAAACAAAATTTTTGGAGTCTTATCTTCAAACTGTCTTATATCAGTTACAGAGGTGACTATAATTAGTGCCGGCCTCGGTGGCTCAGTTGGATGCGCCGTCCGACTGGAGACCAGGAGGTCGCGGGTTCAACCCCCGCCGAGGTCGGCAACTTTCTTTCGTGGAGATTGATCATGAAATATTTTCTACGGTCATTCTCTCCCTTCCGCTGATTCAAGAAGGGCAGTTGTCAGTTTCTGGTGAAAGAATGTGCACAATACTGGTTAACCGCTTAGAGGACTAAGCCTGTCCAGTAAATGGGTGGTTAGGTAAACTGACCGCGCTCGACATGACCCTATTGGGTTGACTGGGCCGTAAAACCTCAACACAAACAAACAAACAAGACTATAATTAGTAAATGCAAAATGAGTTTTAAGGCTAAAAGTATGTACAGGTGATGGAATTTAGATAGTCAATCTTAAGACATTCTTGAGCAAACTTCTGAATTTAGTTTTCCTGTGAAATTACACTATTTATTAACATCTAAAATCATTTTAATAAAATTTCAGGAGAGCGATTTCACGTAACATAAGTTGGTTTGATGCTTGTTTAAATTAACATTTTTGCAAAAACCTTTATTATAATTTATACGGAATCCAGGAGGGACATGTTGGTTTTATTGTCCCCCACTTTTAGGGACACTGTTTTTGGCTTTTTGTGGTGCGTGGTGTGTGGCGCATGGCGTGTGGTGCGTGGTTCCGAATTTTTAGTAGGTACCTTGTCCCCTTAACTCCTCCCACAGTTTTTGTCCGATCCTTTTGAAACTTTACAGGTGCTTTAAGGATGGTCTGAAGATATGCATATGTTTTTTTTCAGAATCCTGAAACTATTTTTTATCACTTTTTACACATTTTGAACTTAGACATTTTTTGAGTTCTAATATTACAGAAGTCTATAGGGAGTAGGTACCTTGTCCCCTTAACTCCTCCCACAGTTTTTGGCTGATCCTTTTGAAACTTTACATGGGCTTTTAGGATGGCCTGAAGATATGCATGTGGATTTTTCAGAATCCTGAAATTATTTTTTATTACTTTTTTACCCATTTTTAACTTAGACATTTTTTGAGTTTTAATATTACAGAAGTCTATAGGGAGCAGGTACCTTGTCCCCTTAATTCCTCCCACAGTCTTTGGCCGATCCTTTTGAAACTGTACATGGGCTTTTAGGATGGCCTGAAGATATGCATGTGTTTTTTTTCAGAATCCTGAAATTATTTTTTATCACTTTTTCCGCATTTTTAACTTAGACATTTTTTGAGTTCTAATACTACAGAAGTGTATAGGGAGTAGGTACCTTGTCCCCGTAACTCCTACCACAGTTTTAAGCCGATCCTTTTGAAACTTTACAGGTGCTTTAAGCAGGTGTTTAAGGATGGTCTGAAGATATGCATGTGTTTTTTTCAGAATCCTGAAATTATTTTTTATTACTTTTTACACATTTTGAAGTTAGACATTTTTTTAGTTCTAATATTACAGGTCTATAGGGAGCAGGTACCTTGTTCCCTTAACTCCTCCCACAGTTTTTGGCCAATCCTTTTGAAACTGTACATTGGCTTTTAGGACAGCCTGAAGATATGCATGTGGATTTTTCAGAATCCTGAATTAATCTTTTATTACTTTATCTGCATTTTTAACTTAGACATTTTTTGAGTTCTAATATTACAGAAGTGTATAGGGAGTAGGTACCTTGTCCCCTTAACTCCTCCCACAGTTTTTGGCCGATCCTTTTGAAACTTCACATGGGCTTTTAGGATGGCCTGAAGATATGCATGTGGTCTTTTCAGAATCCTGAAATAATTTTTAATTACTTTTTTGGCATTTTCAACTTAGACATTTTTTGAGTTCTAATACTACAGAAGCGTATAGGGAGTAGGTACCTTGTCCCCGTAACTCCTACCACAGTTTTAAGCCGATCCTTTTGAAACTTTACAGGTGCTTTAAGGATGGTCTGAAGATCTGCATGTGGTTTTTTCAGAATCCTGAAATTATTTTTTATTACTGGTTTCCTGCTCCAATACTTAGGTATGTGATACAGGACCATTGGTCCTCTGGTTAACTTACCCATTTTTAACGCCTCAAATAAAAGTAAGGCGGGGGACATAAATTCCCCATGGAATTTGCTTGTTTTTTAAGTTGTTGCAACAACTTAATATCTTGTTCGGACAACTTAATAACTTGTATGGACGACATAATATTTTGTTCTGAAGACTTAATATCTTGTACACACAAGATAAGTATGTTGTGCCAACAACATTTTATCTTATTTGGACTACTTAATATGTTGTTTGCACAAGAAAAATAAGTTGTTCAGACAAGCTGTGAAGTCATCCAAACAACTTAATTATCTGGTTCATACAACTTAATATCTTGTTTGGTCAATTTAATATCTTGTCAGATGAATAAATATGTTGTTTGCACAAGATACTAAACTTGTTTGGATGACTTAATATCTTGTTCGGACAACTTTATGTCTTGTTTGGACAATATAATATCTTGTTCGGACAACATAATTCCTTGTTCTGATGACTTAATATCTTGTTCTGATGACTTAATATCTTGTTCGGACAAATTATTTATCTTGTCCCAATAACATATAAAACATATGTTGTGCTTACCATCCTAAAATGCTGAATAATGGATAGTTAAATCTGTCATATTGTAACAACAATGAATCAGCAATTAGATTGTCTGATAAAGTGGTCCGAACAATATATTAAGTCATGCTAACAACATAATTAACCTGTGTAAGTAAGATTATATGTTGTGCTAACAAGATATTAGGTTGTTAAGTGGTCTGAACAACATAATGATCTTGTGGGAACAAGATATTATGTTGTCTGAACCAGATAATTAAGTTGTTCGGATGACTTAATATCTTGTCTGAGTAACTTATTTTCTTGTACGAATATCTTGTCTGAGCAACTTATTTTCTTGTGCGAACAACATATTAAGTCGTCCGAACAAGATATTATGTTGTCCAAAAAATGTACTTGTCTTGTACAAACAAGATATTAAGTTGTCAGAGCAAGATATTATGTTGTCCAAACAAGTTATTAAGTTTTCTGAACAAGATATTAACTTGTCACAACAACTTAATAAATAAAAACAACATTTCCCTTAAAGAGTCCCATAAATTTATATTGTGCACTGTAAGTTATTTATTTATTTATTTAGTTTTTTTTATTTTAATGTTACCATATCTACCCTAAACATTGGGATGCCTGAACTTCTTATGATACATTACGAAAACACGCCTATTCAAATATATAGAAATTTTCACCTCCAAAAACCTGAAAATTTTCAGATAAAAAACTCTGATATTTTTCATATTTCTGCTCAAAACATAGATTGTGGGTACTTGTTAGAACCACCTCATAAAGCCCAATTTTACAACATAAAAGTGGGGTTTAAGGGGGTCAAAATTATATAGGCTTGTTTTTGTGATGTTTGTCATAAAATTTGTACTAGTTCTTTTGGCTACCAGTTGATGTGTCTGGAACTGCTGGATGAGTGACAAACAGTGTAGACCCTGTGACATCTGATCTTGGTCTACACTGTTTGCTGAGGTCTGTCTGTCCATACAGTAAATATGGTTATGAGATTCAGCCACAGTTCCACTAACATTTATTAAAGCTAAGCTTTCTGGGTAAAAAATTCATTAAGAAATATTTTTCCTCTTTTTTTTTTCAGGAAATGGATTTTGATATTTCATTCAAATTGTCTCCTTTGAAGACAATTTGCATGAAATGTCAAAGCCTATTTTCTGGTGAAAATAAGGAAACTGCTATCTATTTGTCATCTGCTGAATATGACCAGAGAGTGGTTAAGATTAACTAAGTTGGTTAATTAAAATTTTTTATATCATCTTTTGCTACAAAAAAAATTTGATTTAATGGACTAACGAAAACTTACAAAAAAGCATCTTATTTAAAAACTTAAGTTTAGTGCCATCCTATACAATCTGATTGAAATCTTCAGATAATTAAAATGTTTTTGCCATTCTTTTAAAAGGGGGGACATTTGTTTTGTAACTTTCTGTTCACTTTCTTCCATACCATGTCCATTCTGAAAAGAGGTCTACTCTAAAAGGAAAGAATTTGCTCGCCATAATTTGCTGCCCTTTTGAACATATTCTTTCCTTTTAGAATAAACCCCTTATCAAAAGAGAGACAAAACAATTTGACAGGGTTGTCTCCCTGAAAGTGTATCCGTTTCACTTAAATTTCACATTTTTTTTTTTTTTTTTTGTCATTTTTGCAGTAAGAAACTTATTAACCTTTACCACACTAAGTACAAATCCAGCAGATGACATATTACTGACATTTTTCTTATTTTTCTCCAGAAAATAAACTTTTACATTTCATGCAAACTGTCTCTGGAGGACAATTTGCATGAAATGTCAAAGGCTATTTTCTGGGAAGAATAAGAAAACAAATCAAAACATCATCTGCCAGCACTAAATGTCAAGTTAAAAGTTAAAGCTAAGAAATGGTGATAAGAGTTATTAGAACTTGTTAATTTTAATAATCCTAGAATGCTTGAATAAAGAGCTTACCTTAGGTTTCACTTAGGAGCTGCACTTCTGCATTTGTTTACACTTTCAAGGGGGAAGCAACTCTGTCAGAATTATTTTGCTCCCTTCTGAAAAGGAGTCTGCTCTGAAGCAGACTCGTGTTCAGAAGGGGTTGTTATGCAGGAAAGCAAACGGGAAGTCATAAAAGCTGACTTCCTTGTGAAAAATGGCAGAAAATCAACTAAGTGTATCCAGTCTCCTTAAATATTTTCAGTGGAGGTCTATTCTTTTGGTCTGTTATGTAGTAGACAAACAAAATAGTTGTACTTTTTTGATGGGATTAAAATAATATAGACCATGTCCAGGAATCAAAGAGCATAGCCTGCTGATGACACCAAGAGGAAGAGCAAACAAACCATCACAGACAGTACACAAACAAAGCAACCAGCTCCCTTTTCCCAGCAATGTGATCACAGTGATTGGTAGGATCCACTAAACACAACAATAAGACATGGACAGGACAGATAATGAAAAAAGTCCTGTAATAAGCAGGCACAAGGCTGCACAAAGAACAAACAACACCAGAGCCACAAGGCCACACAAAGAACAAACAACACTAGAGTCACAAGGCCATGCCAAGCACAAACAATACTTGAGCCACAAGGCCACACAAAGACCAAACAACACCAGAGTCATAAGGCCACACAAAGAACAAACAACACTAGAGTCACAAGGCCATGCCAAGCACAAACAATACTTGAGCCACAAGGCCACACAAAGACCAAACAACACCAGAGCCATAAGGCCACACAAAGAACAAACAACATTTGATCCACCAGAGCTGCAAGGCCACACAAAGAACTAACAACAGTAGAGTCACAAAGCCATGCCAAGCACAAACAACACTTGAGCCACAAGGCCACACAAAGACCAAACAACACCAGAGCCATAAGGCCACACAAAGAACAAACAACATTTGATCCACCAGAGCTGCAAGGCCACTCAAAGAACAAACAACATTAGAGCCACAAGGCCACACAAAGAACAAACAACACTAGAGCCACCAGAGCCACAAGGCCACACAAAGAACAATCAACAATAGAACCACAAGGCCAAACAAAGAACTAACAACACTAGGGCCAGAAGGACACACAAAGAACAAACAACACCAGAGCCACAAAGCCAAACAAAAAGCAAAGAACACCAGGGCCACAAGGCCACATGAAGAATAAACAACACCAGAGCCACAAGGCCATACAAAGAACAAACAACACTAGTCACAAGGCCATGCCAAGCACAAACAAAACTTGAACCACAAGGCTGAACAAAACCAAACAACACCAGAGCCAATCAACACCAGAACAAACAACATTTGATCCACCAGAGCCACAAGGCCACACAAAGAACAAACAATACCAGAGCCACAAAGCCACACAAAGAACAAACAACAATTGATCCACCAGAGCCACAAGGCCACTCAGAGAACAAACAAAACCAGAGCCATAAGGCCACACAAAGAACAAACAACACTTGAGTCATTTCCTTGGAATGGTCAGTAATAATCAACTAAAGTGGTGTGGGAGGGGAGGGGAGGGGGTAGGAGTGGGCCAGTATATGGTGTTCTGTGCTTGTTTTTCGAACTTTTTAGACTGCTCTGTTAAACCTTTCTGTAAGGCTTTCTAAGTTAAATTGCAAGAGAGTGGCCTCAGTGAAAATGTGTTTAGCGCATAAACCCTATATATGTTTTTTGATGATCATGGTTTATCCATTTGTTAGGCATGTTACCCATTTTCCTATTCTTTTTATTCATTTTGTATTAGTTCCACTGTCCCTCTCCTGTTTTACCCTCTGAAGTTAGGATGCAGCATGTAAAAGACATTTTTGTTTATTAATTACATGGTGTCTGAAGACCTAGACTTCGAAACTTTTGCATGACAGTTTGACAGTACTTGAAAAGTACTTATATTTTATAGAATTATTCTTCATTAGCTCAGTTTTGAGACTTAGTCATATATGATTGCTTTTAATTTAATTTTTGGTTTTGTTTGACTGTCTTTTTTAACAACCTTTAAATGACCTTGGAATAATGACCTTTCCAGCGACATGTTCATATTGGTGTTTGCAGCTTTTTGTGCTAATAATTAACCATTTAACCAGGTTATGTAATGTTGCTAATAAACACACTAACCCACTATTCCTAATATACATATATAACTATTCCTAATATGGATACACCACAACCTCTTTATTTCACTTTTGATTGGATCCAAGCAAAAACTGTATCAGTTGAAACTGTGTTTTATCCAAACAAAAATTTGTGTTAATAAGAAAAATGACCATATATGGTATTTTTCCTATATAATCTATACATTTTTGTTTGATACAACCCTTTTGGGGTCCACCATCTGTTTGTCAGATTGGAATTCATCTTATAATGAAATGTCTTGTAAAGAGGTTTCAGTGTATATACGCCAAGAAAACCTGCATCTGAAAATGTCGTCTGTTTATGTTGTCTGCTGAATATTCTTGCAAACTTTTCAAACCTATTTTTGCATACAGGCAAACAGTGTGGACCCTGATCAGACTGCTTCTAGAGGAGCAGTCTGATCTGGGTCCACACTGTTTGCAAAAATTACTTTTAAAATCACAAGCAGATGACAAAGCAGACGACAGTTGTTGTGATCAGCGCTTTAAGGGTTAAACTTTGATTGGGTGAAAGCAAAGCATGCAGTGGTAATATGTATGCTTTTCTTGAAATAGGGTTTGACATTTCATTAAAATTATCTCCATAATTGAATGAAATATCAGTTGTTTTTTTTATCAAATCAAAATAATGATAATGATAATAATAATAATAATAATAATAATAATAACAATATTAATAAAACATTTTAAAATGTTTGAAGCATCGGGGTTGCCGAGTGGTAAGCAATGTCCAGTTTCAAATCCAACAGGTGGTGGAAATCAGCTCATGCCTGTACTTCACTTCATTACATTATCCCTTTAATTATCACCCTTCTGTCATCTCATTATGACATAAATAATGTTGAAAGGGATGTAAAAAACTTAATCATCATCATTTTAACATGAATGTTGACTATTTGTTAATGGCTAACCATTGTGCAGGGCATGCGGATGTATCAGCACTAAGCAGTAGTGGCTAAAGCAAACCCAAAATAATCATACCTAGCTTTTCAACCGCTTCAGATATGCAAAAGTTTTGTATTTTATAGTATTTTTCTTGTTTCTACATGAAACGTTTGTTTGAATTTTATTCAGCTTTCAAGACCTAAGAACAATCCCATTAGCATGCTTGTAAAAAAATTCATCAGGGGACATTTTGAAATACATTTTTTTTTCCAGAAAATAGGCAATGATATTTCATGCAAATTGTCTCTTAAGAAGACAATTTGCATGAGGTCTCCTAAGGAGACAATTTGCATGAAATGTCAAAGTCTATTTTCTGAGAAAAAAAACAGAAAATATCATATTGCCATCTGCTGAATTTGCCCAGAAAGCAGTATAGGTTAAGAAATACTGCCAGCTTTTTGTGCTAATAATTGACTGTCTATGATTAAATTTTCACCTAACCTCATACAGTAGAAAATATTAATGTCATTTGGTTTAAAATTTTGACAAATGCTCAGAGATATAAAAGCCTTCATTGAGCATGAGTATTTTGTCTCTCTGAAACTGGGGCAAGTGTTGAGATACTTTCATGGTGAAATAAGAGAACTAAGGTCTGAAAGCTCTGCTTACCTGAGCCTTGCTTATCTAGAAGCTATAGAACCTGCCATTTATGTTCAAGTTTACTGGTTATGCAAATATATAAGGTAAACGTCGTAAAATTTCGAACACTTTATTCCATACCTTTTTTTGGCCTATATTTTGCTTTTTATGCAGTTTTTCTAAAAATACTTTGTGGAAAGGCAAACAATGTAGACCCTGATCAGACTGCTCCTGAAGGAGCAGTCTGATCAGGGTCTATACTGTTTGCATATGCTATTTTGTCAGAAATTTTAGGATATTTACTGTAAGTGTATACTACAGTGGTTTACAGTCTTCTTGCAGATGCATATAACTCAGTTATTTTTGAAACTTTTTTGTTTTATTTTATTAATCCATTTTGTTTTAGGACGTTGTTGTGGGATTTCATATTCCTTTTAATGATATTTCAGTTATGTTACACAAACATTCTCAGAATCATTAAGATTGAGAGCTTTAATTTAATTGGTAATGAATGTTTCTTTCAACAGACAATTCCACTGTTTGACTATAGTGTCACAGCACTTAATAAGGGTCCATGTAAATAGTTTTCTTATTTTGTTACAAAAATATATTTTGTGATACTCATTGGAATTGTTTTAGTAAGGCATGTAGAAATTTATTGTTGGACGAGTTTTTAAAAAAATCCATCCTTTAAAATAGCGATGTCTGGGGGCGACGGGCGTCTCGCATAGGCTCAGGTTAACCTTTTGTTTAATCTTTTTTTCAAAGTTATATGTTACCTTTATTCTTCAGTGGATTGCTTTCATATTTGGTAGGGATGAAGAGGAGGATCAATAGGTGTTTCACGTGCAAGAGTGACAACTCACTTTCTTCGTTATTCAAAAAGCCCGTCCATAATCCGTTAGGCATTTTTCTTGTTACATGAAGTAATAAGAATGGCATCAATACATTTTGGTTAAAAACATCTGATTCAGTGCTACCATATGTATCCTAAATTTTTGAACACACAAGCATGAGCAGACAGTGTAGAACAAGATCAGATGTCACAGAATGTGGCTGCTGATTAGCTCTACACTGTTTGCACTAATCAAGCAGTTTTTTGAAAATACCAGAAATGGATGTTCAAATTTTTGAGGAGTACAAAAATTTAGGATAAACATGGTATAACTTTTTTTCTGGTATTGAAAGCATCCAGATGGCCAAGTTGTTAGCACTCCCAAAATCAGATCACAAGGTCCTTGGTTCGAATCCATCTGGGTCTGGTTGTTAAAAGCGTCATAAGCTTAACAAGCTCGTTAAGGGTCATTTCCTTAACTGTTTTAGCGGATTCAATACACAATATTCTGATATTTTTTGCTGAAAAAATGTGAGTAGCTTTTGCACTGCAAAAGCTACTCACATTTTTTCAGCAAAAAATATCAGAATATTTGCGTATCACTCGATGTAAATTTTAACGAATCGTTAACTAATGACATCATTAGCTTTGAACAACTGAGCCCTGGAATTCAACATGTCTATATGATACTTCATTGCACAGAGCCTTTCATTATCACCCTTCCATAGTCTGGATATAACTTAAATAATGTTGAAAGGGATGTAAAACACCAAATTATCATCATCATCATTTTCTGGTATTGGCATTGGGTCTGTGCTGTTTGCACATGCCATATTGTTGGTTTTGCTGTAACCTTACTGGATTTCTGCTGCTAACCCTTTAAGTGCTGAGCAAAATTATAGCAGACAACATTCATTTCTTTTTTTTATACTCATTTACAGAGAAAATAATGCTTGACATTTCATGTGAATCATCTGCTAGAAAATGTCAAGCATTTTCTTGCTAAGCAGATGATTTACATGAAATGTCCAGCATTATTTTCATGCTATGCAGATGATTCACATGAAATGTCAAACATGATTTTCTCTGAAAAAAAAAAAAAAAAAAAAAAAAAAAATCAAAATTTTGTCGGCTGCAATTGTGTTTCAGATGCCCTAACCCTTTCAGCTGGGCAGACCAAAGCCAGAACATGTGCAAACAGTGTAGCTCCAGATGAGATGTATTGAAACAAGCCATCTAATCAGGAACTACACTGTTTGTGCAAACAATGTAGATCCAGATTAGATGTCTCGTAACAAGCTGTCTAATCAGGATCTACAGCGTTTGCCATTCTGTTTTTAATTTTAGACTGAAACCCCTATTTGCATTAATGGACATGTCCAGACATGTCTGGATTCAAGGCTGAAAGAGTCCATTTCAGAAACTCAGGGATGAGAGGGTTAAGGGATAAATTCATGCCCATTCTATTTCAGGTATTTATGATGTTTCATTCAGTGGTATGATACAGAAACTATAAACTGCAGTGTGAAAAACAAACTTCAGTCTTTGGTGATATGGGTCACATGCCTAGATTTGTATGGTTAGGAAACTGGGCACATGCAAATATTACAGACTGACATTCAGTTTTTGCATATGATCTTCTGGTTGTCTAATAATACAACTCTTAAAAGCTCTGTATGCTTGATAAATATTTCAGCAGGTGACATTTTGATTGTTTTCATGCAAATTTTCTCCTTAGGAGACAGCTTGTAGGAAATGTAAAGTCTTATTTTCTAAGAAAAGTAAGAGAAATGTCAATTTGTTGTCTGCTGAATTAGTCCAGAGAGTGGTAAAGGTCAAAAGATTACTAATTTAAACTCAGAGCAACAAAGTTACATTATTTTATAGCAAACTAAGTAATGGGTCATAATGAAACAAGTGCTTTACTGTCCCGTCGGTCAGAATATTCCTTGTCCCTGAAAGGCTTTTTTGTGTTGTAAAACTATAGCTGACAAACAACCTTAATTTCAAACAGAAAAGAAAATCTCCTCATCTGAAATTATAAAAATCATATTGTTTGGAATTTATTGTGCAATTGAATATGTTATCTCATCATAAAAACATGCCTATATAATTTTTACAGCCATAAACCCCACTTTATATAGTAAAACTGGGATGTACAGTGGTTTTCATTATTTTTCTTATTTTGCTGAAAAAACATAGATTGTGGGTACTCATTAGAACTGCCTCACTGAGGCATTTCTAACTAGATAAAAAAATATCAGATAAAAAAATTCTGATACTTTTCATATTCCTGCTAAAAACATAGATCGTTAGAACTCTGGGTAAAGGGAATGGTGTAGAGCATTTGCCGATATATACCTATTTGATTTGAGAAAATTCTACTGTAACAAAATATTTAGATTCCTTGCCAAAGCCAGAAAGTTGTTTGATTCAGACTGTGGTTTTTGTTTGGTTATTTAGTTTTTGATTTGGTATGAGTTTAAAGCCTGTCCCAGATGAGGGACTTGATGGCCATTGTTTCTAGTTGATAAATCCATAGTCTTAACGCTTTACCACTTTATCATTTTGTCATCTGCTGAGTTTGCCCAGAGAATGGTAAAGTTTGACTGAAGAAAATCATCAGCCTTCCATCTGTCTTAAAGGCCTTATGCTCCCTCTTTTGTGACAGGTCCCAGCGGGCACATAACGTTAATACAACGTCGCCGCAACGTCGATGCAACGTCATGACGTTGCATCGACGTTGAGCCGACGTTGTATGAACGTCATGTGCCCGCTGGGGTGTTCATGTTAATTTTCTTTTATTTCAGTTATGGATTTGAATGTATCCCAAACATAATAATAATTTCATACTAAATACCCGATATCAGATATTTTGTTACTTTGTGTTTAGTTATCATAGCTCCAGATAATAGGGGGTCTATTCATATTTTAGCTCACCTGAGCTATGCTCAGAATGAGCTATAGCGATCACTTTTTGTCCATTCATCTGTCCGTCCATTATTCCATTTCATGCCATGTTTTTCTCTTAGAGAATTTGACCCCCACTAACCAGACTATTACTATATCAAAGTTGGGTTTGTGGGGTATTGCTTTCTCATGTTTCTGATGACTGAGACCATAAAACTCTGCCCAATTGCCAATAAAATGATGCTTTGTTATGCGATTAGTTAAGTAATACTGATAAGACAGTTAACTAGAAACCCTGCACACAAAATTCTTAAATAAAAATAAAACACAATGAAGAAGCTCAAAACCGATACCAAAATCTACATCTGCATAAAAAATTAATCAAATTACAAATTTTAAATGGTTTCCTTTGTTAAAAAATAAAGATTTTAAGACTATATTTTGCAGTGCAGAGAACCAGTGTTATCCGAGAAAAGTAGTTCCCCAGGTAAATCTGGTAATACCACCTGTTGTGAACAGACTCATTAGTGTAGGAGAGTTGAGGGCAGTAGCCATAAAATATCTGGTTAAATTATCAGTTGAGCATGAATTTTTTTGCCACTTTTTTTCTAAGAGAAAAATTTGTTATGTACCGGTACACTTTAAAACGACAACTCCTCCAAAGCTGCTGAAGCAATTCATCCCTAATTTGGTAGGAATGTTGCTTTGGTAAGGGGATTTAAAGATAGTTAAAATTATGGTGATCTGCCTTTTTTGTTTTAAACATACAATATATGATTGAAGTAGCAAAAGCTTTAAATAACAATCAAAATTTTATTCTGCAAGAGTTATCCTCCCCTACCCCTGTGCTGTATACCTGTACATGTATATAATCATGATACTGTTAAACAACTTCACTTCCACCGAATTTCATGTCAATCCTACTGTTCAAATGATGTTTTTTTCATTAGTTGAAATGAAGGATTGAAAAAATGTTGCATGACATCTGCATATCTGCAGTGGCTATTTCACTCAGGTGAGTGAGCGATGGCCTGTGGGCCTCTTGGTCTTATTTCCCCATAAAAACATGTTTTCGGTACTCATTAAAAGAACCTCAGTGAAATTTGTTTTTGTGGAGAAATAAGAAAAATATGAGTAAATATCTGGAGCTATAGTTATATTTTGTATGATTTGTTTTGCCAGAGAATATTTTATTTGTAGTCATTTGCCACATAACTGCTAATTTGACCCTGTGTAAGAATCAGACTTCTGGTTAACACATAAAGCACTGAGCAAAATTTGTTGCAGATAACAGTCTAAAATATTTGTTTAATTATTTTTTTTCTATTTTTTTTTTCAGAGAAAATAAGTTGACATTTCATGTGAATTGTCTACTAGGCACATGATTCACATGAAATGCAAGACTTACTTTCTCGGTAAAATAAGAAAAAAAAGAATGTTGTCCGCTACAAGTTTTCCTTTTTAAAGGGTGACATGTTGATTTATTGTATATCTGCTTTGGTGAGCAGTTGTAATATATGGTTTTCCATCCCTTTGTACATTTGTCCATCTATCAAAATTTGTGTCAGCCCTAGCATTTAGTACCAGTTCTTATAAGTTACAAAAGTTAGTCATTTAACCCTTGTCCTGCTGAATAAATTAAGATGCCACTTCCTTTTCAAATGTTCAGCCAATCAGATTACTTGATCAAGATTGTTGACATAAATTCACATACTGAATGGCAAACAGTGCAGATCCAGGTCAGTTGGCTTCTAAAGAAGCCAACTGATCTGGATATACACTGTTTGCAAATGCAGGGTATATCCGAGTTCAGCAGGATAAGGGTTAATTAACCGGGTATGCACTTCCTCCCTACCATAAGCTCAAACCATGTGGTATCATTTTATGACCTTGGCCTATAATTCATGACGTAATGACATTTTTACCTGAACCCTGGGTTAAATGGAATGAATTAACTCATGTGGTATTTCCCTTTGCTTGCATTTTTTTTTTATCTCCACACAATAATACCTTAATTTTTATTTCTCTGTTTCTTTAATTAGAAATATGCATGTTTCTTTGATCTTTATTTCTGAGGTAGCTTCACCAGAAATCTGTACATTTCTGTGATATTGTAACCCATATACTCATAAATGTTTAGCATCTTAAAACATAGACCTTTGCAAACAGCATAGAGCCATAGCAGATGCTGCAGAAAATGGCACTCATCAAGGTCTCTACTGTTTGTCTTGGCATTAACAATCAAAATAATAATGGTAGATTTTCAGCTATTTCCTTAAACCATTATAGATTGAATAGACTTCCCCACACTAAGAGAAAAATGGCTAAATTATTTGCAAACAGTGAAGACCCAGATCAGATGCCACATTTTGCATTGTCTGATCTGGTTCTGCACTGTTTGCCAATTACCTTTTTAGGGGTCTACAGACTACAATGGATTTATGGGAGACAGTGGGTGGTAGCGTGGGGGCCCTTCAGTTAAAACTTTTGAAGGGTTGGCTCGACCTTCATTTGCTGTTGGCAGGAAGTGTCTTGCCACACTTGAAGCCAGATTGGGGTTCAGGCCATTTTCTTGTCTATCCCTTTCTTCCATTTCTCTCTTCCTCTGTCAGGAGACAGCTTGACATGGTTGAAATATTGTTGACTATGCCATTAACACTTATCACACAATGGGCAGATACAGCAGATGCCAAACTGATGATATTTTTCTTCTTTTTCCTAGAAAATAGGATCTGATATTTCATGCAAATTATCATCTTAGGAGTCAATTTGCATGACATGTCAAAGCCAATTCTATAGAAAAAAAGAAGAAAAATATTTCAGAATGTTGTCTGCTGAATTTTTTACCCAGCATGCAAAGTATTAAACCTCAACTCAAACAAACAAAAGGGAGACAACTTTTGTGACTTCCTGCTTTGCTTTCCTGCTAAACAGTCCCCGTCTGAAAAGGGTCTACTCAAATAGGAAAGACTTTGCTGCAAGGGGAACAAATTCTTTCCTTTTAAATAGACTCCTTTTCAGAAGGGAGGAAAAACAATTTCATGAGAGTTGACTCCCCTGAAATTGTATCCATACCCATTTAGGCAGTTTCTGTATAATGGAATCTTGTACTTGGATGGTGAAAAAGCCAATAAAAATGAGAAAATGTACCTTTTCACACATGTGCACAATCAACCAATGCGTCTGTATGCTCTGATCAGTCTCTGTTGTCCACATGATGAAACTTTGCATCCTTGGCTATCTAAACTGGCCAGTGACGATTCTAAATGCACAGGCTGATGTGAATCTTTGCTGGGTGCACATGTGCGAAGGTACATTTTCTGAAGTTGCAGCTCAGTTGAAGATATCCTGTATTAACTCTTAAAACACTAAGAAATATTGTAGCAGACGACACGTATGATGGTTAGAAGAAAGTCTGTGTACCAAATATATGTAGAGCTTATTTAAATAAACATTGATTTTAAATACATAAATACTATAGATACAAATGTAAACTAATAATTATCTTTTTATCATTTTTAATACATGCTATATAGTGCAAGATAATATTGTAATCATTCAGATCATTCTGACACCTAAAAGGTCAATTGAGGTGGTATTTTTTCCAGTGAGATATACATGTATGATTAAAAACAATTTCAGCAGATGACATATTTAGATATTGTTCATATTTTTTCCAGAAAACAGGATTTGACATTTCATGCAAATTGTCTCAATCCAATGGAGACAATTTGCATGAAATGTCAAATCCTGTTTTCTGAGAAAAATAAGAAAAATATCATCAATTTGTCATCTTCTGAATTAGCCAAGAGAGCTGTAACAGTTAAATTGGTATTTGCTCTTTTTCAGTTAATGGAAAGTGGTAGCCATGAACCAGTAGCGAAATCTGTGAGCAACAGCAATAGCACACAGGAAGAGTTGTAAGTCACATGACCCAGTTGTGATATGGGCAGCGCCATGCTAAAATGTATCTTTGGACATATGCGGATAGTAAAGGTCCAGATCAACCTGTGCAATCACACAGTCTGATCAGGGCCTTCACTGTTCACCAACAGAATCATTGGATACTAGAGAAAGCATTACGAAAACATATCTATATAATTTTGACCCCCTTAAACCCCACTTATATTTAGTAAAACTGGGGTTTACAGGGATATACATTATTTTTCTTATTTCTGCTCAAAAACATAGATTGAGGGTACTCATTAGAACTGCCTCACCGAGGCAGCAAGGCAGTTCTAATGAGTACCAAGAATCTATGTTTTGAGCAGAAATATGAAAATATCAGAATTTTTTTATCTGAAAATTTTCATTTTTTGGTGGTAAAATTTTCAGTATATTTGAATAGGCATGTTTTTGTAATGCATTCACACAGTCTGATCAGGGCCTTACTGTTCGCTAACAGAATCATTGGATACTACAGAATGTATGAACGGAGAGCAATGGTCCAGATATACAGTCCAACTTCAATAACTTGAACACAGATGGCTCGTTTACCATGCCTCATTCGAACTCGTTTTTGAGTCCCAACGAAATTTTTCTGATAGCTCAAGAAAAAAATATTTAGGAAAATTTTCTTATTTTATCATTAAATTATATGTTGTGTGTACTCAATTAGAATTGCCTCATTCAGACAATTCTAATGAGTACACTCTACATACCATTCTTGTATAGATGATCGAAGAGACTTCCCGAAATTATCACCATTTGCTTCCAGACCTGGCAACATGATTAACCGTCAGTGGCTCGAACTACCCATGTCTAAATAAATTTCGAGGGCTCAAAGATTCTCGAGCCATTGAAGTTTTACTGTACTTTGCACAGGATGATCCGAATCTGTGCATTTTGCACGTGTTCAAAGGCACTTTTTCACTTGACATGGCCTGTATAATCAACCCATCCCATGAGAAAAGAGCCCATATAGCAAATGCAGGCAACAGAATTTTCAGATCAGTCTTCACATCCATGCAGCCTGATCAGGGTCTTTGCTGTTCATTTCGGAATCATTGGGCAATGTGTAGAATATTGACACAGAAAACCCTGTACCTTGTGATAAGGTCACTTTTCTCACAAAGCTATACAAATAAATAGCCTAATTGAGAGCTGTTATTTACACAAATCATAGGTGCTGTAGCCACAGTTAACCCGTGTCCTTCTGAACCCAGATATATCCTGCCTTTGCAAACAGTGTAGATCCAGATCAGTTGGCTTCTGAAGAAATTGTAGCAACAATCCAGATCAAGTAATCTGATCAGCTGACAATTAGTAGTGGGCATGGCATCTTAATTTATTCAGCATGACAAGGGTAAAAAAAATATGTTTTCTGTATTTGTTTCTGTATTATTTTAGTCATCAATCATTTTCAAGTAAATGAATAATGTCACTGTATCCAACAATAGCACAATATTGGAAATGCCATTCAAGTAAAGGGAAGTAACCAGTTTTGCAAAGCGATTCAGTTTCCTTTTACAACTTTGTTGCTTTGCTCAAAGAAGTGTTTTTTTTTTTTTTCTTTTTTAAAGTTAAGAGTTTATGTTTGAATTTAATGCTGAATTTAAAAGCAAGGGATAACATTCTGAACAATCTGAAATATGACTTTCCTATTTCCCAGAAAATAGAGTATGATACTTCATTCAGTCTGCCTGAAAAAGGAGATAATTTGAACACAATCAGAAGTCAGGCCTTATTTTCTGAAGATTTGAAGCATAATGTTTTGAAGTTATGATTCAAGTTGTCTCTTTTTGTTTAGTTTTCTGAAAATAAGGAAAATATACTTGTTAGCTCACCTGAACCAAAGGCTCATGATGAGCTATTGTGATCACTCCCTGTCCATCATCCATTGTTCGTCATCTGTCTGTTCATCTGTTGTCTGTCCACACCTTTGAATGACTTCTCTAAAACCCCTGGGCCAATTTTCCTCAAACATCATGTGGAGCTTCTTTTAAAGGGGGATGGGAAAATTTGTACAAATGGTCATGGTCTGTTAAGTAAGATGGCTGCTATGCCCTTATGCGATAAAAACTCTTGATGATCATAGGTTGACTTTTGACCTTTTTACAGCAAGATCAAATTTGCACCCCTAAGCATTTGTATGGGGAAAATACTGAAAAATCATTTTCTCAAAATGTATTAAAAACTAATGGCTGAAACTTACATTGTATAATCAAAGTAGCAAATCCTTTTAGTTATAATCAAAATTTTATCCCCCAGGGTTATCTGCCCTTACCCCTGTGCTACCCCTGTGCTATATACATGTATAGAACTGCATAATCATTAAACGTCATCTTCTCTGACACTGCTAGACCAATTTTCACTAGAGATCACATGGGACCAACAAACTATTGAACAAGATGGCAGCCATGCCACTATATGGTAAAAAATTCTTTAAAATCTACTTCTCCAGAAGCAAAAAAGCTTTGAGACTGAATCTTGGAATATAATATGGGGGACTCAAGGTCTACCAAGTTTGCCATTTGCCATACATACTGGGACAGATAGGCCTGAGCAAACAGTGTAAACACAGATCAGACACCTCAGAACATAGTGTCTGATCATGTTTTACACTTTTTTGCCATGCAGTGTTTAAGACTCATCAACAGGTAGTAAAATGGACTTCTTTAGAATAGTAAAAACTACAATACACCTTATGTTTCCTTTATTCAGAATTGAAGAAGATATGTATGCAGAGGCAGAAGGAGGGGAAGAGGCTGAAGGCCTTATAGAAGAGGGTAAGTCTTATAGGGAATAAAAGGAGATATTTATGAATATGTAGAAGTTGGGGAAGAGGCTGAAGGTCTTATAGAAGATGGCATGACTTATGGGGAATAAAAGGAGGCATTTATGAAGATGCAGAAGTTTGGGAAGAGGCTGAAGGCTCCATAAAAGGGGATAAGTCTTATGGGGAATAACAGGAGATATTTATGAAGATGTAAAAAGTTGGGGAAGAAGCTAAATGCCATATAGAAGAGGGGTTGAATGGAGATATTTATGAAGATGCAGAAGTAGGGGAAGAGGCTAAAGGCCTCATAGAAGATAGTAAGTCATAGAAAATAACCAGAAATATTTATGAAGATGAAGAAGCTGGGAAGAGGCTGAAGGCCTCATAGAAGAGGGTATGTCTTATGAGGAATATTAGGAGATATTTAAGAAGATGTAGAAGGAAGGGAAGAGGCTGAAGGCATCATAGAAGTGGGTAAGTCTTATGGGGAATAACAGGAGATATTTGTGAAGATGTAGAAGAAAGGGAAGAGGCTAAAGGCCTCATAGAAGAGGGTAAATCTTAAAGGAATAATGGGAGATATATATGAAGATGTAGAAGTTGAGGAAGATTCTGAATGCCTCATAGACGAGGATAAGTCTTATGGGGAATAAGAAAAGATAAAATGTATATTTGAAGATATAGAAAGAAAAGAAAAGGCTGTATGCCTAATAAGAGAGGGTAAGTCTTAAGGGAAATAAAAGGAGATATTCATAGAAGAGGATAAGTCTTATGGGGGAAAAACAAAAGATATCTATGAGGATGAAAAAGTTGGGGAAGAGGCTGATGGCCTCATAGAAGAAGATAAGTCTTATCAGGAATAAAAGAAGATATTTATGAAGATGAAAAAGGAAGGGAAGGGAGTGAAGGCCTCATAGAAGAGGGTAAGTCTTAAAGGGAATAAAAAGAGATTTTTATGAAGAAGTTTGGGAAAAGGCTGAATGCCTCATAGAAGAGGATAAATCTTATGGGAAATAAAAGAAGATATTTATAAAGATGCAGAAGTTTGGGAAGAGGTTGAAGGCTTCATAGAAGAAGGGAAGTCTTTTGGGGGAAAAAATGGAGATACTTTTAAAGATGCAGAAGGAGGGGAAGAGGCTGAAGGCCTTATAGAGGTCTGTTCTCTTTATGCGATGCTATAATTTTTTATTTTTTAGTTCAGATTTAGGATTTTTGGTTTGATGTGTTGATATAAGTAATATTGAACAAGTAAAACTAATATTGAACAAGTAAAACTTGTTGAAGCTATGCCTGGAAAAGTTCCTAACCTACCATTTCAATGCAATTTACAGCTCTTTTTACAATAGGGGAAACTCAAAGTATTTGACCATTTTAAACAGATGAGTGAAATAAACCAATATTATGTATTTGGTAGTTACAACAAAAAAATTCTTTAATTCATGACAAATTTTGTAGATTTAGGTCTTTTGAATAGTGCCAGGTAAAAACATTACAGATCTTCTCTGTATCATGATGCCCCCAACTTCGAAGAAGTTGGAGGGGCATATGGCTTTTAGGTCATTCGTATCCCATCCATTTGTCTGTTCGTTCATCATGCTATTCTTATGAGCAAGATATCTTGATAAATATTTGAGCTAGAGCCTTCAAACTTAGTGAGCTTATTGAGGCTAAGGATAATTTAATTAACTTTTGAAACAAATCAATTAATTTTAAAAATAAGTCAACATTTCATGTGAATCTTCTGCCAAGCAGACAATTCACATGAAATGTTAAGACTTATTTTCTCTGAAAAAAAAAAAAAAAAAAAAAATTAGAAAGTTGTCTGCTACAAATTTTGCTTAATGCTTTAAGGTTAATTATCAACAGATTCTAAATCTATGGTAAACTATTCAGAATAACACACAATTGAATCCATGTCACCCATGAGCCATGAAATAAAAGCAATGGTGTCCAAACATACTGTAATTAGAGATTATCACATAGTGCTTGATGTATCAACCATCAACAGTTATCAGCCCTCAGGCTTTATAATTGAAATAGCTTCACTACAGCTGGTGTTAGTGCCATGTGGCAGCGTAAAATGACTCCCTGTACCTCACTATAGTGTATTTATATTTTCTGTTCTTTTATGATCAGTGAGCCCATTTTAGGATTTTGAAGATTTACTGATGAGGCCTAACTTGCTAGTCTGGGCCCAGTTGTTCAAAGCTAACGATGGCGTTATTTAACAATTCGTTAAAATTTACATCGAGTGATACAGAAATATGCTGAAATTTTTTGCTGAAAAAATGTGAGTAGCTTTTGCAGTGCAGTTAATGAAATGACCCTTAACAAGCTTGTTAAGCTAACGATGCTTTGAACAACTGGACCCTGACCTAAAACACCTGACACTTCAGCTGTTTTCTGTTTTGTAATTGCATTCATTGCTCTCAAGGACCACTCCTTATGAATCTGTTTACCCTGAGGAAGGGTTGATACAAGGGGTGACAACCAAAACACCATGTTCTAATCTGTTTACCCGTATCCAAAATTCAATTTCACTTCATACTGTTTTTGAAGTCCAAAATTTCCAGAAACTATTTTAATAGATGAGGATTCAAGCACAAATGCACATAATGTTATGTATGCTACATCATATTGTTGACTGTCACCATGATGCTGTGAGAGGGCTGATAACCTCTGTCTATTGAAAGTATATGTTTAAGGTTATAAGCTTGATTATCTGTACCTGCCAACATTGTAACCAAGATATGGGGAACACGTTATCATATATACAAAATGTAGGTTATCACACCAAATATATACTAATGAATATGTGATACTGTTACATATATATATATATATATATATATATATATATATATATATATATATATATATATATATATATATATATATATATATATATATATATATATATATATATATATATATATATATATGCAAGCACATGTAACTATGAATTATCTGACCCAGTGCTATCTTCTTTGAATACATGTCAGCACTCTATTGGATAACCTTCATCTTGTTGAACCTGGATATATCCTGCTTTTGCAAACAGTGTAGATCCAGATCAGTTGGCTTCTGAAGAAGCCAACTGATCTGGATCTGCACTGTTTGTCATTCAGTATGTGAATTTGTAGCAGCAATCTGGATCAAGTAATCTGATTGGCTGAAAATTAGGAGTGGCATCATAATTTATTCAGAATGAAAAAGGTTAACATTTGAGTTAAATGTCAGAAAACGTACCTTCGGGCATGTGCACTCTGTGAAGAATCAGATCAGCTTGCACATCTGCGCAGTCTGATCAGAATCTTCACTGGGTGCATTTTGGATAGCCAGGAATGCAAATTTCTTCATGCTGACTATGAAGACTCTGATCAAGCTGTGCAGATGAACAGGCTGATTTGAGTCTTAATTGGGTGCACATGTCAGAATGTACGTTTTCTCATGTTGGGGCTCATTCATTTTGTTTTCAGATATCTACGAAGAGTTTGAGTGAAGGACTTGAGGAGAAAAAATGTGTTCACTAATAAACAGTTGTCAGAATTAAAACTGGAAGTCATAATATCTATTTTTTCTACAATGATAGAGACAGAAGCTGAAAAACAACACTTCAGTGACAATCAGCCATGGGAATTATGTGCTACATGACAAGGATTTTATCATCACATTACGTTCACCCATCTATGTGAAATTTTTACTGCCATAGCCATTTTTTAAACCAAATATTATATGAGTTATGTCATGAAGTAAGTGACAGGACATATGTGATCAACAAAAGCTGAGCTCAAACTCCAGGACCCAGTTGTTCAAAACTAATGATGTATCGTTAAAACTTTTGATCATTTAATGTGGTATATATGTTAATATTTTTGCTGAAAAAATGCATTTGCAAAAGCTACTCACATTTTTTCAGCAAAAATGCCTGTGAATTAGACATTGTTCTTCTTAGTAATTATCATTTTGACCACTAACAAGCTCGTTAAGCTAATGATGCTTTGAGCAACTGGGCCCAGATCTGTACAGTCTGATCAGTGTCTTTGCTCGTTTTTTTCTGTGTTTTACAGTATTCATTGATTCTGAAGCAGATAGCAATAACCCTGATCAGATTGTGTGAGTGCTCAGGCTGTTTGGGGCTGTACTGTCCACATTGTCCCCTTAATGCTTGGTATGGTGAGTAAACATTTCAGCAGATGACATTTTGAAATATTTTTCATTTTTTTGTTGTTTTTTTTTATTTTTTTTTGTAGGGTTTGACATTTCATGTAAATTAAATCCTAAGGAGAAAAACTGTAGGTAATGTCAAACCATGCCTTCTGAAAAAAAAAAAAAAAAAAAAGGAGAAATCTACCATCACTTTGTCATCTGCTGACTTTGCCCAGAGCATGATTTTGGCTAAATCTCTTCTGTCATTGTATTGCTCATATTTTGGTCAGTCATAGCGATTCACCTGAAATGTGCTCAGAATATTATATGAGCAGCATTATGTGAAAGAGCCTTTAGGCCAGAGATTTTTTTAGGTTTATGAGAGGTCCTTCTCTATGATTTTAGCCCTTTCCAAAAAATAAAATTTGCATTTTGAATTTCATTTATTTTATGTCCCTACCCTTCAAATTTGGTGCCGAAATATTGCATTTTTACATGTATATTTGTTTGAAAATTATTTTATTTGATCAACCGAAGCTTTTTCATATTTTTATTTGCCCTTCCAGACAGAAGTTTGTAAGAAATCTCCTGTAAACCTAAAGATAAATACTTTGGCCTTATGCAAATACAAATAGAGAAAGTCTAATGTAGATAGCAAGGTCCAGACCAGCATTGCTTCTGTGCTGTCTGAAACAGTAAATATCCTAATATTTCATACACCAAAGTTGCTGACACAACAGCATATGCAAACGGTGCAGACCCAGGTCAGACTGCTCCTTTAGGAGCAGTCTGATTAGGGTCAACACTGTTCGCTATTTCACTAAGTATTATAAGAAATAACTGCATAAAAAGAAAAATTTAGGCCAAAAAAATGTATGGAATAAAGCATTCGATATTTTAGGACGTTTACTGTACAGGCCTTCCCTATTACCAGATGATTCTACAGACAGAAGCCATTAATTTCATATAGCAACATGAGAAAATGTACTTCCAGCGAACACTCAGGTCAGCCTGCACTGCAGTCTGATTAGCCCATTTTAGACTGAATGAACTCCCCCAACAATATGTATTGAAAAAGTTGAATTTCAGTTTTAGGAATTTCAGGCTATGTGATTTAGATATTCCTAGAGAAAAATGACAATTATTTGCAAACAGTGGAAACTCTGATCAGATGCCACAATTTTCAGCTTCTGATCAGGGTCTGCACTATTTTCCAGTTGGTTAGAGACTTAGCTTTGCACACTGGGATAGGCAGAGTTCTAAGATTCCTTAAGGTGGACAATGAAGATCAGGGCCCGGTTGTTCAAAGCGTCGTTAGCTTGACGAGCTCGTTAAGGGCCATTTCGTTAACTATTTTAGCAGATTCAATATACAATTTTCTGAAATTTTTTGCTGAAAAAATGCGAGTAGCTTTTGCACTGCAAAAGCTACTCACATTTTTTCAGCAAAAAATTTCAGCATATTTGCGATTCACTCGATGTAAATTTTAACGAATCGTTAACTAACGACGTCGTTAGCTTTGAACAACTGGGCCCTGAGTGCATAGATGCACAAGCTGCTCTGAGTCTTTTGCATGCTATGTCCGAAGTTGCATTTTCTCGTGTGGCTCATATAATGCTAAAGACCCCTTTTTGTATGATGTTGCTCATATTTTGAACATTCCACTATGATTACTTTATGGCTTAGAATTCTGGGTAAAAATATCAGCAGACAACATTTTGAAATATTTTTTTTATTTTTTTCCAGAAAATAGGCTTTGACACTTCATGCAAATTGTCTCCTTCAGAGACAATTTGCATGAAATGTCAAAGCCTATTTTCATCAATTTGTAGTCTGCTGAATAAGCCCAGTGAGTGGTAAAGGTTAAGGGGAATGGATACACTGGGTAGATTTTCCACCATTTTTACAAGGGAGACAATTTTTACAAGGAAGACAACTTTTGTGACTTCCTGTTTCCTTTTGTGCTCACCAGTACTTTTCTAAAAAGGGATATACTCTTAAAGGAAAGAATTTGCTTCCAAGGGTAGACCCTTCTGGAAAGGGGTCTATTTTTAGAGTAGACCCCTTTCCAGAAGGGATGCAAAACAAGTTTGAGAGAGTTAACTCCCCTGAAGGTGTATCCATATCTTCTTAAATGCTGTAGATTATCCTTATTCATGAATTATTTTTTTGTTTTATTTAGGTTTTACCTCACTTTCAACAATCTTTCAGTCATTACGTGACAGTGTCTGGATGTGGCAGAGAGCTCAATGCTCACTTTTAGAGTGCTGCCTCACTGAAATATACCCAAGACACATGACATGATAGTTTACCCAGTCACTTCATACTGACACTGGGCCGACCAGTTCTGATTCCTAGCTCTATTTTATAATACTGAGTGCCAAGAGAAAGAGCAGCTAGTACCATTTTTGAAGTCTTTGGTATGACTTTGCTAAGGGATCGAACTCACAACCTTTTAGTCACAAAGAGGACACTCTACCAATTGAGCCACTATGCCTAATAATTAAGCTACATGATGCATGGAAGTGCTAATGAGGAGGTGGGAGGAGGGAGATTTCTTTTCATGAAAAACTGTTTCAGATATCATATTATTTTTTATGTACATAGGGTTTATAATTATGTGACATAGAGTTTATGTGTGCCATTTCTGCCCTTAAAGGATAAAATGCTCAATATTTTATCATAATGAAATTCATAAGCCCTCTATTACCCTTGTCTGTGGTTATACCGTATTCTACCTAAATACCGCACATACCCCTATAAGCACACAGTCAAGAAATTCCGTAGTCTTCAGATTACAACCAGTGTCCTTTTTTCTTTACTTCTTTACAAAGACATATGTTGTGGGTACTCATTTGAATTGCATCGACAAGTTGATGCAATTCAAATGAGTACCCACAACATATGCCTTTGTAAAGAAAGTCAGAAAAAATCGCATAGTCATCATTAAATAAGTCCTTTTCTGATCTTTTTTATAGTGTATCCTTAGTAGATAGACACATATTTGACCACAAATGAGTGTGTCCTGTAAGTTTGAAAAACCTAAGCACACAGTGCGATAATTAGGCCGAATACGGTAAATAGTATAGAAGATGCAACCCTAGCTGTTGGCCGGCCTTCCAGCTGTTGGGTAGCTTCCTTTTCTTCATCTTACATCTTTGGTCAGCTACCCCTAGGTATGACAGGCACTAGCTCTCCCGTACCTGGGGTTACCCTAGCTGAAGAATGGTGCTGTCTCAGTTGTTAGTATTTTACAGTAGTTTACCAATTGTTTCAGATTTTATACCTGTTTTTTATAATTTTATTACTCATGATGTAAGCAATTAAAGAAATTCCATCAACAAAACATGTTGGAAAGTGAAAAAAAAACAAGTCAGGGGATGCACATTCAGATCTTTGTCTGTGGCAGAATAGTTATTGAACATCCCTGACCTCTTGTAATCTGTAGAGCACTGATCACTACTGCAGCAGATGATATTTTGATTTTTTTTGTTGTATATTTCAGAGAAAATAAGGCTTGACATTTCATGTGAATTGCATGCTAAGCATACAATTCATGTGAAATGCCAAATAATATTTTCTCTGAAAAGTAATAATAAAAAATATTTCGAATGTCTGTTACAATTTTGCTAAGAGCTTTAAGGGTTAATTTAATACTCCACAGATTAAGCAGAGTCATTGCTGTGTACATATTTTAGATTGAGCAGTCTGTTGAAGGTTAACACCATGCTATAGGCAAATTCAGCAGACAACAAATTGATATTTTTCTTATTTTTCCCAGAAAATAAGCTTTGACATTTCATGCAAATTATCTCCTATGAAATATCAAAGCCCTATTTTCTGGGAAAAATAAGAAAAATATTTCAAATGTCATCTGCTGAAATTTTTACCTGCCTGCTAAGTTTTAATGTGTTTGATAATGCATTATACACGGCCCTTTGACTCAGTAAGAATGATTGCACAGATCCGACTGCATATCAAGCTGATCTGGGTCTTTGCTGTTCATATATGCAGGCTTTCCAACAGTATTATGAAAAAAAAAAAATAAAAAAAATAAGGGGTAAATTTAAGGCTATTTTTACAAAATTATAGGGCTAAAATTTGAAATTTAGGGACATGTTTAACAAAATTTAGTATAATCATAATAACATCTCATTCTCATAATACAATTTTTTAACAATTTTATAAAAGTCTTCAAAAAGCTACAACAATGACAATGTTTGTTTTTTGTGTGTTTGTATGTTTTTTTTTTTTTTTTTTTTACCATGAAACAGTATTTGTGGGGCTTATCCCCAAAAAGCATATTCTGACATACAATACAAAAAAAAAAAAAAAAAAAAAAAAAAAAAAAATGGCAAAAAAATTGGATTTTTTTTTTTTTTTTTTTTATGAATTTCCTGTATTTTCTGTCTTGTTTTGGGGAATTTTCAGGAGGCCTAAAAGATAAGATTTCAGGAATTTAAGGGATTCTGGAAAGCCTGCATGTTATTCTCAAGGACCCCCATTTTGGTTGTCACAGTTCATATACAAGGAGTTTACTACCATACTTGTCTTAAATATTCAGATACTGCAGCTATCTGCTATATTGAAATTTGACCCTTTAGAGGTTAATCACAACTGCAGCTGACAACATTTTGATTTTTTTTCATTTTTTTTCCAGGGATATAAGTTGACATTTCATGTGAACTGTCTGTCTAACAGACAATTCACATGAAATGCCACATCTTATTTTCTCTGAAAAATAATATACATAGAATTATTGACAAATGATAAGGACTCAGATTAAACTACCAGTTTGATCTGGGTTAGCGCTGTATATACTGCCATATGTCCTCACAGACATTCTAGGCAGGTGTACATTGTACACCGGGTTGCAGGGTGAAGGTCTACAAGTAACGATTTTGAGTTGCTGTAGGGTTCTTTAACCTGCACAGGTGATTTTCTCTGCACATTGGGCCTGCAATTAATGTCCTGAACTGAAATACAGCACACTGCTTTCATGTCATGCCTGTAAATGACATGAATGAAAATATTTTCGGACACCGAAATTTCCTTGCCTTTGCCTGGGATTGATCCTTGAACCTCTAGCTCTAGAGGTCAGTGCGCTCACCACTGAGCCTGCCCGTTTGTTTTTATTTGCTCAGGCCCGTCTGTTTGAATATTTAAGATGTGGTAAATGACCTAAAATTTTGTATAGCAAAGTGTCTGATATAATAGCATATGAAAACAGTGAAGACCCAGATCAGAAGGAGCAGTTTGATCAGGGTCTACACTGTTTGCCATTCCACTAAGTATTTTAAGAGACAACTGCACAAAAATTAGGCCAAAACTGTTCATAATAAAGGGTTTAAAATATTAGGACATGTACCATAAATAAGGTATTTGTGTTCAGATTAATATGGTATTTGTATTAACCCTTGTCATGCTGAATAAATTAAGATGCCACGCCCACTTCTAATTTCCGGCCAATCATATTACTTGATCTGGGTTTTTATTCACATATTTAATGACAAACGGTGCAGATACAAATCAGTTGGCTTCTTCAGAAGCCAACTGATCTGGAGCTACACTGTTTGCTAAGACAGGGCATGTCATATTTAGCAAGAGAAGGGTTAAAATTAATATGGTATCTTTGTTAAGATTAAGAAGAGATTTTATCAGTTTTAATAATGTGAAAAAATTTTATTCTATTCTTTAACTCTTTGCACACTGATTTAGGGGATAACTGCATTCAAAATTGTCATTTTTCGGAGGTAAGTTGGTGGTTTTACAGTAGGACATTTTGTATTAATAGTGACACATCAGCAGAGCTGTAAAATGTAATTTGCAACCGTTAAACCAATGATTTACCTGCCTAAATGACAATTTTCAATGCAGTTATCCCCATTCTAATGCATACGAGGGATGTTCGAAATGAATTGCTTATTGTCCTCTAGCTCGATATCCACGTGGGCCACGATAAAAACCAATACATACCTGTATAGGGCTATTCAATATCTACACAATGGTGTATAAATGTACATGTTAGACTAAGTGTAAGAAATAAAATTTGCCATTTGAATACACGCAGTCATTGACCACTGCAGTAAAAATGGTTGGTAGGAGCGTCGACAAAAAAGATGAAATACGGGCTTACATCAAAGCTCGCTGAAAACTGGGTTGTTCTTTGAAGAAGCTGATGACTGACATTTCTACTGCTTTTGGACCTTCTTGTGTGTCTTATGACACAGTTCGGTGGTGGAAAAAGAAATCTGAGTCTGGTGTAGGGTCCATCAAAAATGCACCGAAATCAGGTAGGCCAAAATCTGCATCTCGTAAAGAAATTGTTTCCAAAATAAAGGAAATCATTGAAGGAGATGCCAGATTTACAGTTCGTGATATTGCACGAAAGGTAGGCATATCACTATCAACGGTTCACCTTATTTTGAAGAAGCATTTGAAAGTCAGAAAGATTTCTGCTAGATGGGTGCCACATCTGTATGCTGACGAGCAAAAGAGGCAACGGGTTAAAGTGGCCAAAAAGCAGCTTCAAATGTTTCCAAAATATGACAAAAAGCAGTTTGCCAATGTCGTCACAGGTGATGAAACCTGGGTCCATTATTTTGAGCCCGTCAGAAAGGTTAGCAATAAGATCTTGGCCACTAAACACAGCAAACGCCCAATAATTGCCAAACGTTCTTTGAGTACAAAGAAGGTTTTGTATGCAATCTTCTTCTCTGGTGAAGGAGTCGCAATAAAAGTGCCAGTGAAAAAGGGCAAAAGCATCACCGGAAAGTACAACAAAGACGTAGTACTGAAGAAACTGAAAAAGTATTATCAGAAACGACGCCCTGCCACTGGTTTTAAACATGTCCGTCTTCTACATGACAATGCCCCAGCTCATACCTCCGTAATAGTTACGGCGTTTTTGAAGAAAGAAAAAGTAACTGTTTTGCCTCACCCCCCGTATTCCCCAGACCTTGCCCCATGTGATTTCTTTTTGTTTCCGAAATTGAAAGCATTCCTTGCTGGGCGGAAATACCAGTCCCGACAGGCACTTGGATCCGCCATTCATCAGTACCTTGTTACTGTGCCCAAATCAGCGTACCGTGACGCCTTCAAGAAGTGGATACATCGGCTGAAACTTTGCATTTCTAGCCACGGGGAGTACTTCGAGGGCATGAAATGAGTACTTTTGGGCTAACTTGAAATTTGAAGTTTCCAGATAGAAATAAGCAATTCATTTCGAACATCCCTCGTATATCATCTGTTTTTTGGGAAAAATGTACATGCACTATTTGCACAAAGTGCCAAGTGCTGTTAGCTGCATAAAACAAAATGCCATCCAATGAAAAGCGATGTTATGTGATGATGTTGGGTTTCCGACAGTATACCGCAGAATATACCTTCGCAAATTTTTGACGTTATCCAGTCAGACGTCCTGATTGGCCATACAGTTTCACTAAGTCCATCAGCTTGTTCATTAACATTTAATTTTGCATTTTGTTCAAATCTCAAGGTGTGGGCATCCGTGGACTTTGGACACATTTCCAATTTTCCCCAGAAAATGGGATTGACATTTCCAAGGAAGTCATTCACACAGACTGTCGGTCCCCATAAAACATCTAATATTTCATATAAAATTCATATAGAAATGTCAGTCCTTATGAAGCAGTGTGAATTGGCTCCTGTGGAGACCATCTAGGAGAGCATTAACAAATGATGCCGTTTTGCAAGGAAATAAGAAAAAAAATGTCATTTGCTTAATTCACTGTCAATGTGCTAGGATTTCAATGCAGACAATGTACCATTTTGTTATTTTTTGGACTCAAAATCTGTGTAAAATGTATACACGTATATAAGTGTAAATTGTATATACTGTTTGCATTTATCTATGTATTTATACTTACAAAGAATCAGTTTACCATTTCCATGTGTAAGATATACCGGTAACCTTTCACCTATCTCTGAGCAAATGCAACAGATAACTGATTTATGATGCTTTGACATTTCATGCAAGTTGTCTTCTTAATTTGCATGTCAAATCCTGTTTTGTTTTTTTTTTTCGGGGGAGGGGGGCGGGGGTGGGGGAGTGGAATGGAATAATTGTCTTCTGCTGATATTTTTACCCAGAGTGCTAAGCATTAAAATACAAAAAATAATATTAGTATAAATACCAGTATTAAACTGAAAATATTAATACCTTCTTATCCGGTGATTGTAGTTTAACCCTTAGCATTCTCGGTAAAATAATTAACATTTCTTTGGAGACAATTTGCATGAAATGTCAAAACCTACTTTCAGGGAAAAATAACATCATTTTGTTGTCTGCTAAATTAGCTCATGGAATGGTAGAAGTTAACCCTTGTCCTGCTGAATAAATTAGGATACCACGCCCACTTCTAATTTTCAGCCAATCAGATTACCTGATCTGGATTATTGCTATAAATTCACATACTAAATGGCAAACGGTGCAGATCCAGATCAGTTGCTTCTGAAGAAGCCAACTGATCTGGATCTACAGTGTTTGCAAATGCAGGGTATATCCAGGTTCAGCAGGACAAGGGTTAATATGTATGAGAAGCCCTTTGATCAGTCTTGAACAAGCATGCTGTTCAGAGAGATCTTCTGGACCTACTGTATTTTACCTTTAATCTTCAGACACCTTATAAAAATATTTTTCATTTTTAACAAGACGGTATCTGAAAACTGCTGGATGTTTGGCAGTGTAGACCCTGATCAGATGCCTCATTCTGCAGCATCTGATCTGGGTTGGCAATGTTTCATTAAGATATATTTGAGATGCAATGTGAGAAACATACCTTCTGACATGTTTGACTCAAATCAGTGCAATCCAAAATGCTCCCACTGAAGATTCTGATTAGACTTCACAGGCTGATCTGAATCTTCACTGGGCACATGTCCAAAGGTATTTTTTCTGACATTGTGGCTCATTTGTTTATCTGTTTGATAAGTGCAATAAAAATTTGAGGTTACCACGGAAAACAGCAGGATCCTATTTATTGTTTGCTGTAGATCCAGTATAGCCATCACAGTCATTAGCCCTTTAATTTCTCAAAGTTTGTCTCTTTGTAACTTGTAAAACTTGTAAAACTATTGAAGGCAAATTCTGGGTAAAAAATTCAGCAGACATTTTGAAATATTTTATTTTTCCTAGAAAATAGGAGTTGACATTTCATGCAGATTGTCTCCTAAGGTTCATCTCCACAGTTTGTCGTCTGCTGAATTTTACCCATAGCATTGTACATGTTTGTTTGATAGGATCTTCACTGCTCACTATATCAGCTGTATTATGCAGAAAAGGTCATCTGAAAAATTTTGCTTCAACTTGCAAAGGGGGACAAGTTTTGCAGACAGACGTTGCCTCCTTAGTATTTCGAAACTTTCGAAAATTGAGGTGAGCTGGGTGGTGGTGCTACCCTTTAAAGAAAGAAGTTGCTTCCTAATTTTCTAAGTTTCTAAGTTTCCTAAAGGAACAAATTCTTCCTTTAAAGAGTAGGCACGAGAGAGAATGGAGGCTAATATCTCCATGTTATTTTCCTTGGAGGTGTAGCTATTCTCCTAAAGGGGAATGGATGCATTGTCAGGAGGAGGTGACTGTCAAAATTGTTTTACCTCCCTTCTGGAAAGGAGTGTACTCTAAAAGGAAAGAATTTGCTCCCATTGGGAGCAAATTCTTTCCTTTTAGAGTAGACTCTTTTTCAGAAGGGGCTTGGTGTGCAGGAAAGCAAACAGGAAGTCGCAAAAGTTGCCGCTCTCGTAAAGTATGTTCCCAGT
Organism: Anodontia alba; assembly: GCA_964016985.1. Taxonomy (NCBI): domain Eukaryota; kingdom Metazoa; phylum Mollusca; class Bivalvia; order Lucinida; family Lucinidae; genus Anodontia; species Anodontia alba. Next base: position 86,410,585 of record OZ024825.1, on the reverse strand, counting down.
CCCCTTAACCCATTTACCTTGAGTGGACTCTTCTAACATAGCTTTGAGCCAGTCTGTTTCCACCAGCAGGGTGAATGGTTAGTTTTCATTATTATTATGTTTTATAGTAATTCTTGTTTTCAATGCAATGTGTAGACCCTGATCAGATGTCACATTCTGATCTGGGTCTGCACTGTTTGCCAATGTTGTTGAGATGACAACTCAGGCCAGTCCCAGATTCAAGATGCCATATGACTGAGACTGCTGGTCTCCACAGTTTAATTTCTCAAAGTTTGTCTCGTTGTAACTTGTGAAACTATTGAATGCAAATAACGGATGGATTCAGAGGTGTTTGTGGGGTTCAGTCGACCCCCTCTTTGACTATAAATTTCATTTTCATGGGAAATTCTGGGGATAAATTTGGGACACCATATTTACCCTAAATATTCTCACCCCTTACCCTTTACCTTGTACTTGTTTTCAGCAAGTCCATTTTACTACCTGTGAATGTATGTAAAATTGCTGGGTGAGTGGCAAACAGTGTAGACACTGATCAGACACCACAATCTGCGGTGTCTGATCAAGGTTTACACTGTTTACTCAGGCCTGTCATTCTAAAAATGTAGAGTAAGTACGGTAATTTAATCAAATTGAACCCCCCTCAGAAATCATCCTGGATCCGCCCCTGAATAATGTGGGCCTTTCTGAGTGAAAATGATATCTTTGAGCATATGCTGGCGTGAAGTCCCAGATGAGCCTGCACATCTGTGTTGTCTAATTAGGACCTTTGCTGTCTAGTTGGGGAATTAGTATTGGACCATGTGGCTGCACAGCATTACGAAAACACGCCTATTCAAATATATTGAAAATTTCACCATCAAAAACTGAAATTTTTCAGAAAAAAATTCTGATATTTTTCATATTTCTGCTCAAAACATAGATTGTGGGTACTCATTAGAACTACCTCACCAAGGCAGTTCTAATGAGTACCCACAATCTATGTTTTTGAGCCGAAATAAGAAAACTAATGTATACCCCAGTAAACCCACTTTTTACTATATAAAAGTGGGGTTTAAGGGGTTCAAAATTATATAGGTATGTTTTTGTGGTGGGATAATCCTAATCAAGGCATTTTGCAAATGTTTGAAGACATCTTTTCACTTGAAGAGACCCGTATAACTTTTAAATGCAAATATTGACCCTTATTGATGTTAACCCTAGCTGCAGGTAACACTTAACAGGCAGCATTTTTGTTTTTCTATAATTCAAACAACACACTCCACAGTTTTTTTTTATTTTGAAAACAGGTTTTGGGTATTCTATAGAATCTCCATGCAGTATTCATAATATATCATTTGTAATACAAGAAAATAATCTTGATGCCATAGATGTTTAACAAACGCCAAGATCACATTCTGCATTAGTCAGAACAACAGAAAAGGTACCTTTAGACATGTTCACCCAGTGAACATTCAGGTCATCCTGTGCATGCATCCATCCAGTCTATTCAGAATCTTCACTGGGCATATTTTGGATAGTGAAGAATGAAAAGTTTCTTCATGCAAATAATGACGACTGATCCAACTGTGTGGATGCAGAGGCTGATTTGAGTCTTCATGGGGCACACGTCAGAAGGTACGATTTCTCGCGTTGTAGCTCATTTGCTGTTTGCATATGGCATAACGGCCTTATTCTTGCATATTTGTCATATAATTTCTTACATACTGTTTTTAACCTAAGTATTCAGACAGTCCTGAGCAAACAGTGTATACACAGGTCAGATGCAGCAGAACATGGTGTCTAATCTGGGTCTGTACTGTTTGCCACTTATCCAGAATTTTTAACCCTTGTTGTGCTGAACCCGGATGCCCTGCTGAACCCGGATATGCCCTGCCTTTGCAAACAGTGTAGATCCAGATCAGTTGGCTTCTGAAGAAGCCAACTGATCTGGATCTGCATTGTTTGTCATTCAGTATGTGAATTTATATCAACAATCTGGTAGGCTGAAAATTAGAAGTGGGTGTGGCATCTTAATTTATTCAGCATGACAAAGGTTGTCACATCAACAAACTATAGTAATATGGACTTGTTTGAATTTTAGGACTAGTATGGTAAGAAGGTGTGTTCAGATATTTAGGATAAATCCAGTACAAAGAAAAGTTGTTTGTATACCCTTCTCATCTGGAGTGCTGTTCCTGATTTTTTTTTTTTTTTTTATTTTTCTAAGGAAAATAAGGTTTGACATTTCACCTTATTCATGATTAACATGAAACATCAACCCTTATTTTCTTTGCAAAATAAAAAAAAAAAAAAATAGTGCAGAGCCTCTGCTATAATTTTAAGCAAAGTTTTAGGGTTAAATTATGGAATTTCAGTTACAACAATAAAGCAACTTATAGACACAAAAAAATTGCATGACTGACAGATCTTGAACAATGTTAGTGCACTGTACATGTCCCCATATGACACTGCTTCCATACATTTTGTAATATCAAAGTGCTTGTAACTGCTGCATAAGTCTGAAAGCTTTTGCTTTTGTACAAGAGGCAGTCTTAGTCAGGGATGAATTCAGTGCTCTTAATATGCATGAAGATGTCGGTATTATTTGGAGCACAGGTGGCTTACAAATTTTGTCATGTGATGAGGACACAAGTTTCCCCAAGCTCTTTCTTATATTAGCCCCCAACCCCTTTGTTAAGAACTGTAATATATAGACAGTCAACATGGACCCAGTTAATCCAGTCTCTTGTGTTCTTTCAATTTACCACACAAACTTGGATTTAACACTAGTTACAATTGCAACAAATGACATTCTAATTTTTCCAAGAGAACAAACTTAACCCTTAACCCTTGTCTTGCTAAATAAATTAAGATGCCATGCTCACTTCTATTTTTCAGCCAATCAGATTACTTGATCTGGACTGTTGCTATAAATTTACATTCAAAATGGCAAACAGTGCAGATCCAGTGAAGAAGCCAACTAATATGGATCTACTCTGTTTGCAAAGGCAGGGTATATCTGCATTCAGCAGGACAAGGATTAAAGTGTATGTTAAAATTTTAGCTCACCTGAGCTATGCTCAGGATGATTTAAAGTGATCATTTTTTGTTCTTTGTCCATCCATCAACACTTTAAAACGAGAACTCCAAAGCTGCTAAAGCAATTTGTCTCTAATTAGGTAGGAATGTTGCTTTGGTAGGGGATTTAAAGACAGTTAAAACTATGGTGATCTGTGTTTTGTTTGGTTGCTATAAAAACTGAAGTCATACTCATAATAGGACAATGGTTAAATTGCATTTTCTCCATAACGTGTGAAGTGCTGTGAACCATATTTGGCATTTACGATCATTTGATGATTATCTACCCAGTTAATTTGTTTTACGACCAGTGGCCATTTTGTTGGATTACCACAGCATAATTTTAAAGCAGGAAATTATTTGTAAAGCACCAGTAGGGAAAGAAGACCCTGTTAAGCACCAGCAGGGAAAGACCCTTTTGCACTGGCAGGGAAAAAAGACCCTGTTGCACTCTAGCTGGGAAAGAAGATCCTGTTAAAGCACAGCAGGGAAAGAAGACCCTGTTCAGAGACATAGGATGTATAGCATAGGTTGTAGTGGCAACATGCAGTTGAAATACCTCTTCTTCCATCATTTCTTTACTTGTTCAATGATAGCTTGGCATCCCTATGTTCTGGCAAAGATAAATAGATTATAAAAAGAATGACCCTTGAGAGCAATGAACACACTCACAAAGACAAAATTAGCTGAAGTGTCTAACACTTACAACTTTTATAATTTAAGTAACAATCAAACTTTTTTTTTTTTTTTTTTTTCTGCAAGGATTATCTTCCACTGCCTCTGTGCTGTATACATGTATGAAATCATGATATTGTTAAACAACTTCACTTCAGAAACCACTTGGCCAATTTCCACCAAATTTCATGTCGATCCTAATGTTGAAACAGAAGTGAGAATTTGTTCAAATGGTCATGCTCCATTGACAGTCATGCCCATATATGATAAAAAAATAATAATAAAAAACATTCTTCTTCCAAACCAAGAACTGCTCAAATGGTGATCCTTTCATCAGTTGCAATGACAGGATTGGAAAAATGTTGCATAACATCAGCATATCTGCAGTGGCTATTTCATTCAGGTGAGCGAGCCAAGGCCCGTGGGTCTCATTTAATTATTTTTCGAAGAAAATTAGGCTTGACATTTCATATGAATAATTGGCTCAGCAGATAATTCAGATGAAGTGTTAAATCTCATTTTCTTTGAAATAATAATCATAATAAAAAATAGAATGTTACCTGCTGCAATTTTAAACAGTACTTTAAGGGTTAACGCTTAGCGTGCTCAGCAGACACCATTTTGAAATAGTTTTTCTTATTTTTCCCAGAGAATAGGCTTTCAAAGTTCATGCAAGACAATTTCCCTGAGCTGTCAAACCTATTTTCTGAAACAAAAAAAAAAAATGAAATATAATCAGCATGTTGTCTGCTGAATTTGCTCAGAGGGTTTGTAAAGGTCAACCCTTGTCATGCTGAATAAATTAAATATAACACGCCCACTTCTCATTTCCAGCCAATCAGATTACTTGATTCGGGTTTTTGACAGAAATTCAAATATTTAATGACAAACAGTGGAGATCCAGATCAGTTGGCTTCTGAAGAAGCCAACTGATCTGGATCTACACTGTTTGCAAAGAGAGGGCATGTCGTGTTCAGCAAGAGAAAGGTTAAGTTTCTGTTTCGCATCTTGCCCACCAGTCATGTCTTACAGTCTGAGCATTTCAGTCCTATCTTGCTGGAGATGGGTGGATGATCTAAGCCTATGCAGGCTGTTGAATGTCATGAGAGATCTTTTGTTTTTGTGAAGCTCAAATTGTGTAAGTGAAGCCACCTCTTTGAAAACTGTCATTATCCAATAAAAAAGGTGTCTTTTGGGCCAGTATTAACCCATTAAAGACTGGATAAACTCTCCCACACTATATATTTGAAGAGTACATTTTTGATTTTAGGTATGTCAGGCTATATGTAGATATTCCTAAAGAAAAATGTTTGAACTATTTGCAAACAGTGGAGACCTTGAACAGACGCCCCATTCTGCGGCATCTGATCTGGGTCTGCACTGTTTGCCAGTTACCCGTTTAGGGGTCTTTTCTTCAATGGGTTAATTCGTAAAGTGCCTGTCACAAACAGAAGCAGATGATGTTTTAAAATATTTTTTTATATTTTAGAGAAAATAAATCTTACTATTAAATCATGGCTAATTTACTCTGAAAAAAAAAAAAAAAAAAAAAATAGAATATTGTTTGTTACAATTTTGAATGGCCCTTTATGAGTTAACAATAAAAGTATGGATCAGATTTAACTCTTGCACAGCTGATCTCAGTTGTTGCTGCTTGATCAGATTGCAAGGTTGTGCAGACTGATTGGAATGTCTGCTGTCAGCACCTGCCATTTTTTTTACATTTTTGGGTGAAGATTTAGACCAGTCTATGTATCCATGAAGCCAGAACTTTGCAGTTTGCCTTTTAACCCATTGTAGTCTTGAGACCCCCTAAAAGGGTAATTGGCAAACAGTGCAGACCCAGATCAGATGCCGCAGAATGCTGTCTCTGATCGCGGTCTCCATTGTTTGCAAATAGTTCAACATTTTTCTCAAGGAATAGCTGAATCTCATAGCCTGATGTACCTAAAATTAAAATTGGACTCTTCCAATATTTGCTGTCTAATCAGTCTTCACTAGTTTTAGGTACATCAGGCTATGAGGTTCAGCTATTCAAGGAGCTATGCTTTCTTCAGGTTGACAGTAACTACCCTGTGATCAGTAGTGCAAGCTGATCCAAGTCTTCACTGGATGGCGCTTTGGTGTTCTATGTCCCTTTCAACATTATTTAAGTCATATCGAGACAAAAGGGTGACAATGAAAGGCTCTGTGCAATGAAGTGCTGTGCAGTCATGAGCTGAATTCTGCCTCTAGTGGGATTCTAACCCGGGACCTCATGATACAATGTCGGGAATGCTTACCAATCGGCCACTGGATCTTCTTCTCAAAAGTACATATTCTGAGATTGTGGCTGATATAGTAAATAATGAAGGTGCTGATAAAACTGCACAACTGTACAGGAGATTCAAACGTTTGCAGAAGACACATTTTGTCAAGATGGGGCTAGTACCCCAGCTAGCATTCTACGTAAATCTACATCGGGCCGTCATCGGCCCGTCAGCTACCCTGACGGACCAATGACGGCCCGATATAGATTTACGTAGAATGCTGACTGGGACAGGATAATGATGGGTTTTCACAGAGTTTCTTCAAATATGTATTGTGTAATAAAAAATTATCTACATAATAGTAGTTTCTAATTTATTTGGATCTACATGACCTTAACAGTATAGACTGTCTTAAAACTCCAAATCAAAGAAAATGATCAAAGCATTTGTCACCTTTAACTCTTTCAGCTGAGCAGACCAAAACAGATACTTATGCAAACACTGTAGATCCTGATGTGACAGCTCATAACAAGCCGTCTCATCAGGATCTATACTGTTTGCTATTCTGTTTTTTAGTTTAGACTGAAACCCCTATTTACAGCAGTGGACATGTCCAAATTTAAGGCTGGAAGAGTCCAGCAGAAACTCAGGGATGGAAAGGTTAACGCTTAAAGCATCAGTTATAACACAGCTGATATCATTGTAAAAACGTATTTTTGTGAGAATATAAAGCTTGACATTTCATGTAAATCATCTACAAAATAGACAATCCATGTGGAATTTCAGGCCTTATTTTCTCTGCAAAAAAAAAAAAATACTTGAAGAATGTTGTCTGCTGCAAGTTTGAATGGTATTTTAATGGCTAAGCACTCTTCTGGTGGAGCTAGCAGATAACAGATAATTAGACATGAACCAAATGGAAGGAGTAATTCCAGAACAAATAAACATACTTTGCAGTATAAATATTTTTATTTACATATTTTAATCTTTTTGCAATGATCATGAATACTGTTTTATCGGGAGCTAGAAATACAACTGTCAAGTTAATGCTTGGCATGCTGGGTAAAAAATTTCAGCAGATAACATTTTGAAACATTTTTCTTATTTTCCAAGAAAAATAGACTGACAATTTGTGCAAACTGTCGCCTTAAAACTTTAACAATGATGGTTGCTGATGATATGCAGAGCAATAGCACTTTCATACAGATGAGCTAAAAACAACACATTCTTATTTCAAAATGCTAGTAATTCTGGAAATGGACATTTGTCCCATTTTAGAAGATATGCACTAGCAATTCTGATCATCAACTTACTTTTTAGAATACCAGCAATTCTGAAAACATAAATTTTTGCATGTCATAATACTAGTAATTCAGAAAACAGATAGCTGTCCAATTTCAAAATCCATGTACACTGCAATGCCGTTATAATGTGGTTGGTGGAGTCCAAGGCAGCTGACTGTGTTATAAGTGATCACCTGTTATAGTGGTCAGATTTATTCTTGGTCCTCACACCCCATCCACTTCTATACTATCGAAGTTCTGTGTGCAATCCCATGAAAACAAAAATTGTTACACATGAATTGTTACACAAAAATAAACTTTATTTAATGAAGAAAGCTAGTCAGTTCCTCTTTTATATCCAAAAGCCCAATTCTTTTCAAAGTAAATAAATAAATTTGTCCTTTCTGTCTGTTGAAACGAAAAGACCCGCAGAGATGAGCGGGAGACCAGAATGTACTGAAAAATCGGGAATCAGTGTATTAGGGCTTTATAATTATCGCTGACGCAATTACCTGTACAGAAGACGTGCGCTGGATCTGATATTAAATGAAGTAACATTTTACACTCTGGACATTTTTTTTTTTTCAGCAGACGACAAAATATGGCTCCTCTACGTATCAGCGTATAACCCTTAAACTGCCAATCAGAACTGCAGCACACAACAATTTTGACTATTTTTTTTTTTTTTTTATTTGTCAGCAAAAACAAGTCCTGACATTTCATGTGAATCGTCTGCCAAGCAGACGATTCACATGGAATATCAACTTATTTTCTCTGAAAATAGAAAAAAATAAATTAAGATTGTTGTCTACTACAAATTTTGCTATCAATTAATCAGATTTTTAATGTAGCCAGGCAACAGTCACACAGGGGCTACGCCAAAAAAATCTGGATTAGTTTTACTGGACTCCTGGGTTGGCCTGAAATGGGCCTAGTTATAATTCATAACTAGGTCACCTCGACCAGACACTGTGCGTGTGAATAGTCGTCCAGTCTGTAAGTTTCAGAACTTAGACTGTTGGACAAAAAGGTAGAGCTTTCAATCTTGTACCCAATGTGAGTCAATTTCGACTGCTCTCAAATTTTGCTTGGCACTTTATTTGTTAAATGTGTTCACAACCTACAATAACATCAAAGCGCTTTTCGGCATTCTTTGTTTGCTCATGTTTCATTCATTCATGACATGAGGGCATTTACCGGTATTGCAGCAAGATCAAAGCTGGTTGACAACTACAGTATAAACTTTAACCCTTAAAGTGCCAAGCAAAATTTGTAGCAGACAACATTTTGAATTTTTTATTTATTATTATTTATGTGTCAGAGAAAGTAAGTCTGCTTGGCAGATGATTCACATGAAATGTCAAGACTTTATTCTATCAAAAAAATAAAAGTAAAATTGTTTTCATCTGCAGTAGTGATTGGCGCTTATGGGTTAATCCTTTATTGGTTACCAGGTAGATGAATGAAAAAAATGACAAATATAAAATGCTATGAAATAGCCAAATGACAAAATGCTGATGACAATTTTGGTAAAACTGAGTGTGTAAATCGGTGAGGATACATTCATGGCTAATGATTTTTTGACCGCTGTTCCGAGGAAAAAGGGCAAAACTTTCTAAATTGGAAAAAAAAAAAAAAAAAAAAAAAAATTGGAGCCACAAACCAACCCCCCATTATAACGGTTTCCGCGTTTTGAGGGACAGTGTTATAATTGCGTTCCAGTATATGAGCATTCCTGATGATGCTTATACAGGTGTGGCAAAATATTTGTCTAACTATTCCTCATATCTGCAGCTATGGCAAGTGGGCAGGGTAAGCACTTAGGGTCAGATAGCAACACTAAGTGTGCACTGATAGGCATAAAAGCAATGCTGCAAAACTCCATGCATAAAAAACATATTCAGGGCCCAGTTGTTCAAAACTAACGGTGTCATTAGTTAACATATCGTTAAAACTTTGATAATTAAATATGGCATACACGCTAATATTTTTGGTGCAAAAATGTGAGTAGCTTTTGCATTTGCAAAAGCTACTCACATTTTTGCAGCAAAAAATACCTGTGAATTAGATATTTTACTTACTAGAACAGTTAACATTTTGACCCCTAACGAGCTCCTTAAACTAACGATGCTTTGAACAACTGGGCCCAGGTCTACTATAAATGAAACATTGTTAAAAAGGCATTGAAGATCCCAAAACAGCACAACAATACACTTCTCTCAGTACTACAATAATCACACAACTCCCAGAGAAACCCACAGTATTATGAACAAACAGTAAATTCGCACCACCTTTAACAAATAGCTACAAAACAATTTCGTTTTTTAACTCTCATTTTATAAGATTTTTTTTTTTTTTCATTTTGTGAACATTTCAGATGTAACTTTTTATCAGCAACATCAGGAAACTATATATATAAAAGAAATGGTAATTTGCAATTTTTGTAAAGCTCACTGTAGTCTTACAGAACTACTTTCATACTGTTAACAAAAGAATCAATGAGTATAGGTTTTTGTTCTAATCGATATACTTGTGTATAGTCAAAGTATGAAATTGTGAATACAGTGGAACCTCCACTAACGGTCACCTCCGATGAGTGGTCACCTCCCATTAACGGCCATTTTCATTCCCCCCGAGGTGTTTTCCTATATATTTTACCTCTATTAAACGGTCACCTCCCTCCTCCGGTCAGCGGCCATAATAATTTATGATTTTTGGGCCAAAATCCCTCCGTTAAACGGTCAAATTGACAGCGAGTCGGAAAACCGGCGGCACAGAAATCGAAAGTAGGAATACAAAAATTCATGGAAATCGCATTCCGCATCAAAAAAAAAAGAAAAAAAAAAGAGAGAAATACATTTTTAATTATCGACAAGAAATACGATAATAAGTTAATTATTTTGATGTGTACCTTTAAAAAAGAAACAAAATGTAATAGAAAAATAATTCGTTTGTTGCACAGTTTTAATTTCTTTTTTTCAAGCACCACGCGACATTGACGTTCAAAGGTCAGCGCGTGACCAACCGGAACCGCATGGCTTGTGTTTATCGAACAATTTATGAAGACCGACTAATTGATTAAAGGACTATTGACCGTTGATGTTTACGCCTATATTGATGATTGACCGTTGATGTTTACGCCTACAGGTAATTGCGACGGTCAAATCGCTGAATGCAAATTGCTCAAAATGATTATTGACACGTGTGTTTTTCCGGTAAATAAACAACTCTACTTTCAGTTTCACTAATCTTTCGGTTGACTCTCTCGTAAACATGTCTTCAAAAACCCCTAAAGTGCTGACTCTAGATGAACGTATTAAAGAAATTAAGCTCAGAAGCTCCAGAATAGTCACGGAAGAGTTTAGTGTGGGTCCTACATAATTCCAAGAAACGCTGAAATATTACAAACAGTGAAGACCCAGATCAGACGCTGCGTTCTGTGGAGTCCGATCTGGATCTACACTGTTTGCAATGACATATCTATCCCAATACTTAGTGTTATTATGGTATAGTAATTAGCATTGCTGCTGAATACTTCTTGAGCAAACTGATTTTATCCTAAAAATTGATCAGAATAAACAATATATAATTGTTATTTTGGGCAGTTAGGCATGTTACAGACAATAAATAAATATAGATACCGTTATGCTAAAAGAAGTATCATAACCATAGTGTGAATTTCACTAACAGCCCACCATTTTGGTTATATTGTCGCAACATTGCTGGTGAATGAGTACCTCCGCTAAGCAGCCACCTCCCTTAAGCAGCCAAAATTGGCCATTCCCCTGGGTGGCTGCTTAACAGAGGTTCCACTGTAGTATGGTTTAAAATATTGAAATTAAATGTCATTAAATCAAACCAAAGATTTCTGATGCCATCTTTTGGTGCCACAATATTAAAATGCAGATAGAAACCTTAAAATATCTAATCCTTGGTGACTTCTAAGCTCACTGATAGACTATGGGGCAGATGATGAGGATGACACAATCACATGAAATGAGAAATGCCACCGGCGGGACTCAAACTCATAACCATGGGATTGTGATGCCACAGCACTAATCCCCCAGCAAATGCAACCAGCACAGAAATAATCAGAGAATAAAAAAAATCATAACATGAGAGATAAAAATCATATCAAAGAACATGTTCCACAATTATGTTTAAAATGTTTACAAATACATGTATCACAATATGTACTAGTGATCGTGCAGAACTCTGTTAAAAGCATTATATGCAGACTCCAAATCGAATAACATTTGTCGTACTTGACTTTCATCTAATTCTTCTGAGGCTGCCATGTTGCTGAATTTGTCAAGCCTGAATAAAAAATATTAATGGCATAATAATTATACATCGTACTTAAAATGTGCCAAACCTTAACGGATATTATGATAACATATCCTTATTCAAACTGAAAATTTGATTCTTATTTGCTAAAATGCATAGGGCAATATTCATTGCATATGTACATGTCCTTTATTACCAACTATATATTTCTTCATGCATTTTTTTTCATAGCTTTAAAATAAAAATGCACTTCATATTTTTAAACAACATTATTGCATAAAAAGCAGTGCCGCACGTTATTAACAGCCGTGCATTAACCGGCGAAAAGCCGTGTATTAACAAGGCAAGTCACGCACTGTTAATGCACGGCTACGCAACTTTCAATATGATCGTACTGGGGCCACAGATTTGCTGCCGTTACGAGATGTGTACTGACCAGCCCTAGAACGAGCATAGTCCCTGGAAATTACGTTCGCGAGACATCCGTGAAAAGGTGAAACAAAATAGTGCAAGAAATAACGCGAAATGTAGCAAATGTTTTCAGTTTTTATGCAATAATAGCGATCGAACATGGTTTTTCAATACATTAACATTCACCAGGTCCCTAGGGAGGTGTTGAAAACCGCGGCCTTCGGCCTCGGTTTTCAACACCTCCCACGGGACCTGGCGAATGTTAATGCATGAAAAACCAAGTTTGATCCCTATAATGCATACACATCACAATGTCAATGTGTTCCAGAACTTATTGCCATTGGTTATCATGAGAACCTGACACACCTGAATGTTTCAAAACAAGAGATTTCAATAAGCAGTGCTTATTAGATAACTCCTGCTCAGAAACCAGAATGTAATGGATGGATGGACTGACAAAAAGAAAACAGTATAACCCCCACAGATACACACAAACACAATTTGCAGGGGGTATAATAAAATTGAAATGTTAAAATATCATACTGACATATGAATTGCCTCAGTTATGATATTTTAACAGGTATGCACAAAGTTTTTGTCAAGAAATAATATTTATCTGAACAGCCTTTTAGTCTGGCATACAAACTGAAATACATACCATGTGTTTACTTTTTCTTTGCCTTCAAAATCTGGTGGTAATATACTCAATCTACTCATGGCATCCATTAATTCTTTCAAGTCGGGCTGAATCTGTAAATATCAAGATATTCCATATTTACCCTAAATAGTCAGACAGTAATGCCTAAAGGAGTAGTTTGGTCAGGGTCTACACTGTTAGCCACTCTTTTAATATTTTCTGGATCCACTGCCAGGTAAGCAAACAGACTTTTTCAAGACGTATTTAGCCTAAATATTATTATCTTTACTCCTTTAATACCATACTTGCTCTAAACATAGGTCTAGATAAGAGTGGGTATCAGGTAAATATTTTTCTTATTTTTCCACAAAAGCATATGTTATGGTACTCATTAGAAGCACCTCGTTGAGGCGCTTCTAATGAGTACCCACAACATATGTTTTTATGGAGAAATAAGCAAAATATCAATACTTTTGGATTGAAAAAAGCATCTTATCAAGAGCTATGTCTAAAATTTGAACAAGTCTATTTGACTGTTGAAGTACTAAAAGATACCGGATGAATGGCAAATAGTGTAGACACTGATCAGATGCCACATTTTGTGATGTCTGATCTGAACCTGGATCTACACTGTTTGCTCAGATCTATCTATCCAAATACTTTGGGTCAATACAGCAGAAACCATGTATTAAACTGTGAAGCACCAGGAAATATTTTTCATATGTAGACAGCCAATGCCCAGATAGAACTTTCTGTTGTGTACCCAATATATGTCATTCCCGAGACATACCTGATTGTCCACATCTTTCTCACCAGACTAGTTCAGACATTTTTAGTGCATCTATCTTTAGCATAGATGTACATAACCATAATCATCAACAACACCAACAGTATTGATATTTTTCTTATTTCTCTATTGTTAAGAAGGAAAAACATGCTTAAACTGAAAAGCAGATTGCATACTTTCTATTGTATATGCTCTGACATTACGCCACAAAATTAATGTACATGAAGCCATTTCTTGAATCCAAGGAAGGGTACCCTTCTTTCCATCCTGAAGTTCATTCTAAACTGTATTTGAACTTTAATACTAAAGATTTTCATTACTATTTATCTGAAGGTACACAGAAATCGAATAAACAGTTTTAACTGTGCATCTTATATGGCTACTGTGTTTAATATTCATGACAACATATGTTCAGAAAATTCCACACTTTCTTCAATGATACAGTTGAATTTTTAACCAACAGTTCTTGTTCATTTGTATTTAAAGTTTACAAAATAGTTTCATTCACCATGAAGATATTTTAATATTTTAGCATTTTTTCAAAATAATGCTCTTTTGCCTAACTGATTTGGAAGTGGAACACTTGTAGGAACACTAAAAGATCAAAAGAGTAAAATAATAATGTTTCCATAACCATTCCATTTCAGGTCAATTCTCGATTATACATATCTATTTGGATAAGACAATTCAAAATAATTTATACATACAGTGAGGTTTTAAATTCAGGTTTTCACTGTATTTCGGGTATTTAACCCTTAAAGCGCCAAGAAAACCTGCATCTGAAAATGTCGTCTGTTTATGTCGTCTGCTGAATATTTTTGCAAACTTTTCAAACCTATTTTTGCATACAGGCAAACAGTGGGGACCCAGATCAGACTGCTCCTAAAGAAGCAGTCTGATCTGGGTCCACACTGTTTGCAGAAATGACTTTTAAAGTAACAGGCAGAAGACAAAGCAGACGACAATAGTTGTGATTGGCGCTTTAAGGGTTAATTGCTGTACAGACTATATGGTCAGTCAAGTGTATCTAACTATCATTGTACACCTGTACTCTGAATACAGTGCCAGTCAAAATTGAAAAACTGTATTGTGCAAAATGCATGCACTTTGCTAAAATGTGATTCATTTTGAACTGCTATACAGTTGTTTCAAATAAAGCAATGTCCAGTCATTCTATATATGAAAATTCAACTGTATATCTTTCCAGTCAAGGTTTGGTGGCTTTTTCTTTGCAAGATTTACCACCTTGGATCTCTATAGTAAATGGTGCAAACACTCATTAAATTCTATGAACATGCAGGCTGACTGGAGTATTCTTTCGTTTGAGTTGAGATTTAACATCACTGTCAACAAACAATCTTTAGTCATGTTGCAATGGTGTCTGGATGTGACAGTGAGAACAGACGCTCTTTTATAGAACTGCCTCACTGCAGCATCATGCCCCTAACACATTGTTATAATATTAGTTAGTCACATAATACAGCCCAAACAGTTTTTCCTAAAGCTGAGAGCCAAGAAAAAGAGCAGCTAGTTCCAATTTTTGAAAGTCTTTGGTTCGACCCAGTTAGGGATCAAAACCCACAACTCAAAATCTGAAGGCCAACATGCAACTACCCCTTGGAATGGTGACTGGAGTAGGTTTGTTTGTGTTGAGGTTTTACGGCCCAGTCAACCCAACAGGGTCATGTCGAGCGCTGTCAGTTTACCTAACCACACGTTTACTGGGCAGGCTTAGTCCTCTAAGCGGTTAACCAGTATTGTGCACATTCTTTCGCCAGAAACTGACAACTGCCCTTCTTGAATCAGCGGAAGGGAGAGAATGACCGTAGAAAATACTTCATGATCAATCTCCACGAAAGAATGTTGCCGACCTCGGCAGGGGTTGAACCCGCGACCTCCTGGTTTCCAGTCGGACGGCGCATCCAACTGAGCCACCGAGGCCGGCGACTGGAGTAGGTTCTGGTCATCTTATTGTAAGGTCAATTCTAATTGGAAAGGCTGATATATTTTGATCTTACCTCATCCATAGCTCTGATTTCTAACCTCAATTTGTCCATCACTGTGATAAACAGCTATAAAATAGAGAGAAAAATTAGACACTACATGTATTTTCTTACTTCTTTACAAAAAGATGCTATGGGATCGCATTAGGACATCTCTCAGACAACTCTAATGAGCTCCTACAACATTTTTCAGGAGCATTTAGAAGTTACTTGCAGAGATGCAGCCAAGTTCTCTGCTTACTGCAGGCAGTCCCCCACTGTCTTATGAAAACTGCCAACATACATTGTGGGTACTCATTAGAAGTACCTCCCTGAGGTGCTTCTGATGAGTACCCACAATGTATGTTTTCATGAATAAGAAAAATAATTATCTGGATACCTCTCTTATCTGGAGCTCTGAGCAATTTTTTGTATGAAAAAATGAATACATGAAAAAGCCATATGAAAATTTATATGTAAATTATATATTGCACATTTTCCAATACATGAAAATGCATTTTTGAGCAACATTAAAAACATATAAGGACATTTTTTCCTTATCAGATATATTCAATTATGCAGGAAACTCTTTATAATATGGTCATTATTGCAAAGTTTTGGATATAACACAGCACAAAGATGGATCCAAAAGAATAAAATTGTATTCAAATAAAAATGTATAGATTAAATAGAAAAATGGCTATAAATAGAATGTAGACTATATAGAACAAGAGCTGTCAGCAGACAGCATAGCTCGCCTGGAATTGTGGAGATACTGAGTGTCAGGGTGCTCTTTAGGACCAGTCTGATCTGGGTCTGCACTATTTGCTTAGGCCTACCTGTCCCAATACTTAGGATCATCACGGTAAGAGGAAATGTTATGGCATTTTAGCTCTTTACAGGATTTCTTGTGCTATGGTTTGGTCATTTGTTGTCATGAATTTGACATTATCAGGGATTAAATATAAAATTTGTAAGTCTGTGACCTTGACCTTGAGGTCATAGGCATGGGTAGGGTGATGATGAATAAAACTTTGGACCTGTATCTATTATCATTCCAAATATGAACCAAATCTATCATATGGTTAGGAAAATATGAGCTCTTAAAACACTTTGAATACAAAATTTTTAAGTTCTTAACTTTGACCTTGAGGCCATGGGCATGGGCAGGGGGTATTGCTGAATAAAACTTTGGACCTGTATCTATCATCATACCAAATATGAACAAAATCCATCATTTGGTTTGGAAAATATGAGCTCTTAAAAAGCTTTAATATAAAACTTTTAAGTCTGTGACCTTGACCTTGAGGTCATAGGCATGGGCAGGGTATTGCTGAATAAAACTTTGGAACTGTACCTATCATCAAACCAAATATGAACAAAATCCATCGTACAGTTTGGAAACTATGAGCTCTTAAAAAACTTTAACATTGAAAATTTCTAAGTCCATGACCTTGACCTTGAGGTAATGGGCTGGGGTATTGCTGAATAAAACTTTGGAACTATACCTATCACCATACCAAATATGAACCAAATCTATCAAATGGTCTGGAAAATATAAGCTCTTAAAAAACTTTAATGTAAATGTGGACGGCAACGCCGATGCCAGGGGTAGTGCAATAGCTCTTCCTGGATTTCGTCCAGGCGAGCTAAAAATGATCATAAATATACAATTTGGCAAAAATGGTTATTTTTTCTATATAATACATTCATTTATGATTGGATACAACACCGCTGATTAGCTAATACCTTTTTTTGGGTTCCATTACAAAAAACGCCTATTTAAATATATAGAAAATTTCACCTCCAAAAACTGAAAATTTTCAGACAAAAAATTCTGATATTTTCAGATTTCTGCTCAAAACATAGATTGTGGGTACTCATTTGAACCGCCTCATGATGTGGGTTCCAGCAGTAGAATTATAAAGGGGTTCTTGTTTACTTACAGAAACAATATCAGCTATACATTTGCTTGTATTTCCTTTGTCATCTTTTATTGTTATTGGTTTGTCTTCTTTGATTCTTTCAAGTGCTGCAGGACAATCAAGCTGAAAGAGAAGTTACCCAAGTCACAGCAACTCATAGAGGTTCTAGATAAGCTATCATTGTAATTACACTAAGTTTACAGTTAAAGTAGAGGCAACTCATAGAGGATTTTGTTTGTTTGTACTGAGGTTTTACGGCCCAGTCAACCCAATGGGGTCATGTCGAATACGGTCAGTTTACCTAACCACACGTTTACTGGGCAGGCTTAGTCCTCTAAGCGGTTAACCAGTATTGTGCACATTCTTTTGCCAGAAACTGACAACTGCTCTTCTTGAATCAGCGGAAGGGAGAGAATGACCGTAGAAAATATTTTACGATCAATCTCCACGAAAGAATGTTACCAACCTCGGCGGGGGTTGAACCCGCGACCTCCTGGTTTCCAGTCGGACGGCGCATCCAACTGAGCCACCGAGGCCGGCACTCATAGAGGTACTAGATAAGCTATTTGTAATTACACTAAGTTTTCAGTTAGAGTTGAGGCAACTCACAGAGGTATAGATAATCTATTATTGTAATTACTCTAAGATTACAGTTAGAGTTGAGGCAACTCATAGAGATACTATATAAGCTATTATTGTAATTACACTAAGTTTTCAGTTAGAGTTGAGGCAACTCATAGAGGTACTAGATAAGCTCTTATTGTAATTACACTAAGTTTTCAGTTAGAGTTGAGGCAACTCATAGATAAGCTATCATTGTAATTACACTAAGTTTTGAGTTGGAGTTTTACAGCCCAATCAATACTGTTAAGGTTATGTCGAGCTGGTTAGTTAATCTACTCACCCTTTTCCTGGGCAGGCTTAGTCCTCTAATCTGTTAACCAGTACTTGTGCACATACTTTTGCCAGTAACTAACATCTGTCCTTCTTAAATCGGCAGAAGGGGGAGAATGGCAGTAGAAATGATCTCATGATCAATCTTCATGAAAGTGATGAGGCCAAGGTGGGATTTGAACTTGTAACCCCTGTATCTGCAGGCAGACATGTTACTGAGCACGGCATTTACACTAAGTATTTGGACACCTTATCTCATTACCATACTGGTCCTAAAATTTGACTAAGTCTGTTTTAGTTACCTTTTGTGTGTCTAAAAACTCCTGGATGCGTGACAAATATCTGGTCTAGACTGTTTGCACAGGCCAATCTTGCCTGGATACTTTGGGTAAATACAATAGTTTGAAGGAAAAAAAAAAAAAATATATACAAAAAATAATGTCCTCACATCATGACAGCATCAGCATACATGTAGCTTGTCTGTAAAGATGTTTACCCATCACTAGTATTCAGAGTTCATTGACTGAAGTGTGTGTGTGTGTGTGGGGGGGGGGGGGGGGGAGGGGGGGGGCTGTTTGAATTGTTACAAGCCAATGTACCACTGGGTCACAAGTGATACAAACTCATAAAAGACAAGATGGTGTGACAGACAACTTTGCATTTATAACAACAATCTTTGCAATGATACCATAAAATTTTGCAATGATATCAAACAACTTTGAAGTGATACCGTTGCAAAGATACCATAATTTCTATAAATATTTAGAAACTATAATTTCTTGCCAATTATCCTTAATTTGAACAGCTCAACAAACTTCATGACTTGTCTAAAATGTGCTCACAGAATAGGTAACAGTGTAGACCCTGACCAGTTTGATCTGGGTCTTCTCTGTTCACTCAGGCATTCCTGTCCAAATAGTTTGTATAATATATATATTAAGCAAAGGCTGATAAAAAAAATAACAGGAATTTTAATTGCGTTACATGTTAAATTTCAAGGCATGTAAGAACTTTAAAAGTGGTTAGCTGAAGGCTAATGCAGTAATCAAAGTTTTCAACTTTAGTGGGCTGCATATATGTTCAGGGGAGACAACCACAAAATTGTTTCTGGATCCATTCTGAAAAGGGGCCTACTACGAAAGGAAAGAATGTGATCTATTCTTTCCTTTTAGAGCAGACCCTGTTTCAGAAGGGATGTGTGCAGAAAAAAGCAAACAGAAGCCACAAAAGTTGTCTCTATGGTGTAAGAGCTACCAAATCTATCCAGTCCCCTTAAAAATGTGTGACAGTAATTTTGAGAGGGCTGTTACAAAATACTTACTCTGTATGTTTTCATAAAGGCTTCCACTGTTTGAAAATCTTTCTGGACTTGTTTAAAAGCTGCTTTGTATTGAACCAAAAGCTTAGAACATGCTGCTGTGTACCTGTGAAAGCAGAACAATTGTTGTTGAATTATTGTTTAATCACATGTCAACCCATGTGTGTCAGTTTGTGCTGTGCTAGACAAAGGGACAAAAGGGTCAGATTTTGGAGATGAGAGGAAAAAGAGAGAGATGAGGATGTGAAAAAATGAATGGCAGCACATAAAATACTACCATGCCCCCTTTCCCACCTGCTGCAAGTACAGCAGGTCCTTACCACCATCCTACCACTCAATCATATCTTACCCTTGGTCCCGCTGAACCTGGATATGCCCTGCCTTAGCAAATAGTGTAGATCAAGATCTGTTGTCTTCTTCAGAAGCCAACTGATCTAGATCTGCATTGTCATCAATAAGTATGTGAATTTGTATCAATAATCTGGATCAAATAATCTGACTGGTTGAAAATTAGAAGTGAATGTGGCATCTTAATTTATTTAGCATAAGCTATAGCATAAAAACAAGACCTGAAGAGGGACATGATAACCAGGATGAGCTTACACCTGTCTATCATAAAAAATAAAAGCACCGCAAGCATAATACCCCGCCATAGCAATTATTTGTTTATGTATTAAAGTTATCGTTGCGAAAATGTCCGGAAAGAAAATGACGGAGGGACAGATAAAATCCTAAACCAGATCTTGATAAGATGAATGCATATAGCAAGTTTGGTTAAAAGGCCTTGTTATTTACTCAAGTTATTGTCTGGAAACAAAAATATAGGCGTGTCTTGGGCAGATAACTCCGTAAAAATTTGACGAAATTTGCCCATTAGCAATTCCATACCAGATCTCCTTAATGTCAATATATATAGCAAGTTTGGTTAAAATCCCTTGTTATTTACTAAAGTTATTGTCCGGAAAAGAAAATATGGGCGTGTCTCGGGCAGATAACTCTGTAAAAATTTGACGAAATTTGCCCATTAGCAATCCCAAACCAGATCGTCTTAATGCCAATGCATATAGCAAGTTTGGGTTAAAATCCCTTGTTATTTACTCAAGTTATCGTCCGGAAAAGAAAATATGGGCGTGTCTGGGGCAGATTACTCCGTAAAAATTTGACAAAATTTGCGCATTAGCAATCCCAAACCAGATCTCCACAATATCATTGACATACCAAGTTTGGTGAAAATCCATTTACAATTACTCAAGTTATCATCCGGAAATGAAGAAAGGACGGACAGACACACAGACATCCAACGTGAAACCATAATACCCCGCCACTATTGTGTGGTGTGGTATAAAAACGAAAACAAAAAAAAACAAAACAACTTAAACATGTGTTGTGGGTACTCATTAGAAGTGCCTCGTCACAGAGGCACTTCTAATGAGTACCGATAAAGTTTTTGTGCAGAAAAAAGAAAACGTGTGGATAACCCCCTTTGTCTGGAACTATGTAAAAACATATGGATGGCAAAGCTCAAGATAAGAGACATATCCAAATACAATATTTTTCCCACTTCTTAAAGAACATGTGGTTTTATTATTTCTTCAAAAAGCTTCTAATAAGCATCCACATATTGGAGTTGGGGTTGTTTATGTTGAAATACCTACTCTTTTGGATGTATGGCATCTTTGATATAAGCTTTTTCTAAACTCTGTAGGGTGTTGATCACGGCATACAAGTCAGCCATGTTGTCATAACTGAAAAAAACAAAACAAAAAAAACTTACTAAATAAATAAAAATAAGTGAAATAAGAAAATGAACAAATCTGTACTAAAAAGACAAACAGTAAAAGCCAAGACCATCCTTCACAGTCCAGTCAAGCTTGCATTACTTGCACAATATTGTAAGCCACAGGGAAATCAAAACAAAATGTCATTCTTTCAGGGAAAAGCAACTTTCTGAATGTGGCATAACAAAAACAAGAAACTGCCAATAAGCAGTGCTTATTTGATAACCAAAATGTAATGGACGGACAGATCAATGTGAAAACAGTATACCCCGCACCCCCCCCCCCCCCCCCCACACACACACAGTTTTTGGGTGGGTATAATTAAATAAACAGACTTCAATATCTGTATCTAGGACTCTTCTCAAATTTATAATTTAAATCCTGGGTATTTTATCTCATCACAGAACTGGTCACAGAACTATCAAACAAGATGTATTCGAAATATTCTTCATTATAGACATTTAACAAAATTTTTTCAGAGTGCTTAGATACTGTACTTACATTAAATACCATATTTGACCTAATTACCGCACATGCTTCTATAAGCGAACAGTAAAGCAATTAAGTAGCCTTTAGATTACATTCAGTATACTTTTATCTACTTCTTTATAAAAACATGTTGTGGGAACTCATTTTAATTGCCTCGACAAGTTGAGGCAATTCAAACTAGTACCCACCAGTTATGTTTTTATAAAGAAATCAGAAAATAATATTGCAAAAACATCATTTAATAAGCTCCCCATTAAGTCCTCTGCTAATCTTTCTTTAAAGAGTGCCCTTATTAGGTTGATATTTTACTACAAGTTTGTTCAGTAATTTTGATAAATCTAAGTGCACAGTGCAGTAATTAGGTTGAATACGGTATTTGGACAACTTACCATTCCCTAAAATTTGTGCAAGTCCAAAAACTACTGGAAGAGTCAGAAACAGTGTAGACCCACATCAGACACCATATTCTGTGGCATCTGATTTGTATCTTTAATGCAGATGAGATTTTATCTCATTGTTCAAAGCAACATCATCACATCTCAGAAATATTTGGGACAATTCTGATGAGCCACCAGAATGTGTTTTCATGGAGGATAACAAAATATACCAGTATTTGAAAGCTGAAAGTTGCTTTTGTTAACATTTTTACTCCTGAATTTCTGAGATGGGCTCTTCCATCTCTGAATTTGGACACACCCATTGTTGCAAATAGGGGTTTGAGTAAAAAAATCACAGAATGGCAAACAGTGTAGGTTCTGATGAGAGGGCTCATTATTATCTGGGTCTGCACTGATTGCAAAGGTACCTGTACATGTATTGGTTGCGGGCCCCCGTAGCCTAGTGGATAAGAGCTGACTCTTAATCCATTAGGTTTCTCACCACTGTGGTTTGAGCCTTTGCTGGGTCACATATGGGAAAGTTCTGCTTACAGATGGTCAGGTGGTTTTTCCTGGGTTCTTTTGCCCACCTTTGATGAACGATCAGGTTGATATAAGTGAAATACTCTTGAAAGGACCGTAAAACCCAAATAAAAAAACAAACAAAAAAACATGTGTTGGTCTGCAGGGTTTAAAGGCTTACATAAAAGTGGTATTATCTGACTTATTTTATTTATCCATGAAACTCTATAATTTCAAATATACACATACTTGTCCCTTTCTTTGGCATTTCTGTACAGCTTCACTTCCTGTAAAATAAATGAATGTAGAGTATAAAATGTTTTAACCCTTAAAACACCAATGACAACTGCTGCAGGCGACATTTTGGATATTTATTATTTTTCTATTATTTTTTTGAGAAAATAAAGCATGATCTTTCATGACCACAAAGATTACTTTGGTTCCAAAATAATAAAAAAACAATCCTAACTTAACCCAGGTTCTTCTGAATCTGGATATGCTCCACCTTTGCAAACAGTGTAGATCCAGATCAATTGGTTTCTGAAATTGGATCTGCACTGTTTGTCAAGATTAAGTAATCTGATTGGATGACTATTAGAAGTGGGCGTGGCATCTTTATTCAGCATGGCAAGGGTAAATGCCAGTTACTGCATTAACTAGAGCTTTGCTCTTGATATGGGATCACAATTC
The DNA here is from genome assembly GCA_964016985.1 of Anodontia alba. Lineage (NCBI taxonomy): Eukaryota > Metazoa > Mollusca > Bivalvia > Lucinida > Lucinidae > Anodontia > Anodontia alba. Next base: position 86,387,224 of record OZ024825.1, on the reverse strand, counting down.
CTATCTGTGATGCATGTTGAACTTTGGAAAAATCTTTTTTTCAGATAAGAACTCATAGCTCAAGATTTACATAGGTATCCGCACAATATTTTTCTTATTTCTCGAAGAAAAGATATGTTGTGGGAACACATTAGACAGGGTGTCCACAATTTGAGTAAAGCAAAATTCCCTGACTTTTCCCTGACTTTTCCCTGACCAAAACTCAAATTTCCCTGGCCAATTTTTTCGATATTTTGCGCAAAGTTCTGGCATCTGCCTCATCCCCTTTAGCCAACCCTTTGCTTCATTTACACAACCAGCTGTAATTGTGTTACTCTTTAAAAGTGTTTTTGTTGCTTGTTTTAATATGTTTGTTTGTAGTTTCACTTTGAACTTATTTTCTACTTTATTTTTTCTACATACATACATGTACATGTATGTATTTGCATGTTATTTATTGTTGAATGAAGTCCTTGAAATAGAATGTATGTCCAAATACAAAAGGTTCTATTGGCCTCCTCCACCCCTATAGCTAACCCTTACCACCTTTTATTGCTCTAGCAATTACCATTTTATTACTGTTTATATTTTTTCATTTTGTTAATTTTTTGTTTTTTTGTTTTTATATTGTTTTCTGTTGTTGTTTTTTTTATTAATACAAACATGTACATGTATTTGAAAAAGTAAACTATACTGTTGGATGTGGTGCTTAAATTAGATGCATGCAAAAATGGACAAAATACAAGCAAATCTAAAAGATATATCTCCATGTGTTCATAAGTATGCACTTTAACATTGTATTTATACTAACCAGTTTAAGCCTCCAACTTGGCATTGATATAAAATTTAAGGCTAGCTTGTATTTATTTTTTTTTTGCATGCTCAAACACAATGCCCTTAACCACAGAGTTAAATGAGGTACAAAGTTCATAGAACAACTAGCTACTCATATTAAAGTGAGAATTATGAAATGAGCACAAGGAAAAAGTTTTTGTACCACATACTGAATCCATGCATGTGAATATTGTACAGTAAATTTGCTTAACATAGTTTATATATTAAGTAGAGCATATGATAATGATTTGTGGGTTAGAGATATTGACTACTACTTTATATAAGTAGACATGCAAAGCTGAATTGAAAGGATAATTAAACACAACAGAAGTGTAGAAGGTAAAGTGTTACAAAGCAAACAAGCAACCACAGCCAACAGTATGGAAAATGAGAAAACGTGTGTTAATACAATTTTCAGATGTGACTCATAATTCAAGCAAAGGTTATACAACAACCACCATGACCTAGGCATAATTGTATTAAATGGTATGGTACAGAAATAAGAGGATGTATCAAATCTTAAATATATCATAAACCATACCAGATGCACAAACTTGATAAAGATGAACTAAACTATGCTCAACATGAGGCAAAGCCTACAAATGAAACATGTATCATTATATAGACTTTGTTCAGACTGATGAGAGAGAGAGGTACATAGTGATAACATTAATGGTAGTGGTATATTGTTTGAGATTTTGTTCTTACCAGCCATACCATACTTCTGTACCATATCATGAAATGAAAAAATATCCATGACCAACTAGCAGAAACATATTAATATGCAAGACTTCTAATCTACTGATGAAACTAGCAATACAATTCTAGCCCAATACTTCTTAAGATTTTATATCTAGGCAAAATTGAGCTGTTGCATAGTGGATATGCTGTCCATAAAGAAAAAAACACATATACACAAATAGTCGATGTTCCACATGCACAATCTGATGTGCAGTTTTAGTTCACAGTTCACATCTTTTTCAGTGTCTTCTCCAGTGTCTCTATTTCCTTTCCAGTTTGTTCAACTTGCTTTTTCTTTTCCTTTGCCTTTTCTCTAAAGGCATTGGACTTTGTCACCAGGTCCCATTTCATTTTCTTTTCTGCCTCTTGAGCTAGGTCATCTGCTTCTTTCAACAGAGTCTCTGCACAGGACTCCAATTTTCTTTTCTTCCCTTTCAATGTTGTCAATTGTTCTTGAACTGTTTTTTTCCTTGTTTCTTCAACACTTGCAACCTTCTTCCTTTTTTCTTCTTCTAAATATGCATCATACTTTCTCCTGGCATTTCTGCATGCTTCCATCATCTTTTTTGTGACTGTTATTTGTGAAACATCAAGTTGTCCTTTCTCTTTCTCACCTGTCTCCTTGTCTGCATTACGCTCTTTAGGAGCATTCACAAGTCCATCATAAACTATTCTGAATGCTTTCAAGGTTTCCTTACCCATGTTTGTTTTCAGAATATCCTTGTTTGTGGAGAAACCCCTCTCTACTGTTGACTGACCATGAGACATCATCAAAACCATCTTGACAACCTCCCACAAGGATTTGTACTTCCCATTTACTCCCATCAGATTGTAGTAGAGTTCATCTAATCTATCCTTTGTCTTGTCAAAGGAGGACAGTTGCTCTCTTTCCTCCTTTGCTTCTTCCCTGATCCACTGTTTAAACTCCTGAAGACATTCGTCACATTTGCTTGCTGTCAGCCACTTATTATTAAGCAGTTTCTGCAAAATGCTGCCCATCTTTTCTACAGCTTTCTCTGGGTCACCACAAACTAGAGCTGGATCAAGACAGTCCATTGCCTTTACAGTAGCATACTTTAAAGGACATCTTTCTTGAAGCTTTCCAACCATATGCTGGAGGAATGTTATGCACTCTTTCTGAAACTCCAGTACACGAAGAGGACTTGCTTTCTTCTCCTTAAGAACAGTGTCTACTACCTGTTTTGCAGCAAACCCCACATCTACCTTATCTGGAGAAACAAGATTGTCCTTCTTAAAAAAGTCTATTTTAGACACATTAGTTGTACTTTCTAGACATTGTTTCTTTACAAATCTCTGAAGTAAGTTGGTCATGATATTTTCAAGTCCACTACACAAGAATGGCACCATGGGCTTGTCTGTTTGAAAGAGTTCCAAGAATGGAACCAGAATCTTGGCAATGGTTATAAAGAAATGTAACTTTGCTGGCACAAGCTGGTCCTGTGAATACTCTGTCAAGTTTATGTATGACTGACATTTCGGCTGCTGACTTTTGCTTAATTTCTGTTCTGCCGAAATGTATGTCTTTATATTTGGCCATATCTTGATTGCCCTCTCAGCAACTGGAACATCTTCCAACCATCTGGTACTGCAAAACTGTAAGGCAAACTGTGCACTACCCTTATTTGCTACCAGGTAGTCTTCTCGTCTGGCAGGTGTGTCATTGAAGCAGTGATAGACTGCTCTCATGATGCCATCTAACTTCCATCCTGTTTTACTGGCTCCATACTTGAATGCTCCATGAACTACATGGAGACCACAGGATCCAATGTTGAGTAACATAGGAATGTCTGCGTCAGAATCATGCCGTTTCTGAACAAAAGTGTCGTAGAACTTCCAATTGGTATTTGGTCCATCCATGGAGATTTGCAACATGTTTGACATGTTCAGCCCTGAGAGTGCTTCGTTGAATTTCACCAGGAGATCTCCTGATCTTGTGTGACCCAAGAATACAGAGTCAAAGTAACGTGTTACTACCTTATTAAGTTCATTGTCCCAAAACCTAAGGTGTAAGTCCATTTGTTCCTCCTGAAGCACTTTGTTCAGGGACTCATCAAAGCACACCACAAACACTGCTCCAGGCTTTTGAACTTTGGCGCTAAGCTCCTCTTTGAAGCAGTTGGCAAGTCCGAACTGAATGAAATAGGCACATTTGCTTTTTCCACATTTGAACTTCTTTGCTATGGCACTGTCTGGAAACATTTTCTGAAAGAGGTTACTTGTTTTTTCACTAGAATTTACAGAGTAGTGGCTTACAACTGTTTTCATAGCCCACAGTATCTCAGCTGTTAAAACTTCATCACATACAACATAACTTGACATCATTCCAGATGTTGTTGGTTTTTGTGCTGGTGGTAGAGGTGGGGGAGGTGGTACTACCATATCTGTTGTATTTAACGGCTTATCCTCTGCACTGCTGGAAGGTGCAACCTTCCCAAAATGGACATCAAGAGGTTTAATTTCCTGCTTTACTTTGACAGACAATTGATGTTTCAACTTATGTTTTTTTCCATTGGCGTGACTAACTAAAGATTTCTTCTCCATATTTCCTAATTCAAAATTGTAGCCACATAACATGCAACGGGCTTTAGTTTCTGAATCTGGGTCTACCCCAACCCAGCTGGAGAATGCTGGGTCTTTAATCCAGTCTTTGTTGAATTTTGTTTGTTTGCTACTCATGACTATGAAAGTGTATCATTCACAAGATAGTGTCCTCAAAGCAAGTTAGTTTGTGAGAGAATATAAGCAGAGGTTACAAAAGCTCCAAACACCAGGTTAGATTAGTATATAGCAGAGGAAAGCAATTTTGGAATCATTCATATCTCACCTTAATTAAAAATAGTTAACTTTGCTTTGACTTTAAAGAACCTAAAGAGAGTGGTGGGTTTACATATCAAACTATTTTGACAGGAAAGACAAGTTAGTATCTCAACAACTCTCCACAGGTTCAAGGAAGAAAACAAGAGTCAACTATTTCTCATGTTTCCAAATAAGTTTTGTTATGGACAAGTTAGTGAAAAGGTAAGGAAATTGGAAACAAATACTTTTGTAGCTTTATTCATAGTTAAGGGCCTGTAATAAGTTTTTAGCTTCTTTTTTGATTATTTCATAGACACAGAAATTATTTTCTCTCCAGGAAAAATGTACTTTGCGACAAAATTCTTAGTGAAAAAATGACAAGATCTTTCTTAGTCATAATATAATGCAGCTGTGACCTTTGAAAATCTTCCACATTTAAAAAGAAATGTTAGCTGGGGAGGCAAGGGGCGCCAATCCCTTCAGTTTCTTCTGAAAGAATAATTTGACAAATGCAATACTTTAGAGGACAAGACATTATTATCTACTATCATTCATTAGAATAAGCATAAAGTAAAAGCCAAACAGGAAGAAACTGCCTTAGCCTTTATTCTTTTGTTTTTTTCTCTTCATGGACATATTTTTTCAAAATTCCCTGACTTTTCCCTGACTTTTGCTGAAATTTCAAAATTCCCTGACCAATGTCAAAATTCCCTGACAATTCCCTGACCTTGAAAAAAAAAAAAATTCCCTGACTTTTTCCCTGACCGTGGACACCCTGTTAGAAGCGCCTGGCCAGGATGCTTCTTATGAGTACCCACAACATGTTTTATGGAAAAATAAGAAAAAATATAATTACTTTTGGTTGAAAAAAAGTGCCTTATCTGGAGCTATGATTAATTAGAGCTTTGCTCTTGACCAGGGGGTCTAGACTCGCAATCCATGTGATGTCTGATTAACTTTTTTTGTCATGAACTGTAAGCCCATGTTCCATGAACTAAATGTATTTCAAGACTCTACGTCATAGGTCTAGATAAGAGTAGGTATCAGGTAAGTAGTTTTCTTATTTCTCGACGAAAACATGTTGTGGGTACTCATTAGAAGTGCCTCGGAGCTTCTAATGAGTACCCTCAACATATGTTTTCATTGAGAAATTATAAAACTATAGATACTTTTTGGTTGAAAAAAGAGCCTTACGAAAAGCTACATGTATGTACATAATAATTTTTAAACTGCAAAGTTTTTATTATTGAGACTTTTGTATCTGTCATACCATATTTATCATAAATATTCACACCTTAATTCCATACCATACTAGTCCTAAAAATTTAACCTGTTGATGTGTCTAAAGGCTACTGAATGAGTGACAGACAATATTATTAACCCTTATCCTGCTGTTCACAACCCCTACCTTCTCAAACAGTGCAGATCCAGTTCAGAAGCCATCTGATCAGGATCTACACTGTTTGTCGTTCAGTTTGTGAATTTGAATGAAAACATTATATGATGTAATCTGATTGGCTGATTGTCAGAAATGGGAATGGGTTATTAGCAGGATAAGGGTTAGATACTGACTAGAGTGCGGTGTCTGATCTGGTTCTACACTGTTTACTCAGGCCTGTTGTCAGTGAGGCAATGCAATAAAGAAGTATAAGATACATTTTAAGGCAAAAAAAAAAAAAAAAAAAAAAAAAAATAAGAAAAAAATCCTCTGAATATTCACTTGATCTAGAGTTATGAGGCTGCATAAGAAAGCTATTTAAGAACATATCGATATAGTGAAAAATCAGCTCAACCATATTTTCAGAGGAAAAGTACTTTAAAATGCTGTCTGGTAGAACATGGATTTAAAATTCAGCAAGCTAAAGTGAACTTTCACCATTCTCTGGGATAATTCAACTGATGACAAATTGATATTTCTCTGATTTTTTTTCCCAGAAAATAGGCTCTGACATTTCATGCAAATTGTCTTCAAAGCAGTCAATTTGAATGAAATGCCAAAGCCAATTTTCTTGGAAAAATAAGGATAAAGTAGACATGTGTCCAAAGTACACAAATGCACCCACTCCAGGGCATGAGCCAGAGGCAACTTTAGCACATAGTTGAATGTTTAGGTCAAAGTAAGTAGCATACCAAATTTCTTCCTAGCATAAAAGGTACCCAAGTTATGACCTCCAAGTGAAACACAGACGTAAATATCAATGTAAACTTGAATGTAAACTTGAACATTTGTGACATATGCATGTACGTACAATGGACATCACACTGAAATGCTATATGCCTTACTGCTGCCTTTGACAGGCAGGGGCATAAAAATCAAAATGTCATCTGCTGAATATTTTACCCGAAAAGCTAAGCATTTAACTTACCTCATACAACTCTGGTCTCATCGCAGGTCCTGAAAAGTACAAAACAAAAACTTTTTGTAATCCTGGGGATGGTCTTCATACGCTAAACTGAGTCTTGCAGTTTTGTGTTCATACAACTCAAAAAATTGTAGTTTAAACAATAACTAAAGAAAATAAAAATTACAATAAATAAATAAATTAAAACCACCTTGTACAAAGCAGAGAAACTCTGAGTGCCTTCCTCAACATCAATCTGACATTAGCAGCATTGACTGGCACTCATCCACATTACGAAAACATGCCTATTCAAATATACTGAAAATTTTACCACAAAAAAATGAAAAATTTCAGATAAAATTTTTTGATATTTTTCATATTTCTGCTCAAAACATAGATTGTGGGTACTCGTTAGAACTGCCTTGCTGAGGCAGTTCTAATGAGTACCCACAATCTATGTTTTGAACAGAAATAAGAAAAATAATGTATACCCCTGTAAATCCCACTTTTACTATATAAAAAGTGGGGTTTAAGGGGGTCAAAATTGTATAGTTTTTCACCACCAACCCTAAAGTTTTTTTAAGGTTTTGGGGGAATTTCCATGTTTGGCCATATTGTTTTCCTGTTAAGGACATATGCGGGAAATACTTCCGGCACTGCAAACTGCTTAAGACTTTGCATATATTCAGTTTCATATACTGGCTCATTATTTTTAAAATAAAAATGATACGTCATCGTGCTAAGTCTTTTACAATCTGATCTGGAATGACGCCATCTTCAACAGTTTTCCCAAAAATATGTGCAAATAATTCTGTTAGTTGATTGTATGACAAAAATAGCTTTTGCCTTGCTTTTAATTTTATAATTTTGAGCAGAACCATACAGGAAATGATACTGATACACATCTGCTGCTCATTTGTCAAGATGAGACAGGAATCTGCAGTGCCAATTTTCTACACTGCCTAAAAATCCTTAAAATAAAATCCATTTCTTCCATTTATGGACCTTACAGAAAATTGCTACACTAGAAATCTCACAAAATAAGGTTTATTCTTTGGAGGAGGGTAATATACAACAGAAAATTAAAAGAAAAGTCTGGGCCATCATGCTAATTTCATTTTTATGGGAAAATGTTTTCCCCTACCCCCATATAAATTCAGGAACTAAAATATGCATAAAATCCCCCAAAAGGATGCATTATCCTTTGTTGATATGGCGGATCCTACTTGTATACTAACACAGGGGATACTGTACGCTGAAATAAATCATTTAAGAAAGGCTGCACCAATTCAGCTTTATCAGATCTTGAATAAAGGCAAAATGTTAAAAAATTCCAGAAAATTGTACTTTTCATTATTTTCCTCAAATTTGAAGCCAAATTTGACAAACCATGCTAAAAACAGGAAAAATCAATTCCTTATTTACTAAATTTACTCAGTTTTGTACCAAATAACAGCATCGTTTTTGTTCTGGCTCAACTTTCATTTTTGAGGATTACAAAAAAGTGACGAATTACCCGCAAATGTCTTTAAACTCATATAAAAACTTTTAACAATATAAAATTATTTTCCAACCTACCGTCCCTATTTTAAAATTCCATGTAACCTGAAAAACACATATTTTTTTTTATTTGGCCTCATAACTGCAAGTCATTATAAACTATACTGTATTTACCTGAACATGATGAGCTTGCATTATGTTGACTGAAGCAGTTTAATAATCTTTTGACAAACTATGTATTTAAAAATTATATACCTTTTATACTCTAAATATTCAGACACTGGATGTCTTCATATTAATAATCCTGAAACTGTCTGTGTCCTTTATATTAACTGTCCTGTTAAATCAGTGGACCCAGATTAGAGGCCCAGTTTTATGGCAGCTAAACTGACTACACTGTTTGATCAGGTCTGTATATCCAAATAATTAGGACAACTGTTGTACAGGAGACCAAAGCCGGAATTCACTGATGCACACACTGGCCTCAATTATTTTTGTTTAGAAAATGAAGATATTCTGTAGTGGTTCATATACCTCAGCATCAGGGCTCGAAAAACTGAAAAATGCCAATCAATCCAGTCATTTTTGGCTGCATTTACGGAGTTTGGGGAGTCCTTTTTGGACACATTGACGGAGTTTGCCGAGTGGAGATTCCGATATTTTTCGTAACCATTCTTAAACAATTTTGGTTTAGCAATTTCCAAACACAGCCACTGGTTTATTTTTAACATAACAAATGATATACCAACACTTGCCAAACTTACATGCACATAAGTATCATGATTATAAAAGGCAATATAGCTCAATATTATCAGACATGCACGATTTAATCTACTTTCACAATAACCAAGCACTCAGTAGGTAAAGAGCGCAAAAGGGAAACAAGGGGAATCTTCTCCAGTGGTGGCAACTCATGTTTTTGTGTTCGCATTGTGCTGCACCTAGCCTACATTTTTCTTTCTTTCTATGGATCATTTAAGAAAAAAAAACATATTTCATTCTAATGACAGGTCAAGGCCTAGCACATTCGACATCGGCAGACTGAACACATTAACATTACAATGAAGAACATTAAAGATAATTTTAAAATTAAATAAATAAATTACAACAGACAGAAAAATGTGCGATTAAGCGCTGTCTCTTTTATACTTACTGTAATGATATAACCCCAAGTGCTGAGATAGACAGGTGTGAGCAACCAGTGTAGACCCACAAGACACTGCAAAACGCTTGGCTTTTGGTCCGCATCTATACTGTCTACCACTCATCCAGCAATATAAAAGATGTAGTAAAACCAACTTGTTCAAATTTTAGGACCAGTATGGTAAGGCGTTAAGGTGTCCCAATACTTAGGATAAATACGTTAACAGTCAGTATTGATTTTTTCACACTTCAATTAAATGGGCAGTAACTTATTTTTGACATGCAGATCAAGCGGTGTTGCGATAAAGAGCAGATTGCTCAATCAATTTCAGGTACATGGTTAGTGTTATGTGTTGACAAAAGGTTTAGTTTGTTGCTATAGCCCTTATCAAATGTATTTCTGGTACACGGTTTGTGTTATGTGTAGACAAAAGGTAGCCCTAGATAAGGTGTAAATTTTATTAAGTTGAATATTAGAAAACATGATTATGGACCGATTTTATTATGCCCTTTTGAGGGGTAAATCAGTCCAGCACTTCAAAAACTGGTCTCAGACCTGAGAACCATTTTCTCAAGCCCTCCTCAGCGTGCTGGTCTGTGCATTTTGGGACCCTGATTGGTCATGCAGAGGTACTTTTTGACCAGGGTTCATTTTCTGCCCAGGGAAGAACAGTGTGCATGATATATATGACTATTGCATGTATGTTTTTATGCTGTTGTGTCAGAGAGAAATAAAATAAGAATCAAAAATATATAAATAAAACTTCACGCCATTTATGGGAAATAACAATAAAAAAAAATACCCCACCCACTTCTTATTTTATGACTCAGTGTCATACTATGAAATTACGTATCATGAAGTTCAAACAACCATTGTAACCCGTAGAAAAGTCTACTGTGTTATTATTCATGAACAGACTATAGTAATATAAAAACAAACCCGCATTTCCTCCAGGTGGAACTTGAGCAAACATTTCGTTTCGTTTTGTTTGACAGATCGCGGTAGAAGGAGTGCTAAATCGCGTGTAACGAATTGAGATTGTGGTCAGGACTAGTTCGCCGAATCGTTAAAGAGAACACTTCAGCCAGTTTGGGCCCCGGGGTTTGGGCTTACTGCCTCCGTTTAAGTGTTTCACTAAATTTGTCGAGCTTATCCATTTATTGATCGTTAACCCCATAATTAAATTAAATGGTCGTTAATTTGCTTATTATGATTAGGGAGCGACATTTTTTTTTATGAGAAAAAAATCCAGGACCCTCTTTTGCTCGGAAAAAAAAAAACAAACAAAAAAAAAAAACAGAACAAGGGTAAATGCTATTGTACAATTTGTAAAAAAAAAAAAAAAAAAAGAACAGGTTCTGATCGCGGAAGAAAAAAAAAACCCAAACAAAACAAACTTCACGCGCAAGTGTCAGTGCATATCATATTAACATAATCTTACCGGGTAAACCTGTGGGTTTACTGGGGCACACATTAGTGTTCTTTTTTCGCCGCGAAAACATAGATTGTGTTCGTTAGAATTGCCTCAGTGAGGTGATTCTCGCCTAACTGGGGTGGTTCAATCGAGCACCCACAATAAACATATAAAAAAAAACAACTTTTGTTGCATTTTATGTTTCGACTTGTCAAATAAAATATTAATAGTACTTTGAAATTCCTTTTCTTTCTTTGGTACATTGTATTTTCTTTTAAAACACATTTTGTTTATTTCATTTAAATTAGAATCTGGTCTGCCATCTATGTTTCTGAAACTAATATACAAAGTAGTTCTGCTGTCTTTCACAGATGAGTAGAAGAAATGATGGAAAAGTTATTGGATGGATAAATAAATAAATAAATAAATAAAAGTATGTATACGGATCATAGCCCCACAGAATTATTAGGTACTGTAAAGTGTATCAAAATACATTTTATCATGATAAATACTCTCAGAGTAAATACTTTGAGTCACATCACAAAAACTAGCCGATTAGGTGTGTCTGTAATCATATAATGCAGTTATCACATATTGCAAGGATCATGAGCTGACTGTGTAGATGCACATGCACATGCTGCTCTGGAACTTTGCTGGTTAGACGTTTCCCTGGTTAGACGTTTGCCCATATTTCACTTACGTTTGCTGGTTAGACGTTTGCCCATATTTCACTTACATGTACGTTATTTTCTACAAGTGTCAAGATTATGTACATGAACATATTCTTCGACGATTCTAATCACACTGCGCGGATGCACAAGCTAAACTGGATAATTGCTGGTATGATAGTGTCTTGTGTATTATACAATGGCACAAACCGCACAGCGGATTTCAGATTAGCATGTGCATCAGTGCAGTCCGAAAGGATGTCATTCAATCATCGTAATCAGTAACTCAGTTCAGGTTCAGCTAGTCTGATTGAACTTCTTTTTGTATTTTAGTCGATCCCACAGTCGTAAATGGCAACATTGGTGTTAACGTCAGTAGGCAGCAACATATAAGGTGTTTTGTAGACAATAATTCGAAAAAAAATATCGGTTGCTGCCCAAATACACACTCTGCATAACATAAACGAGAATTTGACCAACGCCGAGAATATAACCAACGCTGGATTTAAAAGTCCATGCTCTTGTCATCAAAAGAAAGTAAATATTTTGTATTTTGTATTTGCAATTTACTATGCCCGACTTTCTATCTATACTATTTGCTGAAGTCGACATTTCTTGTGATAATAATAATTTCTCGACAAAGTTAAATTAAATGCAAGTTTTAACCAAAAACGATCTGGAAAATTTATTGAAACATTACGAAAACAAGCCTAGTCAAATATAGTGAAACTTTTAACACACACACACACACACACACACACACACACAAAAATGAAAATTTTCAGATAAAAATTCTGATATTTTTCATACTTCTGCTCAAAACATAGATTGTGGATACTCGTTAGAACCACCTCGGCAAGGCGGTTCTAAGTACCCACAATCTATGTTTTTGAGCAGAAATAAGAAAAATAATGTGTACCCCTGTAAACCCCAGTTTTACTATATAAAAATGGGGTTTAAGGGGCTCAACATTATAAACGCATGTTTTCGTGATGGCTGCTCTGCATGCACAAAAACTGAAGATGTTCCAGAAAATGTACACCAGCAAGGAACATTATAGTGTTTTGCCTTCATGATTTTGAATTTTATGCATTTAATTGATTAACTGTCAACCCTAAATTATTGATTAAAAGCATAGTGGGTGTAAAACAGCTGTTACCCAAACAATATTGTTAAACTTTACAAAGTTTATTAATGTCCTTTCTGATCTGTTACCTGCGGTTACCCGTGTTATCCTGTTACCCAAACAATGTGGTCAAAATTTACGATTTCCATTTATACCCTCTACTGACGGTCCTTTCGACATCAAAGACGTTTTTTGCATGGCGTTTTATTTTAAATGAAAATATTTTGTTCTGAATGACCATATCTTATCAGAAACCATTTTTCTTTTCTGTTTCTGTGTTTTGTTTTCAAATATGTACCCTAAAATTAAATTCATGGCCAAAAATTGGTCTGACATATGCAATTTTTTTTTATAGTAAAGTGATTTTTTGGATTTTTTTATTAAGAAAATAGTTTTCATGTTTCTTTGCAGAATTTGAATTATTGATGTTTCACAACAATATTGTGAAAATTTCAGAAAAAATGAACAAGCGGAACTTGTTGAAAATCTGCCTCCAAGTTACCTACCTTACAGATTTCTGCATAATTTGCATTCTTTTTTACTACGGGCAAAAGTGAAAATATTTGATTTAAAAAAAAAAACAATGCCTAGAATAAAACTTTTTGTGCATAGGTAGTTACGACAAATGGTTTTGCATTACACCATGACACAAGTTTGCAAATTTCTGTCTGCTGTGTAAAGCGCCAGGCAAAAAAGACTTTCCCAAAGATATTGAAGGGACAGTATGTTGTGTTACCTGCTGTTACCCGTGTTACCCAAACACGCAAACAAAGAAATATGCTTTTAAGTGGCTGTACAGCCCTCGTCGTTACCTGCGGTTTCCCGTGTTACCCTGTTACCCAAACAATGTGGTCAAAATTTACGATTTTCATTTATACCCTCTATATTGTGTTACCTGCTGTTACCCGTGTTACCTAAACACAAAAACAAAGAAATATGCTTTTAAGTGGCTGTACAGCCCCTCGTCGTTACCTGCGGTTATCCGTGTTACCCTCTTATCCAAACAATATGGTCAAAATTTACGATTTCCATTAATGCCCTCTATCTTGTATTACCTACTGTTACCCATCTTACCCAAACACAGACAAAGAAATATGCTTATAAGTGGCGTTAAAGCCACTCGTCGTTGCCTGTGGTTACCCGTGTTGCCTTGTTACCTAAACAATATGGTCAAAACTTATAATTACTATTAATACCCTCTCTACATTGTTACCTGCGGTCAGCTGTGTTACCCTGTTAGGGAGTGACTCTTTGATTTTTATGGGGGTGGGGGAGGGGTTGAAGACAGATGAAGCCTATATGAAATCTGCAGTTTTATGATATTTAATGTTGTAACTTTTGATTGACGGTGCAATAAATAATGTTTTAAACTATACTGCATGTTTTTTTTTTTTTTGTTTTTGTTTTTTAATTATTTTATTTTATTTTATTTTTTAAATATTTGTTCTTTAATTCCATATTATGGCTAGTTACAGTATAGCATTTACACCAAATATAGATGTTTAGATATACATTTAAGTGAAATTGTAAGTCACTTTTAAGAAATTTTGTCAAATTAAATCACAAAATCAAATTTAAACTATTTTTAAAATGAATTTTAAATCGCAAATATTATGGTTCTGATTTAAATTTTGATGATTTTTCTCAAAAAATAAAAGAAGATACAGGTTTTAGCTTAAATATGACGATAAACTGTCTCAACTGACACTTTAAAGGTCACAAATCCAAGTTTTAATATTTTAAATATTTTTTCAAAAAAAAAAAAAAAAAAAAAATAAAAAAAAAAAATAAATAAATAAAATAAATAAATAAATAAAATAAAATAAAAAAACATAATAATAAATGACCACTATTATGTCATAAAGGTCTCATTACTATTTATGAGCTGTTTGAAAACTGCTGTTCAACTAATGGATTTTCTTCTGCTTCAGTATTCCAAAGGTGTTGTTGAGCAATCTAGGGATATCCACATGTATCAACACGTGGTTTTCTGTTGAGTCCTCATCTTTGCTTCATTAGAGGCTTCATCTGTCATTTATCTGTTGTCCATAATGATTCATGGATGAGTTAAAACACCTTCACACGGACAAACAAATACATGTTTTTGTCACTATACAAGCTGAGGGCAAGGATTGGGATCCTGTAAAGCTAGCTCAAGCCCCCCCCCCCCCTGCCAACACACACACACACTAGTAATTCATTACGGACCGTTCCGGACCGTTGCAAGCGGTACTTTCATTGTGGTACTTTTATGTCAATTGTTATGTAGGGTTTCACTTTCTAATGTTTTCCGGTTTTTTATTATTTTTTTTTTTTTATTTTTTAACAATTATGTAAGTTGATTGTATATTCAGTTAAGTCTGGGTAACAGCATTCCCACCTTTTTTTTGGGAAAGAGTTGCGAACTCTGCTTGCCATCTGTTCATTTTGTGGCTGATTTATTGTATGTATCTGTTCTTCTCCTTGGTGTCGAGGGCTTGATGCGAATCAGATTATATCAGTTTCTGAGTTATCATATTTACTTTGGAAAGAAGATCAAAACTGCTCAAATTCAAATCGCTTGAAACAATACCTTTAAGGCTATGATGAGAAATAGAATATAATTTTGTCATTTGATCTTAAAAGTTTTGTTTTTAAAGTAAGCAATCGCAAAACTGACACTAACCTTTTTGGTCAATTGGATCCTGGCTTCCATATTCGACCTAATTACCGCACATACCCCATAAGCGCAGAGTCCTGCAATTTCGTAGTCTTCAGATTACAACCACTGTACTTTTTGTCTACTTCTTTATAAGGCATATGTTGTGGATACCCATTTGAGTTGCATCAAATTGTCGATGCAATTCAAATGAGTACCCACAAAATACGATTTTATAAAGAAAATCAGAAAAGAAAACCACAAAAGCATCGCATAAGCATAATTTGATTAAGTCCTTCGCTTATTTTTTATAGTGTACCCTTAGTATAGGTAGATAATATTTTTACCACAAGTTTTCCCAGTAATTTTGAAAAACCTAAGGGTACAGTGCGGTATTTAGATCGAATACGGTATTTTTCTTTTATTTTTTTTTCAGATGCATAGCCGTCCTAGCCCCTTTTTCTTGCTTAATCTGGTCCTTTTTTTTTTTCATAAAATCTTCCTGCGTCCCCCACCCCAACCCCCATCCCCACCAAAAAAAGAAAAGAAAAGAATCAAATGGTGATTAGGTCAATATTTACAGTTTCTATTAATGGCCTCTGCTCTGGAACATTCTGTTACCTGTGTTACCCACATAATACAGTCAAAAATTACGATTACTATTAATTCCCTCTGCTTTGTTAACTGCTGTTACCCGTGTTACCCTTTACCCAGACAACTTGTTCAGAATTAAAAGTTACTATTCATGCTTACTATCATGTGTTACCTGCGGTTACCCATGTTACTCTGTTACCCATCCACTCACAACAAAATATACACTTTCATTCGTGTTTTACTGGAAGAATTGCATCTTTCAAGGCTATTTCCCTGGTAATGATAGTTGTTACCTTGTTACCTGGAGTTATTTTAGGATAACAAACACAGACTGCTTGGAAAGAATAGTATTTTAGGACATATCTAAAAATTTAATGAATAATCTAACATGACACTTCATATTTTACAGTGATGCTCATATGTATTATTATTATTATTATTATGGAAGTAGAATTTATGTTTTATGATTGTTTTAAATTATTAAAGGCGTTTTACTGCCAGAATGGACGCTAAGTTTAATTCATTGCATTTCTTTGTCCAAATCACCACAGGTTGCTTCCCTTGGCACACAACATCTTGGACTATTTTGGAAACGAGTGATATCAGAATGGGAACTTCACAAAGCGTTTTTAATGAACAGGAACTCAATGATTATCAGGTCGGAGTCTTTACCAGCGCTTTACAGATTTTTCTTTTCGAAAACTGTCATAATTATAACAATTACATATTTAGTCACAAATACATCCACATTTTCCTGACAGTGTAACTTCATGAATTTTGTTTATGTTTTTAATGACGTCATAAAGTCATGCCCTGTTCTTAACCCTAGTCCTGCTGAACCCGGATATACCCTGTCTTTATAAACAGTGTAGATACAGATCAGTTTGCTTCTTCAGACTGACCTGGATCTGCACTGTTTGCCATTGTATGTGAATTTTATCAATCACCTTGATTAAGTAAGATTAATTTAGCAACATAGTTTGTCAGGGCAGTGATAAGTTTCACACATTAGACAATCATTTGTGAAAAAATAGGTCCTAAAAATAATTAATTTTAATTCATGATAATAAGAATAATAATAAAATATGTACATGTATGTAAACATTTAAATCTTCTTATAATGATAATAAACGGTTTTCTTCATCTCATTATTGTATTTCTTACATTTTAGTGTTTCAGTACTTTTACCGTTCAGGTCAGTACCCATCTAAATGGCGTCGTAGTTGAGGCAATAAAGTTGAAAAGCAAGATTTTAAATTTATTCGGGGGGTGGGGTGGGGGTTGGGAGAGCGGGGAGGGTGGGGATGTGGTGAAGGTGTCGTGTATCTTACGTCACCGGGGCGTCCAGCTGATATTAGCTTACAGTTGGGCAAGGCCTGCTATCCTTGTAGCTGGTAAGGGTAGAAGGGGAAGTTTTTATTTCTTATGTTTCTTCACTTTCACTCCTGTTCCTCTTTCTTCCCTGTCCCTCTCTTTCATCTCCTCTACTCTCTTCTATCCCTTTTCTCCCTTTCTCTGGGAGACTACACAAAATGACCCAGAAGGATTGACATGTCATTAAACCCCAACACAATCAGTCAGTAAATTTATTCCGTGTCTACTTACGGGATAAAGTATTTGAAATAGGTTGAAAATAATCAACAGCAGTACAATGTATCTCTAGCCAAATGCAGTGGGAATGGCTAAAGGTACGGAACTGTATCTGTAGCCTCCAAGGCTAAAGGAACGGAACCGTATCTCTAGCCTCTGAGGCTAAAGATACGGGACTGTATCTCTAGCCACTGCCTTTTTAATTGGTGCCACATTGTCCAGACAAATTAAAACCCCTTTTGCTGAGGTATCTTGCAGAGGGGATAGCACCAGTATTCCAAAAGTTTGTGCAATTTCTTAAGACAGGCAAACTTCCAACAGTTTGGTGCCATGCCCTTGTCACACCAGTCTTCAAGAATGGGGGACAATCATTTTGCTAACAACAATTGTAAATCATTGTTGTTCATGGGCCTAGATAAGAGTGGGTATCGGGTTAATATTTTTCTTATTTCTCCACGAAAACATGTTGTGGGTACTCATTAGAAACGCCTTGGCAAGGCACTTCTAATAAGTACCCACAACATATGTTTTCGTGGAGAAATAAGAAAAATATCATTACTTTTGACTGAAAAAAGCGCCTTAACTACAGCTACATGTATGGTGTTGCATTTTTTTTGTCCAATGTGCGGATAAATTCTTGTGACCCATGACATGGGAAGGCTGTGAGTACATGAGAGACTCGTAATACTCATACATGTATGGCTATGGCATGTGCGTTGTGCTCATGACTCCCATCCACCTTCACTCATGGACCTCAAGGAATGAAGGCTGCGTACATTTCCAAAAAGTCTACAAGAAATGTTTTTACTCAGAAAACTAAGCATGTGTTATATGTATGATAATGATAACCATTTATCACCCAGAAAATGGGAGCTATAGTTTCTGGGTTGTACTAATGTACTGACTATTTCCTCATTCAGACTTACCAATTCCAGGATTTTATCAGATTTTATACTTGCCCAAAAATTTGAAATAGTTCATTTAATTACCTATTGATATGTCTAAAAATTGCTTAATGAGAGACACAGCATAGACCCTGATCAGATGCCACATTCTGTGACATCTGATCTGGGCCTACGTTGTTAGCCCAGTCCTGTCTGTCTGAATACTTAGGGTAAACATGTAAATATTGCAAATCATTATTCTTTGAATTAAATATGATAGATGTCTGAAAATATTTCCAATACTTTATTCCATACTTATTTGGGTACTGGTATTTTTTGCTTTTATGCATTGGGCATTTTTTTTCTTAAAAAGCTCAGTGGAATGGCAAACACTGTAGACCCTGATCAGACTACTAACTACTTTAAGCAGTCTGATCTGTGTCTGCACTGTTTGCATATGCCATTTTGTGAGACACTTAGTGTACAAACTTTTAGGAAATTTACCATATTGTATAATGTATGTTTATTAAGGCTGGCACAATTAATCAGATAATCGGTTAATTGATCGATAAATTCCACAAAAATGATTATCGTTACAGATTTGCTAATAATCAATCATTTAATTTCTGTGTCTCTTACTTTACCGTATTTACCCTTAGTATTCAGACACCTCAACTCCTTACCATACTTAATCTAAAATTTGAACAAGTACAACTTACTACCCAATGCTGTGTCTAAAATAGCTGGATGGGTGGCAAACATTGTAGACCCTGATGAGATGCCACATTTGCGGTATCTCATCTGGGTCTACACTAATTGCTCAGGCCTGTCAGATCAAATACATATAGTAAAGTACAACATATGGTAAGAGTCATGATCAGACAGTGTCTGACACACAGGTAAAATAATGACTAAATCTTCAGTGATTACTAATGGATTATCGATCTCACTGGCAGGACTGATAATTGATTAACTTTTCAGCTCTGATTAGCCAGCCTTAATGTTTATGTGTTTCAGGAATTGACATACTTTACAAAGAAAGAGATACTGCAGTAAGTGTCATTTTCGGTTTGTTATTTATATCCAAGTAGAACACAATATTGTTGGACTTACATACACTAGGTTAAGGCTTAGCACTTTTGGTAAAATTTTCAGCTGAGGGCATTGAAAGCCTGATTGAAATATTTTTCCCAGAAAACAGGATTTCACATAATGTGAAACAGGATTTCACATTTCATGTGAAATCCTGTTTTCTGGGATAATAAGAAAAAAAAACATTGTCAATTTGTCAGCTACTGAATTAGCCCAGAGAGTAGAAAAGATTAATATGCCTATATCAGATGTATACATTGTACGTCTTAACCATAGCTCTTGAAAGACCATTTATATACAGTCGGACCTCGATGGCTCGTTTACCATGGCTCATTCGAACTCGTTTTTGAGTCCCTACGAAATTCTTCCGATAGCTCAAAAAAAACAACCCCAAATATTTAAGGAAATTTTTTTATTTTATGGTGAAATTGTATGTTGTGTGTACTCATTAGAATCGCGTTGTCAAGGCGATTCTAATGACTACACTCAATATACAATCACAGTGTAGAAATCAAAAAGATTTCCCTAAATTGTTGCTATTTGCTTCCTGAACTGGAGCCATGATTAACCTTTAGTGGCTCGAACTACCCATGTCTCGAACAAATTTCCATGGTCTCAAAGATGTTCGAGCCATTGAGGTTTGACTGTACAAAACTATAGATAGTTTTTTCATTTCTCCACAAAAATGTGGTGCTTATTAGAAGCACCTCACAGATGTGCTTCTAATAAGTACCCTTAACATATATTTTTGTGAAGAAACAAGAAAAATATCTTAGCTTGATACACTCTTATCTGGAGCCATGTAATCCATGGTATTTTTTACCATATGATATTGATGATATTTAAAGCTTTTGGTTACTAAGCATATTGATTTATTAACGCTTATCCTGCTGTTCACGACAACCCCAACCTTTGCAAACAGAGTAGATCCAGATCAGATGGCTTCTGATCAGGATCTGCACTGTTTGTCATTCAGTTTTTGAATTTAAATGAAAACATTACATGATGTAATATGATTGGCTGATAGTCAGAAATGGGTGTGGCTAATTATATTATTCAGCAGGATAAGGGTTAAGACTTTGCAGTGAAAAAAAGTTGTAAGAAGTTATGAACAAATTGAAAAGCTAAAAAAAAATTCTACCTAATAATGAAGAGAGTTACTTATCCCAGTTTTTCACGAGATATTATTGGGGAATATGGCGGTACACAATTACATAGACATGTTTACAAATGATAGTCAATGCGGCCTCAATTACATAGGCATGTTTACAAATGATAGGTCAATGCGGCCTCAATTACATAGGCATGTTTACAAATGATAGGTCATTGCAGCCTACAGGACTGTACAGGTATACAAGACCTACCAGTACATTGCAGAAAAAAGAAAAAAGTCCAGAGCATACATTTGTATATCTCCTTTACTGTAAGGCTGACTGAACTGGACAAATGCTTCATCTGATGCTGGACTGTGGGTTGCTCTGCAACACTTGTGTCTTAACCCTTAAAGCGCCAAGAAAAACTGCATCTGAAAATGTCATCTGTTTATGTCGTCTGCTGAATATTCTTGCAGACTTTTCAAACCTATTTTTGCATACAGGCAAACAGTGTGGACCCAGATCAGGCTGCTCCTAGAGGAGCAGTCTGATCTGGGTCCACACTGTTTGCAAAAATGACTTTTAATATGACAAGCAGATGACAAAGCAGACGACAATAGTTGTGACTGGCGCTTTAAGGGTTAAATATTAGAATTGCCTCTCCGAAGCAATTTATAATGAATGCCCATTGTCTACAACACATGAAACTGAATCTTGTGTGTGCGTGTGTGTGTGTGCACGTGTGTTTGTGTGTGTGGTGTGAATCCAGTCTGGAAGCTTGATGAATTTTGAGCCTATTGTCATTTTATGATTCAGTTTGTTTTTCTTTTTTAACATTATTGTTTCTCTTGTACAAGTTCAATGCAAATATACTTAGAAAACCCATGAATTTGTTTAGTAATGAAAAAAGGAAATTTGACTTAACATTTATCAGATATGTTTAGGACAGAAACAGTTTTTGGTTTTGTTCTGTTTTCATTCTTTTTCTTCTTTTTTGCTCTCAAAAAGAAAGAATAAAAATAACAAATATGTATATATAAATATATATATATATATATATATATATATATATATATATATATATATATATATATATATATATATATATATATATATTGTGGTATTTACAGTGTATGTTATAAGATGTTAAAAATTGTCTCTCAGTTTTATATTACAAAATGACAAAGGAAAAAAAAAAAAAAAAGAAATTTGTCTTATTGCAGTTTTCATGGAGGAATAAGTACATATTTTCATTGAGATTAAATAAAATATGTTTTACTTTAATACAGATATTTACTCCAGTAGTATACAGCATTTGAATTGTTTGTTTTTCTTTCAGTGTATACAAGAGATTTTCGTTATTAAATCCGGATTTAGTTGGGAGAGATAAAAATGCAAAGTTGTCACAAGATGATATTCTGTCATTACCAGAGCTAAAGGTAACAGTACCATGTTTGTCTTATATTAAAATATAAGGACAGATAGACCTTATCAGATAGTGCAGACCATTAGTGTAGACCCTGATCAAACTGCATTAAAATCCAAAAGGTCCTCACTCTGGGGTTCCTACTGACCTCCCAACAGTGGAAATTGCCATTTGAGAAATAAAACTTTTGATGGAGCCCATAATACTAATATAGCCTCTGTCATAATCACAGTACACTACAACCTCTTTAAAACACGGTTCGTTATAACACGGTTCAAAAAATGGATCCATAAATGTATAGATTATATTGAAAAATGACCATAAATGGTCATTTTTCAATATAATCAATACATTTTTGTTTGGATATAACACGGTTGTTTAACTAACATGGTTTATGCAATGGACCCCAACAGTAGTGTTATAAAGAGGTTGTGGTATACATTTTAATTTCATAAGAATTCAAATAATGATAGAATGGTAGAACTAATAAGATAGTTAAACAAAAGAGCTGATAGCGGCCCCCCTAGTGGATAGGAGAGTTGACTCTTAATCCATTAGGTTTCTCACCACTGTGGGCTTGCTCTCGAGCCTACCTCGGTGACTGAGTTGGATGCGCTGTCCGACTGGAGACCAGGAGGTCATGGATTCAACCCCCGCCGAGGTCGGCAACATTCTTTCGTAGAGATTGATCGTGAAATATTTTTTACAGTCATTCTCTCCCTTCCACTGATTCAGGAAGGGCAGTTGTCAGTTTCTGGCGAAAGAATGTGCACAATACTGGTTAACCGCTTAGAGGTCTTAAGCCTACACAGTAAACATGTAGTTAGGTAAACTGACCTCGCTCAACATGACCCCATTGGGTTGACTGGGCCATAAAACCTCAACACAAACAAACACTCTCAGGTCATGTGGGAAAGCCAAGTTCTGCTTACGGATGGTCAGGTGGTTTTTTCCCCCCGGTTCGCTGGTTTTCGCCCACCTTTGATAAACGATTGGCTCGATATGTGAAATATTCTTGAAAGGGCCGTAAAACCCAAATAAAAAAAAAAAAAAAAAAAAAACAGCTGATAAATGAAGCACATACTTTACCAAGAAGTGAGAAAGCAGTGTTTTACCCATAATCTGGGACAGTTGTCATTCAGCCTCCATTTTAGACACATCACCAGGGAATTAAGGAGAATTGATAAACTTTTATGGGTGACAACCTTGCCAAAATTGTTTTTAACCATTTCTGAAAAAGGGTCTACTACTCTACGAGGAAAGAATTTGCTCCCTTTGGAACCCTTTTAGAGTTAACCTTTTCAGAAGAGGCTTGATGTACAGGAAGGCAAACAGGAAGTCACAAAACTTGGCTCCCTTGTGAGAAATAGCAGCAAATGTACGAAGCATATCCAGTCACCTGCGTAGATGGACGTCCAAGTTTTTGGATACGTTTGCAAAGAGTTTTTGTGTCTAGAGGTAAGTTGATTATGATGGTAGTCTTATTATCCAGAATAGATGCCACAGCAAGCAAATCTTGTCTTATAACATTCATTTTATGCTAAGCATGCTGCGTAAAACTTTCAAAAGACGACAAATTTATGATTTTTCCTCATGTTTCTTAGGCTAGAAAACTGGTTTGACATTGCATGCAAATTGTCGTCATTGCATGCAGATTGTCTCCTAGGCAATTTGGGTGAAGTGTCAGTCCTTAGTATCTGAGGAAAATAAGAAAAACATCACCATTTTGTCATCTGCTGAATGTGCCCAGTGCATGCATAATATTAAAAAATATTTCTGCTCAAATTTTACAGGAGAACCCATTCCGTGACAGAATCGTGAAGGTATTTTCTTCCAGTAATGATGGTCAGATGACATTCGAAGATTTTCTTGACATGATGTCTGTATTCAGTGATAATGCACCAAAGAGTGTGAAAGTGGAGTATGCCTTCAGGATTTATGGTAAGGGAAATTTCTAGAGTTTGTTGACTGGTTTTTTTTTAGTTGTTTTTTTTTTTATGCTTCATAGTATGGCTTTTTTGTGCCCCTGCCATTTGAAGAATGGTGGAAAGGGCATATAGTGTTACCTCTGTCTGTCCGTCTCCATCCGCGTCCAACATTAGCAGTTTGCGTTTAAGTTTTTCAGGCTGGGGCATCCGTGTTGTTAGAACAAATTTCTATTTAATTTTTGTTTATTTGCCCTTTCTAACAGATCTAGATAAATGCAGCATTGAGATAAACATTTTACTTATTCCTCCACGATAACAAGTTTTAGGGCACTCATTAGAAGCCTCATACTGACACACTTCTAATGAGTATCTGTTGCATGTGTTTGTGTACAGATAAAAATAATATGAATAACTTCTTCGTAAAAAAAAGCATCTGTGCATTTTTTCTTATTATTTGGTTTCAGGTTGAATAGAACTTCCACTATTGCAATTTTATCAATCTCAGTATTAATTTTATGCTAGTGTTCATAGTTTTCTAGGAAACAAGTGATATTTCTTCAACAAAAAGTTTTATTCTGACGTTTAAAATGATCATTTCCAAATTCAGTTTCAGGAAAATGTACAAACATTGAATATTTTGCTATATTGCAATGATCAGATGAATACAATACACTTAAAATATTGGCTTTTAGTATCGGCTAACCCTTAAAGTGCCAATCATAACAGCCAGCATTTAGAAATATTTTTTATATAATTTTCAAAGATGCTTAAAATAAGCACACACAAAATGTATTCCTGGAGAAATAAGAAATACATTTATCTTATCTAAAGCTGTGTAATACTGTCTGATTTCTACAATTATGCTTTTGCAGATTTTGATGAAGATGACATGATATCCAGCAGAGATTTGAAAGAGGTTGTAGACAGACTAACAGGAGAACAGAAACTCACAGATGAAGATATGCAACAACTCATTGACAATGTAAGACATCACAGACGTGAGACATGGAGGTGTAAAGACTCTGTGGAAGTAAAAGTGCTGATAATTAATAGCTCTAAATAAAACACATTTTTCAGCAGAAAAGTATTGATATTTTTCTTATTTCTCCATGAAAACATACATTGTGCATAGTCAATAGAAGTGTGTTTCACACTGATTGTGAGGCACTTCTAATGAGTGCCACCAACATATGTTTCCATGGAGAAATAAGAAAAATGTTTATCTGGATACCCCTCTTATCTGGATCTGGGTGACATTTCTATGGGAAAGAACAGTCAACTCTCGTTATCTCGACTTTGCTTATCTCGAATAACCACTTATCTCGAATAACCGCTTATCTCGAAGTGAAAATCCCTTCCTTGTTTAAACATGAAAATCTAATAACAGGTAAAAAAATATTGTGGAAAATAGGAGAAATTGGAGCAATTTCTCCTCTTTTTCACAATATTTTCAATATATCTCTTATTTCAGGAGTCAGTTTACATATTTATATGTGAAATGTGGTTGTTCGATTCATTTTATCCTCAGATCTGCAAATCTGATATGTAGAGGTTCGGAGATCTCGAAGTATTTCAGAGAGTCCCTTGGACTTCGAGATAACGAGAATCGACTGTTTGGAGATCTCATTAGGACTCTCTCAGAATCTCCATTTGTTCTAGTGAGATCTCACTGAACTTAATCCTTATCTCAAAGACTGTAAAGACAGACGAGAGTCTCACCCATTTGGCCAAAAATGTGGCTGCAGATGATCACAATTAATATTGCGGAGTGTCTTGAATACTATCCTTATTTGTGATGGTTTTTGCAGCATTTATCTGTGTAAACTAAA
Organism: Anodontia alba; assembly: GCA_964016985.1. Lineage (NCBI taxonomy): Eukaryota > Metazoa > Mollusca > Bivalvia > Lucinida > Lucinidae > Anodontia > Anodontia alba. The sequence goes on along the minus strand of OZ024825.1, from coordinate 86,361,584 downwards.
TCCATAACTGTGTTTATGTAATAAGTTTTTAAACAAGGGCTGAAGCATTCTGGCATTGTTATGGAGAGTTAAAATACGCAATTTCTTGAATTTCTGTCATTATGTTAGAATTTGGGCCCTGCATGAGAATGCATATATAAACATTAACCCTAGTCCTGCTGAACCCTGCCTTTGCAAACAGTGTAGATTCAGACCAGTTGGCTGATCTGGATCTGCACTGTTTGCCATCCAGTATTTGTAATTGTATCAACAACCTGGATCAAGGAAACTGATTGGCTGAAAATTGGAAGTTGGTGTGGCATCCTAATTTATTCAGCATGACAAGGGTTAAAGGATAATTTGAGCCATCCCTTTTCTCTTATGCTCTGTTCTGAAGCCCCTTTCTACATGGCAGGACATGAATAATGAACATGCACTGTTTAAGGGAAATGAAGACGTTCAGGGAAGATGGCCTTTGTCAAAGTAATTTTACTGATTTGCCTCTGTAGGGAAAAAGAAGCCCACTCTAAAAGGAAGAATTTGCTCCCAAAGGGAGCAAATTCTTCCTTTTAGAGTGGACCCCTTTTCAGAAGGGTTTGTATCAAATTGTATGCAGAGAACCAAACTGGAAGTCACAAGTTATCTCACTTGTAAAATTATTGCAGAAAGTATGCGAGGTATATCTAGTCTTAATATTCTGTCACTTTCTTCTAGATCTTTGAAGAAGCAGACTTGGATGATGATGACTCCCTATCTTTTGCTGAATTTGAGCATGTGATCTCCAAGGCTCCAGACTTTGTCAAGTAAGTGAGATTATTTTCTGTCTTCAACTATGATTCTAAAAATTCCATACACTTCATATGTGACGAAAGTATAATAACACTGGCTTGGTGATGTAGACCAGGCTACAGGTAGGACAGGCTGGTTGACAGTCTGGTTGGGTTGTGTGTCCATAAGTCTTTATGTATTTGAAACCTCAGCAAACCTGACTAGATAAATTGAGCAAGCAGCTGAGATCCTGTTCTCATATGCAAGTTGATCTGGGTGTACATTTGTCAGGTAGGCCTCACATCTGGGCCCAGTTGTTCAAAGCATCGTTAGCTTAACGAGCTCGTTAAGGGTCATTTCGTTAACTGTTTTAGCAGATTCAATATACATTATTCTGATATTTTTTGCTGAAAAAATGTGAGTAGCTTTTGCACTGCAAAAGCTACTCACATTTTTTCAGCAAAAAATTTCAACATATTTGCGTATCACTCGATGTAAATTTTAACGAATCGTTAACTAACGACATCGTTAGCTTTGAACAACTGGGCCCAGTTTGTTACTTTGAGGTAAAAAAGAGCTAGCATATCTCAAGTGTCGAGTGTTTAGCTACACTTTGATCAATGGTCTATCAGTGTCTGAAGTTATAGGCTTTATTAGAATCATGGTAAATGTCCTAAAACTTTGTACACTAAAGATACGGACAAAATGACCAATGCAAACATGCAGACCAAGATCAGACTGATCAGGTTCTACACTGTTTGCATTCCACTAATAATTGTAGGAAACAACTGCATAAAAAGCAAAATTCATTCCCCAAAAATTAGGGACAAAAGGGTTCAAAATATTAGGACATTTACCATATTGTCATTTGCATAGCGAACACCAGCCATTATACAATTTCAGCAATTTTAACAACATTTTTTAACATATAAAAAGTTATGAATTAATTAAACCAGTAGGGGAAACAATATTTTGTATGCAAAGTTTAATAAATGAATTGACAATTATTAGAGTATTCAAATGATACTGTAACATATAGCAATGAACAGGGAAGTTGACATTGATGCACAGGTTGATTTGGGCATTTGCTGCATGCCTTTGATGTAAGGGCCCTTTTCATGCATTGTACTTCATATAAGTATTATATATGTATCATCAGTATAAACATAATTCTAGGTAAGCTATTGTTGTTTTTTTTTCTTCCAAAATGTATGGCTATTTCTCATATATTTCCACAAAAACATGTTGTAGGTACTTATTAGAAATGCCTTGTTAAGGCATTTCTGATGATTACCTACAATATACCATAATAACCTTGTGTATTAGGACAGATAGGTCTTTGCAAACAGTGCAGATCCAGATCAGATGCGCATGTTGCGGCATCTGATCTGGGTCTGCACTGTTTGCTGTACATACAGCAATATTTTAGAAACTTCAAGAGGTAGTAGAATGGACTATTTCAAATTTTAGGACAAGTATGGTAAGAAGATAAGGTCATAGGTCCAGATAAGGGTGGGTATCCTGTAAATATTTTTCTTATTTCTCCACGAAACCATATGTTGTGGGTACTCATTAGAAGCACCTTGGCGAGATGCTTCTAATGAGTACCCACAACATATAGAAGCGCCTTGTCAAGGTGCTTCTAATGAGTATCCACAACATATGTTTTTGTGGAGAAATAAGAAAATATAAATACTTTTGGATAGAAAAAAGCGCCATAACTAGTGCTATGTAAGGTGTCCCAAAGCCTAGGGTAAATTCGGTAAGTTTTCATTGAGAAATAAGAAATAATTCTGGATACTCCCCTTATCTAGAACTATGATATAAGCCCTAATGTAGTTGAAATGTTTCCTCTTTTCACAGCTCCTTCAGAATCAGGCTTTAAGAGAGCGGTCTCTCTACAGAACTTTGGATCAAATGAAAATCCATGTGGAATGAAATTGAAGAAATCTGACCAAAACAAACAGCTACTTCTGTGATATATCATCCTACAGCACATGTTCATGAACTCTATTGAAGTTTAACAGCATTAGCACTAGTATTCCTGTCCGAGGAATGAAAACAACCAAAAATAATGTATATGTAATGACATTTTGGAAGTATTCCATAAAATAATAATAATAAAAAAAAAGTTTGAAAATAAAGTAATGGAGTAAAAAAAAAAAAGACAACAAAAAACCCATAAGAGATTTCAGTGTATTTTATTTGCTAATTTTGTATCATTTTGGACTAGAATATTAACATGCAGAAAAAAATTGACATTGTTGTAAAACTCCTAAACATAAAAATAGCAGTAATGACTATATTCTTTTTTTTTGTGCTTAAAGACACATGCTTTAAAACAATTGCTGTTGAAATGGTTGATAAATAATAACATGTAAAATAACAAAAAATATTTGCCACAAATAGTGTTGAAAAACACCAGCAGTAGAGATTTTCTGTATTGCAGTAATTGTAAAAAAAAATCAGTATTATGAATTACTTCTTGCAAATATTAAAATATGTGGCAATCTTTTGTAATATATATTTTATGAAGTACTTATTGCAATGGCATGCTTTTTGTATATTCTGAGGGATTTAGGCTAAGAAATGTGCTATTTTGGAGAGAAAGTAAAAGAAATCCAGACTCGGGCATATTTCTTGAAAGAGCATCTGGAAAACTATAGAAACAAAAGACAGGATAGCTGTGTCATGACAAAACCTGACTTTGGACAAATGTCAACTGCTTATGTTGAGACCAGATAGTGCACATATGCAGTAAGGCCTGGGCATGTTTTGCTTACCAAAACAGTGTTGAACCTTCGAAACATAGAAATTTTGATGCTTAAGATATAGGAAAGAAATTTTAGAAGACATTTTGAAATTTTATTTCATTCCCCAGAAAATAGGCTTTGATATTTCATGCAAATTGTCTCCTCTGAAGACAGTTTGCATGAAATGTCAAAAATATTTTCTGGAAAAAAAATAAGTAAAATCACATCAGTTTGTATACTGATTTTGCCCAGAGAGTACTTAAGGGTAAACAGTACACTGCACATGCCCTGACTAGACTGTCCCATGTGCACAGTATGATCTGGATATGAATGGTTTATATATGACCAAAGACAGGTTTGATCTTGAATCAGTTCACTATGTATACCTACTAGAGAAGGGTTTAACGCTTAGCACTCTGGGTAAAATTTTCAGCAGACAACATTTTGAAATATTTTTCTTGTTTTTCCCAGAAAACAGGATTTGACATTTCATGCAAATTGTCTCCTCAGGAGACAATTTGCATGAAATGTCAAATCCTGTTTACTGGGAAAAATAAGAAAAATATCATTAATTTGTCATCTGCTGAAAATGCCCAGAGAGTGGTAAAGGTTAATATTGAACCTGCCATAGGCAATAATGATAGCACTAGTTAAGGCGCTTTTTCTAGTCCAAAAGTAGTGATATTTTTCTTATTTCTCCATGAAAACATATGTTGTGGGTACTCATTAGAAGCGCCTTGTTGAGGTGCTTCTAATGAGTACCCACAACATATGTTTTCGTGGAGAAATAAGAAAAATATTTGCCAGATACCCTCCCTTATCTAGACCTATGAATTATTATTAACTCTGGTCATGCTGAACCTGGATATGCCCACTTGCAATCTGAAGATTCAGATCAGTTGGTTTTAGAAGAAGCCATTTGATCTGGATCTGCACTGTTTGTCATTCAGTACAACAATCTGGATTAAGTAATCTGATTGGTTGACAATTAGAAATGGGCATGGCATCTCAATTTATTCAGCATGATAAGGGGAATAAACACCATTTTAAAATCTTTTTTCTGATTTTCTCTGAAATCAGAGCTTGTTATATTCTACAAATTGTCTTCTCAAGTTTCAGAAGAAATTTTAAAAAATAAGAAAAAAGTAGCAAAATATGACACCCTAGTTTGCTAATTGCTGCCTACAGCAGGGATAGTGTGCAAGGGGAATGGGTACTTTCAGGGGAGGTAACTCTTTCAAATGTTTTGCCTCCCTTGTGAAAAGGGACTACCGGTAATTCCAAAAAGAAAGAATTTGCTGGGGATTGATATGCAGAAAGACAGGATGAGCAAATCATTTCCTTTTTAGAGTAGATCCTCTTTCAGAATGGAGGCAAAACCATTTCGACAGAATTTCCTCCCAGTAAAATGTATCATTCCCCTTAAATTAGAAAACAGAAATGTTGTATTGACAAGAAAAAAAATGATTCATTATTATGTGGGCAGTGCACAAACTGATGAGCCTGTGCAGTCACAGTCTTATTAGTCTATTTAATCCTTATTCTTTTAACCCTTATCCTGCTGAACCTGGATAAGCCCTGCCTTTGCAAACAGTGTAGATCCAGATCAGTTGGCTTCTTCAGAAGCCAACTGACCTGGATCTACACTGTTTGCCATTAAGTATGTGAATTTATATCAATATTCTGGATCAAGAAATCTGATTGGCTGAAAATTAGAAGTGGGCGTGGCATCTTAATATATTCAGCATGACAAGGGTTAAAGTCAAATCAAGATCTTTTAGCTCCAGATAAGAGGGGTAGCCAGATAAACATTTTTTTCTTTTTTCTCAACAAAAACATATGTTGTTGGTACTCATCAGAAGTGCCTCAGTGAGGTAGTGATGTGCCACCCATAGCATACGTTTTTGTGGAGAAATAAAAATAATATCAACAATCTTTGGTCGAAAAAAGTGCCTTATCCAGTTTATGAGTTAACCCATTGTAATCTGGAGACCCCTAAAAGGGTAATTGGCAAACAGGGCAGACCCAGATCAGACACCGCATTTTGTGGTGTCTGATCAGGGTCTCCACTGTTTGCAAATAGTTCAACCATTTTTCTCTTGGAATATCTAAATCACAGTCTAACAAATCTAAAATCAAAATTAGAATCTTCTAATATATAATGTGGGAGAGTTCATTCGGTCTACAATGGGTAAATGACATTCACATATGCAAAATGTATGTTTTTATTTAACTTGATTTATTTTTAGAATTCATTTGGTTTTGTTATGGAAACTAATCAAAATTAATTTACAGCATTAATAGTTCTAGAGAAATAATTTTTTGAATGCTGAAATAAATGTTGTTCCTAGGGCATCAATTTATGCGAGTCACTGATGCTGAGCATCTGCCATTCATTTGCAAACTGGCTGAATGTCAGCTTTAAAGGCTCCATATTCCTCAAAAATAGACTTCTTTTTCTCCAAGAAAGGTTTAATAAATTAATATATGGTATTAATACAATCATAAAATGTGTCACCTGACAGCCTGTGAAATTTCAGTTAGTCTATCATTCTTGAAGTGAAATGATTTTTTTCGTATCTCTTAATTAATGTTGCCAACATTTGGAGATACGATAAAAAGTAATTTCATTTTTTATCTAGTTCAAAAATGAGAGACTAACAGAAATTTTACAGGCTGTCAGATGCCACATTTTATGATTGTATCAATACTATATATCAATTGAATAAATCTTTCTTGGATAAAAATGTCTAATTTTGAGGACTAGGGAGCCTTGAATACACTTGAGATTCAAGTTGTCTCAGACTATTGTTTTGAAAATGTTTTGCATAATATTTTCTCATTATTATAATGGTTGTGACCTGGGAGATTCTAAGTGTAGCTCCAGGTCAAGGGAGTGTTCAGATGATAATTATTGTAATAGGACACATAGAAATACATTTATGTTTTTGGACATATTAACAACTAACAACAACAACAACAACAAAAATCTTTTATCAGTCCTAGAGTTACATTAAGAAAACACGCCTATTCAAGTTAAGGGGTCAAAATTATATAGGTATGTTTTCATGATGTCACTTCTCTGGAGCTATGTTAACCATTAGCACTCTGGGCAAAATCAGCAGCTGACAAATTGATATTTTACTTGTTTTTTTTTTTGTTTGTTTTTTTTTTCCTCTGAAAGAAGGGCTTTGCATTTCGCGCATATTGTCTCCCCAAGAGACAACTTTATTGAAATGTCAAACAGTATTTTCTGAGGAAAAAATAAGAAATAGAACAACTTTTTGTCTGCTGATTTTTTTTTTTTAATCTAGCATGCTAAGTGTTAATATGGATAGATTGTCATTTAGAAATGTATCTTTGTATTATTTATACCAGTCCCTGAAAATTTAAAGATCTTTTGGAAATTCCTGTAGTCTTCAGGACGTTACATGTACATATTCAAATGCAAGTTTATTTTACTTTTATGTTTTATATTTTATTACACAGTTTTTAAGACACTTGCAATATTTTATTTTATCATTTGTGGCAGATACAAACTTTTCAAGAGTTATGACCCTTTGTTAGAAATCTACATTCTTGCTGGGAAATAAATCCTTGGTTTAAAATCCATGTCCTCACTGGGAAAAACATTTCTAGGTGGGAGCGTTTGGCTTTCAGACATTTTCTAGATGAAAATGTACAGGTCATAAAAAAATGGAAAATTACTCTAGCAAGTGAGCTTCATTGTCTGCTGAATATTTATTGTTTTATGTTGCACTATAACCTAACCAGAACAAACCATAGAGTAGTTTGTTTTCAGTTATCGGCTGAATAACTGTAAACTACCGCATACTGTATTCACCCTAAATATTTGAACACATTTACTACTTACTATGCTTGTCCTTAAATTTGAATCCTGTTGAGGTGTTTTAAAACTGCTGGAGGAGTGGCAAATAGTGCAGACCCTGATCAGATGTTGCATTCTACAGCATCTGATCTGGGTCTACACTTTTGCTCAGGCCAGTTTGAATATTTTGGGTCAATACAGTATCACTGGTGGGAACATTTTTTTCTTATATTCTTTCAACCTTTTTTCACAAGATCTTAATAACATTAAAATCCCAGTCTGTTAGAAAGATTGATTTTATGCATGTAAAGTCATGATTGCTGGTCAGTCATAGACTTGCAGAGTATAACAGGCAGTGGCAAGGATGCAGGTTATTCCATAAACTTTATCATGCTCGCTTTAAATATTAGCTGATGACACTCTTTTTCTCATCCTCTGACATTTTGTACAGCTCCTCCATTAGGATGAGAGCCCTGGATTAGGCACTTTTTTATTCAGCTATATAAAAGGTATGGTGTTTTCTTATTTCTCCATGAAAACATGGAGGACTCATTAGAAATGTCTCAATAAGATGCTTCTTATGTGTATCCACAACATATGTTTTTGAGGAAAAATACAAAAATATTTATCTTGACACCCACTGATCTAGAGTTCTGGACTTGAAATACCAACTGAAATATCTGAAAAAAAAAAGGGAAATACACTTGTTTGTTGCTCTTGTTTGTCATCAGTTGATTTGGCCAACGTTTATTTGAAGATAAAAATGAGCCATGTCATGGAAAAAAATTGCCTTCAGGACATGATTTCCGTATGTATTTGGACAGACAGGCCTGAGCAAACAGTGTAGACCCAGATGAGATGCCCTAGAATGAGGCATCTCATCAGAGTCTTCACTGTTTGCGACTCTTCCAGCAATTTTTAGACACAACATCAGGTAGTAAATTGTACTTGTGCAAATTTTAGAACAAGTATGGTAAGGAGTTGAGGTGTCCAAATACTTAGGGTAAATATGGTATGTGAATATGAAAGGTCCAGCTGAACCTGCACATCCACAGTCTGATCAGGGTCTTTGCTGTCTGCTTACAGAATAACTGGATACTGTGTACTGATGTGCAGCAAACATGTTATCAGATAGTGTAGATTTTTGGTTCCCTTATATGGATTTTTACTGTTCGCATGTGTGCCAAGGACACCTTTTCTCATGGTGAGACTCAGATATATGCAAGGCCCTTTACCATATGTGCCTTTTATTTACAGTATTTACCCTAAGTATTGGGACACCATAAATTCTTACCATATTTGTCCAAAAATTTGAAAAGAAATCTGTTTATTACCTTCTGTGTCGAAAGTAGAGCTGGGTGGGTGGCAAACAGTGTAGATCCAGATCAGATGCTGCATTCTGAGGTGTCTGATCTGGGTATACACTGTTTGCTCAGGCCTCTCTGCCCCAGTATTTAGGGTTACTATGGTATGCATTATTGAAAATTTGCAGTATGTAAATAGCCTAAATCTTTGGACACCTTTCTCTTGCATACCACTGGACCTTTGAATAAGTCCACTGATTGCTTACTGATTGGTTTGAAAAATATTGGCAGAGTGGCCAACAGTGCAGACCCTCAAGGCTGCTTCTTGAGAGCATTTTGATCAAGGTCTGTATTGTTTGCTGATAAAGCATTGGTGTCCAAATAGTTAGAGAAAATACAGTACATGTATCTGTATAATGTTTGGATGGGTAAGACAGTACAGATCATTGTCAGATTATTGCGGTGATGTCAGATCATTGTGGTGATTCTGGACAATTTTTGTTACTGTTAGTTTTGCACCAATTTATTTTGAGGAATAATAATCACAACACACAAAGCGGACCACTGTACCTGAAGCCCTGAAGGTCGTTTTAGCTGTTCAATAAAATCTTGATATAACATAACATAGCTCCAGATAAGACCATTTTTTTTACCAAAAAGTATGGATATTTTACTTATTTTTGCACAGAAACATATGTTGTGGGTACTCATTAGAAGTGCCTCAATGAGGCACTTCTAATGAGTACCCACAACAAATGTTTCTGTGCAGAAAAAAAAAAAAATAATTACCTGATACCCTGTTTTATCTGGAGCTATGAATTTTTTCAGCAAAAGTCCTGTTCTATATTTCCCGTTAATTTTGAAGTTGTTATGTTTAATTTTTATCCATATGTGAAGCTATTAAAAGTTATCTTTTCTTGCATTATAACAATCATGTAGTTTATAGAGGAGCCACTGTTTGCCAGTCATCTAGCAGTTTTTAAACATAACAACAGGTAGTGAAATGACGTCCCAGTTTTTAGGACAGTATAGTAAGGAGTTCTGGTAAGTACAGTAAGCCAAGGCCCTGATCTAGCAAATAGCAGTGTAGTCTTCTTTTCTCTGATATGGCAAAGATCTTATGGCCTGTTTACAACAGTCAAAGTATTGTCAAATTCAAAGATTTTGTTTACAGTGTTTGCGTGGCCGAGAGAGTAGTTGCTAGCATTTCTGAAATTTGAATCTCAAGGGCCTGGGCTCAAAACCCTCTGAAGTGGAACTCAGCTCATGCTGTATGGCACTTCCTTGAACAGAGCCTTTCATTATCACCCCTTCATTTTCTCAGTTTGACATAAATAAAGTTGTAAGAGACGTAAAACACCAAAATGCTATCATCTGATAACAAAGATTGGAGTGAAGAACCATAGATTTATTGCTTGTTCTACTTAACCCTGGTCTGCTGATCCCTGATATACCCTGCCTTTGCAAACAGTGTAGATCCAGATCATTTGGCTTCTGAAGAAGCCAAATGATCTGGATCTGCACTGTTTGTCATTTAGAATGTGAATTTGCATCAACAATCATGATCAGTAATCTGATTGGCTGAAAATTAGAAGTGGGTGTGGCATCTTAATGTATTCATTATAACAAGGGTTAATGAGTTATATCACAAGAAAGGAGTTTCATACTGGAATTTTGAAGGCCCGGATCAGCATGCGCAGTCTGATCAAGGCTTTGACAGTTTGCCAACACATTATATATGGAAATGTCCTAAAATTTCAAACACTTTATTCTATTTTTTTTTTTTTTTTTGCTTAAATTGTGCTTTTATGCAGATGTTTCTTAACCATTGTCATGCTAAATAAATTAAGATACCACACCCACTTTCAGTTTTCAGCCAATCACATCACTTGACCCTGGTTGTTGATACAAATTCTCATACTTAATGGCAAACAGTGCAGATTCAGATCAGTTGGCTTCTTCAGAAGCCAACTGATCTGGATCTACACTGTAAAGACAGGGTATATGCAGGTTCAGCAGGACTAGGGAAAATACTTAGTGGAGTAGCAAACAGTGCAGACCCAGATCAGACTGCTACTGAAGGAGCAGTCTGATCTTGGTGTGCTTTGTTTGCATATGTCATTTTGCCAAACATTTGGTGTATAAAATGTTAGCACATTTACCTACCCTAAGTATTGGAAAGGAGTGCTGAGCAAACAATGTAGACCAAAGCAAATGAAGTGGCAAATGATGGCTCAGACAGTCTTGTTAACTTTCAGGCAATTAAACTTAAAATAAAACATTGGACTTCCATGTGTATGTCTTTTTCCCGCACATGACTTTGAATGAGTTACAGTTTAATGTTACTGTGAACAAACTTCCAGTCATGTTGTGACTGATGAGAACTGATGCCCTTTTATAGCATTGTTAAGACCCGGAAACATTAACCCATTGTAGTCGAGAGACCCGTAAAAGAGTAATTAGCAAACAGTGCAGACCCAGATCAGACACCACAGAACGCGGCATCTTATCAGGGTCTCAACTGTTTGCAAATAGTTTAGCCATTTTTCTCTAGGAATATGTAGATCTCATAGCCGTACATACCTAAAATTGAAATTGGACTCTTCCAATATATTGTGTGGGAGAGTCTATTCAGCATACAATGGGTTAATGTGATACTACCATTAATCACATTATAAGGACACCAGTGCAAACAGTCCTAGTGATTCTTCCTAATGCTGCATGCCAAGCAAAAAAGTAGCTAGTATCTGTTTTAGAAAGTCTTAGGTGTGACCCAGCTGGGGAGCCGGCCTCGGTGGCTCAGTTGGATGCGCCGTCCGACTGGAGACCAGGAGGTCGCGGGTTCAACCCCCACCGAGGTCGGCAACATTCTTTCGTAGAGATTGATCATGAAATATTTTCTACGGTCATTCTCTCCCTTCCGCTGATTCAAGAAGGGCAGTTGTCAGTTTCTGGCGAAAGAATGTGCACAATACTGGTTTACCGCTTAGAGGACTAAGCCTGCCCAGTAAATGTGAGGTTAGATAAACTGACCGTGCTAGACATAACCCCATTGGGTTGACTGGGCCCTAAAACCTCAACACAAACAAACCCAGCTGGGGAGCAAACCCACAAAACCCCACAAACTCCTGATCCAAAGCAGACACTCTTCCAACTGAGTTAACTCAGACTGGTGTTATATGACTATCACTACAGTTCTTGGTATAAAATGAACAATTTATTAGCTCGCCTGAACCACTTTCAGGAAGAGCTATTGTACTACCCCCGGCGTTGGCGTCGGCGTCCACAAATGTTAAAGTTTTTGTTAAAGTTTTTAAGACCTCATTATTTCCTAACCTTATCACCGATTTGATTCATCTTTGGTATGATGATACATATTGGTCCAAAATTTTGTGCAGTACCATCCCCACCACTCTAAGTCATGTCAAGGTCAAGGTCACAGACTTATAATTTTCATGTTAAAATTTTATGTCTAAGTTTTTAGGACCTTATTACTTCTACACTAAGCGATGGATTTTGTTCCTATTTGGTATTATGATAGACACTGGTCAGAAGTTTTTATCAGCACCATCAGCACTCATGACCATGACCTTGAGGTCGAGGTCACAGACTTAGAATTTAAATGTTAAAGTTTTCGTTAAAGTTTTTAAGACCTCATTATTTCCTAACGTTATCACCGATTTGATTCATCTTTGGTATGATGATACATATTGGTCCAAAATTTTGCGCAATACCATACCCACCACTCTAGGTCATGTCAAGGTCAAGGTCACAGACAGAATTTAAATGTTAAAGTTTTTAAGACCTCATTATTTCCCAACCTTATCACCAATTTAATTCATCTTTGGTATTATGATACACAGTAGTCCAAAATTTTGCACAGTACCATCCCCACCAACTTAGGTCAAGGTCAAGGTCACAGACTTAGAGTTTTCATGTTAAAATTTTACGTCAAAGTTTTTAGGATCTCATTACTACTAAACTAAATGATGGATTTAGTTCCTATTTGGTATCATGATAGATACTGGTCAAAAGTTTTCATCAGCACCATAAGCACTCATGACCATGACCTTGAGGTCGAGGTCACAGACTTAGAATTTAAATGTTAAAGTTTTCGTTAAAGTTTTTAAGACTTCATTAAATCCTAACCTTATCACAGATTTGATTCACCTTTTGTATGATGATACATATTGGTCCAAATTTTTACGCAGTACCAATCCCCACCACCCTAGGTCATGTCAAGGTCAAGGTCACAGACTTAGAATTTTGATGTTAAAATTTTACGCCAAAGTTTTTTAGGATCTCATTACTTCTAAACTACATGATGGATTTAGTTCCTATTTGGTATAAAGACAGATACTGCCCCCCTCCCCCCACCACACACACACACACAGGTCATGTCAAAATCAAGGTCACAGACTTAGAATTTTCCAGAAACAAAATGTGCAATATCAGGCGAGCTATCCTGTCTGGCGACAGGTCTTGTTATCTTATAGGTGAGAATTAGTGGAGGACATAGAAGTGAAATTTTCCCATAATATATATGGCCCAACATTTAAATCGGATGTAAAGACCTTTCTTTCTTGGAAAAAAAAAAAAAAAAAAAAAAAACATTTCAAAGTGTTGTCAACTGAAAAGGAATAGGCTTAACCCTTGTCCTGCTGAATAAATTAAGACACCACACCCACTCCTAATTTTCAGCCAATCAGATTGCTTGATCCAGGTTGTTGATACAAATTCACATTCTTAATGACAAACAGTGCAGATCCAGATCAGTTGGCTTCTTCAGAAGCCAACTGATCTGGATCTACACTGTTTGTTTGTTTGTGTTGAGGTTTTACGGCCCAGTCAACCCATTGGGGTGATGTCGAGCGCAGTCAGTTTACCTAACCACACGTTTACTGGGCAGGCTTAGTCCTCTAAGTGGTTAACCAGTATTGTGCACATTCTTTCGCCAGAAACTGACAACTGCCCTTCTTGAATCGGCGAAAGGGAGAGAATGACCGTAGAAAATGTTTCATGTTTCATGATCAATCTCCACGAAAGAATGTTGTGGATTTCGGTGGGGGTTGAACCCTAGACCTCCTGGTCTCCAGTTGGACGGCACTGAGGCTGGCACACTGTTTGTAAAGGCAGGATATATCCGTGTTCAGAGGATAAGGGTTAAGAGGATGTAAATTTAAAAAAAAAACACAGTGTATATGTCAACCAAAATTTGTATTCTATAAACGCATAAAATGACATAAAATGAACTTACTATGAGGTGTAGAAATATCAAGGTACTAGTATACAATACAGAAATCACAACATTTGACATGTCATCAGATCAAACTTGTTAATTAACTCTTAAAGTGCTAATCATTACTACAGCAGAAGACACTTTTGAATTTTTTTTGAAACTTCAGAGAATAAGACTTGACATTTCATCAAAATGTCTACTGCAATTTTGATTAGTGATTAAAGGGTTTGGAATAGCCAGCAATGTATCAGTATAAATGCTTCATACTGTATGGAGCATGATGTCAGAAAAGCATATTTACCCTAAATATTCGGACACCTCAACTCCTTACCATACTTGTTCTAAAATTTAACAAATACAATTCAGTACCCTTGTGCCTAAAAATTGCTGGATGAGTGGCAAACAGTGTAGACCCTGATGAGACGCTGCATCCTGCGGCGTCTCATCTGGGTCTACACTGTTTACTGAGGCCTGTCTGTTCGAATACATGTGGTAAATACGGCACACGAAATATTCAGACCTGCTTGAGCAAACAATGCAGACCCATTTCAAACTGGAGGAACTAATCGGGACTTCCATATTCACCATTCAGTCAACAGTTTTAGACATCACCAAGCTTCAGGATGTCTGGTAAAGATTTAGTGTCCTATAAAGATTCATGTCCAAATATTTAGCATAAGGTATACATACAGGGTATAACTGTAATAATTTGTAAAAAAAACTTTATTGTTCTATTTTGACTGTAAAATGTATAAAATGCTTTTATCAAAATAAGTCTAAAATAAGAATTTCTTTTACAAAATTAAAAATGTCCAAAATCCAATTTTATCTGTCTGACAATGTCATGACATCGTAACAGAAATCATATTACACTTCTGTAATAACAGTGCCATGACACCATAAAAGAAATCGTATTATGTTTGTGTAATAACATGGTTATGACACATGACATTTACAGTACAGTCAAACTTCGATGGCTCAAACCCCTTTGGGACCATGAAAATTTGTTCGAGACAGTGGTAGTTCGAGCCATGGAGGGTTACTATTAGTGCCATACCAGGAGGCATAATGGAGATAATTGTGGGATATCTTTTCTGTGTTCAATATTATAAATGTATGTTGTGTGTACTCATTAGAATCGCCTCATTGAGGCAATTCTAATGAGTGCACACAGCATACATCTGCAAGATAAAAGAAGAAAATCTCCCTAAATTATCTGTATATAGTATTTGGAGGAAATACCTGCGGACTCAAGAACGTGTTTGACTCATCCATGGTAAACGAGCCATTGAAGTTCTAGAACGTGTTTGACTCATCCATGGTAAACGAGCCATTGAAGTTCTAGAACGTGTTTGACTCATCCATGGTAAACGAGCCATTGAAGTTCTAGAACGTGTTTGACTCATCCATGGTAAACGAGCCATTGAAGTTCTAGAACGTGTTTGACTCATCCATGGTAAACGAGCCATTGAAGTTCTAGAACGTGTTTGACTCATCCATGGTAAACGAGCCATTGAAGTTCTACTGTATTATGCCTGCAACAATGCATTGCTTATAAATGGCAAAAAGGTGGCTGCAAGCAGAAAACTTACATGAAATTCATTTTTTTGCAAGCAGAAAACTTACATGAAATTCATTTTTTTGGTCACATGATAGAATTTTACAGTATATTCCTCATTCCGTAACATCAAGCCCGCAATATATATAAAACATGGGTCGTTTAATAAATATTCAGATCCTATTTATTTGGTCTACTTTTGTATAGTAGATTTCATTTTATATTAAAAATTTCCAATATCTGAAGTCATTTTGGTTTTGAGAAGATAGTTAACCCTTAAAGCGCCAGTCACAACTATTGTCGTCTGCTTTGTCTTCTGCCGGTTACTTTAAATGTCATTTCTGCAAACAGTGTGGACCCAGATCAGACTGCTCCTTTTAGGAGCAGTCTGATCTGGGTCCACACTGTTTGCCTGTATGCAAAAATAGGTTTGAAAAGTTTGCAAGAATATTCAGCAGATGACAAAAACAGACATTTTCAGATGCAGATTTTCTTGGCATTTTAAGGATTAATCATTTACACCTAAGAACACAAAACTCTTAGGTGAAAATGATTAAGTTTAATAATATATCTTCATATTTTTTAGAAGAAATAACCCATTGTAGTTTTGTAGCCACATGAGAAATCTGTGAACAGAAACTTTTTATACCAACAATATTTCAGATAATTTGGGAAAAGATACACATTGAGTTCCGTAGCTCCAGGCTAGGTTTTAATTAAGAAGACAGAGGTATTTTTTAATTTTTTACCACCAAACAGCATGGGTATTCAATATAGCTGCTTTAGTAAAGTGATTCCATTGCTTACCCACAAGATATGATTTTGCAAAAAAAAAAACAAAAAAAACCCCCAAAAAAACAAATATCTTCTGAACATACATTTAATTGGAGCTGTTCAAAATATGTAAACAGAGGTTTAAGACCAAATGCTCTGATTACGCAGCAAGGTATGTGTCTCAGCTGTTTGTAGACTGCCAATTCAGACAGTAAATTACAGAAAATAAGCACAAAAATACAAACAAAACATAACACAGCTCTAGATATTTGGATAACTTTTCATGACACGTAAGGATAGTTTTTATTATTTTTGTGCCAAAGTCTGAGTTGGGAGTACTCTGAGATAATTCTAATGGATCTGGTGCAAAAATGACTCAAATGAATTTGGTTAAAAAACAACAAAATTCATATTTGGAAAATCCCTTTATCTGAAGCCTTGATATACTCTGTTCATGAATCTGCAAAACAAAAACTGACATGGAATAACATACTTTAAACCCTTAAATCACTAAGCAAAATTTTAGCAGACAACATTCTAATTTTTTTTCTAAATTACTTTTCAGAGATCTAATTTTGTTCTAAGTTATTTTTCAGAGAAAATAAGACTTTGCATTTCATGTGATGTCAAGTCTTATTTTCTCTGAAAAAAAAAAAAAATACCACCAAAAGTAGTCAAAATGTTATCTGCTACAGTTGTGAATAGTGCTTTAAGGGTTAAAATAACCAATGCACAAAAAAGGAGAAACATTTCAGTACAATGACACAATGATGATACAGTTAGAGGTATTTCAGAGTTTAATAAACATTTAATAAAGAAAGAGTAATTAAACCATAACATGGGAAAAGGTCCCTTATAGGCCTGGTTTGTTTGTGTTGAAGTTTTACGGCCCAGTCAACCCAGTGGGTCATGTCAAGCATGGTCAGTTTACCTAACCACACAGGTTTAGTCCTCTAAGCTGTTAACCAGTATTGTGCACATTCTTTCGCCAGAAACTGACAACTGCCCTTCTTGAATTGGCAGAAGGGAGAGAATGACCGTAAAAAATATTTCATGATCAAATCTCCATGAAAGAATGTTGCCGACCCAGCGGGGGTTGAACCCACAACCTCCTGATCACCAGTTGGATGCGCTCACCAGTTGGATGCGCATCCAACTAAGCCATGGAGACCAGCTATTGGCCTGGTTAGGCCCATTAACACTCCGAATGCTAGGTAAAAAAATCAGCAGAAAGTTTGAAGTACATGTAGTTCTGTTATTTTTCCCAGAAAATAGGCTTTGACTTTTCACCTTAGGGGACAATTTGTATGAAATGTTAAAATCTAATTTCTGGGAAAAAAAAACAGAAAAAAATCTCATCAATCTGTTGTGTGCTGAATGTGCCCACAAAGTGGTAATGGTTAAAGCACATGTTAACAGCAATGGCTTGGATCAGCTTGTACAAGGTTTTAGACACATTTATTATTCAGTAGTTCACTAATGAAGACTCTGATCAAACTGTGCAGTCTGATTCCTGCCTTTGCTATCAAATATGAGTAGTGTAGATTCAGCGTACTCTGAGGGATTTGTCTTTGTTATTTTTGCACCAAAATATACCTTTTGAGTACTCAATGGAATTTCCTTAGTGATACAATTCCAGCGAGTAACCATATGATATTTCTGTGCAAAAATAGTAATTATCCTAAATTCCATCTCAATTACCACCTTGTCTGGAACTAAGAGACGGTGCATTTCCCATGTTAGGGTTTAAATGTTTTATCAAGTCATAAAATAATAATCACAGCCAATATATCACAACTTCCAAGCACTTCATTAAAAACAATCATTTCGGACTGATACATAAACATGACTTTAAAGACAGATCACCATAGCTCCAGATAATAGGGGGTATCAACAAAATATTTTCCATATTTCTCCGCAAAAACATATTGTGGGTACTAATTAGAACCACTTTCCTTTGGAACTTCTAATTAGTACCCACAACATATATTTTTGTGGAGATAAATCTGTACTTTTTTGTAAAAAAATGTGTAATCTGGAGCCATGACTTCACTGATTGGCTTAACCCTTAAACTGCCAATCACAACAACTATCATCTGCTTTGTCATCTGCTTGTGATTTTAAAAGTCATTTTTGCAAACAATGTGGACCCAGATCAGACTGCTCCTCTAGGAGCAGTCTGATCAGGGTCCACATTGTTTACCTGAATGCAAAAATAGGTTTGAAAAGTTTGCAAAAAATATTCAGCAGACAACATTTTCAGATGCAGGTTTTCTTGGCATTTTAAGGGTTAAAGCATATGAAGGCAGGATGGATTCAGATCAGCTACATGACATAACACAGGGGGATCAGTCCATTATTTTTACCAAACAGACTTCCTCATTACAAAAACACGCCTGTTCAATCTATATTGAAAATTTCACCACCAAAACATGAAAATTTTCAGATAAAAAATTCTGATATTTTTCATATCTGCTCGAAACATAGATTGTGGATACTCATTAGAACTGCCTCAGTGAGGTGGTTCTAATGAGTACCCACAATCTATGTTTTTGAGCAGAAATAAGAAAATATATTCTTGTAAACTCCAGTTTTATTTCCTAAAGGTAGGATTCAAGGGGGTCAAGATTATATAAGCGTGTTTTCGTGATGTACTGTTCTGAAAACTGAATAGACTGGGTAAGAAATAAAAGAACTAGTCCCTGTGATTACATTACCAAATAGGCAGTTCAGAACATGGTGCAGAGGCTGATTTGTGATAAGTTGTGGCAAACAGCAACTGAAAAGTCAATATCAAGATCAGCATGTGCAACCACAGAGCCTGACAAGGGCCTTCATAATCAAATAATATGCAAAAGACATTTAACAAATACCATAGACCCTGATCAGATGACTGATCTTATTCTTCACAAATGTTACTTGTACATTCCTACATCAAATCGATGCAGAATTCAATTCTCTTCCCACCATAACATACTTCACAGTCATGCCTATGTATCAATACTTGAAAATAACCACTTTAGACCAACTAATTTGCATATTGTGAGCAGTAATTGCAAAGTACAATGTAGACATAAATCAGAATGATAAATAAATAAATCTCTACCATAATTATTCTAAATATTGTGACACGGTAACTCCTTACCGTACTTCTAAAAGGTACATTGTACTGCCAGACCAGGCCCTGTCCCTGAGGTTATAAAACTTTTTTCATGCTCAACTCAACTGAGCACGAAATTTTTCCTGCTACCGGTAATAAATTTCAAATTACTAACAATTGCAAATTCTTTCTTGTTAATCATAGCTGAGTATGAAAATTTCTCTGCTACTAAATATGAAAATACCAACTACTGTTGGCATTTTCATATTTATTAGCAGAGAAAATTTCACGCTCAGCTGAGTTGAGCATGAAAAAAGTTTTATAATCTCGGGGCCAGAACCTCTTCTTTAGAGCACTTTGATCTGAGTCTACATTATTTGCACAGGCATGTCAGAACATTTAGGATAAATATGGAAGATAATAAATAAAAGATCTAAATAAATACAAAATATGTATCACAGATGAAATAAATTATATCACATCTTAATAATTTAAAACCTGCAAAAAGCATTAATGCATTCTGACAGAATTCTTAACCCAATGTAGTCTGGAGATCCCTAAAAGAGTAACTGGCAAACAGTGCAGACCCTGATCAAATGTTGAAAAATGTGGTGTCTGATCAGGGTCTCCACCGTTTGCAAACAGTTCAACTATTTTTCTCTAGGAAAATCTAAACCACAAAGCCTGATATACCTAAAATTGAAATTTGAATCTTCCAATATGTAGTGTAGGCGAGTTCATTCAGTCTTTAATGGGTTTAAGCAGTAATGGAACTGAAGTAAAACCACACACTTACAGAAACATTAAATTGTCTTTTAACTCTTTTCTTGAATTATACAATACTTTTACAATATTCTTGTGGGTCTCTTCAAGATTGAATACTATTACATGTATATCCTATTTTCCTTCAAGGAATTTGTCCAATATCAGTCTTATGGCAGACTAAGATTTGGTTTTAAAATTTATCTTACACTAACATCATTACAGTACTCTGTCCTGATGCTCATGCATTTATTACTAAATTGGGGTTTGACATACCCTTTATTTTTCTCCTTTTTCAAGATGATTTGCATCAAGTGTCAGCCCCCATGTTGGTGGCAGAATGTATAATATTTATTTAAAAATTTTCATCAGCTAACATTTAAATTCACTAAGAATTAACATCTGTTAAAAAGCTGCCAAAGAAACAGTATCACCAATCAGTTCAAAAACAAAATAACCAAAAAAAAAAAAAAAAAAAAAAAAAAATAACATACATAAGCATTCTTAATTTGCTTGAAAGTTGATCAGTCCAAATAAATACTGTCTATTTAAAACAGCTCTCAGCTGACTCAAGCTAAAATCACAGTTGGCATCTTATCGCTTCTCAAAATGTACATCTCTCATTTCCCTGTCTCTCTGGGAGGACATGGTGGACGTACGTTTGATCAGTGGGAAACGTCTGGCCTCATGATTCAGGTAGGGCAGGTTGATGTCATCTGTGTGGCGGGTTGCCAGAATCAAACTGGAAAAATAGGAGAATATTCATAATGCAGGTGTTCAAATTCTTAGACAAACTACAAGCACCAAAACCATCTTTCTGGTTTTTAACTTAAAGTACCAAGGAAAATCTGTAGCAGATGACATTCTATTTGTTTGTCATAGAAAATATTAATTAGTCTTGACATTTCATGTGAATCATCTGTGACTGACATAAAATGTCAAGTCTTATATTCTATGAAATATACCTAATAATAAGATAGATTCCTGAGTAATATTTATTTAACTGGCCTGTCACCCTGAAATTATTCAGATTAGAAACACAGTATAACCTCAATGGCTCGAACACGGATGGCTTGTTTACCGTGGATGATTCAAACTCTTTTCAGTCCTTACATAATTCTTCCAATAGCTCAAGAAAACAAATATTTAGGGAGTTTTTCTTATTTTATCATGGAAGTGTATGTTGTGTGTACTCATTAGAATCACCTCATCAAGGTGATTCTAATGAATACACTCAACATACAATCACTGTGTAGAAAATCGAAAAGATTTCCCTAAATTATCGTTATTTGCTTCCTGAACTGGTGCTATGTTTAACCCTCAGTGGCTCAAACTACCCATGTCTCGATGGTCCCAAAGATGTTCGAGCCATTGAGGTTCGACTGTACATTACTACAACCAAGAAATTAGCAGGTTAGCAACTGACTCAGAGTCATTGTCTTCAAATAAGACAATCTTTTGTGTCTAGATGACAACAATTTAGTTACTTTACAAATTATCAACTTTTGATAGCTTAACTGATCAATTCAACCACAGCCTATTACAGGGATATTGACATACGTAGGTAAAATGCATCCTAACCCTTAAAATGCCAAGAAAACCTGCATCTAAAATGTCGTCTGTTTGTGTCGTCTGCTGAAGATTCTTGCAAAACTTTTCAAATCTATTTTTGCATACTGGTAAACAGTGTGGACCCAGATCAGACTGCTCCTAGAGGAGCAGTCTGATCTGGGTCCACAATGTTTGCAAAAATGTCTTTTAAAATCACAAGCAGATGACAAAGCAGACGACAACTGTTGTGATTGGCAGTTTAAGGGCTAATTATGACATACCAGGCATGTATTTCAGTTTACTCATTTAATCATATGTCAAATGCAATATTTTGGTTGATTTGTTGAAAACTTGTGTCACTATATACAGTATGGAACATTATATTTGATTTTGAGACGTTCCTCACGGTATGACTGTGACCCTGCTACTTCCTTGAGTAATGGTAACTGCAACGGTAACAGTATCGTAAACCCAGGAAGTTTGCTATTTGTTAAAAAAAATCAATTCAAGACATTCAGGGCTTCCATTAACTCTTACCATGCTGAATAAATTAAGATGCCGCACCCACTTCTAATTGGCAGCCAATCAGATTACTTGATCTAAGTTATTGATACAAATTCACATACTGAATGACAAACAGTGCTAAAGGCAACTGATCTGGATCTGCACTGCTTGCCATTAGATATTTGAATCTGTATCAACAACTTGGATCAAGTAATCTGATAGGCTAAAAAATAGAAGTGGGTGTGGTATCTTTATTTATTCAGCATGACAAGGGTAAAAATACTGGGTTGTACAATGTGTCTTTGGTTTAACAGCCCAGCAGTCAGTTTTTCTGATCTATCTCAAGCCATCTCCCTAAGAGGAAGAAAGGAAAAGGACACACTAAACAAGGAGATAATAATGATAATAATAATAATAAATGAAAACAAAACAACAAAAAACAAACAAACAAAAAAACACACAGTGGTAGACAGAACAACAGCAGATATTGTGCTACTGCAAGCCCAAATGCAGTTTTCACTATTTGTTGCATTTACACCACACACAAAGTAATATGGAGAGAGTTGTTTTTTTGGGAAAAAACACACACAAACAAGCTGAGAGCAAATATGGTTTACACATATAAACAGGGATAACTGCAAACATACATGGGTTAAAATCCGCTGAAATATGATTAAAAGTGCAGACAGTCCAATATGCTGACAATGCAAAGCAACATGAAAATATAAACCAGAGAAAGTAAAGTACAATACTGTGTATCTCAGAAAACAAAAACCCAAACCAGCCAACATACCTATGCAGTCTGGTTAAAGTCTTTCACTAGTGCTTGATGTCCACAAATAGATGTTTTTTGTTGTTGTTTTTTTTTTCAATAAACTGCTAGAAGCAATTCTAGAACCATGGACTAGATTACACAGCGTTGAAGAAAATACTTCGCACTCTGGGTAAAAGTTTCAGCAGACAACATATTGAAACATTTTTCTTATTTTCCCCCGAAAACAGGCTTTGGTATTTCATGCAAATTGTCCCCATTAGAGACAATTTTCATGAACTATCAAATCCTGTTTTTCTTCAGAAAAATGAGAAAAAAAATATCATCAATTTTTCATCTGCTGAATTAGCCCAGAGAGTGGTAAAATTTAAAAATTATTTCCAAATGCAGTTACAGATAATAGTAGTTCATATCTTAACCATTGTCCTGCTGAGCCCAGATATACCTTGACTTTGCAAACAGTGTAGATCCAGATCAGTTGGCTTCTTCAGAAGCCAACTGATCTGGACCTGCACTGTTTGTCATTCAGTATGTTCAGAATTTGTATCAACAATCAGAATCAAGTAATCTGATTGGCTGAAAAATAGAAGTGGGCGTGGCATCTTAATTTATTCAGCATGACAAGGGTTAAAGACCCTGACCAGACTGCTTAAGGTGAATGGGTATACCTGAAAGATTTTGCCACCCATTTTGAAAAGAGAGACAACTTCTGAAGACAGTAAGCAGCTCCACCTATTATTTGAAACCTTTCAGAAATGGTGACTACTATTAAAGGAAAGAATTTGCCTCAAGAAGGAGCAAATTCTTTCTTTCTGTGAGCAAATTCTTTCCTTGAAGAGTAACCCCATGAAAAGGGAATTAAATATTTGTGTCAGAGTTATTTTCCCTTCAATCACTTAATTATGAAGCTGCTGTATACTATTATCAAACCTCAACCTGATTGATAAATAGGCCAGTTGCTATGGAAATTTGATTTTTTTTATAAAGTTTGTGTTGCAAGTTTTCAAACAAACAATCCTAGAAACCAAAAATTCAGGATTTTGCTCTCAATTGATACATTTAACTGTATGCATATAGCAGGCAGTATTAAAAGACCCCATTTAGACCTTGTGGATGTGCAGTCTGGTCTGGTCCTTCACTGTTCACATACACTCCAGAGTATGGTAAATGTCCTAAAATTTCGAACACCAAAGTGTCTGACAAAATGACATATGCAAACAGTGCAGACCCAGATCCTGAAGGAGCAGTCTGATCAGGGTCCACACTGTTTGCCATTTCACTATTTAAAGAAACAGCTGCATAAAAAGCAAAATTTAGGCCAAAATAGTATGGAATAAAGTGTTAGAAATTTTAGGACATTTACTGTATCCAGAGAAATAGTTTTTTCCGATTTCTCCAGAAAATATATGTTGTGACATTCAGCAAGACTCCACAACATATCGAGGGTTGAGCGCAAGACTGGCCTAAGTCAGATGGTTGTTTTTCCCCAAACCTAATCTCCTCACCATGAAGGCATTATGAAGATTACAACATTTCTTTCTGTAAACAATGAAAATTTAGGTGCCATTGCTCGTATGAGCAATGGCACCTAAATTTGCATTGTTTACAAAGGGGTCCAAGTTGCCCCTAAACAAGGGTTTCAAAAATATGTTTGAGTTACCATAGTCTTGCGCTCAACCCTCAATATGTTTTCATGGAGAAATAAGAAAAACATCAATACTTTCTAGGTGATATGTATATATTGCCTAGAAAAAACATTTTCACATGGCAGGACCTAGATGATGACTAGATACAAAATGACTGGCTATGTCACAGAACAAAATAAATGAGATGGGCTAAAGGAAAAAAAAAAAACCAAAAAAACGAATAGTGAAGACTCACACAGACCTGCGCATTCACAGAAAAGACAAATAAGATCTAAGTCTTCACTATTGGCACATGGTACACATGCTTTTTACTGTGGCCAGGATCATATTTGTTTTGGTCATTTAACATTAACACACTCTTGATGAATTCAGCACACAACAAACTACAGTCGAACCTCGATGGCTTGAACACCGATGGCTCGTTTACCATGGCTAATTCGAACTCGTTTTTGAGTCCCTATGAAATTCTTCCGATAGCTCAAGAAAGCAAATATTTAAGGAAATTTTCTTATTTTATCATGAAATTGTATGTTGTGTGTACTCATAAGAATCACCTCATCGAGGTGATTCTAATGAGTAAACTCAACATACAATCACTGTGTAGAAAATCGAAAAGATTTCCCTAAATTATCGCTATTTGCTTCCTGAACTGGTGCCATGATTAACAATCAATGGCTCAAACTACCCATGTCTCAAACAAATTTCCATGGTCCCAAAGATGTTCGAGCCATTGAGATTCGACTGTAATGATGTTCTTCTTATTTTCCACTGGGAAGAAGCAAATGTCCATGCACAGAGCTTTATGGAGTGGGTGGCGCAGATGTCCACCAAAATTTTTATTCAGGGTGTAGACGTTCACCCCTCTCATTCACTTGAAGGGCAGATATCCTGTCATGCCAATTTTCATGGGAGGAAAAATGCATGGCGGGGAAATTGTCTGTACACCGGTCCAATATGGTATCTTGTGTTTTTAAAATCCCAACTATATAAGAGTGTAAAGATGTTGTGATCTTACAGGAGTCTTGTGTTGGTATTCTTTAATTTTATGTCACCAACAGTATCACTATTACAATGGGCCAGGGAATCGTGTGTGAGTGTGTGTGTGTGAGTGTGTGCTTGCAAGGGGATTGGGTGGCACATGTGTGTGTAAGTGTGTTTTTACCACACACATTTGGTTTCACTTTCTGCCAATGAGTGACACCCTGCCCCCTTTATATTCAAAGCAGAGCACTTCAGGCATCAGCTAGGTGAATTACAGGCTGAAAAAGGTCCCACAACCTGTGGGATAGACTCTATACCCCACTCCAATCCCAATCTGAATGTGGAAGGAACCAACACAATCATGAAAAGAACTCTCCCTCTGATAGGATTTTAAGCCATGAGTATGGGAGCACTAAAGGTATGCCATCAGCTCTTCTTCAGAAAAGTTAATGGTGCCAAAATGAAAGTCTGCATGAGTAAGATTGGCTAAGTGGACAATTATATTATAATCACAAAATTCTATGCCTTACTCCCTGAATATCATAGTGCTTTAAGCAGATCAGGGTAGAGACTATTTAACTTCTATGCAAAAATATTATTATCCTGTGACAATGCCTATTCATGATGAAAACCGGGGCCCTGCTAAGGAAAAAATATGCTAGCACTGACTATGCATTGACACAGTCAGTTTTGGATCTTTGTGGTTTATTATTTATAGTCTACAAGATCCTTATGTTGCATTTGTGAACGGTTAAGATCCATGTCAGACTGTGCTAATGCACAGTCTGGCATGGATCTGTACCATTCACAAATGCTGATACATAAATTTCCCATGCAGAGCCTCAATAATGAATCAAAGAAAAATTCTTACCTCTGAGAGATGAGTCATCTTTTCAAGCCAACAGTATGAGTGCGCCAACTGAGTGAGTTTGTGCAAAACAATACACAGCAAACAAACAGCATGAGAAAACCACAATGTAAAATAACAAAAGTATTTATAAGAATGATCATTTATTTTTTATGTCTGTTTTTTTTTTTAAACTATGGCAAGTAAAAAGAGGTGGAAATAGTGCAAATTACCAAATTATTGCATCTTTTTAAAGTATAACGCAGTGAAAAACAACATTATAGAAAATACAAAGAAATTAAACAGTAAAAAGGCAAAGTGCCTTAAAAATATTTATAATAATGTACAAAAAAGGAAGAAGAGAAAAAACATGTACAAATTTTGTTTTACTTTGTTGCAAAAGTACAAGCCATTTGATTGCTTGCTATAAGTATACTAATCTATTTAATTGTTACTATGAATATTTTACCAGAGTACATATACATCAAAAGAAAATATTACAAGATGCAAATTGTCATAACATAACTTAAAAGAAAACATTGTCACAATAAAGCAATGGTACAATTGTAAAGTTCTTATATTAAGTATGGGTGTACTTTTCCTTATTTCTCATTCAGAAAGATTTTAAATCATATATATTAAAGAATACTAAGTAAGCAAAGGGACAAAATTTGTTAGAATATTAGTAAACAGAACTATTTACTTCTTAGTAATCTACTATACATGCACTTCTCTCCTTGTTTAACTTTTGATGATGTAAGAAAAAAATGTCTATCTTTGCCATCAAGGCATACTTAGCCGTAGCAACTAGTCCTATCTGAAATGTTATTGCCATTAACCAAAAACAAAAACTAAAACAATACTATATACTGAGCACGAACTATGTATCCTAATGTAGGTGACAAGTAGCTGACAAACACATATTCATATTTTCTTCTAACCTGGGAATTTCATTCAAATTTTCTTCCAACGGATGATCAAAAGTACTTTCAAGCAAAAACTAAAGATAATAATAACTTAACTTCTAGCATTTTTTGGGAAAATTCAGAAGAATGTCAATGATCATACTTTTCCTCTGAAAATAAGGTTTGACATTTCATGCAAACTGTCTCCTTAAGAGATTAATTTTGCATGAAATGTCAAACCATATTTTCTGGAAAATTAATGAAAAATTATATCAAAATGTTATCTGCTGAATTTTTTACCCAGTATGCTAAGCATTAAATGGTAAACCCATTTTAGGCTGGACACTCGCAAAACAGTACACACCCAGATCAGATGCCACAGAATGCAAAATCTGATCACAGTCTTCACTGTTTGCAAATAGTATAGCTATTTTTCTCTAGGAATATCTAAATCACATAGCCTGACATACCTAAATTGAAATTGGACTCCTCCAATATATAGTGTGGAGGAGTGCTTATTCAGTTTAAAACTGGTTAAATTACCAAACCTAATATCACCTACAGTAGAATACAAGTCAAAAAGACTAGTAGCTGTTTGAATAATGTACATGTAATAGGAAAATAAAAATAAAGTACTCTATCAAATTGTCTTTGAGCTGTACAGATGAACAAATTACATTTTTAACAGTAATATCTGGGGTAGTCGACAACAATATAAAATTCAACTGTATGTGTTTATCTTGAAATTAACAAATGAACCAGTATAAAACTGAGCAATTGAAATAAAATTCTAAAGAGCTTATGCATTAAAAAGTTATATGCTGGAAAGCAGCTTTTAAAAGCCCAATAATGCTTAAGAATGCCATAAGAGCATATGATAGCATGCAACTAAAAAGACTTTCTGAAGATGTGAAGGTTATCTGTGCAAACTGAGATGGAAAAAGTAGAAATAAAAAAATGATGCCTGCACCCATCTGTGGCCAAAACAATTAAAGTCAAATCATCAATTTTCCTCATATGTGAACAAAACAGAACCAGGTAAAACTACACATTAGTGCAGTCTTACCAGGATCTTCTAAGACTGCCCACATTTTGTAGAAAGTACACAGAAGATTGCAAAGACTGTGTGCATAGACTGACATAACGGTAGTCTTCAGAAGATAATTAACCCTTGTCCTGCTGAATAAATTAAGATGCCACGCCTACTTCTAATTTTCAGCCAATCAGATTACTTGATCCAAATTATTGATATAAATTCACATACTGAATGGCAAACAGGGCAGATCTAGATCAGTTGGCTTCTGAATCTGGATCTACACTGTTTGCAAAGGCAGGGTATATCCGGGTTGAGAAGGACAAGGGTTAAGGTTATTTTTGCACCAAAAGATATCTTGTGGGTACACAATTTGGGACCACCTTATTGAGGTAATTCCAACAAGTACCCACAAGATATATTTTGGTACAAAAAAAAAAATGTGCAAAAAAATGACCCAAATTATCCCAATTTTTCAACAAAATTATCATTTCATCAGGAGCTATGTATGTGTAGGCAAATGATCCAGAATGCTGTTAATGAAAAAGCTGGCCTGTATTGTCAAGTTTCACATACATGGATCTTTTGTTTATAGAAGATATCTAATATTAAGTTTAAGAGATCATAATAACCAGTAACATTTGCTAGTATATTGTTGACTGTTTAAAAAATGTTTTAAAAATGCAATAAAATAAAAATAAATAAATAAAATAAAAGGTTGTTAAGATTATATCTGAAAGTTTTCTCAGTATGAACAGCTACAAGCTGTACTTATGCATAAACATAAGACAGTGGTGACTAACTAGCACTAGAACTAACTAGTTGTACAGATTATGAAGAAGCTTTGGTTTACGTAACAATAACCATGCAAAATGAAATATGTTGGCTAGAAGCAGCATTATCATATACACCACAACATCTTTCAAACATGATTGCTGGGATCCTAAGCAAAAAACATGCAAATACAAATGTACAGATTACAAAGAAAAATGACCATAAATGGTCATTTTTCTGTATAATCTATAAATTTTTGTTTGGATATTTTTTTTTATTTTGTGGTTCATCTTTTAACCATGTTATATCTAAATAACACATTATAGATTATATTAAATAATGACCAAAAATGGTCATTTGTCTATATAATTATACATTTCTCTTTGGATACATTTTTTTTTTGGTCCATCTTTTAACCAAATTATGTCAACATCGTGCTATAATGAATCATGTTATGAAGAAATTCCTGTGTACATGTATTTACGGTGTAAACAGTAAGAATCTGGACCAACCTGTACATTCATAGAGCTTACGGTAAATGGCCTGAAATTTTGACCATTTTATTCCATATTTTCTTTGGATAAAGTTTATGTATTAATGACTTAGGACCTTAACAATAAGTTCACTTGCTGCATGGAAGTGCAGGCAGATTTGAATCTTCACTGTTCACACAGCCTAATACACTGGTTTTGCTCTGACCTACCTCCACATTTCTACAAGTTTTATCTGATGTGATATATTACTGAAGCAGGTGATGATGGCTAATATGTTAAAGCTAATGATGATAGGTAAAGCTGAAAATATTTCATGCATCTAAGAACATGCAACTGTAATAAGATTTAAATAAACATACACCATAACCTCTTTATAACAATATTACTGGGATCCAAAGCAGACACCATTTCAGCTAACAACTGTGTTGTATCCAAACAAAAATGTATAGATTATATAGAAAAATGGCCATAAATGGCCATTTTTCTATATAATCTATACATTTTTATTTGGATACAATGGTCATTTTTCTATATAATCTATCCATTTTGTTTGGATACAACACTTTTGGGGTCCACCTTTAAACCGTCATATCCCAAACCATCTTATAATGAACTACCTTATAAAGAGGTTTCAGTGTAAAAAAGATACTATCTAAATAACTGGAATTAACCAATATTACCAAACTTGTGTCCTTTAGTACATCCTTAAGATTATAAGATTTACTCTTGGTATCTGTGACCCAAATATGAGAATTACTAATACTGAGAGTAACAATTTTCCTTTTACTCCTTTAACTCAATGTGTTTAAGTGAATTAATACTATCTTCTGGTTTTCTTTGTCTTACTCTGTTGTAACAAAAGAAAATGAAACATCCAGCCAGTGACTTACAGAGCCTGATCATGATCAGTCCCCATTTATGTACTCTGGACAAAATTCAGTTTTTGTAATTTTTTACTGCAACGTGTTTTGTTTGTGTTGAGTTTTTATGGTCCAGTCAACCCAATGGGGTCATGTCAAGTGCAGTCAGTTTACCTAACCACACATTTACTGGGCAGGCTTAGTCCTCTAAGTGTTTAACCAGTATTGTGCACATTCTTTGGCCAGAAACGGACAACTGCCCTTCTTGACTCAGCAGAAGGAAGAGAATGACTGTAGAAAATATTTCATGATCACCCGGCGACATTTGAACCCACAACCTCTTGATCACCAGTCGGAGGCGCATCCAACTGAGCCACCAAGGGCAGCGCAATGTGTTTTATTGGTAACGCAAAGCCTGATCAAACTTGACTTTTTATGGAGAAATGCGTTGATACACTTTCAAGGGTGGCAACTGAACTGTCAAAATTATCTTGTCACCTTTCTGAAAAGGGGCCTACTCTAAAAGGGAAGAATTTGCTTCCCGTAGGTGCAAATTCTTTCCTTGTAGAGAAGACCCCTTTTCGAAAGGGGACTGGTGTGGAGGATAGGAAAAGAAGTCACAAAAGTTGTGTCTTATACCCAAGTGTAAGGATTCAAATCCCCATTCTTTTGTCACAGAGCACATATATTAGCAATCCAACATGCTACCAGTACCCATCTATCTGAGAAAAAAAGACATTTTTCCGGGTTTCCCCTAAGGGTTTTAAAATGAGTGTCCCAGGACTCCCTAATGTGGAGTTAAGGGGTCCTTTAATAAGATTTAGGGGATTGTTGTTTTAAAAAGGTTTACCCTTAAAGTGTTACATGTAATTGCAACTACAACAGACACACTTAAAGTACTTTCTTGTCAGAGAAAATATGGCTTCATATGAAATGTCAAGTCTTATTTTTCTCTGAAAAATAAAATCAATTCTAGAAAGTTTTCTACTACAATTTGCTTAATGCTTTTGCCCATACGTATATTGATAATTCTTGCCCTTTAGACCACAAACAGATTAAAATGCAAAGCCATAGATAAATAAAATTAATTTTGGATTTAATAGTTTTGCATCACTCAATACTCTTGCCCCTAATTTTTGAATATCCTATACAAGGATTTGGCGGTAAAAGCTGCCAAAATGCGAGTCGAGTCAGGGAAAACCCTGATATTTGCTATCTATTATAATGATCCTGAGTCCAGGTAAACAGAGTATAGCTCATAGCTCCTGATATGGTGTTTTTTCAACTGAATACTACAGATATTTTTTTCTTATTTCTCCACTAACACATATGTTGTAGTACTCAGAAAACATATGTTGTGGTATTCATTATAAGCACCTCTGTGAGTACCCACAACATATGTTTTCATGGACAAATAAGAAAAATATGACGTGGATATCCCTTCTGGAGCTATAATAACAGCTGATTTATTTCTCTACAGAAACATGTTCTGTGTGATCTCATTACAAGTGTGTCACACTGAAACTTTGAGGTTTATGACACATATTTTACACTTCAAATGAATCATCTCTCTGAGATGAATCTACTGATATATCACACAGCTCTGGATACAAAGGTATTTAGATGAATGTTTTTTTCTTATTTCACTATAACAACATATGTTGTGGTACTCATTTGAAGTGCCTTGCTTAGGCACTTCTACTGAGTGCCCACAATATATGTTTTCATGAAGTATAAAACACTTTTTTCTTGTTGAAAAAAAAAACACACACAAAAAAAAAAAAACAAACAAAAACACCTGCCTTATTTGGAGAAATGAGAAAAAAATCAACATTTTTTGGTCGAAAGGCCACCTTACCTGGAGTACATTTTTTTGTGGATTAGTGTGAAAAATGTTCATCAGGACACTCTGCTCATCATCCATCATTATAAAGTATTAAAGATCCTGACATTTAACAGAGCCATTGTACATGCTTTGACAGAAAACAAAATACTTTGACCCAGTTCACAAGAAACATAAACACGAAATGATTTTTTTAACAAAAAACAGGGACAATTATGCTAAAGATTGCACTTTAATCAAATTATGACCTTTAAGATGACTTTAAAACTATGATAAAGTAGTACTTACTTCCAGAGAAAAGCTATTTTTTTTTTCATTTCAATGCAGTCTATTTCACAAACATATGTAGTTATCATAAGAATGTGGTATTTTTTCCCAGTGTCTTTAACAATAAACTAGTTTAATATAAAAAAAAAATACTAAAAAAAAAAAACAAAAAAAATCCTGGGTGTTCACAACCTCCTGGTTCTTAAGACACCAACCTTTTATTCTTTCATTTTTATTGGTTTTCTTTTCATCTTGTTATTATTTCTTTGTTTACTTCAGCTTTAAAACTGAACAAACCATTTGTAATTTATTGAAAAAAAAAAATGTCACACCAATGAACTTAAATATGAACTGGCTCAGTTAATAGCAAAATTCCATGCAATTAACAAGATTAAGCTATTATATATCGTGTATAAGACACTATATACCTTTAAAGTGCTAAGCAAATGTGTAGCAGATTTCATTTTAAAATTGATTTGAATACTTTTTCAGAGAAAATAAGGCTTGACATTTCATGTGAATCATCTGCTTGGCCAAAATAAGATTTGGCATGTCATGTGAATGGTCTGCAGACAATTAACATGAAATATCAAGCCTTATTTTCTCTAAAAAATAATAAAAATATACATTTTTCAAAGTGTTGTCTGCTGTAGTTGTGACTAGCACTTTAAAGGTCAAAATGACTAATGTTAATAAGCAGGGGATTAGATTTAGAGCAGGAAGAACACAATAAAAAGAGCCTAGCATGGGAACAGATACGAATATAATTAGGCCGGGGGTTGGGGTGGGCTTCCACGTTCCCTTGTTCCCTAAAAATAGCTGGCCTTATTCCCTTGTTCCCTAAAAGTGATTTTTAAAATTTCCATGTTCCCTGTTCCCAAAAATTAGTTTCATTCCTTTGTTCCCTTAAAATATTTGCCAATGTTCCCTGAAAATAAATGGGCATGTTCCCTTGTTCTCCAAAACCCCTAGGAAGGCCTCTATTATATGTTGCAAACAGTAAAAATTCAGAAAAGCCTGTTATTCCATACAGACTTGTCTAGATCTTTGCTGTTTGTTGTGTGGAATCTGTTATGTCCAAGTTTTATGCTGAAGAGCAGTGTAGACCTTGATGGAACTACACATATACATGGGCTGGCCTAAGTCTGCACTTTGGTGTATAATGTCATTACAAATCTTTCCCATGCTGGGCTCTAAATGAGCAGATGGTGCGAAAAAGTATCATTGGGGTATATAGAAATCACAGTTCTAGATACTACAGTATTTACCATATTTATTCAGACAGACAGGCCTGAACAAACATTGTAGACCCAGATGAGATGTCACAAAATGTGAAGTTTCATCAGGGTCCACACTGTTTGCCACTCCTCCAGCATTTTTTGACACAACATCGGGTAGTAAATTGTACTTGTTCAAATTTTAGAACAAGTGTGGTATGGAGTTGAGGTATCTAAATACTTAAGGTAAATACTATATATTTATATATATATTTATCCTAAATATCTGGGCCCATTTGTTCAAAGCTAACAACATTGTTAGTTAACGATTCATTAACATTTACATAGAGTGATACGCAAATATGCTGAATTTTTTTGCTGAAAAAATGTGAGTAGCTTTTGCAGTGCAAAAGCTACTCACATTTTTTCAGCAAAAAATTTCAGAATATTGTGTATTGAATCCACTAAAACAGTTAACGAAATGACTCTTAACGAGCTTGTTAAGCTAACGACGCTTTGAACAACTGGGCCCTGGACATCACTCTGAACTTCCTACCATATCTGTCCTAAAAGTTTAACACATACATTTTACCCCAGTACTACATGTTGTTGTCTGAATGCTTGGTGAGTTGCAAACAGTGCAGACCATGATCAGACACCACATTATGCAGCAGCTGATCTGGGTCTACACTGTTTGCTCAGGCCCGTCTGTCCAAATATTTAGCACAGATATAATAAGTGGGATATCCAAATAAATATTTTTTTCTAATTTTCTTCTATATACAAATGTATTCACTGAAAATTCCAGTGAGTACCCATTGCATTTATTTTTAATGCCGAAATAGAAAAAATATTAATACTTTTTGGTTGAAAAATTATCTAACACAGGGATATGAGAACAGGAAAGGCCCATATTATCTGCACATCTGCACAATCTGATCAGAACCTTTGCTGAACATTAGTAGTTGAAATACTCTATATTATCTAAATATGCTGTCAAAGGTTACTAAAGGTCCTAATCAGACTAACGTAGCTCCAGATAAAGCACTTTTTTTTTCAACAGAAAAGTATTGGTATTTTTCTTATTTCTGCACAAAAACATATGTTGTGGGTACTCATCAGAAGTGCCTTTCCCAGGTGCTTCTACTAGTAAGTTGAATTTTAAGGTTTCATTTCCTGTTTGATAATGCAAGCTAACGTGTAGTACAGACCACATAAGGTCTGCATAAATTCTTTTTGGTATTCTTGCTGGAGTTTTCTAAGCAGGGTTTTGCATCCCGTCAACAGTTTTATTTGTATTCTCAGTCTGATCCACAGCAGTCTGATCAGAATCTTTGCTGATCGCATGTGTCTTCTATAGCCTACAGTCTATCCAAAGAGGGATAAACTGGGTAGATGTATAGGCTGATCTGAGTCTTTGCTGTTTACACAAGTCTTATTGTAGGTTTTGTCGTGCCCTGGCTCTGATGTTTTCATGCAGAAATAAGAAAAAATGTTATTTGGATACCCCTCTTTTCTTCTCTCAGACTCTGGAGCTATGTACATATGTCTAAGCAGATGGGTGATCTACGATATCCCTGTTCACTTAAGTCCCAATGACCCTTTTCTCA
Source organism: Anodontia alba (assembly GCA_964016985.1). Taxonomy (NCBI): domain Eukaryota; kingdom Metazoa; phylum Mollusca; class Bivalvia; order Lucinida; family Lucinidae; genus Anodontia; species Anodontia alba. The sequence goes on along the minus strand of OZ024825.1, from coordinate 86,326,214 downwards.
TGTCACAGCTCAGTTTTAAATGTCAAGAAAACTTATACAAGTCACCTCCTTTAGTTTAAATGTATTTTATTCGTATGTATACAGATACAATACATATCTACATGCGCAGGTTTCAAATGGGATTCAGAAAAAATGTCAAGCTTAACCTTAAAGCACCAAGCAAAATTTGTAGCAGACGACATTCTAACATTTTCATTTTTTTATTTTTCAGAGAAAACAAATCTTGACATTTCATGTGAATTGCCTGTTTGGCAGACAATTCACATGAAATGTCAAGGCTTGTTTCCTTCTGAAAAAAAAAAAAAAAGAAAAGGCTTGTTTCCTTCTGAAAAAAAAAAAAAAAAAAAAAAGTCAAAATTGTCATCTGCTTTAGTTGTGATTGGTGCTTTAAGGGTTAAGAACTTATATGAATATGTCTCCTAGAGTCACTCCTTTGAACCAGGACTTATTTTTGTACACCCATACTTACAACTGTGCTTTCTTTTTGATCATGTTTTCTGCACTTTGTGGTAACAAGAAATGATCTACTCGTGTCTTAGTCCCGCTTTTATCAACATAATGATCTCTGTGTTTCTGGCCGAGCTGAAAGAAAAAAAAACATCAAAACTTACCATTTTTTGTACCTTCTCTGTAGCTCAAAACATTCTTGTTTGTTTGATTTGGAGTTTTACTACCCAGTCAGCACTGTGAAGCTCATGTCAAGCCAGTCACTTAACCTACTCATACTTTTCTCTGGGCAGGATTCAACCTTTCTTAAGTAGTTAACTACCGGTAGTACTTTTGCTAGTAACCGACAACTGTCCTCCTTGAATCAGCAGAAGGGTGAGAATGACTATATAAAGTTATGTGGCTGAGCTGGGATTCAAACTTGCAACCCTTCAATTTGCAGTCAGATGTGCTACCGGTTGAGCTATGGAGCCCAGCTCAATACATTCTATAGTATCTAATAATTCTGTAAGCAGACATTGAAGACCCTGATCAGACTGCATGGATGCACAGGCTGACATGGGCTTTGGCTGTTTGCATATGCAATAACACCCCTTGTCTCATGACGAAGGTAAAATATTTTATTACTTTTCCATAAACCCATTTTTGAATAACCTTCCCGCCACCCCCACTCCGCCAACTACCGGTACATGTATATATATATATATATTGGAAGAGTCAAATTATAGTTTTAAGTATGCCAGGCTATTTGACTTACGGTAGATATTCCTAGAGAAAAATGGCTAAACTATTTACAAACAGTGGAGACCCTGATCAGATGCCACATTTTGTGGCATCTGATCTGGGTTTGCACTGTTTGACAATACCCTTTTTGGGGTCTCCAGACAAAAAGTGGTTAAAAAGAGATAGCAGACAGGGTGGCTCTTGATCAGAATCTGCATTCTGCTGTTTTAGGCCTATCTGTCCAAAATACTTAAGGTTAATCAAATGGTTCTAGGAGAAACAGACGATTCACATGAAATGTAAAGACTTATTTTCTCTGAAAGATAAAAAAAAAAAAAAAAAAAGTAATAATAATAAATAAAAATGTCGATTGCTGCAGTTGTGACTGGCAATTTAAAGGTTAATCTTGTACTGTGCCACTTAATCTTTGACCAGGTTTAGATGCTGGTGTTGCTACATTTTATTGGAATCAAAGGTTAATCACTTTACTGTTCAATTTCAGTTTGATTTCTATAAAAAGAAATTTTAAAGCAAAAGTGTCACTTACATGAACAGTATTTTTTTAGTTTTTGTTCTCAAGACAGACCAGACCAAAAAAAAAAAAAAAAGGTTATCCCACTGAGTGATCAAATAAATGATATGTAGAAACAGAACCATTTAATAGTTTAACCCTGGTTCTGCTGTTCCCAGATATACCCAGCTTTTTTCCAACAGTGTAGATCCAGAAGCCAACTGATCTGGATCTGCACTGTTTATCTTTCAGTATGTGAATTTGCATCAACAACCTAGATGAAGTAATCCGATTGGCTGAAAATTAGAAGTGAGCGTCACATCTTTAATAATTTATTCAGCATGGCAAGGGTTAAGAAAATGCCATTCCAAAATACTTTGACTGAAGATAATTATTTAAGCGCAAATATTTATATGTGACCACAAAGCTGCATGGCAAAAGAAGTGTGGTAAATGTCCTATAATTTCAAATACTTTATTCCATACTTTAATTGCCTAAATTTTACTTTTTATGCAGTTGTTTCTTAAAATACTTAGTAGAATAGCAAACAGTGTAAATCCTGATCAGACTGCTAGCTCCTTCTGGAGCAATCTGATCTGGATCTGCACTGTTTGCACATACCATTTGTCAGGAACTTTGGTGTACAAAATTTAGGTTGTTTACTAACACAAAGAGCAGCAAATTTAAATGACTAAAATTAACTTACATCATTAAAAGCATACAGCTCTTCTTTTCTATCAAAGTCTATATTTCCAAGAGAATATTTTGGTGCTGCTAGCCATCTATCTCTAGTTCGACCACGACTGCTGATGACTGATTCAGGTTTGTGAGTGTAGTATGTGGGAAAATCCCCTCCTTTTGAAAGTGGGTCATTTGAAGCATATAAAACATCAGATCTGTAATCTTGGAAGTATTTTTGGGTTGCATTACCATATGTTTCTCCATAATCATACTTGGTTGTTGGGCAATGGCCTCTGTACCTGAAACAATATCAGTTTGTCACTTAATAAGAGGGTTATCCAGCCAAATATTTGAGCTGGGACAGAAGCATAAATTTCCTACAAGATTGCTTGGGTACCCAGCAAAGACTCTGTGCATAGACAATTTAGGATCCAAAGCATCGTCAGATAACTTTGTTTGTATGTGTTGAGGTTTTACGGCCCAGTCAACCCAATGGGGTCATGTCGAGTGCGGTCAGTTTACCTAACCACATGTTTACTAGGCAGGCTTAGTCCTCTAAGTGGTTAACCAGTATTGTGTACATTCTTTTGCCAGAAACTGACAACTGCCCTCCTTGAATCAGCAGAAGGGAGAGAATGACCGTAGAAAATATTTCACGATCAATCTCCACGAAAGAATGTTGCCGACCTCGGCAAGGGTTGAACCTGCCAGATAACTTTAAATTCTGACCACAGTATCATCAGACTATGCAGAAGTGCAGGCTGATCTGAGTCTTCACTGGGCACACATAGCTTGTAAGAAATGTTGATCTAGCAGCCTTTTGGCTAAATTACCAGTATCTTATGTATATTTTTTGTTCACCAGTATAGTAAATCTTCTCAGGTAAAGTCTCAATCATTGGTAATTTACACATGAATAACAAAATTCTGAATCAGTTTGTATTAGGTTTGGTTGTACTCAGACAGGAAAAATGGAAAATAAAAGATAATAAAATGGGATTTATTATAGAGAGCTTTGGATCACAATTATAAAATCTTCAAATGCCCTACTGATGTTATCGCTGTCTTCCTCATAAGGGTCAACCTCTTTAAACACCAGTTATGGAACAGTTCTATGGTGAAATCATCTACACAGGTCTATTGTCAGGAACACTCTCACTACTACTCTCTCTTTGGTCTCCTCATGGTGCTGACATTCCTTGATAAAAATATTGAACAGTTTAATTCTGGTTGAACACAGGTACAGAGACGTGTATCTTATACACCAGTAACTAGTTCTCAACTGGATCATGCAGGATTCTCTATTTTTTACTGATTTTATAATGTTTAGCACAGGTCATTACTGATGAGTTTAAATCCAACACATGTCTACCAACATTTTCTGCTGACCAGGAGTGGGAAAACAACATCACCTGTTTTATAGACAGTTTTGACAATAGGATTATTATAACTTTTATAACATATAATTGTTTGATGACTGACTGTGATCATCTGTTACAGACTTTGAATTTGTGTCTTTCTTTAGACATCAGTTCATAATTCAGCTTTTCTTGCATTTTGATTGGTTGAAATTGCTCCCATAAATCAAAGTTTTGGTGCTGATCATCACAGTGGTTCAAGAATAATCAACAGTAGGAATCCAGCTTGAAACTTTGAAATTTTAAATATTTATTATCTTCATTTAGTTGAGAGATTTTGATCCTGACAGTGGTCAATAATGGAGGCATACTAAAACAAATATCCAGTTCAAAGCTTGGTAACTTTGTGACTTTGAAATAATTATAGTAATTTATAGATTTATAATCAATGAACACTCTTTGTCATAAATGATTCTCAACAGCCTGGTCCTAGGCGAGAGCTGAGGCAGGCTAAGACAAATCAAAGAATAAGGGTAAAAGATGATGATTTGTTCAATTCCTCGGACCTCAACCTACTAAACGGGACCTGTACACCATAAAATTGCTGAATCAGATGCGTAGCTGTCAGATGACCCGATGAAGAAATGCAGCAAATTCATTAAGAACTGTGGGAAATGAAGAAAGAAGAATTATTATTTAAAAAGATGGAAAACCTGAACAGAATGACGAAGGAATTAGAATTTTGAGAAGAAAGTCTGTTTGCATCATTCTAACATGGTTGCTTCTAGGGCCATCAAAGTGGTAACTGGTTACCCCAAGAGGATGGAAGATCTTTAAACAGACTGGAAGCTGAGATCTACTCTCTCTTGATTTGGAAGAAATAAACAAGCAATCACACCATATAGTTCAGGATTCCCATTACATGAGCCATCAGTAAATCTACACTTTATCTCTCCCAGCCTTCCCTAAATACCTTCTATTACTGGTCTTGCCTTTTCCTCCTGTGCTGTGCTTCTGGATGAACTACATGTAAGATTTTTCTTTTTTTTTTTTAATCACAATATAATTTTGAACAATCACGTTTTTTTTTTGTTTTGTTTTTTTGTCGAACTAGCTCAAAGACCTACTCACAAAGTGAAAAGTACATAGTGTCAGCAGAAATAATCTTAGAAGCATATAGAGGATAAAGCCAGTGTTGTATTGGCATGTATTCGGGTTCAATTAGAATTTTGAGAAGAAAGTCTGTTTGCATCATTCTAACATGGTTGCTTCTAGGGCCTTCAAAGTGGTAACCAGTTACCCCAAGAGGATGGAAGATCTTTAAACAGACTGGAAGCTGAGATCTACTCTCTCTTGATTTGGAAGAAATAAACAAGCAATTGCACCATATAGTTCAGGATTCCCCTTACATGAGCCATCAGTAAATCTACACTTTATCTCTCCCAGCCTTCCCTAAACACCTTCTGTTACTGGTCTTGCCTTTTCCTCCTGTGCCATGCTTCTGGGTGAACTACATGTAAGATTTTTTATTGTTTTAACCACAATATAATTTTGAACAATCAAGTTTTTTTTTTTTTGTTTTTTTTTGTTTTTTTTGTCAAACGCTCAAAGTGAAAAGTACATAGTGCCAGCAGAAATAATCTTAGAAGCATACAGAGGATAAAGCCAGTGTTGTATTGGCATGTATTTATCAACAACAACAAATGTAAGATTATTCCAATAATTATGGCTTTGTTTAGGGGAACAAGACAATTCATCGACAAGACAACTCATCGACACGGTTTTTGGAGACAATTCACCGACACATTATTATGTTGAAATTATACCCAAGCTGTTAAAATGAAGACAATGTTTTGAAAATAAAATGATTTATTATCACGTTTATGATCAAAATAATGATTTTGGGATATTAATTCAATATTTTTTGGCCTATTGATGACAATTAAGAGACCATTTTAACCGCATAGGATGGCTGGCGTAAATAAACTTACATTTTATTTTAAAAGCATGATTTAAAGGAAAATATACATATAGGGAACTGTAGTATCTTACAGAAACGTATATATGGTAGGGATTGGTTAAGTATATCTGTTTAATATGTATTAGTAGATTATTGTGTTATGTCAGCTTGGAGCATAGAGCTAATAAAAGTGCATGGTTAAATTCGTTGTTCCTTGTGGGTTAAATCCCGGGTTTGCTCGGCAACCCATAACACTACAATTGGCGACGAGGTTAAACTCCAATAATTGACAGTATTAAATTGGATTGGAAGTATTAAATTAGATCTGGAGTTTTAAATTGGAACTGAAGTTAAATCTGTACAATTAAATTTGTCATGGAAATTAAATTTGGAAAGTATTAAATTAGTAAACCAGAACTATGGCTGAGAAAATAGAATTAAATTCAGTTGACAAGTTCGATCCTCATAGTGATCCAACACACTTAGCACAGTCATGGGAACGTTGGCTTAGAAGTTTTGAGTTATTTGCTGCAGGCAAAGGAGTAACTGACTATGATCAGAAAAGAGCTTTATTATTGCACTGCGCAGGGATGGCAGTCCAAGACATTTACTTTACATTAACTGAAGAAGATGGAGACAATGTATATCAAAAAGTCACCAAAACTTTGGAAAAACATTTTGAACAAAAAATAAATGTGCCTTATGAGAGGTATGCTTTTCGAACAATGAAACAGGAGGATTCGGAAACCATTGAAGAATTTATTACCAGATTACGGCGAAAGGCAGTGCTGTGCAAATTTGCAAACGTTGACCAACAAATTAGGGACCAAGTCATAGAAAAATGTCGTAGTCATAAATTAAGAGTGAAATTATTAGAAAAAGGACATGACTTGACACTAGAAAATTTACGGTTAATAGCATCAACTGTTGAACGTGTGCAGGACCAAGCCAAACAAATGGAGGGACAGTCACCGATGGTAGAATCTGTCCATCGGGTCACAAACAAAGGTGCCAGGCCCAAATTTCAGCCAAGACAGAGTGCGAAGCCCAAGGGATGTTTCCGTTGTGGCAAAGTTGGGCACTTCGCTAAGGACCCTTCATGTCCAGCCAAGGATAAAATTTGTCACAAGTGCGGTTTTAAGGGACATTTCCAGAAATTTTGCAATACAAAGCAAAAGGGAAAAGGCAAGGAAAAAGGAGCCTCAAAATTTAATAGCAGTAATATTCGATTAGTTGAAGAGGACAGTTCAAGTGATGAATATGCATTTTCAGTTGGAAGCGGTACTGAAAAAATGAGCATTTACCTGGATGGCCATTGTGTTGATGTAATAATTGACAGTGGCGCAACAGTGAACATTATTGATAAAAGTACGTGGGCAAGCTTAAAAGCAAAGCACATAAAATGTAAATCAGAGAGGTCAAATAAAAAACTCTACACCTATAGCAGTGATAAGCCACTTGATTTAATTGGGAAGTTTTCTACAGTTGTTTCATTAAAGGGACCGCACCAAGAAATAGAAGCAGATTTTTATGTGATTAATGGTGAAGGACCAGCATTGTTAGGAAAGCAGACTGCAATGGATTTGGGAGTTTTGAAAATTGAAATCAATGCAGTTCAGGATGACAAACTTAAAAAGTATGCAGAGTGTTTCAATGGTATAGGAAAGTTATCAGACTATGAGTTAAAGTTGCATATTGATGACAGTGTAGAACCAGTGGCACAAAGAATGTACAGAATACCATTTAGTTTGCAAGAGAGAGTGACGAAAAAACTTGATGAACTGGAATCTTTGGATATAATTGAAAAAGTGAATACACCTACGTCATGGGTTAGTCCAGTTTTAGTTGTGCCAAAGCCAAATGGAGATATTAGACTATGCGTCGATATGAGACAAGCAAACAAGGCTATTGTAAGAGAACAGCATCCTATCCCCACAGTCGACGAAATCCTATATAAAATGAATGGAAGTGAAGTGTTTAGCAAGCTGGATTTACGTCTTGGTTATCATCAGATTGTTCTTGAAGAAAAATCAAGGGACATAACTACATTCGTGACAAATAATGGATTATACCGGTATAAGAGACTACTGTTTGGAATTAATATGGCTCCCCAGAAATATCAGCAGGTTATTTCACAGGTATTTAATGACTGTGAAGGAGTTCAAAATATTTCAGATGATATTGTGGTACACGGTAGAAACAGAGAAGAACATGATCAGAGATTAGAAAAGGCATTAAACAGAATGAAAGAACGAAACCTTACATTGAATGGTGATAAATGTGAGTTTGGAATGGATAAAATTACATTTATGGGACATGTTTTATCAAAGAATGGCATTGGACCAACATCAGAACGTGTTAAAGCGCTTCTAAATGCAAAAGAGCCACAGAATGCACAGGAAGTAAAATCGTTCTTGGGACTAGTTAACTTTTCAGCACGGTATATTCCGAATTTGGCTACAATATCAGAGCCACTTAGACGACTGACAAAGAAACATGCTAAATTCGAATGGGGAAAGGAGCAGAAAGAAAGTTTTGAGAAACTGAAAAACTGTTTGACAGAAAGTAGTACACTGGGACATTTTAGGCTAGACGCAACAAGGACACAATTGGTTTGTGACGCAAGTAACGTAGGAATTGGTGCAGTACTCATACAAGAATATGGCGATCAAAGGAAAGTTATAAGCTATGCTAGTCGTACTTTATCTGATGTTGAAAAGAAATATTCTGTTACAGAAAAGGAGGGACTTGCAGTGGTGTGGGCATGTGAAAAGTTTCACGTCTACCTTTACGGCATAAAATTTGAATTGATAACAGACCACAAGGCGCTCGAAGTGCTTTACAGCGAAAAGGGAAAACCTAACTGTAGAGTTCAGCGATGGGTAATGAAACTGTTGCCGTATGACTTTATAATACGTTATGAAAGTGGGCGACGTAATGTAGCAGATGCCTTGTCACGGTTAGTGGGTATCAGTACGGTGAAACAGGATACTGGATCGCGAATCCAGAAGCAAACCGAGGATTATATTCGATTCGTAGCAAGGGAAGCAACACCGTCAGCGATAAAAACACGCGAAGTAGAGGAGGCGTCAAAAGATGACGTCGAATTAATAAATGTGAGATCTTGTTTGAAAAAGGAAAAGTTTGATAAATCGTGTGCAAATTATATCCCAGTGAAAGATGAGTTGTGCAATATTGGATATATAGTGTTACGCGGTACGCGATTAGTTATTCCTGAAAAGTTGAGGTTGAAATGTATTAAATTAGCTCATCAAGGTCATTTAGGTGTTGTGGGTACAAAGCAGTTGTTGCGTACAAAAGTGTGGTGGCCAGGCATTGATCGTGATGTAGAGAGATACGTGAGATCATGCCATGGTTGTCAAATTGTGAGTGATATGCCAAAACCGGAACCACTTAAACCCACAGAGTTGCCATCAGGACCTTGGCAAGATGTTTGTGTTGATTTATTAGGGCCATTAGATTCAGGTCATTATGTATTTCTATGTGTGGATTATTATAGTCGGTATTATGAACTTGAAATTATGAAGGATACGTCAAGTGAAAGAATAATAGATGCGTTAGAGAATATGTTTTCGCGTCATGGATATCCGGTTTCAATCACCAGCGATAATGGACCTCAATTCCGGTCAGCTGTCTACGCTAACTTTCTAAAGGAATGTGGAATAAGTCAGCGTAGAGTTACTCCACTTTACCCAGCTGCTAATGGGGAAGTAGAAAGACAAAATAGGTCATTGTTGAAAAGGATTAGAATAGCACAAGCCGAGTCAAAAGACTGGAAGAAAGAACTAAGAACATATCTTTTTGCGTATCGTACAACCCCTCATTCGGTTACTCATGTAGCTCCTGCGAAACTGATGTTTACTCGTGAGCTGCGCACTAAGCTTCCTCAAGTTGAGAACTTGAGCAAGGTGCCGTATGACGAAGAACTTAGAGATAAAGATGCAATGAACAAATGTAAGAACAAAATGTACATTGATGAAAAGCGTGGTGCTAAGGAAAGTGACTTAGAAACAGGGAGTAAAGTTCTAGTGAAAAAGGAACGTCAGAGCAAAATGGACACACCATTTGTGCCAGTACCATACAAACTTGTAGATAAACATGGAAACAGTTGTACGGTTGAATCACCTGAAGGCGTTCAGTACAAAAGGAACAATACTCAAGTTAAAAGGTACCAGGAGTCACTTGATGATACTCCTGAAATCGAGGACATATTACCTCAGACTACGGATAACGAACCGGAAACGGAAGGGACTCTGAGTTTACCGTCAAGACCAGTACGCGAGCGAAGGTTACCAAAGAAGTTCGATGACTTTGTCATGACTTAAGTTGAACTGTATCAGTATTTTCAGTTGGATAAGTCAAATTGATATTTGATAATGAAAACTGACTTGAACTGATGGGACTGAGCCGTACAATCAGAGGAGACTTATTCGCTTATTTAGTAGAAATTGCTTTTGCAGTGTTTTATGTTATTATATAATATGTTTTTTAGATTTAATGTTAGAAAACATGTTTGAAACATAGTGATACTTATGGTTGGAAAAAAAAAAACTTGGGACAGCCTCTTTAATATGAAACATTTTGCGCATTATTTCAGACTGAACATGTTTACATGAAATTATATCATTTTCATGGTTAACCTAAATTCCTAACTGTTGAAAAGGCATGAAATTGAATAAGCCTGAAAGATAAACATTTACTTGTGTTTTCTGGTAATAATTAACTGATAAAAGACAAGAGCTACAGCTAATAACAGACTAGCGTGGAGTTTGGGTTGTAATATTTTTCTTGATATACTTTACAAGCAATTGCTTTTCAAAAAGGGGGAAAATGTAGTATCTTACAGAAACGTATATATGGTAGGGATTGGTTAAGTATATCTGTTTAATATGTATTAGTAGATTATTGTGTTATGTCAGCTTGGAGCATAGAGCTAATAAAAGTGCATGGTTAAATTCGTTGTTCCTTGTGGGTTAAATCCCGGGTTTGCTCGGCAACCCATAACACTACAGGAACGTGTTTATACATGTATAGTCTTAACTGATTTATGTGCTAGTTTGTTTTTATTGATATTTATTTTGTAAATAAACGATTAAATGATATATCTGACTTTCATTCCCCTATCCCCTTTATGTATTTTATTGCTGAGCCACATCCTGTTGGATGCAAGCCAACCATCATGAAATGTTGCATGTGCAAACATCGAAGCTTCAGACGAGCCTGCTTATCCGCACAGTCTCATCAAAAGCTTCACTGTTCGCTAATACATGCTATATGTCAAGCTGAAACTTCAGCCTAAAATAGGAAACAACATGGACCTTGTCGCGAGAAAAACCGGGGTTTCCATACAGGTGTGACAAAACCAAACTGCTTAGTCTCAGAAGCCCACGTAACCATACGCATATACAATGCGCTGTTATATACATGGCATTTTTAAGGAGAAAATATAGAACCATATAGTTTTCTTAATCTGCTCAAACCAAAACGACTTTAACGATAACGCCTAATGTTTATAGGCAGAAATATGAAACAACGTAATCCCTCTAAAGTGGGATTAACCGAGGTCTTCATCGCATAGGCTTATTATCTCGATGATAATTCACCAACACGGTTTATATCTCGATGATCAGAATTGGTATCTAAATGCAAATTGTACAAATCTCGAGGCTTAATTAGCCTACAATTCCAGTGGTCGTATTATCAATATTGCAGTTCCATAGCAATCAACATCCTAAAAGCTACATGTTAGCCTCAGTGGGACTTTAAGACAGCTCCCCGACAGTCAAAGTGTGCGACATCAACATGATCATCAAGTCTATTAAACTTCCTATTCCAGTCTTACGGCACAGCGGTGGCGCTGAGCGCGCATCCGTCAGCAGCTGCATCGTAAATGATGCAGAACATCACTCATGACTAAAATTAAAAACCTTTCCGCATTCTTAGCCCAATAATCGATTCTGAGACTGTTCACTGACAGGCAGAACAGGTAGGCTAGTCATTCACAGGTATGATCAATCAAATACAATGTACCACTTATCCATAATTACCCTTAATTACCTATGATTGTCAATTACCTTCAAACAAATGTGTCGGTGAATTGTCTTCAAAAAGTGTCGATGAGTTGTCTTCAATTGTGTCGGTGAATTGTCTCCAAAAACCATGTTGATGAGTTGTCTTGTCGATGAATTGTCTCGATTCTTTGTTTAGAGGTTAGCTCTCAAGATGTTGTAGGGAGAACTGTACTAATGGAATATGACAGTTGTAGAGATAAAGAGCCTTTGAGTCTTACCATTTCACTGACCCATCAAAATTCTCTGGTGAATGAATGTCTATTGATGTATCACCAGTAAAATATTCTGAAAAAATATTCTGAGGGCTAGACTGCACTTTACCGGTCTACTAATTTTGACTATGGGCGGGTTTGCATCTAAATTATTTGTTTTACTGAATTGGGTATGACTGGAACATATTTAACCTGTACAGTATTGCAGGGGTTTGGGATAGCAGTTACCAATTAAATTGAATAAGACGGACCGGTAAAGTCATGAAAGTGCAGTTTCTGTTGTCAAAATATTGAGAAAAATAAATACTGAAAAAAGGTGACTAAAAACAAGAGAAACATCTTACCCAGGCATAAATTTAGGCGGTATAAAAGTGGCATTATGTGTTGTTATTAAAGTTCCTGCTGATCTTGACATCTTGTGGCTTTTAAAACAAAACAAACATGTATTTTAGCAACACAGAAATTGAAACCGGAAATGAGACTTGTCACAAAGAATGACGCTTAAAGCATTAATGTTGCGCGCAAAAGAAGTGCATGACAAAATGTAAATAATCTTGCTATATTCCTGCTATTCGATGTTTAACATATAAAAAAACAAAGAATTTGGACTAAATTGTTTACAGGCGTATAATTATTTAAAACAAAACGGATATTTTTTTTAAATTATAGATGTAAATACATTTTAATACAAATGCGCGTTGGTTGCTAAGGCGACAGCACTGGGATCAATTAAACGCTTATTATCAAAAGAACAAAATTTTGAGCGTCAAACAACACGGATTTTAGACTAGTTTATAGAATTTTATTTACCGTACTGCATAACTATACCCTGTGCTTCAACATCTTTCAGAAAGTCGTTTTTTGCTTGGCGCTTTACACAAAAGATGTAAATATGCGAATTCTCGCCATCATTTAATGCAAAACTACCTATCCACAAAATTTTTTATTCTAGTCATTGGTTTTTAAAAAATCAAATACTTTCACTTTTTCCCTTAGTAAAAATGAATGCAAATTATGCAAAAAATCTGTAGGGCAGGTAACTTGGAGGCAGATTTTCAGAATGATGTCGAAAGGACAGTAGAAGGATTAAAGGCAAACAAATACAAACATGACATAATACATTATACAATGCCATGAAAGTAATTTTATCATCATTTGAATGAAAAAAAAAAAAAAAAAAAAAAAAAAAATGTACATACAGATACATATATATAGCATCATATACATATATATAGCCTTGAGTCATAAGAACCTTGACATGCTATGATATATTACACTGGCTTACAAATAATCCGATGGATTTCAAAATAGTATCGTCTGTAGATGCCATTAGTTCGATGAACTGCTCTTTTTTAGACTCAAATGAATGGTTATTTAGAACAGCTACGTTTTGAAACATTTTATTTCGCAGATCTTCATACTTAGAGCAAGCACAAAAGAAATGAATTTCGTCTTCTAAAACATTACAATACTACAAGTCTGTCTGTCAGTCTTTGCCCTGAATATCTTCCCCTTTCAATTTTGAGATGATGTGCGCTTATTCTAAAGGCAGTTTAAGCTTTCCGCTGTCTTCTATCTGGTAGAATATCCAAATAATTTTCGAATTCAAAGTTGTTGTTTTTTTTAAATAACTTATACGTCCTTATCCATCCCAACTTCAGAATTAAGATTTTTCTTCCAAAATGAAATAAAACTTGGTTTTTATACTTGCAAGTAAAGCAGACACATTAAATGTACAATGATTATCCCATACATGTGAAAATCCTAAATAATTTAATACAGTTCTAATAAAACATAACCACAAGCTTTCCAATTCAGGGTTATTACATTGTTCCCAATATGCTGCTGATGTAAGTAACCCTTAAAAAAAAAAAAAAAAAAAAAAAAAAAAAATGAGTTAGCAAATCTCTGTGCAAGAGAGTACGCCCTGTGTAATTTCTATATGTTCAGACATTGTATGCTTAGATCTAACGCTTGAATGCGAACTGTTATACATAGATTTTATAACATTGTAAATTTTACCATTGATTCCAGCTTTTTGTAGTTTAAGCAACAATCCATCATGCCAACCGTAACAAATGCCTTTCTCAGGTCAATGAAACAGGCATATAACTTACTACTATTTTTGCATTCAAAACATATTTATCAATTATAGTTCGATGTTTTTTTTCCCGGAAACTAGCCTGTTCTTGTTTTAAGAAAGCCCTGTTCTCTAAATCAGAACAAATTCTGTTATTAATTATATGACAGAATAACTTACCCAGGCAACTACAAAGAGTAATACCTCTGCAATTGTTTGGGTCAAACTGACTTCCATTTTTTTGTGAACTGGTATTATAATTCCAGTTTTCCAAGACTCTGTAAACTTACCGGTATTTAAAATCATATTAAATGCCTTAGTTATTGGTTTGGAAAGAAATGGAAGTGCTGATTTTATCATCTCATTTTTGAACAAATCATAATTATGTACTTGCTTTATTATTTTTAAGCTTTTTAGAAGCCGCAAAAACTTCTTTTTCATTCATGGTGTAATCAAGGTTACTACTTTGGTTTAATGTGTCATAGTTTTTAAGTTCATTTTTCTCTAAAGTTTGTCTAGTACTGTCATATATATTCGTAATGTAAATTAAATAATTCCAAACTCGCTGGGACACAAAACAATATGAGAGATACTGGTTGCTGATGCTGGACGGACAGATGATATATTATCGCAATATGTTAAAGGATAATTAAATCGAGATAACAGCAATAAAATAGAAAGGAAGGCAATGATCAGGAACCGATACTATTATCCCACACCTCCCATCAGAGACATAAAGGGAAAGAAACACAAACACAAAATAACTAGACCCTAATGGAAACATCACTAGCGGAAAGCCAAACGGACAGTTGCTTTCCCACAAAGTGGCCAAATGGTTATCCAAAAACAAAAATATGTAAGCGACACACACATTCAAAGACGAACTGTAACAAAAATAAACCATGACAGGAGAACCGCCTTGGAGCGGTCAGTGAAAAGTATTTCACTTGGGGTGAGGGAGAGGGGGGAGGGCTTAAATCGACCTTACGTGGCCACAATCCTCGCCCTTACTTCTGCCGCGGTTTAGACATATATGGTAAGACGTCCCTTTCGTAGACATACCTTTCTTTCATGAAAGGACTGTTCCCAGTGCGAAAGGAAGATTACTTAAATATATATTTTATATCTAAACCATGATAAATAAATGAAAATGTATCATTGCAATATGTTAAATTATAATTAAATCGAGATAACAAAAAAACAAAAACAATAAAAAAAAAAAAAAAAAAAAAAAAAAAAAAAAACTATTTGGTAAGATGTTCCTTTCGTAGGCATACAGTCCGTTCGTAAAAGGAACGTTCCCAGCGCGAAAGGAAGATTGCTTAAACTTTTTGCATACTTTTTATATTTAAATCAAGATAAATAGATGAAACTATATTATTGAAATATATTAAAGGATAATTAAATCGAGAGAACAACAATAAAATATATGGTAAAATGTTTCCTTCATAGACGTACCTTCCTTTCGCAAAAGGAACGTTCCTTTGGATTACAAGCTCTTTACCCTTGAGTTTTCATACCATTCAGCTGAAGTAAACTTAAGTTGTCACCAGATTGAAACTGAAAGTGACATCTTTACCTATAAACTTTATAAAAAAAAAAAAAATGTAACTGTAATTGGTTACAGTTAGCACACAATTATAGTTTCTGAGAAGATTAAATATTATTGAACCTCTCCATGTGGAACTGTGCCTTCAGATCATATGTGGACAATGAAAGCCAACACCAGCCTGCGCATACCCACAGTACTCGCAGTCTGATCAGAGCCTTTGCTCGGTTCGCCTACAAATTGTTTGGATACTGTAGATTGTACCAACGTACAGCAAAATCAATGCTAAAACTATAAAATGTATATGACTTTGTTGGCTGATTTGGATCTTTACTGTTTGTATATGCTCAGGAGCCAGAAGTCACCTTTCTTATGGCACAACTCTTTTATATAAGAATTACAAAGACATATGAAATATTCAGACACATAACTCCTTACACCATTGTCCTTATTTAAACAAAAATATATGTGAAGATGTCCAGGAAATGCACAGTCAGAAGCACAGGCCTCACCCGCAGTCCGTCTCCCCCGAGACACCAGAAGAAAAGAACAAAGGTAAATCAAAAGAACCTACTGATCCGTGAACAAAGAACTTTTCAATGCCTTGGAACGGTCAATCGATAAATTACTGAGTAAGGGGAGGGGGGGGGGGGGGTGTAAGGAGAGCGTGGAACCAGTTTCGCTCGAGCGTGGAACCAGTTTCGCTCGAGCGAAACTTCGCCCTTACTCATCAGTGAAACACTCGGTGAAACACGGATAATCAGAGGCACTATGGTGAAACAAAGCAAAGGGCCCAATGGCGATCTGAAACCAAGTGAGAACTCAAGAAAACCAGGACCACAGTGGGTCTGACCACAGACATTAATATCAGGTGCCAAACCTCAGAAACAGATTGAGGAAAGAGCGGTCATTTAGTCTGAGGAACGACCCACCATTATGCAATTAAAGAGGGAAGCAGTCATCGAGCATAACTGGGTTAACAACCATGCACACGCAGTTTGCCGCTGAATATCAATGATGTAACCTATCTCTTTAGAGCGAGTGAGAATCTTTTTAAATTATTCTGAAAAATTAGTTTTGTTAGCAACCTTTCTGAATTTATAGACCAGGTCACCATAAGTATAGTTGGCTACCTGATTAGGTGTCTAAAACCTTCTGACGGACTTGAAAACGTGCAGACCCTGATCATACTACTTATTAAGCAGCCAGGTCTTGGTCTACCCTGTTTGCTTAGGCCTGTCGGTAAGAACACCTACGGTAAATGTGGTATCTTAAAAATGAAAAGCTGAATAATAATAGAATAGTCGGTGATGTATCAAAGTCACTGGAAGATTGGCAGACAATGCATACCCTGAGTAGGCCTCGAGACTTGCAAATCTTATGTTTAAACAAACTCGTGCTAACGCACTCATTTGTTTATCAGATTTGCAAGCCTCTCAAGAAATATTTAAAACTCAATGTGTACTAACATGTATATTATATATATATCACAAAATGATTTTTTTTCTTCAGGTTCTGTTTTATAGTCTTGACGTTTCCAACTGACGTCACGTTACATCATCAATACTAGTCGCACGGCGTGATAGCGTTATAAAAGAACTATTTCTTAACTCTAGGAGGGACTATTTACTTCTAAGGATTATAAATTATATTTCTCGCAGAGACTACTTAAAGTAGCTTCAGATATGTAATTTATACACTTTTTTGTAATGTCATGTATGAGAGACCCATTTCACACACCTGTTCATTAAATTCGATTTCTAGCAATACTGACAGCTTAATGTTCCATCTCCATTCAGAAACAGTTACATTAGATAAGTTTTGAAACTTCAAGCAGATACCCTGAAAATAAAAATAAAAAGTTATATCACTTAAAAGAACGATGAATTGCGCCGTAATAACTGACCAAAATTTTTTTAAATCTTTCATTTCTATCAGGACTGCTAGTATCTGGCTCTTCAATATATTTCCAATATACATCTCGCACTATTTTCTGCACGTGTGCTCCGAGACGTGTGATGTTGCCCCTGATGTCTGGACCATTAGAATTCCGAGCACGAAAGCAGGGTCTATCATACTTTCTTATTGATATTTTGAATGCTGTATCGATTATATCATCAATACAATATAAGGTCTTCTGTTGGACTCTTTGCTGATGATTCTGTCCTTTATAGAAATTAAACAGCCCCAAAGATTGTGAAATCCTGCAAGAAGACCTGA
The DNA here is from genome assembly GCA_964016985.1 of Anodontia alba. NCBI lineage: Eukaryota > Metazoa > Mollusca > Bivalvia > Lucinida > Lucinidae > Anodontia > Anodontia alba. The sequence goes on along the minus strand of OZ024825.1, from coordinate 86,308,382 downwards.
ATAGCCTAGCACGATGGGAGACCGACTGGCAAATGAAATTTAATGTTGCCAAATGTCACTCCATGAGAGTGACTCGGCATCTCCCGGGAAAACAAATTCAGTTTAATCACTCACTCCACCAGCAAATATTAGAGGAGGTTCAGTCCGCAAAATATCTCGGTATCACCATCAATGATAGCCTGGACTGGGGTCAGCATATTTCTGTAATCACTTCGAAAGCAACTAGGACTCTTGGATTTCTTCGGCGTAATTTGACTTTTGCACCTAGGGAAACAAAGCTGCAGCATACAAAACTTTGATTCGCCCACAATTAGAGTATGCTGCTCCCATTTAGCATCCATATGTTAAAACTCGGGCTCACAGCTAGAGAGGGTTCAGAGGACGGCTGCCAGGTGGACCTGCAGGAGATGGCGGAATGCGAGTAGTGTTGGTGATATGCTGGACGAGCTGGAATGGCCGTCCCTGGAATCCCGCCGGGAGCAGTCCTCTTTAATCTTTTTCTATAAGATCCATTCGGGAATGGTTTACGTTGATAAAGACAAATACTTGACCCCTGTAACAGGATTGAGACAAACTCGGGCATCTCATGACTCACAGTACAGAAGATATCAGGCCTATAGTGATGCCCTGAAGAATTCTTTCTTCTCTAGGTCTATTCCACAATGGAATAGTCTCCCCTCCTCAGTGGTCTCTGTTCAGACCACAGAGGAATTCAAATCCCTTACAAATTAATTTGTTCAGAGGCATGCCTCTGTCTTCTGATTGTAAATAGTTTTATTGGTCCACCCAGAATTTTTTTTTTTTTTATGCTAAATTCTAAATTTAGCCACCCACCCACCTGAGATAATGATCAAAATTGATCGACTCAGTACTAGAAGATAGATAGATTATTGGTCTATATAGTTTGTTTTGGACATTTGATGGGATATATCTCTCAACTGCTGATAATTTTTTTTAATTTGATTATAATATCATTTACTGACATATGACCCGTTTTGTTGAATCTTTGAAAAAAAAAAAAAAAAAAAAAAAAAAAAAAAAAACATAGAGAAATATTAAAAGAACTAGGCATGTCTGCTTTTTACTTATCGAAGAGATAGGACAGATGTTATTAAAGTATATAAAATTCTGAATGGAACTGATAAAGTTGACATAGATTGTAATAAATTCTTAACTATGGCCTCATGCTCCTTCACAAGAGGAAACTCGCAAATTTGTTCAAGCTGGAGACGCTTAATACGCAAGTACTAAAGCAAACTCCTTCAGTGGACGAGTTATTGAATTGTGGAATGATTTATCTGAAACTATGGTGACAGCTTCCACCCTGAATTGTTTCCAAAGTCGATTAAATAAGCATTGGTATTTTCATCCCTACAATTTTCAGCCACAGTGCAACTCAACTGACCTATTGCCAGAATTAGGGGCAGCTATTCGAATTCTCCAGAAGAAGCGAACAGCTTTTAAGAGAGTCTAAACAAGTGTATCAAGTGTTGTGTAGGTGTGACAGTGGTCTTCAGAGAGAAAGTTATCACTGGATTGTGTCATTTGGTCTCGTAGATCATCCATATCTGCGCGTTTGTACATGAACACTTTAAAATTATCTGGATGATACCCTATTCCACAGTAGTTGTAGTAATAGTTGAAAGTATAATTTCTACCGTAGTCGACACACCTCCACAGGTTGGGGATTAATGACGAATCCTTCACCACTCTATATTCTAGTCTAAACTGTATATACATAAAGCAGACTAAGGAGGAAAAAGTGTGCCCGATGCAGCTCTAACCCGCAAACCCCTGCTTGCAAGTCAGGTGCTCTACCAAATGAGCTAACCAGGCCGACAGTCCTGCTAATCACCAGAATCAGAATCAGAATATTTTATTGGTAATACATCAATAGACATTCATTCACCAGGGACATTCATACATATTAAAAGTTACTAAAGTCATACATGCCATACCTCACACTGTGAGATAAAATCTCACAGAATTTGGCCAATCTGAAAGGCAATTCCCATAAAAATTCTAATCTCACAGAATTTTCAGACCATTTTACCGGTCCATCGAATTACCCCAAACCACCCCAAACTACCCCAAACACCCCAAACCACTATTGAAATATTAAATTATACAATATAGGTCTATTTATACATATATTTTATATGTATATACATACAAAATATATATATGGACGCATTTTGGTGCATATATAGGTCTATTTGCTCACTTACATTAATGTAGTTTGTTTCTAAATTTATGACTTGCAACTCTGTCCGCCATACTCTGCTCAGATTGTATAACTGCTTGATCCATGTGGAGGACATTCTCAAATGCGACCCGCATCTTAAAAAAAAAAAAAAAAAAAAAAAAAAAAAAGAACTAATATTTTATGGGAGCAAGTCATAGTCACACCTCCGTGAGCCATAATTAAGAGCTTGCATAGGCCAACGTTTGTAAGGTCCCTTTATCAGCCAAGTTGGAGACACCTGACAAGGTTCTGTATACACTTTTAGCCATTTTAATGTCATTATTCCTCGATGATGAAAGTCTAAGGGACTGGAAACTTCACTGTGATTATTTTTTAGGTATATAAGAATCAAATAATCATGGTTCGATCAGAATTTGCCAAAGAAGATATGATGCCCAAAGTACATTACTGTCGAAAATATTCCTGGGTGTCTCCAGAAAGCAAGATAACGCTTCGTCTGTGATGTCATCAGCAACCTCTCAATTGTGCGGTGCCAGGTGGAAACTAAGGATAAAATTTTATCCTTGGGCTAACGCTTGGGCTAACGTGACAGGGCGAACACATTCTATCATTATATAGTTATGCAGATTAAGTCATAAATTTAGAAACAAACTACATCAATATAAGTGAGCGAACAGACCTATATATGCACCAAAATACGTCAACATACGAGGGTCCTGCAAAAAGTTTTGTCACTGGGTTCGGATTACTTCAGTGCTATGTTTTATCAAACATATTTTTATTACAAACCTTCAAAGTATCCCCCCTTTACTGAAACACATTTTTTGAAACCTTTTTACCCAGTCGAGAAAAGCAGATAAATAGTATTCTTTTGGTATCTGTTGGAGACACTGATAAATAGCGCTGCCAAGAGAACTTCTAGGCATATACTTATTTCCAGAAAGCATTTTCTTAAGCCTTGTAAATAAAAAGAAGTCACAGGGACTCAGGTCAGGTGAATAAGGTGGCTAGTTTAAAATTTTCACCATTTCAGAAGCCAAAAAAGACTTAACAACCTCACACTTATGAGAGGAGGCATTGTCATGTAAAAGGTGGACTCCTGACCATCCTTTGCTTGGTCGTTTCTTATTGTAAAACTCTTTCACTTTCTTCAGTACAGAATTCTTGTAGAATCGGTCAGTGACTGTATGACCAGATGGACAAGGCACTTGGACGACTGGCCTACTTGAATTAAAGAAAATTGCGACAACATCTTTTTCGAACTTATGGTTCTCTTGGCAATACATGGGCATTTTTTTTATCTTTTTGCTTCCATTGCTTATTATCAGCCCTTCTTTGTGGCTCAAACATGTGCACCCAGGTTTCATCACCTGTTAGCAAGTTAGAAATAACCCGACTATTACAGCCTTTGTATTTTTTTCAAAAGTTCCCGGGCACATTTAAGGCGTTGTGTCTTTTGCTCCTCAGTGAGCAAATGAGGTACCCACCTAGCGCAAACCTTTCTCATATCCAAACGCTTTTTCAGCATTGTTTGCACACTGCCTTCTGATATGCCAGTACAACTAGCTATATCTTTGACAGACAATCGCGCATCCTGTTTGACCACAATCTTTAAAGCAGCGATGTTAGCCTTGGTAACAGAGGTTTTAGGCCTTCCAGGACAGGTATCATCTTCAACAGAAAATTTCCCAGCTTTAAAAGCTTTAACCCATCTAAAACTGTGCCATTGAAATGGTCTGAGGTCCATATATACCACACAATTAATTAAATATCTGCTTTGAATCTATATTAAGCCTAATGCGGCATTTAATATAGCTACGAATTTCAGTCTTCTGGTCCATGTTCCAATGTAACAAGTAAATTGGTCAGTGTCAACACACCATTCAAGTGCAGTGAAGCATTTTAAAATATACCTGGGATACAACAAAGGAAGCTTATTACTGACCGAACTTTTTGCACGACCCTCGTATGTATTTTGTATATATGTGTAAATAGACCTATATTGTATATATATTAAAATATAAATGGTGGTTTGGGTGGTTTGGGGTAGTTTTGGGTGGTTTGGGGTAGTTTGGGGTAATTCGATGGACCCCCATTTTACAACTAATTTTATGAAGAAATGAACAAAAATTACACGCTGTTGTGGTTTTCTAAAAAAAAAAAAAAAAAAAAAATAATAATAAATAATAAAAAAAAATGCTTTTTACATAAAAAAAGACTTTGGACTATATTGGGGGAGTGGGGGGGGGGGGGGGGGGGGAAGCTCCAAAGTGATGTTTAAGAAAACCTCACAGAATTTTGTCAAGTCTCCCTAAAATTTTGCCTTATCTCACAGATTCTAGTCCACATCTTAAGGCATGTATGAAAAGTGTAAGAATCACTGGATCTGGAACTCAGTAAGAATTAAGTACATGACCTGCCAGTGCGTAGCTCGGTAAATCTCTCATACAAGATCATGCTTTTACTCTCACTTTCTTTTGCATGACTGCATATCTCACTGGAGGAGGGAGGGAAAAAAATCCCTAGGGACCAGGCAGGTCCGATTCGGTCCGATATCATATTTTACAAAATTGAACCAGTCAACCACACGTCAACATGTCAGACAGTGGTTATCTTCGACGATAACATGAAGAAAAACCTGGAAAATGAAAAAGAAATGGAGGGAAGATATTGGACAAGGTTGTGTTTACCCACTTTTGAGATGAGCTTTATATATTTCACCACATATGGGCACTTAACGGTGGCTCAGGTTGGAGTAAATGCTGAATTAATTATCATGACAGCTGGTTTTACATGCGAAAAAAGTGGGTGGGGACTGGTGCACGATACAAACATGCAGACATAGCTGGTGATGAAATTGCTGATAAGCTGGCCAGAGAAGCCACAGAAGAAGCAGAGAATATGCCAGAAATGGTAACTCCTCTCACTTCCATTGACATCAAAAAGGCAGTGAAAGACTCTTGCAAGATAAAGTGGCAGAAAAGATGGTATGTTTCACAGACAGGAAGACACATTTGATTTCCAGCCATCAGTTACAGCTAAAAAGAAAACCGGAGGAAGCATCACAACACAGCGAATTAAATGTCAACTTAGGAAGGGATACTGCTACCTCAATGAATATTTACACTGTAGGAATGAAAGATTCACCTCTCTGAGAGTGTTTAACATTACATCGAGGATTGTGAGCAGTATGTGGAGACCAGAGAGATGTTGAAGGCAAGGCTGTTCTATGGCACTGGCAGTAGTGAATTCTCCTGTAAACTGTTCCTTGGGGTGAAGATGAAAGACGAATTCCAGGAATGCACAGAGATCATTAATGAAGTCTTTGAAGTGTACATCAAAAACACAAAAAGATTCAAAGTTCATGTATAAACTGTCATATAACCGAACCTGACACACATGCCCAACTAATGTACCTGAGAGTTTTTACCTTGACAGTTTTACTGGAGAGCCCAATCTACAAGAGTGATAATTCGGCCAAAAGGCTGACAACAACAACAACAACAACAACAAAAAGATATGACTAGCCATGCAGATTTGAAATGGTTAAGTTTGAAAGTTTGATGATATTTTTTCCATTCCAAAAGTTTAACAACAATTTGTCAATCATGTTCCCTTATCAAGAAGTCCAGGTTTACAAATCGTTTCGCTCCCATATTGCTACCACTTCTTCCCCTAGATGCTTCGCCCCTGGTCGTTTCTCTCCCCTAGTTGTTTCTCCCCATACACATTAACTACATAAAATTAGTTTATTTAAGTAGCATAACGTCTCCTTATTTTTAGGGCTTCAGTTAAGTGGATGTATGATGTAAATGATGCCCTAAGATTGCCACAGGACTTCCAAATTGAACTTCAAAGACATATGCGGATTTCCAAAATTTCTATTATCCATCCGAGATCGATACCCAAGACGTCCAAAACTGTCTAAAAGCCAGCCCACGTTTAAAGAGTTGTATTGATATTTGCCCTGCCTACTTATCGGAAAGTCGTGACTTGTGTTCACTGCGGTTAAAGGAATCCCACTTTCCACTTGCGGGAGTTTTATTGACAGCCGTGTCACGGCACCTTTTTGATGGCTGTGTAATCACTGTGTATTGTCAAGCATGTTGAGTTGATTAATTGATGTTTGTATAATGAACCTTTCTTCTACGACAGCCAAATTCGTTCGCACATGCAAAACGTTGACTACTGAACCCGAAAATTTTTCGTTTGGGAAAATTTTCCAGGTTGCGTTGTATTTTTTAAAACGTCCTGGCAGCCTTATCAGGGGTACATGGAATTACCGGAACACACTAGTAATTACCGGAACAAACTTTCATTTTTTATTTCATTTATAATAACATGATAATACTGTTTGCTTTTATGACTCATTGACTTAATTGATGTTTGTGTACAGAATGTTGTTAATAACAAATGTGATCTTAATATACAATTTTACCATTTCCACTCTCTGATATAATTCGGCTGATGACAAAATAATATACTAAGATTGAAATTGTTATTAACTTCATATTTTTCCAAAAAAGATTTGACATTTCCCATGCAAATTGTCTCCATTGAAGACCATAAAAATAAAATTATCTTGGGGAAAATATTTCAAAATGTCATCTGCTGAACTCTTTACCCAGAGTGGTAAGGGTTAATATCAGTGCAGTGACTCATAAATAAAATTCTCTGAAACTGATCCGACTGTGCAAATGCATGACATGGAAAGTCACTACACTGATAGGAACAATTAAGATATAAAAAGTGAACATTCAGGGCTTCTGTTAAGTGGATGTACAACGTATATTATGCCCTGAGATTGTCAGCAGGCGGCCAAATTGAACTTCAAAGACGTACCGCAGACCTCTGAAATTTCTTTTGTCTGTCCGAAATCGATACCCAAGACATCTAAAATTGTCAAAATGCCCGCCCACTTTTAACGAGTTGTATGATGTTTGCCCCGCCTACTTATCGGAAATTCGACCTATGTTGACTGAGCTTTAAGGACGTCCCACTTTTCACGTGACTTGGGGGAGTTTTATTGACAGCCATGTCACGGCACCCTTTTGATGGCTGTGTGGTCACAGCGTGTATTTATCAAGCCTGTTGAGCTGATTAATTGATGTTTGTATAACCAAACTTTCTCCTGCGACACCTGAAAATATGTGGTCACGCACATTCAAAATGTTGACTATTGAACCCGAAAATTTTCAGTCTGGGGGAATTTTCCAGATTGCGCTATATATTCTAAAATGTCCTGGCAGGCTTATCAGTTTAAAACCCTATCGAATACACAACGAATGCATGAAAAAATAAAATATATATTTCCAGTGCATCATTTTAGCAATAAGACGCATTCAACAGATTTTTTTTGTTAAACAAAGATGTGAACTAATAAACTGAATTTAGACAAGCGGATTTTCCTTCTCTAGAAATACATACATTCAGAACCAGAAATAAGCATAAAAAAGCATTGACACAAATGATCTTTGGACTCTTACTCCACCAAGTTCCTTATGCTGTGGTTTGAGCATCGCTTGAGTCACATGTGGGAAAGCTAACTTCTGCTTACGGATGGTCAGATGATTTTTTTCCCAGGTTATCCGATTTCCGCCCACCTTTGATGAACGATCAGCTTGATAGAAGTAAAATATTCTTGAAAGGGCTGTAAAACCCAAATAAAAAAATGATCTTTGGATGAAATTATATGAAGTCATTATTATTTTTTAATATTCACGTCTAAAAATCTTAAATTATTATTTTGCTAAGAACGTGTGTCGTCTGAAAACACTTCAACACTTCCGGGAGTTACCAAGTGAAATTCTATAAATGAATAACAATCATGCACAGAACGCCAACTGAATTCTGTTCGAATTTAGAAGCTTATGTTTGTCTTTCCTACAATGCTATGACAACAAAAGCAATTTTTAAAATGAAAAGAAAACATATTTTTAGTCAAAAATTTCGGAAAACCTCTTTTCTGAATGCATAGCCTTGTTCCGTTTGCGCTGTTTACCAGCGCTGAAAAGACGCAATGTAAGTCTAAATATAGGCGATTTGCAATGCTTTTGCTTGCTTTTCTCAGCGAAAGAACATATTGCTGTTGGTATTTCATCGAGAGCTGCCTTTTATTTGTTTGTTGTTAAACGAGTCGGCGCTGTTTCCCCGCAACTTTGTCATGTAAGTAACTCATTCACTCGTGTTGATCAGCTTCAATCCAAACAAATATTTCATTATATACATTTCTGCGAAACAATTTCAGCAAAGTTTATTTTTAAGAAAACATGTTTTGGGCCTTTTCTCTTCTGTATTTTATTTTCTTTTTTCTTTCTCTGGGCTTTGAAATCAATGCGAAGTTGACACAGTATTGATGCTTTCTTTAAAGTCTTACATACAAGTACAGGCTTTCCAAAAAGATGAAAACCTATATGAAATTATGTAGCCAACTTGGGGTTAAAAATCGCTACCCCTGGTACCTCAGTACCGCTACCCCTCGGTACCTCAGTGAAGGGAAACAAATGTGGCTGTGATGTCAGCAGAATCGTCTTTATCTACAGTAGAACCTCGATAATTCAAACTCCAATAATTCAAAATTCTCAATAATTCAAAATCAATTTGAAGTCCCGACTTTAAAATATGTATGCATTTTAACCTCAATTATTCAAAGTCTCAATAATTCAAACAAAACTGTTTGGTCCCTTGGACTTTGAATTATCGCGGTTCCACTGTATGTAGTACTGCAACACCACATGGCCAGGCACCATAGCACGGTAGCATGTCTGACTGCAGATCCAGGGGTAGTGATTTTTAACCCCAGGTCTGATTTACAGTTTATTCCAGAGTATAAGTATTCACCACTTAGAGGACTAAGCCTGCCCAGTAAACGTGTCGTAAGGTAAACTGACCATGCTCGACATGATCCCATTGGGTTGACTGGGACGTAAAACCTCTACACAAACAAACAAACAGCGAAGACCAGTTAGACAGCGGTGGTATCTAATCTGGACCTTCTCTGTCTGCATATGCCTCGGAGACACATTCTTATTTGATTTTCTGTTGTGTTTTTCAGGACAGAGAAAAAGCAATGGGCCACCGGGTTATTTTGTGGTTGTGCTACATTGTATGCCTGTCGGACGGTTATGCCGCTTACTGTAGTCACAATTTCAAGGGATATGGGTTGGGATAAAACACAATCAGTAAGAGCTTACTGCAGTCTTATAACACCATGCTTTTTTTTCCAATACACTTCAACCTCTTTATAACACGGTTTGTTATAACACGGTTTTGGGTATAACACGGTTCAAAGATGGATCCCAAAAATGTATAGATTATATTGAAAAATGACCATAAATGGTCTTTTTTCAATATAATCTATACATTTTTGTTTGGATAAAACACGGTTGTTTATGCTGTGGACCCCAACAATCAACAATAGTGCTATAAAGAGGTTGTGGTGTAGTACTGATCTTACCCACAGTGTTTGTTTTCATACATAAATCAAGCTAAGAGGAGTATTAGGTAAAATGTTTAATTATTTCTCCATGAAAGCATGTTTTGGGTGCTCTTTACACAGCTCCAGATAAGAGTGGCTATCAGAAAAGTGTCTTATTTCTCCATAAGGTAAATGTCCTAAAATTTTGAACATCAAAGTGTCTGACAAAATTGCAAATGAAAACAGTGTAGACCCAGATCAGACTGCTCCTAAAGATCCATCTGATCAGGGTCTACACTGTTTGACATTCCACATTACTTCAAGGAATAAATGCATGAAAAGCAAAATATGAGCAAAAAAGTAAATAATAAAATGTTTGAATTTTTAGGACATTTACCGTAAAACATGTTTTGAGTGCTCATTAAGGGTGGCTCAATTAATCGGATAATCGATTAATTGATTGATAAATTCCACAAAAAATGATTATTGTTACAGATTTGCTAATAATAGATCATTTGATTTCTGTGTCTGTTAATTTACCGTATTTACCCTTATTATTCAGACACCCCAACTCCTTACCATACTTATTTTTTGAACAAGTACAATTTACCACCCAATGTTGTGTCTAAAAATAGCTGGATGAGGTGCAAACAGAGTAGACCCTGATGAGACGCCACATTTTGCGGTGTCTCATCTGGGTCTACACTGTTTGCTCAGGCCGTTCTGACCAAATACATACAGTAAAGTACAACATATGGTAAGAGGCATGCTCAGACAGACAGGAAAAATTATGACCAAAAATTCAGTGAATACTAATCGATTATCGATCATAGTGGCAGGACTGATAACCGATTTTATTTTATTGTCAGCGGTGAAATTGGTGGATATCTGATGAAAATAAAAATGATATCAATCACTAGTGAATTGATATCGTATCATTTCACTATAGTGAATGATACGATTTATATTTTCACTCTTCGCTTTGGATGACTTCGGTTTTCTTCACTGTTTCAGAAGTGGATGTTACCTCCACTTCAGATTTTTGAACACCTCTAACTTCTTTGCTTCTGAACTAAACTATCAAGTGTTGGTATGCATTTTCTTAGTTAGAATGTAAGGAACATTTTGGTATCAAAATTATTTTGATTCGCCGAAACTTTTTGTTTTTTGTCTGTCCAGCGGTTCACATGACGTTCATGTTTTGTTTGGTGACGTTATTTATGACGTCAGAAACGCGCATTGACGTGTGAACAATAAAATAAAAAGAAATTTTACACTTTTTCAGTGAATACCATAAAAATTTTCATCTCGTGTAATGAAAACATTCAAATTTTCACTCGTGCTTCGCACTCATGAAAATACTGATGTTTTCATTTCACTCGATGACAATATTTATGGTATTCACAGCAAAAGAATAAATATCCTCTATATCTTTTTAGCTCTGATTAGCCAGTCTTAGTGCTCATTATAAGCACCTAATGAATATCACAACATATGCTTTTATGGAGAAATAAGAAAAATATAACTACTTTTTGGTTGAAAAAACAACAACATCTTTTATCTGGAGCTATGTCATTGGAAGTGCCTCACCAAGACGTTTCTAATGACTATCCAAAGAGTATGATTTTGTGGAGTAATAAGAAAAAAATATTTTACTGATATTCCCAATTTCCTATTATCATGAGCTGTGCTTACCTAAAATTTTTCGATTTCATTACAAAAACACGCCTATTCAAATATTCTAACACATGTATATAGAAAATTTCACCTCCAAAAACTGAAAATTTTCAAATTAAAAAAAATCTGATATTTTTCATATTTCTGCTTAAAACATAGATTGTGGGTACTCTTTAGAACTGCCTCAGTGAGGCAGTTCTAATGAGTACCCACAATCTATGTTTTTGAGCAGAAATAAGAAAATTAATGTATACCCATGTAAACCTCAGTTTTACTATATAAGTGGGGTTTAAGGGGGTCATTATCATATAGGCCTGTTTTTGTGATGTTACTATTGTACTGTGTGACCTATGTGTAAAAAATTCTGGCTGAATGGTAAGGGGTTCTGATCCTGATCAAACTGCTCATTTATTGAGTAAATGATCTGATTCTACACCGTTTGCTCAGAGATGTGTATGAATGCTGATGGTAAATACCATATTCGCTCTGTGCTTTTAGGATTTTCAAAATTACTGGGAAAACTTGTGGAGAAATATGTATCCACCTGTACTAAAGGGTACACTTTAAAAAAAAAAAAAGGTCGGACAGGGACTTATCTAATGATGCTAATGCTATGTTTTGTGTGTTTTTTTTTGTACTGATTTTCTTCGTCAAAGCATATGTTGTGTGTACTCATTTGAATTGCATTAACAAGTTGATGCAATTCAAATGGGTACCCACAACATGCGCCTTAATAAAGAAGTAGAGAAAAAGTACACTGGCTGTAATCTGAAGACTATGGAATTACTACTGTGACTTCCTGTTTGCATTCCTGTACATCAAACTCCTGAAAATGGTTCCCTTTTTAGGAGCAAATTCTTTCCTTTTTGTGTAGACCCTTTTCAGAAGAGAGACAAAAAGAGTTTGACAGAGTTATACCTATAATCCAATTCAGAATTATAATTTACACAAAGTATAGATGCTGTATCTACTTTTAAATTATTGTTTGGATATTGTTCCATTAACCCTTGCCCTGCTGAACCCGGATATACCCTGCTTAAAACCTTTTGCAAACAGTGTAGATCCAGATCAGTTGGCTTCTGAAGAAGCCAACTGATCTGAATTTGCACTGTTTGTCATTCAGTATGTGAATTTATATTAAAACTCTGGATTAAGCAATCTGATTGGCTGATAATTTAAAATGGGCGGGCATCTTAATTTTTTCAGCATGACAAGGGTTAACCAGCTTATTCCAAGTAATGGTAGAATGTCACTGTTCACATATGGCATCATCGGCAACATTTTGATTGGCAACTGGAATATGGAAGAAGTACTAGGACTGGTCGTAGTGTAATGTCACTGTTGTATGCTTTTTTGTCATCTGTGGATTTTTTTTTTAAAATTAACTTTTTCAAAAAAATCTGCCAAGAACACCGTCAGAGTGTCAATTAGTTTGGATTCAGATCAGGCCCAACATTTTGTCAGGCCTGATTTGGGTCCAACCTGTTTGCAAAGGTTGTCAGCAGACGACAAAAGTAGCCAGTAGTGGGGGGGAAAAAAGGTTTATCCTAATAGTGTTGTAACCAAACAAAACTGTATAGATCATATAATCGGTTGTTTTCCTAACACAGTTTTTGCTCTGGATCCCAACAATAGTGTAATAAAGAAGTGATGTATTATGGTCTTTTTCTGTATAATCTATACATATTTGTGTGTATACAACACAGTTTTTGCTTTGGATTCCAACAATAGTGTTATAAAGAAGTTGTGTACATGTGAAAACTGCCGGCCTCGGTGGCTCAGTTGGATGTGGTCCGACTGGTGATCAGGAGGTTGTGGGCTCGACCCCCGCCGGGTCAGCAACATTCTTTTGTGGAGATTGATCATGAAATATTTTCTGTCGTCATACTCTCCCTTCCGCTGATTCAAGATGGGCATTTGTCAATTTCTGGCGAAAGAATATGCACACTACTGGTTAACCGCTAAGAGGACTAAGCCTGCCCAGTAAAACTTGTGGTTAGGTAAACTGACTGCGCTGGACATGACCCCATTGGGTTGACTGGGCCGTAAAACCTCAACACAGCAGGCCCCCGTAGCCTATTGGATAAGAGAGCTGACTCTTAATCTATTAGGTTTCTCACTGCTGTGGTTCAAGCCCCACTCGAGATACATGTGAGAAAGCTTACAGATGGTACGGTGGTTTTTCCCCGGGTTCTCCTGTTTTCGCCCACCTTTGATGAAAGATCGACTCAATATAAGTGAAATATTCTTAAAAGGGCCGTAAAACCCAAATTAAAAAAAAAAAAAGGAAAAAAAACCTCAACACAAACAAATACTTTTTTTTCAGGGATCTGTCTTATCTGCTTTCTTCTGGGGCTATACAATGACCCAGTTCCTTGGAGGTTACCTCAGTGACAGAGTGGGTGGAGATGTGGTCTTACCTATAGCTGCCTGTTGCTGGTCTCTTGTTACATTTTGGACTCCGCAGCTCGCAAACATATCTGATGACAAATTTCTAACCCTGAGGATTGTCATATTTTCAAGGGTGCTTTTAGGAATTTTTCAAGGTACAGTAAATTTTCTTCTTTTGACATTTTCTATATTAACTCATAGCTACAGATGTACTTTTTTCAACAGAAAAGTATTTTCTCCTTAAAAGTAGATGTGGGTATCCTTAGTAAGAAGTACCTCACTGAGATGCTTCTAATGTGTACACACAACATGTGTTACAGTTAGAAATAGGTAAATGTCCAAAAATTTTGAACACTTTATTCCATATCTGTTCTGCCTAAATTTTGCTCTTTATGAAGCTATTTTTTAAAATACTTAGTGGCCGGCCTCGGTGGCTCGGTTGGATGCGCCATCTGACTGGAGACCAGGAGGTCGCGGATTCAGCCCCCGCTGAGGTCGGAAACATTCTTTCGTGGAGATTGATCATGAAATATTTTCTACGGTCATTCTCTCCCTTCTGCTGATTCAAGAAGGGCAGTTGTCAGTTTCTGGCGAAAGAATGTGCACAATACTGGTTAACCGCTTAGAGGACTAAGCCTGTCCAGTAAACGTGTGGTTAGGTAAACTGACTATGCTAGACATGACCCCATTAGGTTGACTGGGCCGTAAAACCTCAACACAAACAAACAAAATACTTAGTTGAAAGGCAGACAGTGTAGACCCTGATCAGTTTGCACTGTTTTCATATGCCATTTTACTGGCCTCTTTGGTGTACGAAATACGAAGACATTTACTGTTAAAAAGAAAATATTTATATGATACCCCATCTTATCTTGTGCCTTTCATAACCCCAGATAAGAGGGTGTATCAACTTCAATATTTTTTTCTATTTCTCAATGAAAACATATGTTGTGGGTGTTCATTAAAAGTGCCTCATCAAGGCACTTCTAAAGAGTACCAACAACATAGGTTTTCGTGGAGAAATAAGAAAGATATCAGCTGGCCCAGTTCTTCAAAGCGTCGTTAGCTTAACAAGCTCGTTAGTGGTCAAAATGTTAACTGTTCTAGTAAATACAATATCTAATTCACAGGTATTTTTTGCTGAAAAAATGTGAGTAGCTTTTGCAAATGCAAAAGCTACTCACATTTTTTCAGCAAAAATATTAGTGTATATGCCATATTTAATGATCAAAGTTTTAACGATTCTTTAACTTACAACATCATTAGTTTTGAACAACTGGGCCCAGTACTTTGTGGTTGGAACAAGTGTCTTATCTAGAGCTATGACCTTTTTAACTCCATGCATTATTTACTAATCAACTTTATGGGATCATTTATTTATAATTTTTGCAAATTAACAGTTTACTTCTGATGTGGTTTTGAAATTTTATGGCCCTTTCAAAACTTCTTCAGTTATATTGGTCACCAGTATATGGGTAATGACAAGCAACAAAAATGCAGGTATTAATACAAAATGCAAGGCATTGAGAGAGACTTAATCCACAAAACAGAATGTCGCAGATGACATTTTGAATTGTTTTGTTATTTTTCTGAGAAAATAAGACTTATTGGTGATAGTTCTGGGATAATCATCACCATTTCTTTGAAAAAAAAAATGTTGAAGGTACCCAGACCCATACGGCTTAGCATTGAGAATTGAGATGACTCATGTGAAATGCCAAGCCTTATTTTCACTCACGCACAAAAAAAAAAAAAAATCAAACTGTTATCTGCTGCAGTTGTTATTAGCATGTTGACAGTTAACTTGCAGTAGTTGACCCATATTCCCTCCCCATCCCTATATATCTCAGAGGACTTGTTAAGGGGGAGCATTTGGTGACAATTCTGGGATAATTTTCACCAGTTCAGTAAAAACATATGTTGATACACACAAGAGGGACTTCTAATGAATACCCACAGCTTAAGTTTTTATGGTCATAATGAATATCAGGTTAATATTGCAAGATGTGGAAGAAATAAAAAAGGTAATCAGTCCTTGTGGGCAGCTTAACCTATTGTGGACTGAATACACTCTATCCACACTATATATGGGAAGATTCTAATTTCAGTTTAAGGTATGTCAGGCTATGTGATTTAGATATTCATAGAGAAAAATGGTTGAACTATTAGCAAAACAGTGGAGACTCTGATCAGACACCACGTTCTGTAGCAGCTGATCTGGGTCTGCACTGTTTGCCAATTACTCTTTTAGGGGTCTCCAGATTACAATTATGCTGGCTGGCTGCATGGAGTATTGATATTTTTTTCTTATTACTTTAAAGTGGAAGCACGTCTGATGAGTACCTACAACATATGTTTTCATGTTTTCTTGAAGAAATAAGAAAAACATATACAACGTACAATGTATGCCAGTATTTTTTGGTTAAAAATGTTTAACTTAACGGGGAATAGTCTCTTTCATGGACGGAGGCAACTCTCTCATTTTATCTCCTTCTGAAAGGTGGTCTGCTGTAAAAAGAAAGAATTTGCTCCCTTTGGGAGCAAATGTTTAAGGGGAGCAAATGCTTTTCTTTTAGAGTAGACCCCATTTCAAAAGGGGTTTGGTTTGCAGAAAAGCACACAGGAACTATAAAAGTTGTCTCCTTTATAATTAATGGCAAAAAATCTGCCAAGTGTATCCAGTCACTGTAACCTTTACCACTCAGTAGATGACAAATTGATGATATTTTTACTTATTTTTCCCAGGAAATAGGCCTTGACCTTTCATGCAAGTTATCTGAGACAATTTATATGGAAGGTCAAAGCTTATTTTCTGGGAAACACTAAGAAAAGTTTTCGAAGCTGTTGTCTGCTGAATTTTTTCGCCTAGCATGAATTGGAGCCCTGTGGTAGTCTGGATAAAGTTGTTGTTACGAGAGGAAATGTCAATTGTAAGATTTTGCCTGTTGAAATTTAACTGTAGGGGTATACATGCCAACAGTGACCAGCTTAGTTGGGCACTTTGTTCTACAAAAAGAGCGATCTTCATTTTCCGCTCTAGTTGTTGCGGGTACTTACGGTGGGTAAGTAATGAGGGAGTTATTATAGTTATAGCAGCCAGGAATGAGAATCTGTTGGGTTGTATAAGTCTAGTACATGTATATAGTCCGAAGAAAAAAAAAAAAAAACTGTGTTGTAAACAAAATTGTGAGCTTTGTTGAATGTAGTGAAGAGGCAAAATCCATTAAAATAAACCATAGCTTATTACTGTGTCACTGTGTAAGTTTTTCTATGTCAGAACTCATTAATTTCTTTAGTGTGTCTGTTGTGAAGTCATGATAGCCCTTATGCGTGTCAGCTTGATTGAATTTGTAGTCGAGTATGTCATCAGAAGTTACCATAGCTACAGATAAGAGGGGTATCCAGGTTAAACATTTTTCTTTTTCTCCATAGGTGCTATGAGGTGCTTCTCTATGAGTTGGTTCTAATGAGTACCTACAACATGTTTTTACGGAGAAATAAGAAGACTTTTAATTTTTTTTTTTTTTTGGTTGAAAAAAGTGCCAAATCGAGCTGTGATTTCACACGCTGTATTTAGGTCAATTTCCCAGTGTTGTAGGCTTGGGATATGGCACATTTTTAGAGGGAAATGGAAGCATATCTGACCTTGCCATAATCTATATTTCATGTTTCATTCAACTTAGAAAATTCAATTTCAGCTTTTGGATGGGTTTAGGTCAGCTTTTCAATAACCATAAGGCCAGTCATTTCTTTCAGCAGACCCTTTTATTTATGCTGTATACCAGAACACTGCTCCATGATTCACTGATTTCAGTCATGTAAAACTAAGTAGAGGTTTAACTGTAACTTATATGCAAACAGTGAATGAGACACAGATCATCATGTGCACTCATTCACATAGTTTAATCAGATTTCCCTGTTTGTCTGTAGAACACTGTAATACTGTGGAAGTTACTGAGAACAAGGCCTGATCAGACTGTTAATACATGTATGTATATCCAGGGCCCAGTTGTTCAAAGCTAACGACATCGTTAGTTAACGATTCGTTAAAATTTACATCGAGTGATACGCAAATATGCTGAAATTTTTTGCTGAAAAAATGTGAGTAGCTTTTGCAGTGCAAAAACTACTCACACTTTTTCAGCCAAAAATATCAGAGTATTGTATATTGAATCCGCTAAAACAGTTAACGAAATGACCCTTAACGAGCTCGTTAAGCTAATGACACTTTGAACAACTGGGCCCAGGTTGATAAAAACCTTCACTGTTGGCATGTGGCATATCATAATTACCCTAAGTGTTTGTACAAACATGCCTGAGCAGGCAGTGTACACCCAGATCAAAATGCTCCTCGGTCAATTTGCCATTTAGCCTCCACTTTGTGTTGTGGAAACACATTGCTTTGAGATAGTTTTAGTAGTACCCACCACTTATCAATATGCAAACAGCTCTGTTAGAAAAGTACTGTATTTGTCAGAAATACTGGGACACCTTAACTCCTCAAATATGAACAAGTTAATTTATCTGTTGATGTATCATAAAGAACTGCTGTGTGAAGGGCAAACATTGTAGACATTGATCATATGCCACATTCTGTGGCAGCTGATTGGGTCCTAACTCCAGATAAGATGGGGGGTGTGGGGGTGGGGGGGGGGGGGGTGGGGGGTTAGGGCAACTATGGATACTGAGTCTCATCAGGTCCTTTTAATGAGTAGTAAAATAGACATGTTCAAATTAGGGCAGGAATAGTAAGAAGTTAGGTTGTCCCAATATTTAGGATAAATATATAATATAAATGGGGAAAAATGAGTTGGGGGATGGGGGCAGGGGAGGGTATCATTCTAGCTGAGGTGTTTTCATGCGGAGAAATAGAAAAGTATAGTATCTGAAGCCTGCATTTACATTCTGGGCTTATATTGTTTACCCAAGCCTACAGTGTACATCTGTCTGAAAACTGAGGGTAAATACAGTAGCTAGACTTTGTGAAATAACCAGTACCATCACGAAAACATGCCTATATAATTTTGACCCCCATAAACCCCACTTTTATGTAGTAAAACTGGGGTTTACATGGGGTTTATATTATTTTTCTTATTTCTGCTCAAAAACATAGATTGTGGGTACTCATTAGAACTGCCTCACTGTGGTGGTTCTAACAAGTACCTACAATCTATGTTATGAGCAAAAATATGAAAAATATCAGTTTTTTATCTAAACATTTTCATTTTTTGGAGGTAAAATTTTCTATATATTTGAATAGGCGTGTTTTCGTAATGAATGAAACATGAGTTAACAAAAAAAAAAAAAAAAAAAAAAAAAAAAAAAAACCCAAAAAACCAGAGAAAAAAGCCTTTTATAGCAATACTTCTAACCACACTCAGGGAATATTAATTTCAGAGAAAAATTGGAAGGTTAATTTTGAAGAAAAATTTAAGAAAAAGGATATTTTATTAAGATATTTCAGATACTTTGTACTAGATTGTTTATCTGTGCATGTTTGTTGAAAATTTATGAACTAGAGTACTTAATATTATTTTAGATTTGTAAATCAAATTCATTTTGACCCAACAGGTTTTCACTACCCTGGCTTTAGTTCAATTATTTCCCGCAAAGTTCCGGAACAGGAGCGCTCGCTAACATACAGTATTATTTGCTCTGGCTCCCACCTTGGGTAAGGTTTTTCTCTTTATATATTTAGCGTTTCAGCTCAAATAGTTGTCAGCCTTTAGAAGTCTGTAGGAAAAACCAGTAGACTAGTCATATTTTTCTTATTTTTCCTAGAAAATAGAATTGTGTATTTCATTCAAATTATCTCTATGATCTAAGGTAATTGGATACATCAAACAGATTTTGCTGACATTTTGGAAAGGGAGGCAACTTTAGTAGAAGAGTAGCTTCCCTAGTATTTGAAACCTTTCAAAAATGGGGGACTCCTCATAAAGGAAATAACTTGTTCCCAGAGCCCCTCTAGTGAGAAACAAGGCAAATATTTCCATCTCATTTATTTCTCTTGGTGTTGTATCCATTACCAGAAAATAGGGTGTGATAGTTCTTTTGTGAAGATAATTTAAATGAAATATGAAACCCTATTTCCAGAGAAAAGTAAGAAAAAATTGAAAAAAAAAAAAAAAAAAAAAAATGTCAGTTGATAGTTTAAGTTTATTGGAGTTGCATCCATTACCAGAAAATAGGGTGTGATAGTTCATTCGTGGAGATAATTTAGATAAAACATGAACCCCTATTTACAGAGAAAGGAAAAGTAAGAAAAATTGAAAAAGTTGTCAGCTGATAGTGTAATTCTTCTTGCTAAAGGTTAAAGACTGTAAGAGCTATTGTTATATATAACATTGTGTGTTATCCCTTGTTCATAGCTCCAGATAAGGCACTTTTTTTTTTTTCAACCAAAAGTATTGATAATTTTCGTATTCCTCCTCAAAAATACGTTGTAGGTACTCATTAGGAGTGCCTCACTGAGGCACTTCTAATGAGTACCCACAACATGTGCTTTCATGGAGAAATAAGAAAATTATTTATCTGGATACCCCTCTTATCTGGAGATATGCTTGTTTTCTTAACTTCCTTGTAATTCTGGGCTTTTTTTGTTCTTGGGAAACAAAAGCATGTACAGTATTTGCCCTAATTATTGGGACACTATTTTTTCATGAAGCGGGGCCCCGGTAGCCTAGTGGATAGGAGAGTTGACTCTTAATCCATTAGGTTTCTCACCACTGTGGTTCGAGCCTTGCTCGGGTCACATGTGGGAAAGCCAAGTTCTGCTTACGGATGATCAGCTGGTTTTTTCCCGGGTTCTCCAGTTTTCGCCCATCTTTGATGAACGATCAGCTCGATGTAAGTGAAATATTCTTGAGAGGGCCGTAAAACCTAAACCAAAATAAAAAAAAAAATTCATGAAAAATATGGAAATGAAAAAAATCTGGAAAAATGAAGAAAAAAATATCAAAATAAAAGAAAATATAGAAATATTCTTGACTACTATAATTTTCCTAAATATTTTGTTACTTAATTTTTTATCGTACCTAGTCTAAATTTGAACCAGTTCAGTCCTTTTGACTGCTTGGTGATGTGTCTAAAAAGAACTTGAATGAATAGCAAACATTGTAGACTCTGATCAGACTGCTCCTGCTCTTTTAGAAGCAGTTTGATTTGGGTCTGCATTGTTTCCTCAGGCCTATCTGTTCAATAAGGGTAAATACTGTACTTAGTTTCCCTGGAGCCCAGAATGGCATTTTTCTAATTTAATTCACTGTAATTGACTTTATGAAATATACAACCAGAATAGACCCAGATCAGTCAGCACATGTGCAATCTGATGGTTTATGTAGTTTTACGGACCTTGAAGATTCTGTAAGTCCTGATCAGGCTGCTTTGGTGTACAGCATGCTGATCTTGTCAATGCTGTTCTGGCTCTATATGACTTGCATAGGTCTTAACTCTAACAGTGCCAATCTCAACAGCAGCAGCAGATGACAGTCTATTCCCACCACCTTCCCTCATTATGTATTGTTTTCCTAGCAGTTGATTCACATGAAATGTCAAGTCTTATTTACTCTGAAAAAGAAAAAAAAAGAATCAGAATATCTGCTGCTGTAGTCGTGATTTGCCCTATAAGGGTTAATACCTAAATACTTTTCTGCCTTCTGCTGAAGTTGTCACATAAAATAGTGTATAAGAGAATAATAAGGCGGTAGGCTTCACAATTATTGCTTCATACTGTAATGCTAGGATTTCTAGTTTGTAGTGTGTTACATGTATATTTATTGTCAAGATTAGCATTGGTATATCCAAAAAGTAAAAATAGGTAAAAAGAAAAAAAAAGTTAAACCTTATTATTTCAGAAAAAACTTTAGGAAGAGTCCTGGGCCAAGTTGTTAAAAACTAACGATGTTGTTAGTTAACGTATCGTTAAAACTTTGATCATTAAATATGGCATATACACTAATATTTTTACTGAAAAAATGTGAGTAGCTTTTGCATTAGCAAAAGCTACTCAACATTTTTTCAGCAAAAACACCTGTGAATTAGATATTGTACTTACTAGAACAGTTAACATTTTTACCACTAACAAGTTTGTTAAGCTAACGACGCTTTGAACAACTGCAGATCACAAGGTGCCCGGTTTGAATCCTGCTAGAGGCAGAATTCAGCTCATGACTGTAGAGTTTTCATGGCACAGAGCCTTTTTATTATCACTTTTCCATCATCTTAGTATTAAATAATGTGGAAAGGGACACAAAAGTTCAGAGCATCAACATTATCTCTGAAAAATTAAAAATAAATATTTTAGAATGTTCAGTGTCTGCTGTTGTGTCTGGCACTTTAAGTGTTAATATTTGACCACATTGTCATGTATTTCATGATATTTGAGGCTGAGCATTTCATATGTTCTGTCAACACAGCTGTATTAATACATACTAAGGCTGTCATAGCTAATAAACTCTTTTTGTACCAACCCCCTCCCCCCCACCCCATGTTTGTTGGGGGTAGTTTTCACAGTGTCCATCCATATGTCAGTCCGCCAGTCCATTAAATTTTTTTTTTGGGGGGTGGGGTGGGGGGGAGTGAGGGGAGGGGAGGGGGTGCTAGGCGGGGGTGGGGGTGGGGTGGGGAAGCTTCTCAGAACTATTTTTGCCTTCCTTTTGAAATGGGTCTACTGTATTTTACTGTATTTACCCTAAGTATTCGAACACCTCAGCTCTCTACCATTCTTGTTCTAAAATTTGAACAAGTCCAATTTACTACCCAATGTTGTGTCTAAAAATTGCTGGATGAGTGGCAAATAGTGTAGACCCTAATGAGATGCCACATTATGTGATGTCACCTCTAGGTGTACACTGTTTGCTCAGGCCAGTCTGTCCGAATACTTACGGTAAATACTGTACTTTAACCCTTTTCCTGCTGAATAAATTAAGATGTCACGCCCATAGCTAAATTTCAGCCAGTCAGATTACTTTATCCGGATTGTTGCTAAAAATTCACATACTTAATGGCAAACAGTGCAGATTCAGATCAGTTGGCTTCTTCAGAAGCCAACTGATCTGGATCTACACTGTTTGCAAAGGCAGGATATATCTGGGTTCAGCAGGACAAGGGTTAAAATGAAGAGTTTTTGCTCCTAAGGTTCTGAAACTGGGTCTACTTGAAAAGAAAGCATTTGCTTCCAAGGTGAGAAGCAGTCTACTTTAAAAAAAGGAAAGAAATACTTTCCTTTTAGATAAGAACTTTTTTCTTGGTGTGCAGGAAAGCTAATAGGAAATCACAAAAGTTGTTACCCATGTTAAAACTGGAAGAAAGTCTTACAAAGTGTATCCCGTCCCTTAAGAGATAGTTTAATTATGATATGATATTCAGTTTTCTAAATATTAAATTGGTCTCCATATTAATGCTTTTATTTCATAGGAGTAACAAAAACAAAAAAAGTATTTTTGTTTTCTTAATTGTTTGTCATTGATAAAGAATTTTGCATCAACAGCCGTTTTAAATGAAATGTCCAAGACAACATGAACAACTGTATGTAATTTTTGTAAGCAAACGAATATGCAGCAAGTTGTATAAATCTCATATAAAAGGACTTGTCATACTGTAAATTTTATACGAAACTGAATGGCATATGTGACACCCCCTTCTGTAGAATTCTTCAAACGGCCAAATAAAGCATTTTTTTTTTCAACCAAAAATAAATTTCTTCACAAAACCATATGTTGAGGGTACTCATTAGAAGTGCTGTTGTGGGTACTCATTAGAAGCACCTTTTTGAGGTGCTTCTAATGACTACCCACATAGTTTCTTGGAGAAATAAGAAAAGTATTTACCTAATACCCCCTCTTATCTAGAGCTAGGATTCTTGTTTGATGATTTTGTTTATTCGCATATGTTTTATATTGGTGAACAGTAGGGAATGCAGACATATATGTATATCAGGGCTCGAGAAAATGTCGGTTTTTCGGTTCTGAACCGATTTTCGTATTTCTGAACCGATTTTGACTAACAGAGGATGATCAAAAATCGGTCCAGTTTTTAACGATATTTTGAAAAAAATCGGTTCGAAAATTTTCGCCAAGTCGCTAAATTGTGTAAACAAACTGACCTTTTCCCACAGATAATCCAAGCGTGTATTCATAAAATACCTCGAGGGCCAGTTATTGGACCGGCTCATTATTGAAATAGGTGAATCAGATTTGTCCACACAGGCGGTTCTATTATCTTATCGCAGCGAAATTTGATCCGCTTATAAAAATTATGTAATCAAGTGAAGCGTAAGGCGACAGCATATCGGTGTTTTTGATATGTAAAGGTAATTTGCAATATGATTGAAGTGTGAAAAGCAAGTGTCAGGTAATACAGTTGGATGTGTACACCTGCTTAATCACGCATTCAAGTATGTTTTATTCTGTTGCTAATTGGTCTATCTTTAATTGCCAATTATCCGAGATCCAACGATTTCATTAAAGGCAGTTAAGGTAAAGTTTGTTTTAATTGTCTGATACAAAGAAAGGTGTTAAAATCGGTTTTGCTCATAATAGAGTACCTGTTATAGTCGAAAGTATTTAATGCTAGTTAAATCGTTTAAGGTCGCCTTTTCTAGTTTAGAATATAGCGAATATAGCTTTTGATCGCCGATTGTTTCCCTTTAGTACTCTTCAGTAACTGAGTGACCCGGATATTGGGAAAATGAAAGTAGATGAAATATGGCGTGTCTGAACGGTGGGAGCAAAATTGCTGTTTATAATCGAGATACCGATGTTAATATTAATTGAACAAGTGTTGAAGCAATATTGGTATGTCAGTCGTTGTGCTAATAACGAACTAGCACCCTGTATTTTGAAACTGAAAAATAATACCGAATGGAAACAAACGACCGTTACGGAAATTACCGAAAATCGGTTCGGCAATTTCCGTTTTTGGGGCGAAAATATGCTGGACCGATTTGGATTCTTCAGTTTCTCGAGCCCTGATGTATATGTCACATAATGGAAGCCATCCTCTGTGACTCAGTAGGATGCTCATCTGACTGGTGATCGGGTGGTTGATCCACGCTGGGTCCGGCACAATTCTTTTGTGGAGATTGATCATGAAATGTTTTCTACTGTCATTCTCTCCCTTCTGCTGATTCAAGAGGGGCAGTTGTAAGTTTTTGACAAAAGACTGTGCACAAGTACTAGTTGACCACTTAGAGGACAAAGCCTGCACAGAAAAAAAAAGTGTGGTTAGGTAAACTGACCATGTTCGCCATGACCCTATTGGATTGACAGAGCTGTAAAATTTCAACACAAACAAAGCAAAGTCATATAATGGTTGCAGATATGTAAAGATATGGAATTTTCTTTTCTGTAACAATTCTATTTCATTTATCTACAGGACCCTTTTGTGTGGTAGTGTAGGTTCATTGGTACTAGAAACATATGGTTGGCAAGCAGTATTTTATTTACTAGGTAAGTGAAACTGTAAGTACACTTACAAGAACTTCCTTGATTTCCAAACCTTTATTATTTTTCCAGGATCTTTATATCGAGATTAGATAAACTCTAATGTGTCAAGTTGTTTAAGTACATTATTTGCCGTAGCTCTAAACAAGACGAGTATTCAGATGAATGTTAAACTACTGTTAGACCCTGAGTACTGGGACAGATTATATACTTACCCTGCTTGCTTAAAATTTGAAATAGTCCATTATACTTCTTCTTTATGTGTCTAAAATATTGCTGTAAATATGGCAAACAGTGTAGACCCAGATCAGATGCTGCATTCTGCAGCATCTGATCTGGGTCTACACTGTTTGCAATGGCCCATCTGTCCCAATTATTAGAGCTGTTATGGTATTACCCCCCCAAAAAAGAATAAAAACACTATGTTGTGGGTATTCATTAGAGGGCTCTTCTGATGGCTAAACACATTTGTTTTCATGCAGCACTAAGAAGAATATAAATACTTCTTGGTTGAAATAAAAATGGCTTATCTTTGGGCTTTGAGTGGCTATGATTATATTTTATACTCCATAAATACTTAGTTACAAATATGCTAGAAAAGTAGTGCTGCCCGAGTGGTAAGCACTGCTGGCGTTGGATCACAAGGTCCCATGTTTGAATCTCACTAGAGGCTGAATTCAGCTTGTGACTGTATGACACTTCATTGCACGGAGCCTTTCATTATGCCCCTTCCATCATCTCAGTATGACTTAGATATGACTTAGCTCTAGATAAGAGGGATGTTCAGATAAATATTTTTTTTTTTCCACAAAAACCTACGCTGTGAGTACTCATTAGAGGCACTTCTAATGAGTACCCACAACATTGGTTTTCATGGAGAAATCAGAAAAATATCAATACATTATGGTTGAAAAGAATGTCTTCTCTCCAGTTGTCGTATAGAAGTATACATTTCACATTGGTATGTTAATATAATGAGCTATTCATTTTTGCCCATTATTTACAGTCAAACCTGTCTTAAGGCCACCTATATTAAGCCATAACCTGTATATAAAGGTCTGGGTCCAGTTGTTCAAAGCATTGTGAGCTTAATGAGCTTGTTAATGACAAACTCATGAACTATTATAGCTAAGGTATTTTCAGATACATTGATATTTTTGCTGCAAAAATGTGAGTAGCTTTTGCAATTCAAAAGCTACTCACATTTTTTTTCATAAAAAAATATCAATGTATTTGCCATATTTCAAGATAGAAATTTTAATGTCGTGTTAGCTAACAGCTTGTTAAATTTTGAACAACTGGGCCCAGTTTTTCATGTCACATAAAGGAAAATAAGTAAACTTGATTGTATTATGCATATCTCTGTCTTAAGCAGCCACTGTTTGGCTTTCCCTTAAGTGTTTGCTTAACAAAGGTTTGACTTGTGAGAATTGCTTCACCAAAGCCATTCTTATATAAATGCAAAACTGACAAGCATTATCTTCTGACTACTTATTTCTTTGGGAACCTTGAAATTAACATAATTTTCCTTTGTGTTTGCAGGTACTTGTGGTTTGATATGGATGTTATGTATGAGATATTTATTGATAAACCGGCATCGACGGAAATATATTCCTGTGATATCATTAGCAGACAAAAATTTACTTCCTGGTGGTGGGAAGGAACCTAAGTCATCTACCCCATGGGTATCATTATTTTTTAAATCTGCATTCTGGTAAGTACTAGAGTCTCCCTAATCCTGACTTAGATTTTTCATGCTTTGATGGTTATACTGCCCTACTGTGCTTGGCACTTTACACAGAAAAAGTAAATTTGCAAACTTGTTTCATGATTTAATGTAAAACCATTTGTCATAACTACAGATGCATAAAAATTTTTATTCTAGTCATTGGTTTTTAAAAAATCAAATATTTTCTTTTTTTTTTTTTTCTTGTAAAAATGAAAGCAAATTAAGCAGAAATCTGTAGGGTAGGTAACTTGAAGGCAGATTTTCAACAAGTTCCATTTGCTCAATTGTTTTGAAATTGTAAAACATCAGGAATTCAAATTCAGCAAAGAAAAATAAAAAATATTTTCTCAGACAAAAATTCCAAAAAATCACTTTCCTATAGAAATTGAATAGGTCAGACCAATTTTTGGCCATAAATTTAATTTTAGGGTGCATATTTGAGAACAAAACACAGAAACAGAGAAGACAAATAGTTTCTGATAAGATATGTTCAATTAGGACAAAATATTTTCATTTAAAATAAAATGCCAAGCAAAAAACATCTTTCAGAGTGATGTTGAAAGGACAGTAGCAATATTTCAGTAGCAAAAAGTATAGGTATTTTTTATTTCAATTGATCCTAATCTTTGCTGGGTGCATTGATCTAAAAACATTTTGTCACTTTGTGGATGGTCTTGGTCTGTCAGAACTCTTGAAATAGATGGGCCGCCTGGTGCCTTTGCGGCAGAGCTGGTAGTACCTTTGGGCAGGACTTGAGTTTGTTTTATTTCTCAG
Source organism: Anodontia alba (assembly GCA_964016985.1). Lineage (NCBI taxonomy): Eukaryota > Metazoa > Mollusca > Bivalvia > Lucinida > Lucinidae > Anodontia > Anodontia alba. The sequence continues at coordinate 86,280,744 of OZ024825.1, read as the reverse complement.
GCTGGGTAAAGTCCCACAAAATCAAAGGCAATATCTGAACATGACCGAAATATTGTTTTCTGGGGCATTAAACTGCAACAGCTGAATCCAGCTTACGTCATGACTCATTTATTGATTAAAACAAGAAAGCCTGTTCCAAGAAATCAGGTTTTGTGGCCATTGTTATGGTACATATTGAGGAAAAAAGAGCCTGAACTAATAGCAGGTAAGAATGTGGTCTGCTATGCATTTTGAAAGTGACCAATATACTATTTCTTCAGTGTAGAAAAAGTTTGCTTTTTTGGGAGTAAAATAAACCATAGTATATCTGTGTGAGCAATATTACAATAGAACCTGTATTATGGTACATGCTAACTGCAGATGCCCATACCAGACTGCACATCTTGTCAAACCAGTCTACATTTGTGCAGTTTGGTTTGGGTATGTGCAGTTCGTATTTGCTGAAAGATACATAGCTGCAGATAGGGCACTTTTTTAAACCTAAAAGTATTGGGCCCAGTTGTTCAAAACTAATGATGTCATCAGTTAACGTATCATTAAAACTTTGATATGATTAAATATGGCATATACACTAATTTTTTTGCTGAAAACATGTGAGTAGTTTTTGCATTTGCAAAAGCTACTCACATTTTTCAGCAAAAATACCTGTGATTTATATATTGTACTTACTAGAACAGTTAACATTTTGACCACTAAAAAACTCATTAAGCTAACAATGCATTGAATAACTGGTCCCTGATATTTTGCTTATTTTTCCGTGAAAACATTTTGTGGGTACTTATGAGTCCCACAACATGTTTTTGTGGGGAAATAAGACAAGAATTTCCTGATACCTACTGTATGATTAAAATGTAAATGTAGGCTTTTGCTGGTCAGCTGTTTACCAGAGTTTTGTTTTACTGTTTCAGGTCATTAATTATTGGTCATTTCTGTGAAAATAATGCTTTCTTCATCTTATTATCATGGTTGCCAACATACTTTCATGAAAATTTCCCAGATGCCAAGGTGAGTGGAAATGAATATATTGTTGGTAAAAAAAAAAAGGTAAGCTTATTTGCAAAGTGGTGTTACATTTTAAAAGGTGCAAAAAAGAAAATGCATCTGTAAACAGAGAATTTGTCCTGTCTCAATGGCTCAGTTGGATGCACGTCCAATTGGTGATCAGAAGATCGCAGGTTTGTTCCCCGCCTAGTTGGGCAACATTCTTTTCATGGAAATTGATCATGAAATACTTTCTGTGGTCAGTTTCTGCTCTCTTCTGCTACCAGAAGAGCTTTTGTCATTTTCTGGCAAAAGAATGTACCCAAGTACTGGTTAACTGCTTAGAGGACTGAGTATGCCCAAAAAGGTGTGGTTAGATAAATTGACCAGCTTGACATGACCTCATTGGGCTGACTGGGTCGTAAAATCTCAAATAAAAAAAAAAAAATAAAAAAAAAAAGAGTTTGAACAGTGCTTTACTGCTATAAATTCAAAAACATTGCCAAGTCAAAAAACGCCTTTCACATAATGTTTAACCCATTGTAGTCGTGACACCCCTAAAAGGGTAATTTGCAAACAATGCAGACCCAGATCAGATGCCGCAGAATGCATAAAATTGAAATTGGACCCTTCCAATATATAGTGTGGAAGAGTCTATTCAGTATACAACGGGTTAATAATGGACTTCAATAAAAGCTGCTGTACTTGCAGCAGATAAGAAAAGGGACATGTTAGTATTTTGTCTGTTTCTGGACTATCATTGACATTTTGAACCATAGGCTTAGATAAGAGAGGGTATCAGGTTAATATATTTCTTATTTCTCTATGAAAACATATGTTGTGGGTACTCATTAGAAGCACCTCGGTGAGATGCTTCTGATGAGTACCACACTGCAGCATATGTTTTCGAGGAGAAATAAGAAAAATATCAATATGTTTGGATTGAAAAAAGCTCCTAACCTTGCCCTTCTCTATCTCTCTTTCCTCCTTTCCATTAGTTCTGTCTTTTTTCTCCTTTTCTCTGAGAGATGACACAAAATGACCCACATTTAACGAGGACTCAAACAAAGACAATAATATTCTTATTTTGCAATAAAACATACTGTAAATTCTTTAAAAAATCTCATTAAGGGTTTTACTCATTAGATCCCAAAATATTCTTTAACTCTTAAACTGTCAATCACAACAGTTGTCATCTGCTTTGTCATCTGCTTGTGATTTTAAATGTCATTTTTGCAAACAGTGTAGACCCAGATCAGACTGCTCTTCTAAGAGCAGTCTGATCAGGGTCCACGCTGTTTGCCTATATGCAAAAATAGGTTTGGAAGGTTTGCAAGAATATTCAGCAGACAACATAAACAGAAAACATTTTCAGATACAGGTTTTCCTGGCATTTTAAGGGTTAATAATGACAAACATAAAAAGACTGACCTACAAGGGTTGACCTGTGGTTAAACAAGAAATCACACTGCTTACCTGCAGCCTTGTAGTTTATATTTGAACTGCGCCATGTGAAAATGATTCTGATCAGCCTGATGTGCAGTATGAATGGGCCTTTGCTGTCCACTTAGTGAATCATTTGATATTCTAATGCACTTGCGTAGGTAACGTGACATCTCATTGGGTAATGTAAAAAATTTTCGAGGGTATATTCTGCGATATACTGTTGGAAATTGACTCTATCACATAACGTCGCTTCTCATTGCCTGGCATTTGGTTTTATGCAGCTCACAGCACTTGTCGCTTTGTGCAAATAGTACATTTTGTCAACAGAAAAATGAATAAATGCATTAGAATGGGGATAACTGCATTCAGATTTGTCATTTGGGGAGATAAATTGGCAGTTTTACGGTCGCAAATTATATTTTACGGCTCTGCTGGCGCATCGCGGTAAAACGAAATTTCCGACCATAAAACCGCCAATTTACCTCCCCAAATGACAAATTTGAATGCAGTTATCCCCTAATTGAAGATTATATTTACAAGCACGAAAGGACCTGATCCTCCTCCTATTGCATAATAATACACAAAAGACATCTTTTCTGATGACATGGCTAATGTTTTTTGCAGGGCTGGGTATTCAATGTAGTCCCATGGGTAGTCACCATTCCCAGTTCAATATTTGGTGGCTGGTTAGCTGATAACATGATAACCAAAGGTATGTATCTACTTAATTTCAGTATGTAATATGTCTTTATTGAGTAACTGATGTGGGTCTACACTGTTTATAAGAAAATATATCACATTCTTTTGCCATTGCACAGAAACTAGGCATTTTATTGACGGATGGTGCGTAAGGAAGAGCGGTGGCAAATAAAGGGATAGGTGGTGCATGAGAAGACCATGTTTTTTCGAAAAGAAAGAAAGAAAAAGTGTAATAATGGCACTAAGATTGAAAAACAGGCTTCAGGAACACATTTGCCATAACTGGATCAGAAATCATACGTAAAACGTGCCTGGTAGTATGAAATATGATGTTGAAAACTATGGTCTTCTCAATCACCACCTATCCCTTTACTTCACACTACTCATCTTATGCACCACCCATCAAAAAATGCCCAGTTTCTGTGAAATGGCAAAAGAATGCGATATATTTTCTTTTGAACTACACAGTAACATGTTAAACCTTCACTGAAACAGTGATGTATTTAACCAGAGATTTGTAATCTCTCCAAGAACTGGAGTTTTACATGCCTGTCTGATTGCAAAACTGCGAAATCTGATCACCCTTGCATCGGGAAGAAAATGATTTTTGTTCCATATTCACTTAAAGGACTACAATTCCGGTATGATTATATGGGAGACTAAATAAGAGGTTGAATTACACTGCCTGATTTTGGATATCAGCGATCTTGCCAAAATGTCATCCTTATTTCAACCGACACCCACCTTCAACACCACCTAAACTGACTCTCTGCATCCATCTCCGGAAGATCTCCTTACTATTTTCTTTTTACAACATGGTGTTGTGCTTGTGGAGATAAGCAGCCGTATCTATGTTTAATACAGAGAGGTTCTAAACATGGTGAAAATTGCATCATTCAACCAAACCGGAGCGTTCACAGATGGCAAAACCAAATGAGCAAAGTAGCTGTTCAATCACTTCTAAATTTGAAAAGTGACCAGTGCGACTCTTAATGATGTGTGATATTTACTGCAAATCTGTAACAGTATATAAATGGTATTATCATGCTGATTTCCCACTAGGGCAAAAATGGTATTGCATTGGTATTGCACTACTGCAAAATTGATATCACTTTTTTAATATCATTTTTTCGTGCTTTTAAGAATTGCTTTCAAACAAATGTTTTTCATAAAATTTTGCCTGTAAGGCATGTGATCAATAACCATATAATACAGCTTGCATAATGTCAAAATGCACTAAAAAGTATAAGAAATGCAAGAAAAATTTTCCAGGCCATCCACCTATTGATTCCACTTATTCACTAATTTAGTTGGTTCTTGAAAGATATGTCAAATAATATATAGTATTCAACCTAATTACTGCACTGTGTGCTTAGGTTTTACAAAACTACTGGAAAAACTTGCAGTAAACTATCCATCTAATAAGGGCACACTTTAAAGAAAGATCAGCAGAGGAGCACATTTAATAATGCTTACACCATATTATTTTTTGATTTTCTTTACAAAAGCATATGTTGTGGGTACTCATTTGAATTGCCTTGACTTGTTGAGGCAATTCAAATGAGTAACATTTGAATTGCCTGGACTTGTTAAGGCAATTCAAATGAGTACCCACAACATATGTTTTCATAAAGCAGTAGATAAAAGTACACTGGTTGTAATCTAAAGACTACTAAATTGCTTGACTGTGCGCTTATAGGAATTTGTGCGGTAATTAGGTCGAATACAGTAATATATATTTACTCCTTAAGAGTAGTTTGACCAGGGTCTACACTGTTGACTCACTTATGCCTGTCCAGATAGTTGGGATAAATACAGTAGTATTTGTGAATAATGTGATTCATTAATAATAATCTGTGTCCCTTTTATTCATTTCAGGTTTTAGTGTTACATTTGTTAGAAAATTTATGAATGTAAGTAGAACTTTGATATAAAATAAAACATATCAGTTTAATATAAATGCACTGAATAATGATAGTTAACACTTAACTTATTTGAATAATGATAGTTAACACTTAACTTATTCTTGTTTAATAAGGGGACTTGAAACATTTTTTAACCCTTCTCTTGCTGAACACGACATGCCGTCTTAGCAAACAGTGTAGATCCAGATCAGTTTGCTTCAGAAGAAGCCAGCTGATCTGGATCTGCACTGTTTGTCATTAAATATGTGAATTTCTATCAAAAACCCGGATCAAGTAATCTAATTGGCTGGAAATTAGAAGTGGGTGTGGCATCTTAATTTATTCAGCATGAGAAGGGTTAAATTTTCCTCCACTTTTTACAGGGAAGACACCTTGTATGACTTACTGCTTGCTTTCCTGCAAAGCAAATCCCTTTTGAAAAGAGGTCTAACAGGAAAGAATTTGGTCCAAGGGGAGTAGACCTCTTATATAAAAGGGAGACAAAACAACTTTACTGGCGCACTAGCTCAATTGGTAGAGTGTCCACTTTGTGACTGGGAGGTTGTGGATTTGATTCCTATTTATACCAAAGACTTAAAAAATAATACATGTACTTTAAAAATGGTACTAGCTGCTCTTTTGCTTGGTGCTCAGCAATAACCCTTGCCATACTGAATAAATTGATGCCACACCCACTTCTAATTTTCAGCCATTCAGATTGCTTGATCCAAATTGTTGCTATAAGTTCATATACTTGATGGCAAACAGTGCAGATCCAGATCAGTTGGCTTCTTCAGAAGCCAAATGATCTAGATCTACACTGTTTGCAAAGGCTGGGTATATCTGGGCTCAGCAGGACAAGGGTTAAGAAAGTAGAGCTAGAACCAGTCAGCCCATTGTCATTTTAATGTGACTGGGTGGAATATCATGTCATGTGTCTGGGGCATGGTATTTCAGTGAGAAGCACTTTAAAAGTGAGCATTCAGCTCCCTGCCATATCCAGACATTGTTGGGATATGACTGAAAGATTGTTGAAAGTGACATAAACCTGAATAAAACAAAGAAGCAAAATAATGTTGGAAGATCTGCTTCCCCTGATAGTGTGTTCATTTCCCTTAAACAATCCCCTTAAATAGAGATATCATCAGAGCTAATTTATACATTCAGAGTTTATTATGCTGAAAAGTAGCTTATCTGGTTCACTGGCATGATATTACCTAGGTTTGTCGGCCTCATTGGCTCAGTTGGATGCATATCCGACTGGTGATCTGGAGGTCGCATGGTTGATACCTGCCAGGTCTGGCAACATCTGTCCATGGACATTGATCATGAAATATTTTCTATGGTCATTCTCTCCCTTTCGCTGACTAGAAGGGCAGTTATTAGTTTCTGGCAAAAGAATGTGCACAGATACGAGTTACCAGCTTAGAGAACTAAGCCTGCCTAGGAAAAGTGTGGTTAGGTTAACTGACTGGCTCGACATGACCCTAATGGGTTGACTGGGCCGTAAAACTCAATCTATCAATTACCTAGATTTGCTCATACTCTGACAGGTTTGTTTTTCAGACAATCACAATGTGTGGTACAGCTTTTTTCCTAGTGGTTATTTCCTACACAAACAGTTATGAAGGGGCCCTGTTCTGTATGGCTTCAGCAGTGGCCTGTTGTGGTTTTCATAATAGTGGTATTCTTGTCAACCCACAAGACATTGCACCAAAGCACGCAGGATCTGTGTTCGGGATCATGAATATGGCAGGAGCAATTCCAGGTAAATAAGCACTGGCCTGGGCCCGGTTGTTCAAAGCATCGTTAGCTTAACGAGCTCGTTAAGGGCCATTTCGTTAACTGTTTTAGCGGATTCAATATACAATATTCTGATATTTTTTGCTGAAAAAATGTGAGTAGCTTTTGCATTGCAAAAGCTACTCACATTTTTTCAGCAAAAAATTTCAGCATATTTGCGTATCACTTGATGTAAATTTTAACGAATCGTTAACTAACGACATTGTTAGCTTTGAACAACTGGGCCCTGATTTTAAGGTTGAAACAGGTCCTTTTTATATGAGGTGGACCATGTGAAAACAGATTTCAGGGCAAAAGCAACAGACATTGAGGATTCAGATCACACAATATAGCCATACAGTAACGTAGCTCTAAATATAAAGCTTTTTTGTTCAACCAAAAAGTGAGCCTCTTTAAACAGAAATTGACTTTAAACAATAATTCAATCAAACAAGGGACAATATAGATTTAAAGATACCCTTGGTAGTCTTTCCACAGGGATTTTTTTCTGCCCAAATTTGGACCACTTTCTAATAAAAAAATAGCCCGCTTTTTTTCCCAATGTTAAGTATTTATTTTCCCTATTCAGAAGCAAAAAGTTTCTTTCATTGAAAAATGTGCTCAGGCTTTGATTACCTGGGCCCAGTTGTTCAAAGCTAACGATGTTGTTAGTTAACGTATCGTTAAAATTTACATTGAGTGCTACGCAAATATACTGAAATTTTTTGCTGAAAAAATGTGAGTAGCTTTTGCAGTGCAATAGCTACTCACATTTTTTCAGCAAAAAATATCAGAATATTGTATATTGAATCCGCTAAAGCAGTTAACGAAATGACCCTTAACGAGCTCGTTAAGCTAACGACGCTTTGAACAACTGGGCCCTGGTTGTTTACATACCAAAAGTCTGCAATCGCGTTGTTAAAACGAAAAGTTATACTGGTTCCTGAATGCTATGCTATTTGATAAGAACAAATCAGGTGCAAAATGGGTGCCTGTGTACTCCAAAAATACAAATACTTGAAATAAGAGCAGCTTTACTTGTTTTGACAAATGACAAGATCACGTTTTTGCTGGAAAAAAACACCAGTCATGTAGCATTCAGCTTCACATAACAGCTAATAGTACACAAAAAAAAGCTTCAGTGTATATGTGTGTGTTTGTGTGTGTGTGTGGTGGGGATGGGTGGGGAGGGTTGGGGGTGAGGAGGGGTGGTGGTGAGGGGACCTTGAATTCTTGTATGAAACTTGATTCCTTTGGTTTAACATTCAAAAACAAACAAGAAACAAATTTAGCATTGAACCCTTTGGTGATCACAACCATGTGTCCCAGTTCGAGTACACCAGTCTCTACACGCAAACTGACACAAAGGCTGACAATAACACATAAACTGCCTAAAATTCCTTGATTAAAAGTGTAAAATTTTGTCAATTTATTTGCTTTTCAGTATTTTTTCCCACTTTTGGCCAGGGTCTTTCCCCCAAAATACATTGATTAAGCCATATTCCACAATGTTTTAATTGGTAGGCTTTCTGTTTGCTTTCCTGCACACAAGGTCCCTTCTATCGTCTTAGAGTAGAGCCTTTTCAGAAGGAAGGCAAATCAATTTTGAAGAGTTTCCTCCCCCTAAAAATGTATCAGTTATCCTTAAATCCAGGGCATAGACTAACAGAGAAGGCCAAAATCAGCATGCATGTCTGCACTGCCCTGTCAGGTCTTTTGTTGTTTGTCAGTGTTGTCGCCGGCCTTGGTGGCTCAGTTGGATGCGCCATCCGACTGGAGACCAGGAGGTCGCAGGTTCAACTCCCGCCGAGGTCGGCAACATTCTTTCATGGAGATTGATCATGAAATATTTTCTACGGTCATTCTCTCCCTTCCGCTGATTCAAGAAGGGCAGTTTTCAGTTTCTGGTGGAAGAATGTGCACGATACTGGTTAACCGCTTAGAGGACTAAGCCTGCCCAGTAAACGTGTGGTTAGGTAAACTGACCATGCTCGACATGACTCCATTGGGTTGACTGGGCAGTAAAACCTCAACACAAACAAATTGTCAATGTTGTCTTCAGTGTTAAAATACTTCTGTAAGCCTGATCAGACTGCAGGCTGATCTGGACCTTTGCTTCTACATATGCTCAGAAGGCACATTTTTCACATGTTGCAGTTCTTTCTTAATCCTTTATTTTAATTGCCAATAAAGAGCATGCCTAAATATCTGGGCCCATTTGGTCAAAACTAACAATGTAGTTAGTTAACCCTTAAAACGCCAAGAAAACCTGCATCTGAAAATGTTGTGTTTATGTCGTCTGCTGAATATTCTTGCAAGTTTTTCAAACCTATTTTTGCATACAGGCAAACAGTGTGGACCCTGATCAGACTGCTCCTAGAGGAGCAGTCTGATCTGGGTCCACACTGTTTGCAGAAACGACTTTTAAAATCACAAGCAGATGACAAAGCAGACGGCAATTGTTGTGATTGGCAGTTTAAGGGTTAAAGTATCATTAAAACTTTGATCATTAAATATGGCATATACGCTAATATTTTTGCTGAAAAATGCAAATGCAAAAGCTACTCACATTTTTTTCAGCAAAAATACCTGTGAAGTAGATATTGTACTTAGCAGAACAGTTAACATTTTGACCACTAACACGCTTGTTAAGCTAACGATACTTTGAACAAATGGACCCAGAAAATTAGTTCTTTTTTCGATTTTGATAGGTTTCATGACTTCATAAATGAATGTTTGACAAAAATCACAAACAAAATGACAAGCAGTTAATCCTAATGAGATTATCCTTTAGGAGCCCACTTGTCTTGATCTGTACTATTTGCAGAAGTTAAAGTATTGGTTTCTAGGATTGAAAGGGTTACAGCACAGTTCTTTCTAGGATTGCAAAATGTCTGCCTGTACCATACCATACCCATAAGAATTACTTTTAAAATGTTCAAAGTCCTTCTGTAATTCCGACTTTTTGGATGAAATTAAAAGCAGTCTTCACCAGTGTTGAAAACTTTGTAGTTGGTATCTGATAGCTTTCATAATCACATTTTGAAAGTTATGCTATGTCTACCTTAGTTTCTATTCTCTTTTGTTTTCCAGGTTTTTATCACATTTTGAAAGTTATGCTATGTCTACTTTATTTTCTGTTTTCTTTTGTTTTCCAGGTTTTATAGGTGTATACATGGCTGGACACATACTGGAAGTGACTAAAAGCTGGAGTGCTGTATTTAACCAGACTGCCATTGTCTCTCTAGTTGGCTGGCTAGTTTATACAATTTTCGGCACAGGGAAACAAGTCATTTGAGCAAGGGCACAAAAAAAAATCCTTAAACAGCAATGATCCAGTTCATTCCTTGCAGCCAGAATTATCAGGGATGCTGGGTGATTAGTGCTTCCGTCTTCAGATCACAGTCTCAGGTTTAAATCAATTCAGCTCATGACTGTCTGGTGCATTATTGCTCAGAGCCATTTATTATCACACTTCTATCATCTTGATATGAAGTGAATATTGTTGGAAAGTACATAAAATACCAAATCATCATCATCATCATTGTCATCATCATCATCATCATTATCATCATTTACTGTCATAGCTCTAGATAAGAAGGAGTATCAGGTAAATATTTTTCTTATTTCACCACGAAAATATATATTGTGGGCACTCAATTGAAGTGCATCAGCAAGGCACTTCTAATGAGTACCACAACATGTTTTTGTGGAGAAATAAGAAAAATATTGAAATATTTGGTTGAAAAGAATAAAGCACCTGGGCCCAGTTGTTCAAAGCATCCTTAGCTTAACAAGCTTGTTAGTTGTCAAAATGTTAACTGTTCTAGTAAGTACGATATCTAATTGGCAGGTATTTTTGCTGAAAAAATGTGAGTAGCTTTTGCAAATGCAAAAGCTACTCACATTTTTTTCAGCAATAATACTAGCTATATGCCATATTTAATGATCGAAGTTTTAACGATACGTTAACCAATGACATTGTTAGTTTTGAACAACTGGGCCCTGATTGTTTATTTTGATTCAAAGCTATGGCCTAAACCAAAGAAATCCAGTTTCATGGATAAAAAAAAAAATAAAAAAAAATGGAATAGAGCATGGGGAAAAAATGCTTTTTAGGTGTGAGTAGTGAAGACTTGTATCACCTTCATTGTCTTCCAAGTGTAGCCAGCGTACCATATTTACCCTATTAACCCTTGTCCTGCTGAATAAGATGCCACACCCATTTCTAATGTTCAGCCAATCAGATTACTTAATCCAGATTGTTGATATAAATTCACATACTTAATGGCAAACAGTGCAGATCCAGATCAGTTGGCTTCTTCAGAAGCCAACTGATCTGGATCTACACTGTTTGCAAAGGAGGACATATCTGGGCTCAGCAGGACTAGGGTTAAGTATTCAGACAGACAGGCCTGAGCAAGCAGTTTAAATTGGATGCCACGGTCTACACTGTTGGGCACTCTTCTGTCAGTTTTTTAGACACATGTACCTGTATTAACTTCGGTGACTTAGACAGGCAAGTTTCCATCTGTTCAGCCGTTTGCTCATTTGTTAATCCGTGTACTTATGTCCACCCTAGTGTTTACCCTAAATGAAGTCAACAAACTAAAATTTTACAGCGTTTTACTTCGCCAGTTGTTTTAACTCACTGAGCTAAACAAGGATGACAACTCTCAATGTTCTGGTGCTCAATTTCACATTTAAGAACAGAGGTGCAACATATACTTAAAAAAGTTCTTTATTTAAGAAGTAATGTGCTACGGTAAATGTCCCAGAATTTCCTACATCAAAGTTTCTGACAACATGGCATGTACAAACAGTGCAGACCCAGATCAGACTGCTCCTGTAGGATCAACGTTTACACTGTTTGCTATTCCATTAAGTATTTTCAGAAGCATCTGCGTAAAAAGTAAAATTTAGGCAAAAAGAACAATGTGGAATAAAATGTTTGAAATTTTATGACATTTAACACAATGTTTTGGGTAAACACAGTCTTATATGTGTGAATTCTGCAGCATCAACAGCAAAGACCCTGGATTGATAGCTCCATGTGCAGGCCTATCTAGATTTTCTTTATGCACCTAAATATTCAGTCATCTTAACTCCTTACCATACTTGGCCTTAAATTTAAAGAAGCCTTTTTTACTAGGTGTTGTTTCTTTTTTGTCTATAAACTGCTGGATGAGTGGTAAACAGTTTAGAGCCTGATCCTTCTGAATACTTAGGGTAAAACAGAATTTGATATTCGCTGTGTTTTACCATGCATTGACCCAGCTTGGGGAAATCCAGTTAACTTGGTAACATTTTGTGATATGTGGGACCAATCAAATGCTTTAATTCTTGTGAAGATCTCGTGAATTTTATTTGTCTTTTAACTCTTAGCTAGCATATGCTAGGTAAAAATTTAAGCAGACAACATTTTGAAATATTTTTCCCAGAAAATAGGCTTTGAGATTTCATGCAAACTGTCTCCGAATTTTATTTGTCTGTTAACTCTTAGCATGCTAGGTAAAAATTTCAGCAGACAACATTTTGAAATATTTTGAAATATTTTGAAATATTTTTTCCAGAAAATAGACTATGACATTTCATGCAAACTGTCTCCAGGGAGACAAATTGCATGAAATGCCAAAGCCTTTTCTGGGAAAGATAAAAAAAATATCATCAGTATGTTATTTTCTGAATAAAGATAAAGATGGTTAATCTTGAAGAGAAACTTTATTCTGGTTTTGCAAGTTCTGCACCAAAACATAATATTATTATGCTGTATGTACTCATTAGAATTGCCTAGGAGAAGCAGTTCTAAAGAGTACCAGTAATGTGTGATGAGCAACATTCATATAGAGTCTTTATCCCATATGGAGGCAGTGAAGACCCAGATCAGCCTGCTCAGTCACAAAGCGTGATCAGGGCCTTCATTGCCTGCTAATTGAATCATTAGAAATTGTAGAATATATTGACAAAGTGGGAAGACCCTGAACAAACTGCATGGATGCACAGGCGGATTTAGTCTATTCTGTTTGTGCAGTGGAGGCCTTTTTATGCTATGTACGAGAATAGCTCTAAATGAATATAATTTTATAATGAGGCTTTCTGCTAGAAAACCAGCATAAAAGGAAATATATTTCCAGGGGAGGCAACTCTGACAAAAATACATTTTCCTCCTTTTTGAAAAGGGGTCTGCCCTGAAAGAAAAGAATTTGCTCCTTTTCTTTTAGAGTAGACTCCTTTTTAGAAGGGAATTTGGGTGCAGAAAGCAAAAAAGGAAGTCAAAAAAGTCCATTGTAAAAAATGGCGGGAAATCCACCAAGTGTATCAGTCCCTTTAAGCCTTTAACTCTTTTCATGCTGAATAAATTAAGATGCCACACCCATTTCTAATTTTCAGTCAACTGGATTACTTAATCCAGATTGTTGATAAAAATTCACAGATTTAATATCAAACAGTGCAGATCCAGATCCAGATTCTTCAGAAGCCAACTGATCTGGATCTACACTGTTTGCAAAGGCAGAGTATATCCAGGATCAGCATGACTAGGGTTAAGGACTGCCCAGTCTGGAGTCTTCTAATCTTTACTTTCATGCTATACAGCATTAGACCATGCAGACTGACTAGAGCCTGCACTCATACAGGCGGAGTTGGATCTTCTTTGTTCATGAAAAGTAAATGTTGGTATTCAGACTGCTTGCATCAGTAACCCATTAAGATGATGTCTTTATTAATCTCTTTTGTTATAAATATTGAAATGGCTGTTATCTGTATAAAGTTGTGATATATAAAAGTGCTTTTATTGGTTCTGTTATTTCAGATTGGTAATGTCTTCATAAACAGTGAACATCCAGATCCGATGCTGCATTCTGCAATCAGATGTGGATCTACACTGTTGATAAATGTCTTTTGTTTTTGTTGTTCTTTTTTTTTTCTTTTTTTTTTTTTTTGGATGCTAGGCATTAATATGTAAAGAATTAAGATTGTTGTGGAAAATCCTCTAATTACATATTTACTTTGGATACTAACATGGCTTTAGGAATATTGGGAGGATTTTACTCATTTCTTTACTATTATAATTTCGTAATATCCTGAGTTGTAATAGGCAGCAGTTGACTGTTTTTTGCTACCCAATATACCTGATTTATATCATGGGTAAATAGCAAAAAAAAAAAAAATGTGTAAATTTTAGACAACAAGAGGGCATCTAGGTAGTCTGGGTCTTTTAGTTCAGCTCTTCCAAATAATCTCTAAATTAACCAAACCTACTTTACTTAATCTACCCTATCCCACCCATCCATACACTTACTCAACACATCCTACTGTTACCACTACCCAGGTCCATTCTCTATTTTACTCCCTGATAGGTGAACATTGCTCAGTCCACATACAAGGCCTGCCCCATTCCAATCCACCTACCTTAACCCAAACTACCCTACCAGTTTCACTACCCACCCAATCTACTTACATAACCTACCTCACTCCAGTCCACCCCTAGTATACCCAGTCCTCCACAGTTCAATATACATTGGTTGCTTTGACCTACCCAGTCCCATGCTACCCCTTTTATCAGTCTGCCACTTGGGAGGGCTCTGGTTCCTAGAATACGGTCCCTCTAGGAACATGTAATGTTGAGTAAAGAAATAGAAGAATCCTTTTTTTTTTTTATGCTAACATATTAACTCTTAAAGCAGTAAGCAAGATTGTAGCAGACAACATTTTATTTCTTTATTATTTTTCTGAGAAAATAAGTCCTGACATTTCATCTTAATAGTCTGTTGGCAAATAATTTACAGGATGTGTGAAGCAGTTTTCTAAAAATTTTCAAAAAAAAAAAAAAAAAAAAAAAATCAAAACGTCATTTGCTGCAATTGGCACTTTAAAGGTTAGGAGATCTCATTAGAAGCAAGGATTAGTTTAAACATGTTTAACCCTTGTCATGCTGAATAAATTAAGATGCCTCGCCCATTTCTAATTGTCAGCCAATCAGATTCCTTGATCCAGATTGTTGATATCAATTCACATAGTGAATGGCAAACAGTGCAGATCCAGATCATTTGGCTTCTTCAGAAGCCAACTGATCTGTATCTACACTGTTTGCAAATACAGGGCATATCCGGGTTCAGCAGGACAAGGGATAATTTGTGTTAGCTCAAATACCATATTTGTACATAGTCATACATAAAATTAACTACATGCGCATCAGTGACTAAACAACATATTAGCTGCAATGTGAGGAAACGTACCTCCTGACAAGGGTCCAACAAAGACTCGAATCAGCCTGGGCATTTACATGAAGCTACTTTACATCCTTGACTAACCAAAATATGCTCAGTGAAGATTATGATCAGCCTATGCAAATGTGCAGGCTGATCTGAATTCATCTTTTCTGGCAAAAAAATGTGCACAATACTGGTTAACCGCTTAGAGGACTAAGCCTGCCCAGTAAAAGTGTAGTTAGGTAAACTGACCATGCTTAACATGACCCCATTTGGTTGACTGGGCCATAAAATCTCAACACAAACAAACAAGGTCTGAATCTGTGATGAGCACACATGTCCGAATGTATGTTTTCAGGCCTCGAGGTTATAAAACTTTTTTCATGCTCAACTTAGCTGAGCATGAAATTTTCTCTGCTAATAAATATGAAAATGCCAACTATTGTTGGCATTTTCATATTTATTAGCAGAGAAAATTTCATGCTCAGCTATGTTTAGCAAGAAAGAATTTGCAGTTGTTAGTAGTTTGAGGTTAATAAGCAGGACAAATTTCATGCTCAGCTGAGTTGCGCATGAAGAAAAAGTTTTATAACCTCAGGGTCTGATGTTGCGGCTCATGTATTGTGAGGAGTAATGATAAATAAACATCTGTCAGATACCAGTCTTATCATAAGGAATTTTTATAATGCCCTGGGTCCAGTTGTTCAAAACTAACAATGTCATTAGTTAACGTACAGTTAAAACTTTAATCATTAAATATGGCATATATGCTAATATTTTTGCTGAAAAAAATGTGAGTAGCTTTTGCATTTGCAAAAGCTACTCACATTTTTTTCAGCAAAAATACGTGTGAAATAGATATTGTACTTACTAGAAGTGTTAACATTTTGACCACTAATGAGTTTGTTAAGCTAACAAAGCTTTGAACAACTGGGCCCTGAAAATAAGACATTAGTCTCAAGCTCCTTATAAAGCATTACTAATGAAGTAATTCCTGAAAATAAGATATTTGTTCCAAGCTTATTATGATGCAATATAAAGGATGTAAGGCTTCAAAATAAGGTATTTGTCAGCAGCTTTTAGTAATGCACTATCAGGGGTGTAATGTTTAAAAATGCCTTAAAATAAGACATTTTAGCCAAGCTTATTATAATTTACTATCAGGGGTTAATGCCTGCAAAAATGCCTAAAAAGAAGACATTTGTGCCAAGCTATTATTATAAAAAGAAGACATTTGTGCCAAGCTATTATTATGCATTACCAGGATTTAATGCCTGAAAAATGCCAGAAAAAAATGACATTTGTGCCAAGCTTATATAATGTACTATCAGGGATGGAATGTCAAAAAAATGCATGAGAATAAGACATCTGTGCCAAGCTTACTATAATGTACTATCAGGTTTTAATGCCTGAAAAATGCCTGAAAATAAGACATTTGTGCCAAGCTTATTATAATGCAATATCATGGTGTCTAATGCCTAAAAATGCCTGAAAATAAAATATTTGTGCCAAGCTTATTATAATGCACTATCAGGGGTTAATGCCTGAAAAATGCGTGAAAAGAAGACATTTGTGCAATCTTATAATGCACTGTCAGGGGGCATAATACCTGAAAATGCCAAGCTTATAATAATGCACTTTCACGGGTCGTAATGCCAGAAAAATCCCTGAAAAGAAGACATTTGTGCCAAGTGTGTTATAAGGCACTATTGGGTCAATGCCTGAAAAATGCATGAAAAGACATTTCTGCCAATCTTATAATGCACTGTCAAGGTGCGTAATACCTGTAAACTGCCTTAAAATAAGACTTTTATGCCAAGTTTATTACAATGCACTATTGCACGGGTGGTAAACCTAGGAACTACCATGAACGTAATTTTGTTCTCACGCCACATCCGGGACATAGCGGGGTTGTGTCAATGTCATAAAATAGACTAAATCGTTGTAACTACCCTGATAGCATGGTAACTACCTCGGTGATCTTGGAACTACCACGCTTGAAAAACGGGGCCTGACTCTCTTACACTTGATTTTTTTTTATGTAGGAAAGTTTAGGAAGGGCCTTTTTATCATTTTCATTGGCGAATGCTTTCATGGGGGGGTGGGGGGAAAGTGGTCTGATGCTCGATGCTCAGTGCGGGTAGAAAGATTTGAAGAAAGTAAATGACTTTTCAGATAAAATTTGGGTCCGTAGAGGAAGCTGAGACATATTTACATGGAACCACATTGCCCGATTTCCCCATAATTTGTTCGTCGAGGTAAAATAAAATAAAAATAAAAATGACACCAACCTTTGTTTGTCTATTTTATGAGGTTGGCACTACCCCGCTATGTCACGGATGTGGCGTGAGAACAAAATTACGTTAACACAATTTCATGGTAGTTCCTAGGTTTACCACCCGTGTATTGGGTTAATGACTGATAAATCCCTGAAAATAAGACATTTGTGCCAAACTTATTATCATGATCTGTCAAGGGGCATTATTCTTGAAAAATGCCTGAAAATATGTCCATGGCTTAATGGCTTATACTTATGCAATATGAGGGATGTAATGCCTGAAAATAAGCAATGCACTATTAGGGGTAATGCCTGAAAAAATGAAAATAAGAAATTTGTCCCAAGTTTTTTATAATGCACTATCAGTGGGTGTAATGCTTGAAAATTGCCTGAAAATAAGATATTTGTCTCATGCTTATTATACTGTACAGTTAATGGGTAATGCCCAGAAATAAGACATTAATCGAAAGCTTAATATTATGCACTTCTAACCTTTCACCACTGAGTTTCAGCATCTTTGAATGTGGGCATTTCCATTATTGTAAACAGGGGTGTTGTACAGGATTAAAAACAGAATGACAAAAAGAGTAGATCTAGATGAGATAGCTCATATGAGCCATCTCATCTGGATTTACACTTTTTGCAAAAGGTATTTGTTTTTTGTCTGCATGGCTGAAAGGGTTAAGGGACATAATTGACAAGATTCTTAACTAAAATGTGCCATGCATTTCTGTCTCATTTACCTAGAAGACAAAAGAACTACGCCATACGGTAATGAGTGAGCAGGTTGTATGTGGAAAGGGAAGATGCATACTGGACTGTTCATCCTTGCAGTCTGATCAGTACCTTCACTATCTGCTTACAGAGTCATTGTTTACTATAGGTTATATTGATAACTATATTGTTAAGGCCTTGATCAGACTGTGCAGATTCCCAGGTCATGGCTGTAGATAAAACATCCACAAAAGCATATATTGCAGGTACATATTAGAAGTGCCACGCTAACAAGTATACACAATATATATATATATATATATATATATATATATATATATATATATATATATATATATATATATATATATATATATATATATATTTCTGCTTTTGCAGAGAAAGAAGAAAAAATATTAATCTGGCCACCCCTCCTATCTAGAGTTATGTGAACCAAATTTAGTATTGAGGGTAATTGACAAACAGTGCAGACCCAGATCAGATTCTGCAGAATGCAGCCTCTGATCAGGGTCACCACTGATTGCAGATAGTTTATCCATTTTTCTCTAGGAATATCTAAATCACAAAACCTGACATACCTAAAATTGAAATTGGACTCTTCCAATATGTAATGTGGGGGAGTCTATTTGGTTAAAAATGGGTTAAGTACCTGTTGCAACAACAACAGTTCTTACCAGATTGTGTGGATGGGTTGGCTGATCAGGGCCCAGTTGTTCAAGTTTTGTTAGCTTAACGAGCTCGTTAGTGGTCAAAATGTGAACTGTTCTACTAAGTACAATATGTAATTCACAGGTATTTTTGCTGAAAAAAATGTGAGTAGCTTTTGCAAGTGCAAAAGCTACTCACGTTTTTTCAGCAAAAATATTAACCTATATGCTATATTTATTGATCAAAGTTTTAACGATATGTTAACTAACGACATCATTAGTTTTGAACAACTGGGTCCAGGGCATTTCCTGTTGGCTTGAAATATATTGTGATAACTCATATGGTAATAGTGTTATATATCAGTTATTTATGATTGTGCCAAAACATTGTACAGATTGTAGTCTTAGATCTTAGACAGTGTTTAGAAGACTGATTTTCACACCAATGTGCAGATTGCACCAGGCTCCAGATAAGGAGGTTAAGGAGGTAATTGTGGCAATAACTAGGATCACTTATTTTTTTTCACTGAAAGGAATCTTACAGGTATTCCGTGGCAAGGCAAACTTGGGTGCAAAATTATTGTATTTACCTTAAGAATTTGGCCAGACCAGTATGAGCAAACAGTGTAGACCCATAACAGATGTCACAGAGAAATATGAAAAGAACCTATGCTTTGGGTTGAAAAAACACAAAATAAAACACACAACTTATCTGGAGCTATGTACAGTAACTGAGGGCTGTTGGAAAAATATTTAGTAGCAACCAGGCCTGTTGTAATTGTAATCAGTAATCGTGATTACATGTAACTGATTACAAGTTCTGAGTCATCGAAATATAATCAGTAATTGTTGATTTTTATGATTACAAGTAATTGTAATTGTAATCAAATACATTGCGAAACAGCCTGTAATCGTGATTACTTTGACGATTACAATACGATTACAATATGGATATTTAAATAAAATAAGTCAGAAGGAACAGAATTGAAAAAAAAAAAATCATTTCTGGTATGACAACTTGACAAGAAACAAGAATATTGGAGATAATTATTTTGATTTGTATACATTTAATGACTTAATGACTCTGTATTGGTTTGTTTAAAACAATCAATACATCTTTGAGATAAAAGAAAATTTAAAAATTACATCTTCGAGATCAAAGGAAATTGAAGTTTCACACATGGATTAGCTGATATGGATTAGCAAATAAAGTAATTAAATTGACAAACATTTATAGTCTGTTATCTATATATCTCTACATTTTTGTTTGGATATAACATGGTTGTTTAACGGTGTATTATACTTTCGGACAGACAGATCAAGGCAAACATTGCAGATCCAGATCAGAATTGACTAATCCAGTAAATTAGTGATAATTCAGGGATAATTTTTCTTATCTCTCAATGAAAACATATGTTGTGGGTACTCATTTGAACCATCTCGACAAGACAGTTCAAATGAGTACCCACAACATATGTTTTCATTGAAAGATAAGGAAAATTATCCTTCAGTTATCAGCAATTTACTCCTCTTATCTGGTCTACTGACAGGTAAAGCAATGTCCTAACAAAACTTATTCACTGCAAATTTTAAACTGTACAGCCCCGGGCCAAGAATGATTTTTTTTGTCCCCCCCCCCCACCCCCCCCTGATTAACCACCACACTACATTTTTAGATAGAGAAGGGATTGTTCTTTCCTTTGTTCCATGAAGCTTAATAATGCTGCTTATGCAAATTAAACTTATAAAATTTATAACAGATGAAAACTTGATTTAATTCCACTGTTGTTTTCATTTTTATATATCAGTGCTTAAGATGAACAGCCTGACAGAATTATATTGCACCCCAGGGAGTACAACAAAAGCCAGGCACTATAAGTCTTTGAACCAGCTCATGGTACCAAGAGGAAGAGTGAAAAATAACCATACATCATAGAAAATGTATAGTAAATGGAATATCGTAAAAAAATGAATATATGGTATAAAGAATATGAATAACATCTTGTCAGAAGATATAGCATGCCATGCATGAAGCTTTGTAAGAACATTAAAACAGATTATTAATTTAAACTAGAATTTTTTTAAACACGGAACAACAAGAAAGTAATTGTAATTGTAATCAATTGCATTGCAATGTAATTGTAATTGTGATTGATTACATTCAGGAAAGATGTAATTGTAATCTGTAATCATGAAATTGCAAGGTAATTGTAATTGTAATTGAATACATTTGTATGTAATCGGTAACAGACCTGGTAGCAACCCAGCCAGCAGTCTTTATAAATCAATAGCGAGCTGTTATCGGCCCGTCAGGGTAGCTGACGGGCCGATAACGGCCGGCTATAGATTTATAAAGAATGCTTACTGGGAAGTCTCCTGTATATTAAATTCTGGATGTGTGGTCTTTTATGTTGAAATGATCACACAGGGTTTGCTAAATTTAATAAGTGTCTCAAGGAAATCTATGCGAGTTAATAATAATAATAGTAAGAAAAAAAAGAAAAAAAAATGAATAATGAAAAAAAAAAAAAAAAATGACAATATCCATGTAGTTTTCAACTGAGACAATCATGATTACCATATTTACTCAGAATATTCGAATAGGTATGTCTGAACCATTCACTTAGTAGTTATTAACCCTTTCAGCCAGGGAGACCATACATATACCTGTGCAAACAGTGTAGATCCAGATGAGATGGCTCATCTTTTGCATTATTTTTTTTATTTTAGTCTGAAACCCCTATTTAGGCAGTGGACATGTCCAAATTCAAAGATGGAAGAGTCCATTTAAGAAACTCAGGGATGAAAGAGTTAAACACATTACAGTGAACCCTCATTACAACGACATCACTTGTTCCAAAAGACGTTGCCACTAAAATGAATTTGCTGTTGTACAGAATACCTAATGAGCAGATTGATATGTAAGAAAGGGCTTGTTTTGTTCTTATTTCCTCACAGAACATAAGTTTTGGATATTTGTTAGAATTGGCTCAGTGAGGCAATTCTAACAAATATCCAAAATATATGTTTCTTTAAAGTATCAGATACAATATTGCATAATCTGTGACTAATTGTTACCACTTAAGCGAAGGTTTCGTGACAGTCAGATGGTCATTATAATGAAGTTTGTCGTTGTATTGAGTGTCGTGTAAAGAGAGTTGTCTGTACCAGCTAGTCATATGTTATTGTTTTAGCTCTAGTATAAGTATGGTATAGGTGTCAGCCCTTAAAGTGCTAATCACAACTGCAGAAAACAACATTTTGATGTTTGTTTCTGGTATTTTTCAGTGGAAACTAAGGCTTGACAGTTAGTTAAATTGTCTGCTGGGTAGACAATTCACATGAAATATATTTTTTGTTCTTGGAAAAATAGTAAAAAAAAATTAGAATGTCATCAATTATAGTTTTGCTTAGTACTTTAATGCTTAGCACTCTGGGTAAAATTTTCGGCAGACGACATTTTCAAATATTTTTCTTATATTTCCCAGGAAAAGGAATTTGATATTTCATGCAAGTTGTCACCATTGGAGACAATTTGCATGAAATATCAAATACTGTTTTCTGGGAAAAATAAGAAAAAATATCATTAATTTGTCATCTGCTGAATTAGCCAAGAGAATGGTAAATGTTAAGGGTTAAGAATAATTACAGTGCTACACTGCTGCAGGCAGCAGCAAGCAGCAATTGATGTGGTTTCCTCATAAACAGGGATTGGCTGTATATTCGAATTGTCTTATTAATAAATCAAATACAATGCCTTATTGTTAAGGGAATAGAGTATTTAAACCCTTTCGTCCCTATTTTCCTGAAGTAGATGCTTAATCTTCGAGTTTTGACTGGAGCATTGTTTCAAATAGCAATCTGGGTCAAAAATCAAAGAAAGAGAATGGCAAATGGTATTGGTCCAGATGAGACCTGTTTACCAGTCTTCTGTATCTACTCTGTTTGTAAAGATTTCTGTATTGGTCTACAGGGCTGAATGGCTAAAGTGAAGGAGTGATTTAGATTTTATGGCACAACAACAAAAAGAAGGCCATATTATGCTGAAGTGTTTTAACCCTTAAAAGCACCATTTATCATTGTAGCAGACAACATTCTATTAATTTTTGTACCCCAAGCATACAAAGTTAATAGGGGGTATATAGTTTTTGTCTTTTCCTTAAATTTGTTTGTCTGTGTGTGTGAAAACTTTTTTTTTCCATCAAAGATTTCTCAGGAACTGCTCTCCTTAGGATTTTGAAATTTGGTATAAGCATCAAGTATTACTTTTGTATTGTGTAAGAGAGAATCAGCATCCTCATGCTTATCATTCCTTTTATTTATGCATATTTCTTTCTCTCCAATAAATTTTTTTTCACCTCAGGGCCCAGTTGTTCAAAGCTAACAACATCGTTAGTTAATGATTCGTTAAAATTTACATTGAGTGATACGCAAATATGCTGAAATTTTTTGCTGAAAAAAATGTGAGTAGCTTTTGCAGTGCAAAAGCTACTCACATTTTTTCAGCAAAAAATATTAGAATATTGTATATTGAATCCGCTAAAACAGTTAACGAAATGACCCTTAACAAGCTTGTTAAGCTAACGACACTTTGAACAACTGGGCCCTGATTTCTTGGCTCCTCAGAATCTTCAAACTTTCTATACACTTACAATGGGTTGAAGAATATTGTATACTAGAAAACTATGATGCTGGAATTTATTTGCCTTCTTTTTTCTATTTTTATTTTTTTCCATCTCTCACAATCCTAGAATTACTGTTTGGTTGTTGCACATGCTGACAGCAGCAGTCTACTAGACTTGTTAACAAATGCTTCATCTTAAGGCATCGCTGATAGTTGGAGGGAAGATAATAACTGTCCATCTGGTGAGAACAATTTCAGCTTATCATTGTTGAAATCTATAGGACTCCGATGTCTGTCTGCTGTTGTATCAAGTCTCCTTATATCACAGGTTTTACTTATTGGTTTCTCTCTCAAATAAAAATTTCTGCCACAGATTTCTCAGCTCCTATGAGCCAGAGTCTTTAAACTTTGTATACACCTACAGTAGGGGGTTGGAGAATATTGTGTACTAGAAAACCATGATGCTGGAATTTATTTGCCTTCTTTTTTCCATTTTTCTTTTTTTCATCCCGCACAATCCTAGGGTTACTGTCTTGGTTGGTGGGAAGATAATTACTGTCCATCTGGTGAGAACAGTTTCAACTTCCCCCCGATTGTTGAAATCTATCAGAGTCCGGTGTCTGTCTGCTGTTGTATCAAGTCTCCTTATATCATCATGCCTGCCTGGGTGGCTCAGTTGGATGCACCGTCCAACTGAAGACCAGGAGGTCGCGGGTTCAACCCCCGCCGAGGTCGGCAACATTCTTTCATGGAGATTGATCATGAAATATTTTCTACAGTCTTTCTGTCCCTTCCGCTGATTCAAGAAGGGCAGTTGTCAGTTTCTGGCGAAAGAATGTGCACAGTACTGGTTAACCACTTAGAGGACTAAGCCTGCCCAGTAAACGTGTGGTTAGGTAAATTGACCGCGCTCAAACATGACCCCATTGGGTTGACTGGGCCGTAAAACCTCAACACAAACAAATCACCTTATATCACAGGTTTTACTTTTCAGTTTTCTTTCTCTGAAATAAAATTTTTCGCCACAGATTTCTTAACTCCTATGACAGCCAGAGTCTTTAAACTTTGTATACACCTACATAGGGTTGGAGAATATTGTGTACTAGTAAGCAAGGATGTTGGAATTTATTTTGCCTTTTTTTCTATTTTTCTTTTTTCCATCTCACATTCCAGTGTAATGCATAGGAAAATTTGTGTAAAAGATTTCTAAGCAACTACTGCACCTATGAATATGAAATATGGTACAAACATAGTACAAACCACTAATTATACCCCTGGCATATGAAGTATATAAGGGCTATATCGAGGGTTGAGCGCAAGACTAGCGTAAGTCAGATGGTTGTTTTTCCCCAAACCTAATCTCCTCACCATGAAGGCGTTATGAAGATTACAACATTTCTTTCTGTAAACAATGAAAATTTAGGTGCCATTGCTCGTATGAGCAATGGCACCTAAATTTGCATTGTTTACAAAGGGGTCCAAGTTGCCCCTAAACAAGGGTTTCAAAAAATATGTTCGAGTTACCATAGTCTTGCGCTCAACCCTCGATATAGTTTTCCTCCTTTCCTTAACAATGTTTTTTGTGTCTGTGTGTAACATTTTTTTCTGTCCAAGATTTTTCAGGAAGTAGTGCACCTAGGAGTTTTGGTACAAAGATTGGGTACAAGTAGTTGTATTGTGTAAGAGAGAATCATCATCTTCATACTTATCATTTTCTTTATTTGTTCATTTCTCCTTCTCTCCAATAAAATGTTTTGTCACAGATTTCTCAGCTCCTATGAGAGCTAGAGTCTTCAAATTTTGATACACCTGCAGAGAGTTGAAGTCTATTGTGTAAAAAAAGGCAAGTTACTGTGATAAAGTTTGCCATCTTTTTTTCCACTTTTATATGCCCTTTTGAAAAAGGAGACATGTTATGCACCTCTGTATCCATCTGTCCATCCATCTGTACAGTTTAAATTCGATCAAACTGAAACTTGATATATAGTGAGACCATGATGTGGAGCAGAGCATATTGTTTCGAGGTTACAGTCCACCAAATAGTTATGCCCCTTTGAAAATTTTTGTAAACATTTAGTTGCGGGCTAACTCCTACAGTTTACATCACATCCAATCAAGTTGAACCTGCAACCTCCTGGACTCCAGTCGGATGCGCCGTCTGACAGGAGACCAGAAGGTCATGGGTTCAACCCCCGCTGAGGTTGGCAACATTTTTTCGTGGAGATTGATCATGAAATATTTTCTATGGTCGTTCTCTCCCTTCTGCTGATGCAAGAAGGGCAGTTGTCAGTTCCTGGCGAAAGAATGTGCACAATACTGGTTAACCGCTTAGAGGACTAAGCCTGCACAATAAACGTGTGTTTAGGTAAATTGACCTTGCTCGACATGACTCCATTGGGTTGATTGGGCTGTAAAACCTCAACACAAACAAATCAAGCTGAAGATTGATATATAGTTAGAATATGATGTGGAGCAGCCACTAAATATTAACAGAGTTATGCCCTGTTGAAAAGTTTTGTAAATATTTTGTTTCTGGCTAACTCCTAACGTTTACATCCAATCAAGCTGATACTTGATATATAGTTAGATCTTGATGTGGAGCAGCGCATATTATCTCAAGGTTACAGTCCACTAAATATTAACAGAATTACGCCCCTTTGAAATTTTTTGTAAACATTTCGTTTCCGGCTAACTCCTACAGGTAGATTACATTCAATCAAGCTGAAACTTGATTTATAGTTAGACCATGATGTGCAGCAGCACATATTGTTTCGCAGTTGCAGTCCACCAACTGTTAACCGAGTTGTGCCCCTTTAAAAATTTCTGTAAATTTTTTGTTTCCAGCTAACTGCAGTTTACATCAGATGAGCCTGAAACTTGATTATAGTAAGACCATGATGTGGAGCAGCGCATATTGTTTTAAGGTCACAGTCCACCAAATATTAACAGTTATGCTGCTTTGAAAATTTCTGTAAACATTTCGTTTTCTGGCAAACTCCTCCTGCGGATTACATTATATTAAGCTGAAATTTTGTAAATAGTTGCACCCTGATGTGGAGCAGTGCATATATTTTGAGGTAACAGTCCACCAGACAGTAGCAGAGTTATGTCCCTTTGAAAATTTCTGTAAATGTTTTGTTTCTGGCTAACTCCTCATGCAGTTTACATTTGATCAAGCTGAAACTTGATTTATAGTTAGACCATGATATTTGTTTGTTTGTGTTGAGGTTTTACGGCCCAGGCAACCCAGTGGGGTCATGTCGAGCGCGGTCAGCTTACCTAACCACACATTTACTGGGCAGGCTTAGTCCTCTAAGCAGTTAACCAGTATTGTGCACATTCTTTTGCCAGAAACAGACCATGATGTGCAGCAGCACATATAGATTTGAGGTTATAGTCCACGAAATATTAGCAGTAATTCACCTTTTGAAAATTTCATAGGCTAACTCCTTAAACAGATTACATTAGTTCAAGCTGAAACATTGTAAAAAGTTACTCCACGATGTAGAGCAGCGCATACCATTTCGAGGTTACAGTCCACTAAAAATATTCTGCTGCAGTTTACATCCCATCAAGCTGAAAGATGATTTATAGGTGGACCATGATGTGAAGCAGCACATTTTGTTTTGAGGTTACTGTCCACCAAATATTAATAGAGTTATGTCTGTCTGTCTCTGTATAAACTTTTCTTTTTGGGCTAACCCCTTCTACTCCATGTCAGTACAGGTGCTACATCAGAACTTGCCACGGGCGTATGATACCCCGCTTGCGGAGCTGTTGTTTTCCCTTTTTCCATCTGTCACTCAGATGCAAGACACAAAAATTTGTGTCAAAGATTTCCCAGGAATTACTGCACCTAGGATTTTGAAACTTGGTACAAATATTTGGTACGACAAGTTATATTGTGTAACCGAGAATCAGCATCCTCATACTTATTTCCTTTATTTGTTCATTTGTCTTCAAATTTTATATACGCTTACAGAGGGTTGAACGTGTTTTGTAAAAGAAAAGCAAGATACTGTGATTAAATTTTTACTTTGATTAATTTTGCCATCTTTCTCCAATTTTTTCCTATTTCCATCTGTCACTAAAATGTAAGACATAAGGAAATTCTCAGGAATTATAAGACCAAGGATTTCGAAAGTTTGTACAGACATTGGGTTTGACATGTATTGTGTAAGAGAGAATCAGGAGCCTTCTGCTTATCATTTCCTTTATTATCCATCTTTCTTTCTTTCTTTCTCATCTACCACATGTTTCTCACCTGCTATTAGAGCCAGAGTCTTCAGATTTTGTATACACCCTTACAATGGTGAGGTATGCTGTATAAAGAGAAAATCTGGATGCTGAGATGTATTGCTTTTGCCATCTCTCCCATGCAATACTAAGGGAAATTTGCATCTACAAAGTTGGTGCAACAAACCTCTGATAGCTATGGCCGGGGGTATGTGAGCTTTGCCCACTCCCTCTCTCTCTCTCTCTCTCTCTGTATATATATATATTGAGACATGCATTTTCTGCATCATCTGATTTCCATGATAGCAGATCAGCACAAGTGATAGATGTACCTGCTATGTACTCAATTGTACCCAGCCATACTTAGAGCCCATGATTGTATCTTTTTTTTATGCCCCCGCCATTTTCAGTGGGTGGGGATATAGTATTACTGCTGTCAGAACGTCCGTCCATCCCATACGTAACACTTTTGGTTTCCGAGCGATATCTTTTGAAAGGATTGGTATATTGGATTGAAATTTTATACACAGGTATATAATCATTAAATGTAAGTCAAGTTCGATTTAGGGTAAAATCAACTAATTATTTTGGGAGTTATGACCCTTTTCAACTTTGAAAAATTTTCAACTTTGAAAAACGGTTTCCGTGCAATATCTTTTGAAAGGATTGGTGTATTGGATTGAAATTTTGTACACAGGTACATAATCATACAATGTAGGTTGAATCCGATTTAGAGTAAAATCCATCTATTATTTTGGGAGGTATGGCCTTTTTCAACTTTGAAAAATGGGGTCCGTTCCATAACTTCTGAAAAGATTAGTGTATTAGATTCAAATTTTATACACAAAGTATATAATTATAAAATATAGGTCAAGTTTGATTAAGGGTAAAAGCCACCAATTATTTTTGGAGTAACAGCCCTTTGTCAGTGTTGAAAAATAGTTGAAAAATGGTTTCCGTTCGATGTCTTTTGAAAAGATTAGTGTATTGGATTCAAATTTTTAACACAGGTATATAATCATAAAATGTATGTCAAGTTTGATTTAGGGTAAAATTCACCAATTATTTTTGGAGTTATGGCCCTTTTTCAACTTTGAAAAATGGTTTCCGTTCCATAACTTTTGAAAAGATTAGTGAATTGGATTCATATTTTATACACAAGCATATAATTATAAAATATAGGTCAAGTTTGATTTAGGGTAAAATTCATTAATTCTATTTGGAGTTACAACCCTTTTTCAACGTTGAAAAATAGTTTCAGTTTGATATCTTTTGAAAACATTAGTGTATTGAATTCATATTTAACACATAGGTATATAATCATAAAATAGAGGTCAAGTTCCAATTAGGGTAAAATCAACCCATTATTATGGGGGTTATGGCCCTTTTTCACCTTCAAAAGATGTTTTTCTTCCGATATTTTTTTTGTAAAAAAGATTGATTTGTGTATTGGATTCATATTTTATACCCAGGTATATAATCATAAAATATGGTCAAGTTCGATTTAGGGTATAATCTGCCAATTATTATGAGAGTTAGGGCCCTTTTTTCAACTTCATTTTTTGCAAAATACCTGCGTGTGGGTGAGGATGGCTCTGGGCGGGGGCATCTGTGTCATACTGACATATTTCTAGTTTTATTCTGCATAGTTGACTCGAGCAGATACTTTAAAGGTTTATGATCTGTTTTGCACATTGTGCTCCATATAAATAATGGTCTGGTTTCTGTAAAGCGAAATAGGTGACACAAGCTCCCTTTTTAACTGTTAACCATTTACACTGTGTCCTAGTCAATTTATGAGATAGATAGTAGATGGGCTTCTTATTATTAACATTTGGTAAAGCATCATCTACTTTCTCACAAGATTTTGTAGGGCAG
Organism: Anodontia alba; assembly: GCA_964016985.1. Classification (NCBI taxonomy): domain Eukaryota; kingdom Metazoa; phylum Mollusca; class Bivalvia; order Lucinida; family Lucinidae; genus Anodontia; species Anodontia alba. The sequence goes on along the minus strand of OZ024825.1, from coordinate 86,251,324 downwards.
CTCCAAAACATGCTCCACCAGCATCTGTATAGAGCGTATATGACTTATTAGGATCAGGATAGGCCAATAATGGAACAACTGAAAGACTATTTTTCAAATATTAGAATGTAAAAGTCAAAAAGGATTGCCTTTGGAAACAAAGAACACATATCATGCTTTTCTGACCATTTGTAATGTGCATGTTTCTTTTTTAAAGCCATGATAGGTTCAGCAATTTCTAAAAAAGTTTGGATTGAATCTGCGATAATATGAACTCATACCAATGAACGACCTAACCTCTCTGACAAAAGTGGGAACAGAGAACTTATAGTTTCCTTTGTTTGGATCAGGTTTAATACCTTCACAACGTATTATAAAACCAAGATAATTTGTCTCAAAAAAAAAAAAAAAAAAAAAAATACAATTGTTCAAATTTAGTCTCAAATTATGCTTCCGCAATCTATCAAAGATCCTGTTCAAACGTTTCAAATGATCTTTCCAGTGTTGGACTAGAAACCAAAATATCATCAAGTTTGGCAATCGCCAAATCACCTCGACCTTGCAAAACCACCGATAGCAACTCCTGGAACACAGCTGGAGCATTCAAAAGACCGAAAGGACGTTGAACTAAAACAGACCTCTGTTTTTTCTTGTCCGCCTTATTCATCAGAACTTGCTAATACCCACTTTTCAAGTCAAGGGAAGTAAAATATTTTGACTTTCATAACAATGCCAAAATGTCATCAACCACTGGGAGAGGATATGAATTTTTCCTTGTTACCGGATTCAGTTTCCTAAATCAATACAAAATCGCTTAGAGCCATCCTTCTTATCAACAATCACTACTGGAAAACTCCATTGTGATTGAGCTCTTCTAATGATATTCGACTTTAACATTTCGTCTATAGTTTCATCAGTAATGTATCTGTTGTTGAGAGGCATCCTATAAGGCTTCAATGGACTAGCATTCCCTGTGCCAGTCTTCCATTTTCACAGTGTCAATGTGACCAAATTCAGTATCCTTACTTGCAAACAAATCTGAATTTCTTACAGTAAGGGTTTCTATTGTATCCCTAAATTTTTCGGTTACATGTAAATCCTTCAGATCAAACTTCGAGTCGAACTTTTGACCCTTCATTTCCGAACTTAATTCAGCCATATTTTGATTGACCAAAGATTCAACCTCTGCCAAAACACCATGTCTAAAGATCTATATAAATTTGTTAGAATAATTGGTCACTAAAATAGGAATATTTCTGTCATTCCTTAATCTAGTAACAGAGTCAACAACCTGTAAACCCGGTTCTCTATGAACAAAGCCTTTACCTACAGCAGAAAACTGATAATCTATTTTTACTGGAATATCTGGATTTTGCCTGATCTTTCTGTAACATATAGTTGCTGAATGAGGTTTTAATAGAATGGTATACTTTATTCTGGACACCAAAGAGATATGGATATCTTCCTGCAGATTCACATGTCTTATTCGCAACTCTTGAGACATCCAAGTTGGTAATAAAGTTTGACTTCATGCTGATGCAACCAGTCTATCCAATATTAGATTGCGATTCATGTAAGGCAAGACATAAAATAAATGCTTCATAATGGTTCCGCCAATTGTGAAAGTGAAGTTTATGCAACCATCAGTTTTCAAAGCATCACCACTTACCAAAGTTGAATTAATGTTCTTATACTGTAATTTAGGTTTTTCTTGTAATGAGTTATAAATTCGACGATGCATCAAAGATACTTCTGCTCCTGTATCAACAAGAGATCTTTTTTTTTATTTTACCAATTTTGATAATACAAGAATTTGAACTCCCCGCCCAAGTAATTTTATAAGTAGGAATATCTTCTAACGATTTTTGTTTTCACTCTTTGCATCGGCTTCAACATGCAAGCACTATCTAGTTTTCCTGCTCTGTTCGTCTTTGTCCATGACTCATGTTAGGTCTTTCAGTCTGTCTGTCCATTTTGTCGACAATATTTAAATATATGTCCTTTATCACATCCTTAAATCTTACTTTTATTCTTTTATTATTAGATGCCCCTATTTTGTCATCAAACGAATTTACATTTTTTACAATTCTTTTTTGTATGTCCTGTTTTATGACATTTGCAACAATGTAATAGTCAAAAATGATCTACCTCCATAGGTTCTTCTCTTCTTTCAGATTTATAAGGTGGGTGAAAAGAACTGGAGAGATTTACACGAGCCCTTAAATTTTATTCCTTTGTTGCAATAGAGATTGCCCCCCTGCAAAGTGTTTGAGTCATCACGTAATATTTTCATTGTTAACTGATTATTATTTACCAGTCCATCTATAAACGTATCAATTGACTTTTTTTTCCACAGCATTACCCCCTTGTCCAAAAGCTTTCTCAAAGAACAAAATTCTTTCTGCATAAACCTGAGTATTTTCTCCTACAGTCTGCTTTACTGACCTCAACAAGTTAGTGCATACTGCGAATCAGTCACATCTTAAAACCTTTCTGTCAAATCGCCCCTTAAATCATCCCCAAGTTTTTTTTTTGTGTGTTTTTTTTTTTTTTGTGAAACTGCTTCCATGTACCTATGAATACAAGCACTAACTGTCCCTTTGCTTGCCTGAAAAGCAACCAAATTCCTTCGTGCTTCCGGTAAAATTGTCATTTTACAATATTTTTCTATTTGTTTTATCCAATCCCTCAATTTTTGGGGATTGCTGTCATAAACCTGAACAATTTGGGAAATTCCCTGCGCATTTAATGCAGACGAAACATTTGTACCGCCATTCGTTGAAAAACTTGACCAATACCAGCACCATCATAATCAGTCATGATCACCTATTGTGTTTTTTTGTTAGCTGATTGTTATAACTCAAAGAAAAATGCTACAAGTATACCTTATCGATGAGTTTCTGATCAATGTTGCCATTGATGTTCTTTTAAATACAAGTTCTTTATCCTGGTCATGGCACCAAAACAGTTCATATGACGTGGCGAAGTAAGTTCGGTGATTTGTCTTCCTTCTCTTAGATACGCGTTGTGTTTTGGTACTGCGAAGTCCCAATTTAGAATTTCTAAGTAATTTCAGCAAATTATTTCTGATATATATATATTTTAATTTTTACAACCCGGTTCAAATACTAAACTATAACTCTAAACCCAAATCTATAACCAAATTCCAACTCCCAAAATGATAGTAATAATCATAATAATAAACAAACAACAACAACAAAAAAACAAACAAACAACAAAAACAACTAAAAACTAAAAACAACTAAAAACTAAAAATTAAACTTTCTCGCACACATCCTTAGTTTATATACACAATTAGTCACATGACAGCAACTTACGCCTGCGCCCTCTGATCACATGATTTCTATCCAATCCGAACTCTAAAATACCACCACAGCGCTACCTAATGAGAGAACAGAAGGGAATGACTCCTCATCATTTCAACAGCGCAATTTCCCAGGCACAAAATATTTGGATCTTGCCAAAATCAAACGGATTCAGGCAGGCAATTCACATGAACTGTCACGTCACATTTCCTCAGAAAAACAAGAATGTTGTCTGCTGCAGTTTTACTTGGCGCTTTAAGGGTTAGAGCTGATTAACCCACAGATTGAAACACCATGGATCTTTTTATATAGTAATTTAATGGCGGTTAACCTACATTATATGGTATTGAAACTTAGCACTCTGGGTAAAATTTTCAGCGAACAGCATTTTGAAATATTTTTTTTTCCAAGAAGACAGGATTTGGCAGTTCATGCAAACTGTCTCCTTAAGAGACAAGCAAATCCTGTTTACTGGAAAAATAAGAAAAATATCACCAATTTGGCATCTGCTGAATTAGCCCCGAGAGTGGTAAACGTTAAAATACAGAAGAATAAAATATGTATTATGTATGTTGAAGAGGTATTAAAACTGTTGAAGCTCCGATTTTGTTCTTGTTATTCCACCAATTATAGGTTTAACCATTAATGCCAGGCATCCCTATAAGGACATTGACAAATAATGTACACTCACGGATCAAATGCTGTGTCTGAGGAGGGTCTCCACTGTTTGCCATTGGTTTAGTAATTTTGTTGCACCTGAGCAACTTAGGCGTGGACGTTCGTCCATCCGTAAACATTTACCCTGGGTATCTTGTGAGGGCAGCTTCTCTTCCAGTTTTGTACCGACAGTTTTGAAACTTTGCTAGTGCTTTCTTCGTGGTATGAGGATGTGAATGTGGTTTGGATATAACTTAGATTATTTTTTGTCACTTTTTCCACATTGTGAACTTAGTTATATTTTTTGTCACTTTTTCCACATTGTGAAAGTCATTTTTCACCCTCAGTATATAGACAGCAGGTACCTCTTGTGCACGGGAAGGAAACTTCATAATCGGAGCCTGTAACCCCGATCAGCAAATGTTATATGCATCTTCCGGAGCACGTGCGACTCTAAATATATCGGCTAAAACAGTATACGAAAAGGACGGGTTTATCATTTGTCGATTAAGTTTGTTTCTGTGAGATAACATTACAAAAACATGCCTATTCAAATATACTGAAAATTTTACCAACAAAAGTAAAAATTTTCAGATAAAAAAATTGTGATATTTTTCATATTTCTGCTCAAAACATAGATTGTGGGTACTCGATAGAACCGCCTCGACAAGGCGGTTCTAACGAGTACCCACAATCTATGTTTTGAGCAGAAATAAGAAAATGTATACCCCTGTAAACCCCAGCTTTACTATATAAAAGTGGTGTTTACGGGGATCAAAATTATATAGGCTTATTTTCGTGATGGATTTCCTATAAAGGGAGAGTGCCATGCTGTCCTCGTCTTCTAACGTTCCCTACCCAGTGGTAAGTTGGTAAATGTGTACGATCTAGTCTGAATCACTTGTGGCGTGGGGTGACCGGTAGTGAGTCAACAGCTTGTCAAAGGAACATTAATGCTAATCCCAGTTGATTTTCCATCAAATCCATGTGTGCCTTAAATGTTTCGCATTATTTACGTGTGAACAATTTTTCTAGTCTGTCTCGATTTCTGAAAAAATTAAAATTGACAACAAAATAACGAAAATGGAGAATAAAAAAACAATGGCTCCGATGGAGTAGGGCGGCTCTGAATATATCGGTCGGCTCCGATGTCGGAGGGCGGGCGTGTGTTCGCAACTGTTTGCCAAAAAAAAGGAATCCTTTCTTGCATGTTATGAAGCTAATATTTTTACCTTATCAAGGTAAATATTACGAAACATCAATTTTAAACACGAAATAAGCAGGAAAAGTGATGACAAAAAATAAAAAAAAAAAATAAAATAAAAATAAATAAATATATTGTCCAAATTAAATCTTACACGTTATGGTTACATATTGAGTTTTAAATTTTATTTAAAAAAAAAAACAAAAAACAAAAAAAAAAAAAAACAGAAAACGATAGTGATCACTATTTGATACAGCTGAATATATGCATGACTAGAATTGAGTCGTAAAATATTCATGGCTGTGCATGAGCGGTAATCATCAATGCGACATTGCTCATATCATCGTCTTGCCCTTCATCATAGTGTAGATTTTATTTTCAAGTCTTTTGGGATCTTTGAGCCCATTGTTGAATTTTGAAAACATTTTTTCGGTCACTGATGAGGCTTAATTGGCCAAAAGTAGCTAGTCTGGCCCAGAAACAAAATATACACTTAAAATATTTCAGTTCTTTTGGTGTATTATTTTCTCTCAAATGATACCCTTTTAGCTCAGTCAATGTCCATCGTGTGTCGTCCGTCTTCCGTCGTGCGTCGTCCGTCGTGCGGCGTCAACAATTGCGTTAAAAGTCTAATCTTCCTACACCCCAGGGCCAACTGACTCGAAACTTGGCAGGAAGGATCGGGGTGACTTGTTGATCAAAAACAGTTCTGATCGGAAATCCAAGAGGGAAAATCTATTTTTTTTTTTTTTTTTTTTTTTTTTTTTTGCTTCTCCTGAACCGAAAGGCCAGTTGACTTGAAACTTGGTAGGAAGCATCGGGATAACTTATAGAGAGAAAAAAAAAAAGCTAAAATCATTCCGATCGGAAATCCAAGATGGCCATCTATTTTTTTGCTTCTCCTGAACCGAAAGGCCGGTTGACTCGAAACTTGGTAGGAAGCATCGGGGTGACTTACAGCTCAAAAATAGCTAAAATCGTTCCGATAGGTGAAAATCTATTTTTCGCTACATGTCCTGAATCGAAAGGCCAGTTGACTCGAAACTTGGTAGAAAGCATCAAAGACTGGTAGATCAAAAATAGCTAAAAATCGTTCCGATCGATGAAAATCTATTTTTCGCTACTTCTCCTGAATCGAAAGGCAAATTGACCCGAAACTTCGTATGACGTAGATCAAAAATAGCTAAAATCATTCCGATCGGATATCCAAGATAGCCGCCATGGGAAAATCTATTTTTAACTTCTTTTGAACCGCAAGGCCACTTGATTTGAAACTTGGTAGCAATCATCGGGGTGACATGTAGATCAAAAATAGCTAAAACGTTCCGATCGGTAATTCAAGATGGGGCGGGGGGGGGGGGGGGTGTGGGGGGCGGGGGGGGGGGGGGTACTGAATCACATAGCCTGACATACATAAAATTGAAATTCGACTTCTCCAATAGATAGTGTGGGGAGAGTTTATTCATGTATTATTATCGCTGTACGAATAGAGAAACAAAACTGAGTGAAAACTTGGCCACTATAATTTTGACGCCTGTGTCAAATCCTTGACCTTTGCAAGCTAACGTTTGCAAACCCTGTAAATTGACATACGGGCCAATGTCTCTCTCTTACAGGGTTTTGGAATGGCAACTGCATGGTCCTTAATCCGGGAATGTGCAGTCATTACAAATTTCACTATTTTTCTCACTAAACAGTTTTTTTTTTGTTGTGTGTTTTTTTTGTGTGCATTTATTTGACTCAACAATGATTAGATTGAGAAGGATTCCGCCAAGAATTTCAACTGGGTTCAGGTAGACCAGAGGGCAAGATTCAAACCAAACCTGCTACTATAATGGAACTCCCTCACAAAAGGATTATAAACGAATCTGAATAATAATAATAATAATAATAATAATAATAATGCCTCAAATTTAGTGCTAAAGAATACTTAACACACCGACAGGAATCGAAGAAGAAACCTATCGGGTAATTCATAGCTACAGATAAGACACAAAGATAATAATAAAAATAATAATAATAATAATAAAAATAATAATCATATCAGCATCAATAATAATAATAATAATATCATCGTCAATAATAATAATAATAATAATAATAATCTAAATTTAGAATCGACAGCTAAGCATTTCATGGCGCACCGAAAAATAATTAAGACACCGACAGGAATCGAAGAAGAAAAATATCTGGTAATTCATATCTCCAGATATGGCACAAACGTCACACAAAGTATGGATATTTTTTCTTATTTCTCCACGAAAACATGTTGTGGGTACTCATTAGAAGCGCATCGGCGATGCGCTTCTAATGAGTACCCACAACATGTTTTCTTGGAGAAATAAGAAAAACTAAGAAACACTTTTCTGGATGCTCCTTTTATCTGGAATTATGGGTAATTTATTGCGTCACACTTTCACCTTGCGATAGGCAACATTTTTGTGCCAATAATTTGCTATCTTTGTTAAAGAAATGATTAATGTAAACAAAAACGAACAGTTAGCTATCGCTTTTAACTTAGGAGCTTCCCAACGCTTGTCTTGATCAAGATTGCTTTTGACAAATTGATGTTTTATCTTCCCTGATTTTATATCGCCAGTAAAGTGATACTTCGTGTAGACAGAAAGTAACAAGAGTGATATTTGTCAGATGTTCAGCTCCTGTCTAGGAATCCTTCCTGCATCAGTACAGCTCGGTGATATTTAACGTATAGCATGCTGGGTAAAAAATTCAGCAGATGATATTTTAAATAATTCCATTATTTTTCCCCAGAAAATAGGCTTTGTCATTTGGAGACAATTTGCATGGTCAAAGCCCATTTTCTGAGAAAATAACACAAAATCAAATTGTCGTCTGCTGAAATAGCCCAGAGAGTGGTAAAGGTTTATTACCAAATCTGTATAGAAGGGCCGTTCAATACGTTTTTGGCCAAAAGACCAATATTATCATGGCATTAGGAGAAGACAAATTTGTTATGTTGGGTCGCATTTCGGGTTCAGTGACGGCCCCGACCTAAATCTTACCCAAGTGGGTAATTGGCTGATACTATGTCATTGGCTCGGCCCTTTTGCTCTGACTGCCATGAACCTGCTACTTCAAAGACCCGAACACCGATGGCTCGTTTACCTAGGCGGATTCATTTTCTCCCCTAGGAAATTCATCTAATAGCTCAAAAAAGCAAATATTTAAGGATGTTTAAGGATAATTTCTTATTTTTATCATGAAAATGTATGGTATGTGTACTCATTAGAATCGCCTCATCGAAGCGATTCAGATGAGTACATTCAACAACATTATTTTATAGGATCGACAGACATCCCTAAATTATATCTATTTGCCTCCTGACCTAAGGTCTATTGCATCAAGGTCAAGGTAACACTTAGATGTCAAAAGTAAAAAACAGTCTATTTTTCGCGTCCAGTCCATAAGTTTGTCATTCCTTGAAGGATTTAAAAACTACTCTGCAGAAATATTGTCCATCATAAGAGGTGTGTCGCATGTAAGACTCGGGTCTATAACTCCAAGTTCAAGGTCACACTTAGAGGTCAAAAATAAATAATAGGGTCTATTTTTCCATAACTTTGTCATTCCTTGATGGATTTAGAAATTACTTTGCAGAAATTTTTATCATCATAAGACGACGTGTTGCGCGCAGGACCCAGGTCTGTTGCATCAAGGTCAAGGTAACTTTTAGAGGTCAAAGGTAAAAAATAGGGTCTATTTATCGTGTCCAGTCCATAACTGTCATTTCTTGATGTATTTCAGAAGTGTGTCGTGTGTAAGACACAGATCTATAGCTCCAAGTTCAAGGTCACACTTAGAGGTCAAAGGTCAAAATAGGGTCTGTTTTACCGGAACTTTGTCATTCCTTGATGGATTTAGAAATTACTTTGCAGAAATGCGAACCATCATAAAACGATCTGTAGCGCGAAACACCCAGTTCTATAACTCCAATTTAAGGTCACACTTAGAAGTCAGATGTAAAAAATAGGGTCTATTTTTATCGCACCTGCTTGTAGCAGGGTGCGATATAGGCGTCCGATTTTCTGTCCGTCCGTCCGTCCGTCCGTCAGTCCGTCCGTCCGTCTGTCAACATTTATGTCGACGTTCGACATTTATGTCAAAGTTAGTATTCTAATCAACTACAAGACTAAACAACCATCAAACCTTGCATGAAACATCTCCCTGACCTCCTGACTTTGCAACATAGGCGTCCGCATTTCCATATGTCTGTCCATTCGTCCGTCCGTCTGTCAACATTTATGTCGAAGTTCGACATTTATGTCAAAGTTAGTATTTTAATCAACTACAAGACTAAACAACCATCAAACCTTGCATGAAACATCTCCCTGACCTCCCGACTTTGCGACACAGGTGCCCACTTTTCCATTCGTCTGTCTGTTTGTCTGTCCGTCTGTCCGTCTGTCCGTCTCTTAACAGTTCTGTTATGTCGAAGTTCGACATTTATGTCAAAGTTAGTATTCTAATCAACTACAAGACTAAACAACCATCAAACCTTGAATGAAATATCTCCCTGACCTCCTGACTTTGCGAAATAGGTGCCCGCTTTTCCATTCGTCTGTCAGTTCGTCCGTCCGTCTGTCTCTTAACAGTTCTGTTATGTCGAAGTTCGACATTTACGTCAAAGTAAGTATTCTAATCAACTACAATTCTACAACAACCATCATTCCTTGCATGACACATCTCCCTGACCTCCTGACTTGGCAGATATGTTGACCCAGTGACCTTGACCTATATTTTGCGCTCCATTGACTTTGACACAATTTACGTTGACATTCCAGATCTTCTCAACTATAAGGCATACAACTACCAAACCTTGCATAGTGCTTCTTCTAGATGTACAGACTTGGCAGGTACCTTGACCCAGTGACCTTGACCTATATTTTGCGCTCCAGTGACTTTGACATATTTTTTCGTCGACGTTCGATATCTCCTCAACTATAAGGCCTGCAACCATCAAACCTTGCAAAGTGCTTCTCCTCAACGTACTGACTTAGCAGATACCTTGACCTGGTGACCTTGACCTATATTTTGGCTGCAGTGACTTTGACATAATTTACATCAACATTCCAGATCTCCTCAAGTGTAAGACCTCTAGCCACCAAACCTTGCATAGTGCTTCTCCTATATGTACTGACTTGGCAGGTATCTTGACCCGATGACCTTGACCTATATTTTGAGCTCCAGTGCCTTTTACACATTTTACGTCAACGTTCAATATCTCCTCAACTATAAGGCCTACAACCATCAAACCTTGCATTGTGCTTCTCCTCAATGTACGGACTGTGCAGGTACCTTGTCTGGGTGACCTTGACCTATATTTCACGCTCCATTGACTTTTACACCTTTTAGGTCACCCTTCCATATGTCCTCAACTGTAAGGCCTTCAACCACCAAACCTTATATAGCACTTCTTCTCGATGTACTGACTTGACAGGTACCTTGACCTGGTGACCTTGACCTATATTGTGCACTCCAGTGACTTTGACACATTTTATATTGATGTTCGGTATCTCCTCAAATATAAGTCCTACAACCACTAAACCTTGCATAGTGCTTCACCTCATTGCCCTGGCTTGGCAGGTACCTTGACCCAGTGACCTTGACCTATATTTGACACATTTTACATTGATGTTTGATAACTCCTCAACTATAAGGCCTACAACCACCATACCTTGCATTGTGCTTCTCCTTGATGTACTGAATTAGCCGGTACCTTGACCTGTGACCTTGACCTATATTTCATGCTCCAGTGACTTTTACACATTTTACGTCAAAGTTCCATTATCATTGGGCTGTATGATACGAAAAGTCAGTGCTGAAGATATAGCCATTAGAGGGAATGGGACTGGCCTGGAATATATGTGCCCCACTAGGCACTTTGTTTACATTTTTTTCAACCCAGTTTTCCAAGTAAGCACTGCTAAGAATGAAATAAACTTATTTAATAACCACATTCTGATTGAGGCTCCTGTGACTTTTTCGCCAGCAGGTGCGATGACGCCTTCCGCGGAATTCTTGTTCTTTTAAGAGGTAGATAACAGGGTTACTATCACTATAGCAAATTGAAATTTGGTTTGAGGATTTATGTCTATGAGATCAACAGACATATACTAGAAATGTATCCAAAGTACACAGATGCATCCCATCTTGACTTAGGCTAATTTTGCAAGATTAAGATTTTTGTAAGCGGTAGATTTCAGGATTCCTATTATTGTAGCAACTTGAAAATTGGTATGAGGATTTATGTCTATGGGTACAACAGGAATATACTAGAAATGTGCTCAAAGTACACACATGCCCCTGCTTTGACTTAGTCTAATTTTGCAAGGTTAAGATTTTTGTAAGCGGTAGATTTCAGGGTTCCCTATTATTGTAGCAACTTGAAATTTGGTATGAGGATTTATGTCTATGAGTACAATAGGAATGTACTAGAAATGTGCTCAAAGTACACAGATGCCCCGGTATTGACTTAGGCTAATTTTGCATGGTTAAGGTATTTGTAAGAAGTAGATTTCAGAGTTCGATTTATTTTAGCAACTTGAAATTTTGTATGAGAACTTATGTCTTTCAAAGCAAAACAAATACACAAAAATCAGGTCAAGTTGACCAACACATCATGGTTCACCGACTTTGGACTTAGAGTAATTTTGCAAGTTTAGGATTTTCGTAAGAGGTGCATTTTAACATTATTGATTCATACTGCAATCCCTTTCGCAGTTTTATGGTGGTCCCCAAGGCGGGGCATCTGTGTACTTTGGGCACACTTCTAGTCCGTTCGCTCTTCCTCTCGCTATCGGCGATAGATTGTGATTCTTCCATTGTGATTCTTCCTTAATGCCTTCATTTTCCTTTATTCTCAATTAATAACTTACCATGGATATATATTTTGAAAATAATCTCCCATAAAGCATTCTGCTTGCATCTTTTTCCGATCGGCCCGACATGAATCCTATATAGATTTAAGCAGCATGCTATCGGGCCTTCTTATTCCCGTTGACTCGCAGTCCAAAATTGTTTAGCTGGCAGATTCAGTGTTGGGCGAATGCATGATAGTATGCTTCCCAGCTAGCATTCTACGTAAATCTATATCGGGCCGTCATCGGCCCGTCAGCTACCCTGACGGGCCGATGACGGCCCGATATAGATTTACGTAGAATGCTGACTGGGTTATTCAGACGTCATTAGCGTGACGGATATGGAACCTTAAAAAACTCCACCAGCTTTGTTTGGTAGTAAAGACATGTTTCTCACATAAGACACTGAACCCTCATTACAACGACAATATTTGTTCCCAAAGATGTTGCCGTTATAATCAATTCGCTATTGAAAAAAAATCCCTAATCGCAACAGATTTATATATAAGAAAGGTCTTGTTTTATTCCTATTTCCTCACAGAACATGTCTTGGATATTTGTTAGAATATCATATATTGTATGTATAATGTCTTCGATTCCGTCTAAAGGCTGTGTTCAATTAACAGAGACGTTCGCAAACTATTGCAAACTTTCCTTTCAGTTTTGACATTTTTCTCGGCGGACGGTAGCGAGTATCTGCTAACTATTCTCAAGTTGTCTTTTGGCAGAACTTAAACGACAGTCTATGCAATAAAATTTATTTATGCTTGTTTGTTATCAGAAGACAGCATTGAGAATGATTTGTTTTAGATGAGAAACAGCGTCTAAACTGTGCCCACGAACTTCTAAGAATAATAATAATAATAACCAAAAAAAAAAGAAAACACACACACACACACACACACACACACACACACACACACACACACACACACACACACACACACACAGGTGACAAAACCCTGGTGCTCATGTTGGAGCAACAATAAAAGTCTGGGCCCAGTTGTTCAAAGCTAACGATGTTGTTAGTTAACGATTCGTTTAAATTTACATCGAGTGACACGCAAGTATGCTGGAATTTTTTGCTGAAAAAATGTGAGTAGCTTTTGCACTGCAAAAGCTACTCACATTTTTTCAGCAAAAAATATCAGAATATTGTACAATGAATCCGCTAAAACAGTTAACGAAATGACCCTTAACGAGCTCGTTAAGCTAACGACGCTTTGAACAACCGGGCCCTGATAACAAGCAATGGAAATGGAAAGATCAAGAATGCCCATACTTTGCCAAAAGAACCTTACCAAGAAACTATTGAACGCTATTTGCCTTTATTCTAGCAGGTCAGTTATTCAATTGCTTTATCACATACAGTCACCAGACGCTGTGCTGAGGAAAGTGAAATGTTTTACAATAAGAGGCGTCCAAGGAAAAGGTTTTGGATCCATCTGATTCATGACAACGACTCCTCTCATTGAATCTAGTCCTGAACTCGGATATGTCTTGTCTTTGCAAACAGTGTAGATCCAGATCAGTTGGCTTTTGAAGAAGCCAATTCAGAAGCCAACTGATCTGTATCTGCACTGTTTGCAATTAAGTATTTGAGTTTAAAGGAGAACGCAACATAAGTTGTTACTGTTGCCTGGAGTAAAGTGTAAAGCAAACCGTTTACTTTGATGTAAGTTTTATCAAAATCGGTCGGGAAATAAGGAAGTTACAGTGGTTTGAATATATTTAAAGTGGATGTCCTGAATGCCGCCATATTTTAGGCTTTATGACGTCATACAGCCCAAATAAAATATACAAAAACCTAATTATAATGGGTCTTCAAGAATATTTTGCTACAGTGTTTAACATATGCTTAATTATAGTGACAAGCAATCATTTGCTCCAAAGTAATCCGAATTTTATAGGAAAAACAACTTTTAAAACAGATTTTAAACTTTTGTGAAACCACATTAAATATTCAAAATGGCGGCGCCCACACCACCAATATTAAGATATGCAATTGTCCATAACTTCCTTAATTATTGACTTATTTTGATCAATTTATATCAAAACTCATGGTTTGTGAAGCGTTTTACTTTGCAGTACAATATGCTTTAAGGTTGCGTCCCCTTTAAGTCAACAATCTGGATCAAGTAATCTGATTGGCTGAAAATTAGAAATGGGCGTGACATCTTCATTTATTCAGCAGGACCAGGGTTAAGGCTTTCTTGGCGTCTGTAAATGTGCATGTTGTAAACCGTCCGCCTTACTCACCGAACCTCAGTTCATGCGAGTTATTTTTATTTCCAAGACTTTAGAAATTGTTTTGCGGGAAGAAATTTAAGTACTGAAGTTCTTTGGCAAAAATATACCAGTATCTCCAACAGATACAAAAGAATGCTTTCGAACTGCATTTCACGACTGGATAAAAAGGTTACAAAAATGTGTTTAAATATTTTTGATATAACGCTGCACCTCAGAAATCCAGGCGCAGAGACAAAATGTTTTGCAGGACCCTTGTAACTGGATGAGTAAAAATGAACTAAACAACTCCCTGACAAATGTCAAAATACATTGAATTTCGGCTTTTGAATAAATCCTAATAATTTTAGAAAGAAAATTAAGAGGAAAAGAGAAAAAAATATTCAAAATTGTTTGTCGCACCTACCTATCTTTCATTTAATGAATGAGAATCTCATAAAGGACTAGCCTTTTCTGTTTATAATTAAGCCTCTAGCAAGTGTGTCTGCATGCAGATTACTGCATTTCATATATAGTCGCTTTTAGTATAGTCCTGACAGAATTTGGTGGCTACAAATTTTTATCTCTAGGAGGAAATAGAAAGCATGGATTCATTCAAAACGTCTCCAAAATCAAATAAAATGTTAAGTCTTATTAAGATATTGATAAAAGTTTCTTTTATTTGCCTATGTTAATATCAAGTTCTAGCCGTTAAAGGTAAACTTTGAAATAAATGGTGGTTAAAAATGAAATGATTACAAATTAGTATTCATGAGTAATGAGGTACGGGGAAAGTGTTTAGATAGATTCAAGTCGGAATATATATAGGAACAACAAGAATACTTTTATAATGCTGCTTGTTCTGAGCATTTTTAGTATCTGGATTTCCATCACGAATACATATCTATATAATTTTGACCCCCTTAAACCCCACTTTTATATAGTAAAACTGGAGTTTACAGGGGTATACGTTATTTTTCTTATTTCTGCTCTAAACATAGATTGTGGGTACTCGTTAGAACCGCCTCGTCGAGGCGGTTCTAACGAGTACCCACAATCTATGTCTTGAGCAGAAATATGAAAAAAATGTCAGAATTTGTACCTGAAAACTTTTAGTTTTTTTGTGGTGAAATTTCCAATACATTTGAATAGGCGTGTTTTCGTAATGTAGGAGAGATTTGCAAAATGCAGGATTTGAGATCGATTTGGAGAAAGTGATCTAGAACACAATAGTTCGTCTCCAGACTGTTGTTCCCTCAGGGGTAGGAGTGGCCGAAAATTGAACCGTCACATTCATATCTACTTTAACGCTAAATACATGGACTTAACATATATTTTAATTTCAATATTTTCATATATTAACTGGGGTGGTCGGGTGGTGCGAAGGTGTCGTGTATCTTACGTCACCGGGGCGTCCAACTGATATTGGCTTACAGTTGGGCAAGGCCTGCTATCCTTGTAGCAGGTAAGGATAGATGGGGAATATTTTTATTTCTTCTGTTTCTTCACTTTCATTCCTGTTCCTTTCTTCCCTGTCCCTCTCTTTCATCTCTTCTACTATCTCTTCTATCACTTTTCTCCCTTTCTCTGGGAGACGACACAAAATGACCCACAACACAATCAAAAATCATATATTAACCCTTTTAAGCCTAGCGTCCCATAAATGGGACATAAGCTAACAGTGTAGACCCAGATCAAACGCCGCAGAACGCGGCGTCTGATCAGGGTCTACACTGTTTGCATGAAATACAGGAATTTCTATAGAACATGGTGACAATAAAAACCTACCAATGCTCCTTATATTGAAAATGGACCGGTCAAAAGATTAGTAGAAGAATCCACTCGGTATACATCACGAAAACATACCTAAATAATGTTGACCCCCTTAAACCCCACTTTTGTATAGTAAAACTGGGGTTTACAGGGTAAACATTATTTTTCTTATTTCTGCTCAAAACTTAGATTGTGGGTACTCGTTAAAACCGCCTCGGCGAGGCGGTTTTAACGAGTACCCACAATCTATGTTTTGAGCAGAAATATGAAAATATATCAGATTTTATCTGAAAACTTTCCATTTTTGGTGGTGAAATTTTCAATATATTTGAATAGGCGTGTTTTCGTAATGAATGTGTTGATATAATTAACAAATATGGAGATACACAACAATGCATTAAAGGCCACAACCTCGGAATGCGGCCCTTTCATGGCATTGCCCAAGGGTTGAACGACATGCAATGACAATACAAAATAGCACTTCGTCAAGAACAGAACGAACACACCATTACGAAAACACGCCTATTCAAATGTATTGAAAATTTCACCTCCAAAAACTGAAAATTTTCAGATAAAAACTCTGATATTTTTCATATTTCTGCTCAAAATATAGATTTTGGGTATTCATTAGAACCGCCTCGGTGAGGCGAGTCTAACGAGTACCCACAATCTATGTATTTGAGCAGATATAAGGAAAATAATGTATACCCCTGTAAACCCCAGTTTTACTGTATAAAAAAAGGGGTTTAAGAATATCAGACTTATATAGGTATGTTTTCGTGATGCGAAGATGAATTACAACAGAAACATCACGAAAACATACCGATATAATTTTGACCCCACTAAACCCCACTTGTATATAATAAAACTGGGGTTTACAGGGGTATACACTATTTTCTGTTCAGGCGAGGCGGTTCTAACGAGTACCCACAATCTATGTTTTGACAGAAATTTAAAAAAAAATATTAGAATCTTTTTCTAAAAACTTTTAGTTTTCGGTGGTGAAATTTTCAATATATTTGAATAGGCGTGTTTCCTTAACGCTTAGCACTCTGGGTAAAATTTTCAGCAGACGACATTTTGAAATATTTTTCTTATTTTTCTCAGAAAACAGGATATGACATTTCATGCAAATTGTCTCCTAAGGAGACAATTTGCATGAAATGTCAAATCCTGTTTTCTTGGAAAAATAAGAAAAATATCATCAATCTGTCGTCTGCTGAAAATGCCAAGAGAGTGGTAAAGGTTAATGAATACCGCCTTGGAACGGTCAATAGGAATCTGTTCATGGGGCTTAAATCTGGATTTGTAGGTGTCAAATTAGTTTACTCTTTTCAGGGTTTGGTATTCATCTGTTTATTCACATAATGTTACAACTACTGATGATTGCTTTACTGTTATTTTGCCATTTTTGACAAGCAATCCCGAACCAGTTTGACAAAGAATTATTCGGCAAGTATCCATTTTTTAGCGCCGAAACAGTGACAGTTCAGTATAATACTATCGCTGCTTAATGTTTATTTGTTCACCCTGTATTATTGAATAGCACTGAATTACATGTATTCGTAAAGTTTATTTATTTAATTTAAAAGATTTTTCTTAAATCGTGATACACAATATTTTATTATTTCATCGAGAACGAATCAAGAAAAACACATTGATGTAGAACTTTTATTATAAAAGATGATGTGTCTATAATAAAATCTTAACGCCCTGTGTGCTGAGTAAAATTTCAGCAGACGACATAGAGAACTATTTTTTTTCTTGATTTTCCCCTGAAAACATAATTTGACGTTTCATGCAAATTGTCTCCACTGGAGACAATTTGCATGAAATGTCAAATTCTGTTTTCTGGAAAAAAAATATCAATTTGTCGTCTGCTGAATTAGCCCAGAGAGAGGTCAAGCATAGGTTATTCTGCGAAAACACAAACGAATATTTCATTTTTTCTGATCCGCAAATTCTTCCTGCAACAGCTTAGAGCTTTCAAATATTACAATCGATCTAAAAATCAACAAACCGTAGAAGATAACGGAGAGAGGAGAACATTTGTTGTTACAAATCCGGCAGCATATTTACGGACATGCGATACAGTATTCCTGCAGATAAAATTGATAAGATCTTTGAAGAATTTGATTGAAATCCACAGGCTAATGTAAAGTTGTTTTCATTTTGTTTCTGTCGGTATAAATATCAGCCATATCAGATTGATACGAAAGTTTTGATTGGCGGAACAGTATGCACGGTGTCACGCGCGCACGCGAGTAGAACAACAAACTGACGGAATTGAGGAAGAAAGTTTTATGCTTTCGAAATGTTTATTTGATGAGCGAGGAAATTGTAGGTGTTATCTCGATGATATACATATTCTGAGCAGTCATACATTTACTTCTTTTGACCTTCACTATGCTGCTGGCAACAAAGACAGACAGTAAATGTGTATTTTTTAAAAATATTTTTTTTTTTATTTTTGAATGCAAGTTAAAACATATTTTCTTATGCCGTCTGCTGAAATTTAGTTTCAACAGATTAACAGTAATTCTGTGTAAGAAAATTATATGAGCTAGCGCAAAACAAAACCTACAATTAGACGTGCGACCAGCGAAGACTCGGATCAGCCTGCGCATCCGCGCAGTCTGATCAGAGTTTTCGCTGATCGCATATGGCTTCTACAACCTCTTGGCTATCCAAAGAGGGATAAATGAGAACACTTGCCATACCGTGTGGCTGTACAGACTGTGACTCCTTGCTAGGTCTTATTATAGGTTTTGGTGTGCGCTGGCTCAAATGATTATTTAACATGTCCATGTAATACATACCTAATATACACTGAAAACAGGGGTATGGTGTTTACAGTTTTAGGGTATTTCCAGAAATTGCCGTTATACATATTTTATAACCAGTCTTTCAATTTGTTTGTTGCTTCTAGCAATATGTTTTGCTGCATATTTATGCGTCTAATAGTCAATATCTCCCTCTTTTACCATATTATATGGTGAAAATGCCATGGCTTACATATAAAGGTAAGAGGGACATCAATATTAATAGTTTGTGTTCTTATTTCTTCACAAAAACATATATTGTGGGTACTCATTAGAAACGTCTCGCAGAGACGTTTTTAATGAGTGCCCACAATATATGCTTTGTTTAAGAAATGTTAAAATTTGCGTTCATTACGAAAACATGCCTATTCAAATATACTGAAAAGTTAATTACCGAAAAATTGAAAATTTTCAGACAAAAAATTCGAATATTGTTCATATTTCTGCTCAAAACATAGATTGTGGGTACTCGTTAGAACCGCCTCGCAGAATAATGAATACCAACAATCTATGTTTTTGAGCAGAAATAAGTAAAATAATATATACCCCTGTAAACCCCAGTTTTACTATATAAAAGTGGGGTTTAATGGGGTCAAAATTATATAGGTATGTTTTCGTAATGAGAAATATTGGCTTATCTAGAGCCTTGGCCTAGACTCGTGTATTTTACATATGTATTGTTTACGTAATTTACCGTATTCGACCTAATTACCGCACATACCCGTATAAGCGCACAGTCAAGCAATTCCGTAGTCTTCAGATTACAGCCAGTGTACTTTTTGTCTACTTTTTTTTTTTTATAAAGGCATATCTTGTGGGTACCCATTTAAATTGCATCGACTGTTCAGTTCGTGCAAATGCGCAGACAAATCTCAGTCTCAACGGCCTGTTATATTTTTATTGTTAACTCTGCTTTTGCTTCTTCGCTAACCCATTAAAGACCGAATAAACTCTCCCACGCTATATATTGGAAGAGTTCATTTTCGATTTTAGGTATGCCAGGTTATATGATATTCCTAAAGAAATATGGTTGCACTATTTGCAAACAGTGGAGACCCTGATCAGACGCCACTGTTTGCCAATTACCCGTTTAGGGGTCTCCAGTCTTCAATGGATTAAGTCCCCTTTTGTCTGACCTGTCATAAATTAAGGTAGCTATTCTCTTTCGGCGCCTCTACGGAGCATACCCTTCGTGGCATTAAAACAAGGAATCAAACATGATTAATTAATTTCGCCGCTGCTAATTCAATCACTATTTATTTACTGTCTATCAGGAGAGGTAGATGGAATCCGCATGTCGGTAAGTCACTGCTAGGATTCTATTATTTTCTGTTTCCATAATTATAACATAATGTCGTAAATCCGAAAAGTACTTTGACATAAAATAAGAGCAAATATTAAATAATATAATGTTATTATTATGTTAAATAATACTATGTATTAAAATGGAAATCAGGTATGGTAAATATATTAGCATGCAGGGTAAAAAATAAGTAGATGCTCGTAGGAAATGTTTTTCTTATTTTTTTTTAGAAAAAAAATGTGTTTGGCATTTCATGCAAATTGTCTCCTCAGGAGACAATTGCATGAAATGACAAACATTATGTTCTGAAAAAAGAAAACAAAAAAAAAAAAAAAAAAAAAAAAAAAAAATTACAATAAATTTAGTCTGCTGAATTCGTCCAACGACTACTAAAATTTTAAATAAAAAAAACAACAACAACAACAAAAAAAAAAACAAAAAAAAAAAACAACAAAAAACAAAACAAAACAAAAAAAAACAAAACAAAAAAAAAAAAAAAAAAAAAAACAAGAAAAAAACAACAAACAATATTTGTCGGAATTCAAACATCTTCCATGACTTCATTTATAACATATTTGATATCACAATAGTGGAAACTGTCATGTTAGCAATATAAAGCAAAACAGCACCTTATCCCATGTGTATTATAATATAATAATGGTTTGTAAGAAAATTCTAATTAAAGTTTAGCGTGCTTAGAAAAATACTGAAGACGGCATTTTTCTTAATTTTCCGAGTAAATAGGCTTTTACATTTTGTACATGTGTCTCTTCTGGCAAAAAAAATTAATATCATCAATTTGTCGTCCTTTGAATTTGCCCAAAGAGTGGTAAAGGTAAGATAAATAACTGATCTGGAGTGGCATAATGAAAGCTAGGCCTACTACCAAAGATGTCTTTCAGATTATTATTATCATTAATATTATTATTGTTAATGTTGTTATTATTATTATTTAGACTTTTAGAAAATGCCTTAGTATGCTACTTGAACTGTTTTGTCTAGTTTCTTCAGTTGCTAAAATAGTCAGAAGTCGGAGAGTATATTACTTTTAGAGCGTAGCTCTTAATAAGGGACTTTTTCAACCTTGTAGTACCTATATATTTTCTTATTTTTCAACGAACACATATGTTGTGGGTATTCATTAGAAGCGCCTCGCCGAGGCGCTTTTAATGAGTACCCACAACATATGTTTTCGTCGAGAAATAAGAAAACTATTTACCTGATACCCACTCTCATCTAGACCTCTATTTTAGAGGCTCATGAAAATTATTTGATTTATCTATTGTTTCGTTTATAGTTTTTTATTATTATTATTATTATTAGTTTACTGAAAACTAAAACGTGAAACGAAGTAATAGAAATTTTACAGTATTTGATTATTGATAATGTCTGTTATTATACAGCCAACACGATGTTTAAAGTAATCGTAAATATTTATTGTATTTTTAATTTATATGTTTTCGCAATACCAGAAGTATTTATGTTTATTTATATTATTATTTTCTTTAACGAATCAATCGTTTAAAGCATCAAATTGTTTTTTCACATGTCTCTGGAGCGAAGTCATCGGAATTTATCGGGGAATTTTGATAACAACACATCGATGACTTTTTCATTAACACATCGATTTCACCAATTTTACCCAAAAAGGGTAATTGGCAAACAGTGCAGACCCAGACCAGACGCCGCAGCACGCGGCGTCCGATCAGGGTCATCACTGTTTGCATTTACTACAGGAGTTTCTATAAAACATAGTAATAATAAAAACTAACCACACACCCTGCTGTTGGAAATAGACACGCCCAAACAGTTGTGGTAGAAGAGAAAGTAATGTCCAATATTTCAACCATTTATTTATTTCTATCCCCCGACCTAAAGGTTCGGGGGATATAGCGATCGCCCTGGCGTCCGTCTGTCCGTCTGTCCATCTGTCCGTCCGTCTGTTCGTCCGTCTGTAAACGAAACCTTGTGCGGCCCATAACTCCTATATCCTTTGAGCTATTTTCATGAAACTTTGTCAAGTTGTAGAGGGCATCAGGTAGGAGTGTCGCGTGCAAGAATGACAACTCTAATCGACTTGTTTCAGGAGTTATCTCCCATAGTCTCCCAAAATTGTAAAATTTTGTGCGGACCATAACTCTGAAACCCTTTATAAGATATTTTCATGATACTTCACCAATATGAAGAGGTCATTGAGTAGGCGTGTCGCATACAAGAAAAACAACTCTAGCTGACTCCGTTTTGGAGTTACCTCCCATAGTTGTTAAATCTTGTGCGACCCATAACTCTAAAACCCTTTAATGTATTTTCATGATACTTCACCATTATGTAGAGAACATTGAATAGGCGTGTCGCGTACTGACTGCGTTCTTGAGTTATCTCCCATAGTTATAAAATCTTGTGCAGGCCATAACTCAATAACCATTTGAGATATTTTCATGATACTTGATCAAGTAGTAGAGAACATTGAGTAGGTGTGTCACATACAAGAAGAACAACTCTAGCTGACTCCGTTTTGGGAGTTATCTCCCATAGTAGTTAAATCTTGTGCGGCCAATAACAATAACGGCAAAAAAATTCTATGATTTATTTTCATGTTACTTTACCAATAGGTAGAGGACAATGAGTAGGGGTGTCGCGTACAAGAATGACAACTCTAACTGACTGCGTTCTGGAGTTATTTCCCATAGTTATGAAATCTTGTGCAGGCCATAACTCAATAACCCTTTGAGATATTATCATGCTACTTGATCAAGTTGTTTAGGACACTAAGTAGGTGTGTCACATACAAGAACAACAACTCTAACTGACTCAGTTCTGGAGTCATTTCCCATAGTTGTTAAATCTTGTGCAAGCCATAACTCTTAAACACTTTGAGATATTTTTATGATACTTCATCAAGTTGTAGAGGACATTGAGTAGGCATGTCATGTACACAAAAGACACGTCTGACTCCATTTTTGAGTTATCTCCCATAGTTGTTAAATTTATGACGGTCATAACTTCTCTACCAGATGAGATTTTTTTTTGGTGATAATTAATAGGGATGCTTAGAACATTAAGAAGGAGCGTTGCATTTAAAAAATTGTAACTATGGGTTACTCGTTACTCCATTTATTTTCAATTATCTCCCCTGGTGGTAAAATCTTGTGCAGGCCACTTTAACTTTTTAACCAGTGGAGACATTTTAATGATGATAGTAGAGATGCTAAGAACATAAACTATGTGTGTCACAATATGTAAGGACAACTCTGACCTACGAAGTGTTGAAGTTATCTCCCTTACTTATACTGCGGATGCAGATTTATCAGCAATGCATGCAGAAGGCTTTATTTTTCTCATTAGTTTTGGATTCTTTGTTGAAAATCACTTACATTTTAATGATGATAGTTAGTAGAGATGCTAAGAACATAAACTTGGTGTGTCACAATATGTAAGGACAACTCTGACATACGGAGTGTTGAAGTTATCTCCCTTACTTATACTGCAGATGCAGATTTACCAGCAATGCATGCAGCAGGCTTTATTTTTCTCATTATTTTGGATTCTTTGTTGAAAATCACTTACTAGCGAACACAAAATCCAATTTCTACGACTTACAGTTTGAGAGTTATAATCTTTGCAGGCGTCAGGCCTTATTTTTCTCATTATTTTCGGATTCTTTGTTGAAAATCATTTACTAGCAAACAAAAAGTCCAGTTTCCATGACTTATGATTTGAGTGTTATAATTATTGCAGGCAACGGGCCTTATTTTTCTTATTATTTTCGGTTTCTTTGTTGCAAAACACAAAATCCAGTTTCCACAACTTATGGTTTTAGAGTTCTATGTCTGATTGACAGTTGTGGAATTATCACCCACTGCAGGGTTAAACAAGTGTATCCCTTGATAAAATTACATCTCTGATGCCCAAGATTGAAAAAAAAAAAACAAAAAAAAAAAAAAACGGCCATTTGCGGTGCGGTCGGGGGATCTGCCATCTCTTCTGATGGCTATTTGATTATACATGTATTTATTTTTATATCTTTTTCTTTCTTCAGTGTGTTTCCTTGGTTTCAAATTAATGCATACAAATATCAGGAGAGAAATCCTTACAAATCTATGTAATGTATACTCGCTCCTCCCCTGTCCTGTCCCTATAATAATTAGTGTAAAATGGTTCATTGTTAGGCGAATTTTCATAATTTTTGCAGTTTGTAAACTTTATCTCATTTTTTTTTAGATATTTCTACCAATCCATCTGTATGCATACATGTATCTAATGTTCATAATAACCCGCCAAATCTTCCTCATTTCTCCGTATTATATGGTGAAAAATACATAAAACATTTATCTTGACTATCTCCTGGTTAGAGCCTTTTTAGCCATGGCTTGGGTTGGAGTTTTACGGCCCAGTCAAAACTGTTAAGGTCATGTCTGGCCAGTCAGTTAACCTTCCCGCACTTTTTTCTGGACAGGCTTAGTCCTCTAAGCGGTTTAGTACGTCTGTACATATTTCGCCAGTAACTGCCCTTCTTGAATCAGCGGAAGTGGGGAGAATGACTGTAGAAATGATTTCATCATCAGTCTCCACGAGCCGGGAATCGAATTTGCAACCCCTTGATCTATAGTCGCAAGACATGAATGTGCGGGTCGACTTTCGCTGCTCGCATGTACTATTTTGACCTTTGACCCCTTATATTTGAACAGGCAACCTGTGGACACAGTGCAGACCCTGATCAAAATGCTCCGGTTTTCACTGTTTGCCATCCCGTAATAATATTTTGATATTTCATTATCTACTCAAGTGGACTTGTTCAAATTTTAGGATAAGCTTGGTAAGGAGAAGGTGTCTGAATACACAGGGCTAAAACTGGATCTTTGTGAACATTTTTTTGTGATACCCCGGGTCATTTATTTTTTTATTTGCTATGGTACAGGGAAACGAATGCGGAAAATAATAATAATAATAATAATAATAATAATAATAATAATAATAATATAAACATAAAAAGTCCATGACTTAAAAATCTTTGTTGACCCCCTTTACCACTCTATGGTATAATTCAGCAGACGACAAATTGGTGTTATTCTCTGATTTTTCTCAGGAAACAGGCTTTGACATTTCATGCAAATTGTCTCCGTTGGAGACATTTTACATGAAATTTCAAATCCTGTTTTCTGGGAAAAATGAGAAGAATATTTCAAAATGTCTTCTGCTGAAAATTTCACCCAGAGTGCTAAGCATTAAACATATTCAATATGCATAAAAACAAAAAATAAAAAAAAAAAAAAAAAAAAAAAAAAGCGAAATATCTCAGCTGATAAAATTAATTTTGATCTATACATTGGGTAAAATTCGAACAGCCTTATTTTATACGCATGGCATATTACTAAAAATTACTGAAAAATACTTCTGTTTGCCTGATGTCACTTAAGCTTAAATTTGTTTAGTCTACGTACAAGCCGAATAAAATAATACTCGCATTATCTGAATCAAAAGGGAATTGGAGATAATTACATTGTCGGTGTAATGTTCAATCATATAATTTGAAAAATGTTCAAGCATAAAATAGCAAATCACAACAAACTCAAAATATAGTGCACTGCAACAGTATCACTGAAATTTTTGTAATATGAAATAAACATCACGAAAACATACCTATATAATTTTGACCCCCTTAAACCCCATGTTATATAGTAAAACTGGGGTTTAGTGTGGTTCACATTATTTTTCTTATATCTGCCCCAAAACACAGATTGTGGGTATTCGTTAGAACCGCCTCGGCGAGGCAGTTCTAACGAGTACCCGCAATCTATGTTATGAGCACAAATATTAAAAATATCAGAAGTTTTATCTGAAAATTTTGAGTTTTAGGTGGTGAAATTTTCAATATATTTAAATAGGCGTGTTTTTGTAATGGTATTACATTATTAATTATATCTAAGGTTACCATGTCAAAATAAAACTTATTTACTGTAACCCATTTGCCCTAAATATTCGGACAGATAGGTCTGAGCAAATAGTGTAGCCTCAGATCAGACGCCGCAGAACGCGGCGTCTGATCAGGGTCTGCACTGTTTGCCACTCATCCAGCAATATTAAGACATATCACCAGGTAGTAAAATAGACTTGTTCAAATTTTAGGACAAGTATAATAAAGTGTTAAGAAGGTGCCCAAATATTTAGGGTATAGACGGTAGTACACCAGTGATAACGTGACTGGTGATCCCAGTCATATCACACTGACTTGAAAACATTTGCTTCCCTTGCTGAACAGGCAGCTTCTCATAATGGAAATATTTACAAAGTGATCTCCCTTTGGAGTTTAGAGTGCTCTGCCTTCAACATGCATTCATTCACCTTAAACCATTAATTATGCCTATTGGACTCTTCTATATCTCTTTTGATAGGTTCATTCCCAATATAAGGGGTGCTGTATGCTGTAGTTTTCTTTTTTTTTTTTTTTTTTTTTTTGCATTATCACTTATTGTAGAAATTCCTGTACTTAGTGCAAACAGTGTAAACCCTGATCAGATCTTGGAGACCCTGATTAGACACTGCGTTCTGCGGCGTCTGATCTGGGTCTACACTGATTGCCAATGTCCCATTTATGGAAGGCTAAGCAGATATTGGTTAAAGCGGTGTACATTAAATTAGTAACATTTTATTGTAAATATTTTACAACATCAACGCAACATGAGATTTTACTAACACTGTTTCCAATATTAGTTCATTTTGGTTAGGTAGAGGCTGCACCTCTCCCGACTAAGGGATAAGGACGACTCAAAAAAAAAAAAAAAAAAAAAATCTAGAGTTTCCTCTGAAATACTTTGACTTGTGTCGTATTTGCTGTCCTTCATATGACTATATTGGCAGCATCAAGCGAAAAAGTGACTTCAACTCGCGCAAAATTTTTGTGACTTTCTAATTGCGTGTCTGCACAAGAAAAGGGATCTAAGCTAAAAGGAAAGAAATTCCTCCCAAGGGGAGCATTTTTTTCTTTTTAGAGTAGACCCCTTTTTACAAGGGAGGTAAAACAATTTTGACAAAGTTGCCTCCCCTAAAAGTATATACATTCCCCTGAAGTTCCATTACGTTTTTCGTATATGGTCAGCTCGTTATGTTATCTTGAACGTCATCGCTTATGTGTACCCAGTCAGCATTCTACGTAAATCTATATCGGGCCATCATCGGCCCGTCAGGGTAGCTGACGGGCCGATGACGGCCCGATGTAGATTTACGTAGAATGCTAGCTGGGTAATGATCTTTCATTTAATTTAATGTTTCAATGCTAGCATACAGCATTAACACTTAGCACGGTCTGGTCAGAGTAAGCAGACGACAAAATGATTTTTCTTAGAAAATAGAATTTGACAGTTCATGCAAATTGTCTCCTGAGGCGACAATTAGTATGAAATGTCAAATCGTATTTTCTTGGAAAACCAAGAAAATATTTCAAAATGTCGTCTGCTGAAATTTTTATCCAAAATGCTAAGTGTTAATAAGTCAAATACCATATCTATACACTTCATGATTACTTTAAATATATATACATGCATATATTGGACCGTGCCATGCGAAAACGTGTCTTTTGGCCATGATATGCGTACAGCGAAGGCCCTGATCAGCTTGTGCACCCGCGCAGTCAGATCTGGGCCTTCCCTGTCCGCTAACAGAATCATTGGATACTACAGAATTTATGAATAGTGAACAAAGGCGCGGATGATACTTTGCGCATGCGCAGGATGACCAGAATCTTTGCATTTTGCGCATGTTTGAAGGTCAAATTGAGACTTTTCTGCAGAAAAATAACAAAATGGAAGATAAAGACGACCTGGGCAAACAAGAGCCTGAACAGTCACACGAACAACAGAACGTAACGTCCTCGACCAGTGGCAGACGACAGCCCGTCTGTAGACGACTTCTCAGAACGCCAAAATGTGCAAGATGTCGAAACCATGGCGTTGTGTCATGTCTGAAAGGTCACAAAAGGTCGTGTAGATGGCGGGATTGCCAGTGTCCGAACTGCCTTCTGGTGGTAGAACGACAGAGAGTTATGGCTGCACAGGTGGCGCTACGAAGGTAATGCATATTCAGTGGATGCGCAACATGCTCAAATGTCCCTTATCGCATATGTGGATATCACAGACCCACATCAACCATTACGAAAACATGCCTATTCAAATATACTGAAAATTTTACCACCCAAAAAATGAAAGCTTTTAGATAAAAATTCTGATATATTTTTTTATTTCTGCTCAAAACATAGATTGTGGTACTCGTTAGAACCGCCTCGACGAGGCGGTTCTAACGAGTACCTACAATCTTTCTTTGGAGCAGAAATCAGAAAAATAATGTATACCCCTGTAAACCCCAGTTTTACTATATAAAAGTGGGGTTTAAGGGGGTCAAAATTATATAAGCATGTTTTTATGATGTTTCCTTCGGGCATTCTAATCAGAACATACATTGTCCGCTTGGATATTGTAGAGTATATCGACAAACAGAGATGCACAGTCTGATCTGAGCATTCTCTCTTTGCATGAGAGCGTGAGCAGCCGCTTATATTCTGCGCATCATTCGTATTAAAATGTCTATATAGATCTAACATCTACTGTGCTTTCGACATCTTTCAGAAAGTCGTTTTTGCTTGGCGCTTTACACAGAAGAAGTAAATTTGCAAACTTTTATCATGATTTAATGCAAAACCAGTTGTAGTAACTGCCTATGTACAAAAAGCTTTATTCTAGTCACAGGTTTTTAAAAAGTCAAATATTTTCACTTTTCCCCATAAATGTATAATTATAGTTAAATGCAAATTATACACAAATCTATAGGCTAGATAACTTGGGGGTAGTTTCGCTTTTTCAAATTTTCTGAAATTTTCTAAATATTGTCGTGAAATATCAATAATTCAACTAAAGCAAAGAAAAGTAAAAAATATTTTCTTAGACAAAAATTCAAAAAATAAAAATCCCTTTCAAATGCATAGGCCAAAGAATATGCATAGGCCAAAGCAATTTTTGGCCGTAGATTTAATTTTAGGGTAAATATTTGAGAACAAAATACAAAAACAGAAAAAGACCAACGGTTTCTGATAAGACATGGTCAATCAGAACAAAATACTTTCATTTAAAATAAAACGCCAAGCAAAAAACGTCTTTCCGAATAATGTCGAAAGGACAGTAAGCTGTTGTTCCCGTAACTGGCCATTAGTCGGACTTCAGACTGGATGATTCTTTCCTGAATCTGGCGCATGACTTTTGCTGCGCACGACAAAACCAACAAAATGGCATGTGCGCCCAGCTAAGATCAGCATGGGCATCCGCCCAGTCTGATCAGAGTCTTTGCTGTGTGCTCAGTGGGTAGCTAAGAACACAAGTTTTCTTCATACAGACAGCTAAGACTCTGATCAGACTGGGCGGATTCCCAGTCTGATCTGTGTCTTCGCTGGGCGCACATGCCATTTTTTTGGTTTTGTCGTGCGCTGGCTCATATTTCTTTTGCTCTGGCTTCAGATCAACATTGAGCCATCTTAACTCATTGCAGTGTTGTGATATGTTATGGTTTACTATAAATTTTCACTGATGAGGTAAAAACCCCTACGCGGACCGAATTTGGACCTGCATCGGAATTAAGAAGAGATTTCCATCGAGTAAAACTGGTTTAATCCATTGCACTCTAGATAAAATTTTCAGCAGACGATATATTGAAATATTTTTCTTATTTTCCCAGAAAACAGGATTTTGACATTTCATGCAAATTGTCTCCAATGGAATGTCAGAAATGCATGAAATGTCAAATCCTGTATTCTAGGGAAAATTAGAAAAATATCACCAATTTGTTGTCTGCTGAATTAGCCAGTAGAGTGGTAAAAGTTAATCACTCCCCGCTAGTTTTTCTGCAGACTATTCCAATGCATTCCCTCTGTTGCAGCCCTTCTTTCTTTGTATTGTAACTGAGCAAATTGCTGCTCTGCCAAGTTAAGCAGTGGCCACCCATGTAGAATCACCCATCCAGGTACATTGTACTAACCAAGAAATCCATTGCTTAACTTGGTAGAAAAGCCAGACACACCATACCTCATCGCCATAAAAGGTAGCCCATACAGCTAGCCTGTATTAGTGATCTATATACTTTCTCCCTGTTATATTTCTCTCCCTCATCTTTTGACCGTTCCTCGATGTTAGCTGCAAAGGAAGCAAACTATAGAGGGCCAGAGAAGTATCTTGCTTTAACCATCCTGCTCGCAGCGCCAAATATAATCGAACAATTAGATTCACATTTAAGTTAAGCAGTGACCACCCTTGTAGGGTCACCCATCCAGGTACTAACCAAGAACTCCGTCGCTTAACTTCGTAGAAAAACTTCACCGTCATACAGCATCACCATAAAAGTTACCTCAAATAACAAGACCGTATTGGTGATCCATATATTTTCTCTCTGTCACAGATGTTATTTATTGAAATGTAGACTGGCTCCAATCTCCAGTGACTAAATATATTTTCTGATAATCCTGTTTGATAGCCCACTAAAATAAAACCAAAATAATATCATGACTATAACGGCTGGTCACTAGACCAGCCTTTATAGGCATGGTCCAAAATATTATGACTATAAAGACTGGTCACTAGATCAGCCTTTATAGACATGATATTATTTTGTTTTTATTTTAGTGGCTTATCAAACATGATTATCAGAAAAGAAATATTTAGTCACTGGAGACTGGAGCCAGTCTAATTGGAATGATGCAGTTCTTCTTTGTTTGTATGTCGGTTATTGCAGCTGTGCAGCTGTGCCGTTGTGTGTTGTCATTGTTGTCCATTCCTTCTTTCTGTACTGTGCTTCGTGATTGTAGCCTTTCGTGATAACTTCATTTATATTTTACTTATGATATCTGTAGTTTTTATGCCCCAAAAGAAAATATGGTTTAGGTTGTTAAATTTGGCTGGCTCATTCATTGTCTCTACTGCGCCTTAATGATCCAGCCAAAATTTCTCTTGCTCAGTTCTTGTGGCGGAGCATGCTGTTAGTCATCTTATTGTTGTGTTTTGTGGGTCCTGTCTGGCATTGGGATTACTTTGTTAGGAAAAAGGGCGCTGCCGTCTTTACTTTTAGTTGGTCTGTAAAATGTGTGCTGTCAGGCGTAGTGTTTATTCTTCCTTTTGGTGCCATTGGAAGGCTATATTCTGTGATTGTGGCTCTTCCTGGCCATTCTATTTACTATTTTGAACCCAAGATACACGTATTGAGAGCTCTTACTACTAAGCCACCCAACACTCTTGGTGTCATTGGTAGGCTATATTCTGTGATTTTGTGATCTGTGATTTGTGTGGCTCTTCCTGGCCATCTTCTTTACTATTTTGAACCCTAGATACCCGTATTGCAAGTTGAGAGTCCTTACTATTATGCCACTTAACCATTTATGACAAGGATTGCTGATATTTATAATGATACCATTCCTAAGAAAAAACGGTTTGTAAGTATTCTCATGTTTGTTTACATCAATATAAATTTTGTATTTTTCATTTGTGGCAGCCATTTTTATAGATTCTGAAACAGACTAAAATGTTGCCTGTATAGCAACCAAGTTTTAAAAAATATGATTTTGAACTGCCCCGTATATGGCGCGAGGTTACGTGACCTAACGTGGTGTCATTTAAACATCGTTTTGAAATATCTTTCAGAGGATTTATGATACAGAAAACATATTCAAGCATTCTAAAACATTTCAGGAACTTCTCACTCAGAGCTGATAGGCCCTCTAAATTCCTTAAGATTGTTATAATATTTCGGACTTTTCGATGAGACTTTTAAATGGAACCGTGCAAAAATGAAAGAGCAGTGATCGCGCAAGTTTGATTCGTAGCATTAACATTTGCTAGCTCCCTTCGAAGATATTTGACACTTGGCCTACGGCCTCCCATTCATAAACTTCCTCGGGACTAGGCAATTGTTAATGCATAAAAGAAAACAACAAAAACAAATAATAAAATAAACATCAACAACAACAAAACGTGTACTCCCTCTATTTGAAGAAATGGTTCACGTGGCATTCGTCTTACGAACATAAATGCTTCGATTGGTTTTACACAATATATTTGTTCAAGGGATATAAACCACTACCATATGTAAACATTTAATGGTTATATAGCAAACCTAATTCTTTAAGATAAACGACCTTTTCTTTGCAATTATAATAGATTTACTTACATATCGGTAACTTATTCAGTAAGTAAATATTATCAGGTGTTATTAATATTGCTTTTCTGATCTACTTTTGCTCGTGCTGTATGTTTTCCTTAACACGATAAATACTCAATGTTATATACCTGTCAATACGGTACCACTTTCAAACAGTTCAGTTTCTTGAGGGGTAGATTTTCCATTTCCATATTACACCCTCTCATAGATGTATAAACATGAAAGAAAAAGACAATTTAGAAGACTTGTGGAATCTATGGTGAGGAAACCGCCCTTAAGAGTCCCTGTATATTTTCTCTTTAGTATAATGATCATGTATACGGCTCAAGGTCAAACCGTAGTCTACCGATGTATCTGCATACTGTTATATTCCAAGGTCATCATCATGAGTTAGGTTCACTATAATCATATAAGAACTGACAATTGAGATCAGACAGATTCTCTTAGCAGAGTTCATGTACGCCCTCAATGAGTGTTGCCCTAACCGACGACACTTTCCTGAATATGTCACTACGAAATCGCTTACTTCGGATCTCGGCAGCCTGAAAATTGAAAGTTAAGGAGAATTGTTACACTTTCAAGAGCCGTGACTCTGTCTAAATGCTTTGCCTCCAGTCTGACATGGGGTCTACTCTAAAAGGAAAGATTTTGCTCCCTCAGGGAGCAAATTCTTTCCTTTTAGAGTAGGCCCCTTTTCAGAAGGTCTTTCATGGGCAGGAAAGCAAACAGGAAACCCCCAAAATTGTCTCCCTGGTAAAAATTGATTAAAATATAACAAATGTATCCAGTCCCCAAACATTCGTACACAATTGTATATTTAAGCTTCAACGAGGGAAAATGATCTTTGGGCATACATGTGTGCTCAGAGAAGACTTAGATCGGCTTGCGCAGCCACACAGTCTGGTCAGTCTTTGCTTGTTTGAGTAGTAGCCTTTGATACTTAGCTATCTAAGCAGCGTCACTAGAGACTATGATCAGATCGCGTGGACGCTTAGGATGATATGAGTTTTCAATAGATGTGCATGACCAAAGCTACATTTTCCTGTGTTAAGGCTCATTCATTTTTGCGTCTGGGATACATGTTTTGCGTCTAGGCTACAAAATGTTTTGAAATAACCATTTCAGTAATTGTTTCTTGCAGACACCAGGCATCTGAAATGGCCGGAGAGCTTAAAGATAAAGTTCGGTCTGCGACGACCTTGCTTCAGCAGAGGAAACTGGTGCACAGAAACACCAAACAGTTATACCAGAGTTATCTGTCCAGAGAAACGAATGGAGGTACACCCCAGCTACTGTCCTGCTTTAATCTATAACGGTCCGATATAAATTTAAGCAGAATGCTTATTGTGACTGCGCCGGCCTCGGTGGCTCAGTTGGGTGCGCCGTCCGACTGGATACCAGGAGGTCGCGGGCTCAACCCCGCCGAGGTCGGCAACATTCTTTCGTTGATCATGAAATATTTTCTACGGTCATTCTCTTCCTTCCGCTGATTCAAGAAGGGCAGTTGTCAGTTTCTGGCGAAAGAATGTGCACAATACTGGTTAACCGCTTAGAGGACTAAGCCTGCCCAGTAAACGTGTGGTTAGGTAAACTGACCGCGCTCGACATGACCCCATTGGGTTGACTGGGCCGTAAAATCTCAACACAGACAAACAAATTATTGTGACTGCTCATTATTACTGACGTTTCCTGTGATTTTTTATAGCTTCACTGTATCTAGTGGCAAGTATTGTGTGTTGTCGTAAAATGTTTATTTTTTCTGGTCTTTTGCGATCAGTGAATCCGCCTTTTTTTTGTTTTGGAGATTGTGTTTTATCGTGCAAAGTTCTGTGTTAGATTTTGATTCAAGAGACTTATCCATGATGTTTAATTGAAATTTCTTTTAGGTTAAATAACAGTCTATCGAATGGCTTAATATTGTGAAAAGAACAGGTTAAACTTTTCAGATTTAAAGTCCATTTTACAAACTCTGTTTTTCATTGTAAGATTAATATTTAGGGTCACTGATGAGGCCTTAAAGGGCAAAATGAGATACTGTTCAAACATCGAGCGAATCTCTTTTTTTCTCCAATTTTCTAACTGCATTTGTTGCTCTTAAAGTCTACCCTTTTAAAGACTTATTTGTTATATGGGCATTTTAAAAGTTTAAACCAAACGGACTCTACTTTTAACTGTCTTTTGTTTCTTCTCGGAATTTCCGAAAGATCTCCTTTTCAGATTATTTCTAAAACTATCAAACAACGATCAGTCTACTACATTACGAAAATATATTGAATATTTTACAGCCAAAAAAGGAAAATTTTCAGATAAAAAATTCTGATATTTTTCATATTCCTGCTCAAAACATAGATTTTGGGTACTCGTTAGAACCGCCTCGGCGAGGCGGTTCTAACGAGTACCCACAATCTATGTGTTTTAGCAAAATAAGAAAAATAATGTATACCTTGTAAAATCCCAGTTTTATTATATAAAAGTGGGGTTTAAAGGGGTCAACATTCTATAGGTATGTTTTCGTGATGATATCTTCGTAGGAATGGACTATTTCAGTTTGAGAATATAAAAAAAAAATATTCACAATGATGTTACATTGCTAAAACTGAAATAATTCGGTTATAACACTTATTGATATCACTACTACAAGTAATTATTTTATCAGTAAGATGCAACTAGGTTCGGGAATCACAGAGTTTAATTTTTGATTGACATGGCGTTTCAAAAGGAAAGATATGCATACTGTGAGCGAAAAGAGGGTCAAATATTTAAAATAATCTATATTCGCATTGTTCTCTTTTTGGGCTTTTTACTTTTAAACTATTTGCGGGAAAGTCACAAAACCACTCAGCACAAATGGAAGCTGTGTATGT
This sequence comes from Anodontia alba, assembly GCA_964016985.1. Classification (NCBI taxonomy): domain Eukaryota; kingdom Metazoa; phylum Mollusca; class Bivalvia; order Lucinida; family Lucinidae; genus Anodontia; species Anodontia alba. Next base: position 86,216,106 of record OZ024825.1, on the reverse strand, counting down.
TTTATATTTTGAGTGTTGAATGAAAACCAAGGACCAAGGTGTCACAGTCAAGGATAATCTCGTTTGTTTATGGTGTATTTGTAACATGTATTGTTGAACATGGTCATCTGCTGTAACATATCTCTTATATAAGTTCGTCCAATAAATGCATACTTTGATTCCGATAAATATTGTTCAAAAACGTAGGGCCAATTTCTCTTTGGACAGTAAAAAAAAAAACATTGATATCCATTTGATGGAATGGACAAAAGAATGTCTTTTGGGTTTTGGTTGAGATCAGTATGCTGAATGGCGTCCGAATTCTGAAACTGAAAATAAAACTCAAACATTGTCAAAATACGTTTTGCGGTAGCTGATTTGGGTCTACACATTTTATTCAGTCCTGTCTGTCCGAATTCATATTGTAGATACTGGTTGATACTGTATATCCGACTCGTTTCTTATAATACTGTTGACTCTCGTTATCTCGACCTCGCTTATCTCGAATAACCGTTTATCTCGAAGTGGAAATCTGGTCCCTGCCTAAACATGAAAATCTAACAACAGGTAAAAAAATATTGTGGAAAAGAGGAAAGGAGCAATTTCTCCTCTTTTCCAAAATATTTTCAATATATCTCTAACTTCAGAAGTCCAATTACACATATATTTATTAAATGTGGTTGTTTGAATTATTTTTTCCTGAATTCTGCAAATCTGATATGTCGAGGTACGGATATCTCGAAGTATTTCATGGAGTCCCTTGGAATTGGAGATAACGAGAGTTGACTGTATCTTACTCTGCTTTCAGTTACTGATGATGGTTTAGGGGTTACACAACGAGTCTCGGATTGTCCTTACATTTTAAAGTCTCCACTGACATACCTCAGCGAAAGAATGAGAAAACGACGATGTTTTGCTGATAAAAACCTCGAGGCCGCTACATTTCCAAAGGATACACTTCCAATGCACATGCGTGATATGTCACGTGATGAGATAAAACATCCAGTCTTGAAAATGAATATGTTCGACTTGGGCCAAAATGGTTACCAGATTAACATGCTGAAAAAGATATTCCCATCTATCAATGAGAATGTTTTAGATCTTATTTTGCGTGCTAACGAATGCAATTTAGAACAAACCATTGAACATATAGTGAAAACAATGACATTCGGAACAAACCTGATACGGTTCTTGCCTGTAAAATTTCAGCCACAACATTTATCTATTCAGGATAAAAAGCCAATTATACAAATGCAAAGTGATAAAAGTGAAAATACGCTTAGACGAAGTATGCCAACTATTAAGAGCACTACCAAAGGCAGCATCGAATTGAAAGAAAGGGAAATTGGAACACTTAGTTTTAAAATTAAACATAGCACATTGCCCATGCCCACCAGTCGCCTTGAATGTATTCCAAATAGCAGACGATCTCGCACAAGCTTTACCCAAGAGGCTGTTGACACTGCAGATAAATCCAAGCCCAATACTTGTAATATACGTAACTCCGCCACGGCTAACTCAATAACTAGCTCAAGCAGTAAAGCAAAGCTGAGTTTTTCAATAGATTCCATTCTGTCTAAATGAAGAAGAATTGAACCGCAATGTGCACAAACGTGCCTTCCCAGCGGGCACACAACATTGAAACAACGTCGATTCAACGTTGAATCGACGTTGTTTCGTTGTGTGCCTGCTGGGCTGTGACATATACACTCTGCAAATACTCGGATCTGCCTGAAAATTTACATATTCTGATCAGGGTCTTCGTTGTACGGCTGAAGAGGAGGCCTTGGATCACAGGCTATCCACAGAGTGCCCAACGAAAACTCAGTTCAGACTCCGCATTCGTTTTCCCGAAATAATGTTGAACTACAGAAATAGATTAGAATCATTTTTCGTATAAAGATCTTCTGTTTTCTGGTTCTTCAACGCTGAAAAAAAAACTGGGTAAAAAATTCAGCAGACGACATTTTTAAATATTTTTCTGATTCTTCCCAGAAAATAGGCGTTGGCATTTCTTGATGTGCCAAAGCCATTCTTTTAGGTAAATGAGAAAAAATAGATATATCGTCTGCTAATTAGCCCGGAGAGTGATAACGCTTCAATAGGTGCACTGTTGATGACGATGCAGGTACAATGTTTTGTGAACATGAGCATATTTCTTTAGTTTCTTTTTACTATGGCATTTTTATGCATTTCTTGTGCAAAATTATTGTTGTTTCTACGAGTTGAATGCGAATGGCAAGCAAAAACTTTGAAGCGGCGGACAGTGCTTTACTCGTATTATTTATGTCATTACGAAAACATGCCTATTTAAATATACTGAAAATTTTACCACAAAAAAAGAGAAAATTTTCAGACAAAAAAATCTGATATTTTTCTTATTTCTGCTCAAAACATAGATTGTGGGTACTCGTTAGAACCGCCTCGACGAGGCGGTTCTTTGTTTGTGTTGAGGTTTTACGGCCCAGTCAACCCAATGGGATTATGTCGAGCGCGGTCAGTTTACCTTACCACACGTTTACTGGGCAGGCTTAGTCCTCTAAGCGGTTAACCAGTATTGTGCACATTCTTTCTCCAGAAACTGACAACTGCCCTTCTTGAATCAGCGGAAGGGAGAGAATGACTGTTGAAAATATTTCATGATCAATCTCCACGAAAGAATGTTGTCGACCTCGGCGGGGGTTGAACCCGCGACCTCCTGGTCTCCAGTCGGACGGTGCATCCAACTGAGCCAACGAGGCCGGCAACGACGAGGCGGTTCTAACGAGTACCCACAATCTGTGTTTTTCAGCAGAAATAAGAAAAATATAGTATATACCTTTTTAAACCCCAGTTTTACCATGTAAAAGTGGGGTTTAAGGGGGTCAAACTTATATAGGCATGTTTTCGTGATGTAGACCTGTTTTCTACATATCATTCGTCAGTTTTAAACCTTACCGTGCTGAATAAATTAAGATGCCTCCCCCCCCCCCACCACCACCACCTCTTATTTCAACCAATCAGTTTACTTGATCAAGGTTGTTGATACGAATTCACATACTTTATGACAAGCAGTGCAGATCCAGAGAAGCCAGCTGATCTGGATCTACACTGTTTTCAAAAGCAAGACATATCCGGGTTCAGCTCGACCAGGGTTAATACGGATCACACATATGATTTCCGGATGTATGGGTATGTTATATGTTATCATATATAAACCAGACAAAGGTTTGATTCTGAAACGCATGAAAAGCATTCCGTTATATTAGAAAACGTACAAAACTAGTTGGCGTCAGCGATTCTGGCTCACCTGATCCTTTAGGCTCACAACGTGAGCTGATCCATCGTCCGTCCGTCCATCAACATTTTCAAACATCCTTCTCCGAAGCCACTGTGCCGGGGCGGGGGCGGAGGGAGAAGAAGTTTGTTCGCGTAGTCCGGGTCACATGATCAAGATGGCCGCCATGCCCATTTATGGTTAAAACCCCTTTAAACATCTTCTTCTCTGGAACCAATAGGCCAATGATCATTGGGCTTATATGCCGTATTAAGGACATTGGCCTGTCATAGTTTTTTTTTCAAACAATTACCTGGGTTGTCCTAGACCTATTTTACCACAAGGTCAAAATTGATCCCTTATGTTTTTGTTTTGTATTGGAAATAATGAAAACAATGGACTTTTCAGAGACTACTCTAGACGTTGATTTGATACTTGCATCAACTGACTATAATGACTATAGGTATCATGGCTGTTGACATCAAAATTCTGCTCACCAAGGTGTTTTGTAGCAATAAGCGATTAAATGAAATGCGAATTCTTGATTTAAATACATGATCGGTGTATACTGTCTCAATGATTATTGCGATAAATCGGTCATTACATAATTTAAATTTCCTCGCCGGACGCCTCAAAATTTATACCTATGCAATATCCTGCCCTTGGGCTATATACATATAAAATATATACGTATAAAATAACAACAACAAATGTATAAAATCACACATCAAATAAATATTTTTGAAACGCACCGCTTGCTCATGGTGTCAAAATAATTCCCATGGGAAGTATCTTTCCTGCCCTGAAGCTTTATACATGTATAGGATATCTATATAAATATATAAAAAAGAAATAATAATTTAAACATGTTGATATTGTCTTTGTTTTTTTTTGTGCCTGTATCGAAGAGAATTACAGAAAAATAGTGACTAGGGATAAATAATCACTAGCTACTGGACCCAGTCTACTCAGAAGCCGTACTTTGGCATGTTCGGTATTCATTAGTATATATGGAATAAGGAATTAGCATCCTGGAATTTGGAAAACTAGCGGATTTTGCACCATTGGGTTTTATTCCCGGCACGATCCGATAAACTACCTAGTGTGAACTTTCATTAGAATACCTATTTACCCCAAGTATTCGATCAGACAGGCCTAAGAAGTGTTGCATAGGGCAGAATAGTCGTTATAGTCACGGGGTTTTCCGATAATCTCCGAGCGCTCTGGAGATAAGCAGTTACCTGTATTTGATCCTCAGTTTAATAGGAAAATGTATAGAAATTCACAAAGGCATTTCTTTCCCAAATTAATATATTTTCCGACATTAAATTATAACGTCTAGGATGAAAGAGCATTTCAAGCTTTTTAATCTGGTATAAAAATCATAGAAATACGTCAATGAGAAGTTTCTTCCATCTGAGCCCAAAGTATTCTTCCTTTTAATCCTAATTTTCTTAAAGAATTTTAATAAGATTACGCGAATCTTCCTTTTTGGACCTAAAACACATACATAAACTAACATTTGCGAATCTATTATAACGTATGAGCAGAAAGTTAGTATTCCATTGATTATAATGATGTAATTTATTCATACATAGCTAAACGGGAAGTTTCTTCCATTTACGCCTAATTTTGCTTACATGTACTTTAAATCCGAATTTCGAACGAATTTTCTACGTTCTGTATATAATTCATTAAGACATTCTAAGCATGCGATCATATACTTGACACCAGCAACTTGTGTCAGTATCATGCGAAAGTTTATTTATTTATTTATTTATTTCCCCATCGCATGATTTTCAACATAAAGTGAGAATGAATGATGAATGAATGAATGAACGGACGGACGGAAGGACGAGCGAGCGAACGAGCCAGGGAGGGAGGGAGGGAGGGAATGAATGAATGAATAAATGAAAGCGAGCGAACGACCGAGCGAGCGAGCGAGAGAGAGAGAGAGAGCGAGCGAACGAACGAACGAGCAAGTGAGGGAGGGAGTATCTGAGTGATTTCGTGAGTGTGTGAGTGAATTTATCGGCGGATATAAAGTTGACTTCAATAAGGTCAAACGATGTTCAACTTTTAATTACTGTACAGCAATTCAAACAAACAAACAAAGATGGTCAAAATATGTTTTGATTGGAATCAGTGTAAATCGTTACATAAACAATCATTATCACTAAATAGTACAGGTAGCCAATAACAGTACCAAGGGAAACAAGTACATTTTTGGCCACGGGCTTAATTCATAGATAGTACAGGAGTTATCGATTTGACACCGTAACGAGTTTTCTGCGAGATGAATTCTGTGTGCATATGTTCTGCAGACGCCCTTTCCTATGACATGACTCGGATATGTCTTTCCTCTACATGGGAAGATAATACAAAACTTTGAAAAGAAAACAGTAGTCAGTCGGCGGATATGTGTAATCAAGGACGGATTCGGATGGGGTTCGGGAGCTTCAGTCGAGCACCCCCACCCCCAGCCTTTGAATCAATAGTTCATTTTCATGGGAAATTATGGATAAATTTTGGATACCGTATTTACCCTAAATATCCACATCCCTTATTTTCACCATATACTTATCTTCAAGTCCACTTGACAACCTGCGAGTAAAATTGCAGGATGAGTGGCAAACAGTGTGGACCCAGATCAGACGCCGCATTTTCCTGCATCTGATCCGGTTCTACACTGTTTGCTCAGGCCTGTCTTTCCAAATACGTAGGGTAAGTACGGACATTTGATCAAATCGAGCCCCCCACCCCCATCATAAATAATTCTGGATCCGCCCCTGTAAAGTCAAATCAGGTGTTTTTGTTCTCTAATAGAATCATCGAACACTTCACATAGAATATATGAAAGGACAGCGAAGGCCATGCTCAAATAAAGTGGATTCGCTTCGAAGGATACGAAGGCAGATCTGGACTTTCGTTTCTAGAAAAATTCATTTTATCACGACAAGAGATAAATGACATCATTTGAATTTTAGGCTCTTAAACGTCTCCTACTTTCGTTTTTCAGGCATGCGTTAGAATATTTTGAGTCATTTGCACCACATTTATCTCTTGCCCCAAACGCTGCGAGTACTCCTATGTTGGGGATAGAGTAGGTATTATGCTTAGTTCTTGGAGTCAACAGTCGGTTCACCTTTTGCCGCGTCTTTTCTGTAGCGTGTGGTCGTGCTGACACGAACCTTTTATACGCTTGTAACATGTTAAATGGAAATTAAAAACAATTGTTTTTACAAACTTCATGTTTATATGTCTGTAAACACGGCAACAGGCATTTAACCTGGGGATCATGATCTGCACGATCTTCTAGCACTGCCTACTCCGCTAACATACAGAGCCACTGTTTCTGATTACAACATTTTGTTTGAAATTTTCATCAGGCTGTTCGTCCATATATTTTGTAGCTGAAAAACACCACTTACACAGATACATACTTTCTGCTAGAAATGTTCGTTCGCTTTGTTTAAAAACATGCATGACTCATTGATATGTGTGTTCATTGTGAAACTGTTGACAAAGCACGGAGGAAACTCTTGCCAAGGCAAACTGCATACAAACGGAAATATTAGCGCTTGCAAAAATAATATTCAACAAATGAATAACTAGTTAGTGTGTGCAGAGTTGCGGGCTTAATCGTTTCTACACTGGAAACATTGCCTTGTGCTTGATAAAAGTATTAAAAAACAAAGATATCAGATCGAAAACTTATGCATACAAAGTGCGATAATAAACTGTTGCATTGAGTAGCAGCACGAGAATAACAGACTTGTGGGTATTTTAGTACATTTTGCGTTGCGCTTGTTAATACAAATATGATGACAAACACTTGAAATTGGTTTCAAGAAGGGCATTGTAACAATCATGACATCATCGTGATTTCCTCTGAAAGAAATATCTTAGGTTTTCTTTTTCTTTCATTCCTTTCCTCTACCCCCTACCAAGAACACATAAAGAAACTAAAAAGAGGTTGTGGCAGTCCAACAAGACCCACAACCCGGTCTGTAAAAAAATGAAATAAAAATAAATTAAAAAAATTGGTGCTGGGGAAGGTTAGCTAACTTTGCGAATCCTCCATCGGAGAATTTCGCTTGAGGTACGAGAATGCAGATCCCGTTCATTACCGTCCAGACAACTCTAGACAGAATCTAACTTAACGAAACATATGAAATACAGTAGTTTGACCTGAGCATGATAAATACACATAAAATATTAATTTTAAATGGTATCTCCAGAGCGCAATGAGAGGATATCAGCGCCCAGTTATTAACAACTTTGTTTCGCTTAAATAAAAAGTCTTCTAATAAAAAACATCATTTATAAATAATAAATGACATTCAGCTACAGTGTTAGAATAGAGCTTATTATTGTGCCTGATGGTCTCATTTCAGTATCAAACAGCGCATTAGCTCCCTTTACAAAACAACTATTTAAATAAATAATAATGCTAAGGACTATTGGGCCAAAATAGCCGAGGGGTTATGGATGTCCAATTGAGAACAGATGATCAAACTGAACGCAGTGGTCAAATCTTCTAGGGGTGAGTTCGAAATCTGATGATGGAAAATGTATATATGAATAATCGTAAACGAAATTCCTTCATTATTTTTATTGTTCACGTTTTATTATATTTGTCTTCTATGTCATTTCCCTAGTATGCTATTTTTTTTTTTTTCAAAAGCTTCGTATATATGTATTAGATACAGCAGAATACATGAACAGACAACGAGAGCCTGATAAGATCGCGTGGATATGCTGAGGGATGCGCAGGCTGATCTGGGCCTTCGTTATCCGCACATGCAAAAATAATCATTTTCTTACGACATGGCTTTAAGTTAGTCATTAAAGCCATGAAATGCCAAACCTGGTTTCCTGGAAAAACAAATAATAGAAAACTATCAAATTGTCGTCTGCTGAATTTGCACAGAGAGTGGTAAAGGTTAAAAAAACCTCAGTAAAGGAAATAAATTTGAAACTGTTTCTTAATCTGAACTTAATTTGCAGCAAGGTTTTTACAAACACATTGATGTCAGTCACTGCTGGAGTCAGCTAGCCAATGATATGACATTTCCTCCTGTAAGTCGTTTCAAGCAACATAGCCCCCTTTAGTAGAATTATAAGTCTCTGAACTGACATGATATGGGATATCCTGGGAGCCAGCCTCCACGCGCTACAATACATTACACCACCACAGCAGCATATTACAACATAGCGAATCCCTCCCCCTCCCCTTCCTCAACCCTGCCCCCCACCTGCACCCCACATTGCCACATCAAGTCCTTCAACCATATGAAAGGGACAATATGCCGCGTGAGAACAGTAAAGACCCCAAACAGCATACGCATCCGATTGCAGAGATCGAGAGAAAGACATTGAACCTTACGCATTGCGAAAAAGTAATTCATATGAATTAGTATTTCATACATAACGAAACATCTGAGTCTAGTACCTGCACACCTAGTTCAAACCTGAATTCTGTTTCACTCGATAGCACATAAAATAAATCAAATGTTCAATAAATGTAGGGATGTGGTTCAGTTTTATTTACAACAATAATTCAGAGGGGTAAAAATGCGGAAAAAGCACGCTAGCTCCCCATGGCGGCAGTCAAATTCATGTAATCAAGTTTATAAAATGCTTATTGTTTACACTGGGAAAGGATAAATATAGGCCTAGCCTACATCCAATCCCTTGGCATTTATGTATATATATTTTTTTTGTCCAAAAAAGGTAAGAGAAAAGTCCAGGGAGTGCCACAATCACAAACCTCAGCCCTTCCCAGACCCCAAGAGGAAGAGGAAACAGACAAATCCAAACAAGGACAAACCGAACAAACGTACGAAAAGCACCAAGATTAGCTCTCTCTTCCCCAAGCGAGGTAATCGCAATACTAAAAGGACTGAAAACACAAGAATAAAATGACACACGGAAAGACATACAACAAATCGCCTCGTAGAATAAACCACAAAGCAACAAAGAGTAAGACTAACACCGGGACCACCACCTTAGAACGGTCAGTAGAGCAAACCACCGTGGGGTTTAAAGCATTTTTTTTACAGCTAGCTAACCACCCTGGGTCCCGATGCTACTCTTAATACAGAAACACATAAAAATTCGGTTCGCTTAAAGGCTCCAAAGTCAGTCAATGCATCAAAGCGAAAACATAAAAATCAAATTAATCACTATAATAAACAAAGACGAGTACTCATGGCTAATTCTACTGTATGCCAGAGTAAATGAAAACCAATAGTTGAACCACGGCGTGCCAAGCCAAATACATATCGTCAAGCCCCAACCCACTGGTTAAAGTTTTACGAAGAGACCTTCATTGAGTCTGAGGCCCGAACCGCCGTCGTGCAATTAAAGAGTGAAGTATAGCCATCAACAATGATTGGGTTGACAACTAGGCATGCAGTCTGCCGCATAATATCTAGGCTATAGCCAGTTCTTTTATAACGGTTAATAAGTTTTCTGAATTGCTCCGAAAAGTTAGGTTTACCTACAATTTTTCTAAATCTGTACACTAAGTCACCGTAAAATTCTGGTTCCGATATACCTTGTTGCAGAAGTGTTTTCAGACTGACGCTATATTTTTCTAACAAGGCACTGTGTCTGCGATAAAATTTCGAAAACGCCTTACGAAGTTTAAAATAACGATAGCCCTGCCTAAGAAGTTTGGCAGTAAGGGCTTTATTACGGTAGTTAAAATCATTAAGATTTGAAGAAGCTCTGGCGAATCTAATAAGTTGAGATATGTATACCCCATATGAGGTACGCTGGGGACATCGCCATCCAGAAAAGGGAAATTGACTATATCAAAATCAAAATCGTCCCGTTTATCAAAAATTTTGGTGGAAACTGTACCATTAGCTATACATAGATTCAAATCCAAAAAAGGTGCCTCGGTATCGGAAGAATTTGCTCTATTTAATTGGAGTTCTGTAGGGTATATCCGGTCCACCATTTGGTCAAAGTAAATATTGTCAATATTTAATAAATCGTCAAGGTATCTTGAAGTTGAATTGAAAACCTCAATAATGTCAGCCTGATTTTCACGTGGGAGAGACTTCATGAAATCTCTCTCATAACAAAAAAGAAACAAATCTGCAACAAGAGGAGCACAATTAGTTCCCATCAGAATACCAATAGTTTGCCTATAAAGTTTAGTTCCAAATCTAATAAAAATATTATCCAAAAGATAAACAAGGGCATCACAGACTTTTTGACACGACCATAAATTGTGATTATTTATATACATCAGAAGTGAAAAAAGCACATTCTTAGTTGCAAGCCAAAAATTGGGTATTCTCCCGAATAAACGTTCGGTTAATTAAATCAATAAGATTATCTTTTATAAGATGATGAGGTAACGTAGTATACAGTGTAGAAAAATCATATGTAGCCAATTTAGAAGCCTGAAAGTTTTTAGATTTAAATTTATTGAGAACATCATTAGAATTTTTAATTGACCAAAAATAGTTAATTCCGTCCCTTTCGTAAATAGTATCATAGTATCTAATCCAATGTCTTTTAACAGCAGTAAGGCATGAAGTTAACAGTTTGGACAAAACAGTAGTCGTACATGAACTAGAATTAACAAAGAAATGTGCTTTATAAGGTCGTTTATGAAGTTTCGGTAACCAATATAACGTAGGAAAATATATGTATTTATGTCATAAAATTTGAATAAATAAATTGTTTACACTTTCACATGTCTGTCCGTATCGAATGGAAACATAGGGCAGAATAGTCGTTATAGTCACGGGAGTAGTATAGGCTGTCGCTATGGGCCTATACTACTCACGGGGTTTTCCGATAATCTCCGAGCGCTCCGGAGATAAGCAGTTACCTGTATTCGGTCCTCAGTTTAATAGGAAAATGTATAGAAATTCACAAAAACATTTCTTTCCCAATTTAATATATTTTCCGACATTAAATTATAACGTCTAGGATTAAAGAGCATTTCAAGCTTTTTAATCTGGTATAAAAATCATAGAAATACGTCAATGAGAAGTTTCTTCCATCTGAGCCCAAAGTATTCTTCCTTTTAATTCTAATTTTCTTATAGATGTTTATTCAGATTACGCGAATCTTCGTTTTTGGACCTAAAATCATACACAAACTAACATTTGCGAATCTATTATAACGTATGAGCAGAAAGTTAGTATTCCATTGATTATAATGATGTAATTTATTCATATATAGCTAAACGGGCAGTTTCTTCCATTTACGCCTAATTTTGCTTACATGTAATTGAAATCCGAACGTCGAACGAATTTTCTAAGTTCTGTATATAATTCATTAAGACATTCTAAGCATGTGATCATATACTTGACACCAGCAACTTGTGTCAATATCATGCGAAAGTTTATTTATTTATTTATTTACTTATTTCCCCATCGTAAGATTTTCAACGTAAAGTGAGAGTGAATGAATGAACGAACAAACGGACGGAAGGACGAGCAAGCGAGCGAGGGAGGGAGGGAATGAATGAATGAATGAATGAGCGAGCGAGCGAGCGAGCGAGCGGGAGACAGAGAGAGAGAAAGAGAGAGAGAGAGAGAGTGTGTGAACGAACGAGCGAGCAAGTGAGGGAGGGGAGGGAGTATCTGAGTGATTTCGTGAGTTTGTGAGTGAATTTATCGGCGGATATAAAGTTGACTTTAGTAAGGTCAAACGATGTTCAACTTTTAATTACTGTACAGCAATTCAAACAAACAAACAAAGATGGTCAAAATATGTTTTGACTGGAATCAGTGTAAATCATTACATGAACAATCATTATCACTAAATGGTACAGGTAGCCAATAACAGTACCAAGGGAAACAAGTACATTTTTGGCCACGGGCTTAATTCACAGATAGTACAGGAGTTATCGATTTGACACCGTAACGAGTTTTCTGCGAGATGAATTCTGTGTGCATATGTTCTGCAGACGCCCTTTCCTATGACATGACTCGGATATGTCTTTCCTCTACATGGGAAGATAATACAAAACTTTGAAATGTAAACAGTAGTCAGTCGGCGGTTATGTATAATCAAGGACGGATTCGGATGGGGTTCGGGAGCTTCAGTCGAGCACCCCCACCCCCAGCCTTTGAATCAATAGTTCATTTTCATGGGAAATAATGGATACATTTTGGATACCGTATTTATCCTAAATATCCACATCCCTTATTTTCACCTTATACTTATCTTCAAGTCCACTTGACAACCTGCGAGTTAGACGTTGTGTAAAATTGCAGGATGAGTGGCAAACAGTGTGGACCCAGATCAGACGCCGCATTTTCCTGCATCTGATCCGGGTCTACACTGTTTGCTCAGGCCTGTCTTTCCAAATACGTAGGGTAAGTACGGACATTTGATCAAATCGAGCCCCCCACCCCCTCATAAGTAATTCTGGATCCGCCCCTGTAAAGTCAAATCAGGTGTTTTTGTTCTCTGATAGAATCATCGGACACTTTACATAGAATATATGAAAGGACAGCGAAGGCCATGCTCGAATAAACTGGATTCGCTTCGAAGGATACGAAGGCAGATCTGGACTTTCATTTCTAGAAAAATTCATTTTTATCTCGACAAGAGATAAATGACATCATTTGAATTTTAGGCTCTTAAACGTCTCCTACTTTCGTTTTTCAGGCATGCGTTAGAATGTTTTGAGTCATTTGCACCACATTTATCTCTTGCCTCAAACGCTGCGAGTACTCCTATGTTGGGGATAGAGTAGGTATTATGCTTGGTTCTTGGGAGTCGACAGGCGGTTCACCCTTTGCCGCGTCTTTTCTATAGCGTGTGGTCGTGCTGACACGAACCTTTTATACGCTTGTAACATGTTAAATGGAAATCAAGAACAATTGTTTTTACAATCTTCATGTTTATATGTCTGTAAACACGGCAACAGGCATTTAACCTGGGGATCATGATCTGCACGATCTTCTAGCACTGCCTACTCCGCTAACATACAGAGCCACTGTTTCTGATTACAACATTTTGTTTGAAATTTTCATCAGGCTGTTCGTCCATATATTCTGTAGCTGCAAAACGCCATTTACACAGATACATACTTTCCGCTAGAAATGTTCGTTCGCTTTGTTTAAAAACATGCATGACTCATTGATATGTGTGTTCATTGTGAAACTGTTGACAAAGCACGGAGGAAACTCTTGCCAAGGCAAACTGCATACAAACGGAAATATTAGCGCTTGCAAAAATAATATTCAACAAATGAATAACTAGTTAGTGTGTGCAGAGTTGCGGGCTTAATTGTTTCTACACTGGAAACATTGCGTTGTGCTAGATAAAAGTCTTAAAAACGGAGATATCAGATCGAAAACTTAAAGCTTGCAAAGTACGGTAATAAACTGTTGCATTGAGTAGCAGCACGAGAATAACAGACTTGTGGATATTTTAGTACATTTTGTGTTGTGCTTTTTAATACAAATATGATGACAAACACTTGAAATTGGTTTCTAGAAGGGAATTGTAACAATCATGACATCATCGTGATAAGCTCTGAAAGAAATATCCTATATTTGTTTTTCTATTATTCCTTTCCTCTACCCCCCTACCAAGAACACCCATTACAAAAAAAAAAAGAGGTTGTGGCAGTCCAACAAAACCCACAACCCGGCCGGTAAAATAATGAAACAAAATAAATTAAAAATAAAAAAAAAAATGGTGCGGGAGAAGGGAAGCTAACTTTGCGAATCCTCCACCGGAGAAATTCGCTTGAAGAACGAGAATGCAGATCCCGTTCATGACCGTCCAGACAACTCTAGACAGAATCTAACTTAACGACACGTAGGAAATAAGTAGTTTGAATTGAGCATAATAAATACACATAAAGTATTAATTTTAAATGGTATCTCCGGAGCGCAATGAGAGGATATCAGCGCCCAGTTATTAACAACTTTGTTTCGCTTAAATAAAAAGTCTTCTTATGAAAACATTATTTATAAATAATAAGTGACATTCAGCTACAGTGTTAGAATAGAGCTTATTATTGTCCCTGATGGTCTCATTTCAGTATCAACCAGCGCATTAGCTCCCTTTACAAAACAACTATTTAAATAAATAATAATGCTAAGGACTATTGGGTCAAAATAGCCGAGGGGTTATGGATGTCCACTTGAGAACAGTTGATCAAATCTTCCAGGCGTGAGTTCGAAATCTGATGATGGAACATGTATATATGAATAATCGTAAACGAAATTCCTTCATTACTTTTATTGTTCACGTTTTATTATATTTGTCTTCTATGTCATTTCCATAGTATTTTTTTTTTCCAAATCTTCGCTATATATGTATTAGATACAGCAGAATACATGAACAGACAGCAACAGCCTGATAAGATCGTGTGGATATGCTGAGGGATGCGCAGGCTGATCTGGGCCTTCGTTGTCAGCACATGCAAAAACAATCATTTTCTTACGACATGGCTTTAAGTTATTCATTAAAGCTATGAAATGTCAAACCTGGTTTTCTGGAAAAACAAATAATAGAAAACTATCAAATTGTCGTCTGCTGAATTTGTACAGAGAGTGGTAGACCCCAGTAAAGGAAATAAATTTGAACTTAATCTGAACTTAATTTGCAGCAAGGTTTATACAAACACATTAATGCCAGTCACTGCTGGAGTCAGCTAGCCAATGATATGACATTTCCTCTTGTAAGTCGTTTCAAGCAACATAGCCCCCGATAGTAGAATTATAAGTTTCTGAACTGACATGATATGAGATATCCTGGGAGCCAGCCTCCACGCGCTACATTTCACCACCACAGCAGCATATTACAACATAGCGAATCCCTCCTTCTCCCCTTCCCCAACCCTCCCCCCCCCCTGCACCCCGCATTGCCACATCAAGTCCTTCAACCATATGAAAGGGACAATATGGCGCGTGAGAACAGTAAAGACCCCAAACAGCATACGCATCCGTATTGCAGAGATCGAGAGAAAGACATTGAACCTCACGCATTGCGAAAAAGTAATACATATGAATTAGTGTTTCATACATGACGAAACATCTGAGTCTAGTACCTGCACACCCAGTTCAAACCTGCATTATGTTTCACTCGTTAGCACATTAAATAAATCAAATGTTCAATTATTGTAGGGATGTGGTTCAGTTTTATTTACAACAATAATTCACTGGCGTAATAATGCAGAAAAAGCACACTAGCTCCCCATGGCGGCAGTCAAATTCATGTAATCAAGTTTATAAAATGCTTATTGTTTACACTGGGAAAGGATAAATATAGCCTACATCCAATCCCTTAGCTTTTATGTATATGTGTTTTTTGTCAAATATATGTATCTATGTCATAAAATTTGAATAAATAAATTGTTTACACTTTCACATGTCTGTCCGTATCGAATGGAAACTTGAATTCTGTTTGCATATGTTCTGCAGGCGCCCTTTCCTATGACATGACTCGGATATGTCTTTCCTCTACATGGGAAGATAATATAAAACCTTGAAAAGAAAACAGTAGTCAGTCGGCGGATATGTATAATCAAGGACGGATTCGGATGGGGTTCGGGAGCTTCAGTCGAGCACCCCCACCCCCAGCTTTTGAATCAAAAGTTCATTTTCATGGGAAATTATGGATAAATTTTGGATACCGTATTTACCCTAAATATCAACATGCCTTATTTTCACCTTATACTTATCTTCAAGTTCACTTCACAACCTGCGAGTAAGACTCTGTGTAAAATTGCAGGATGAGTTGCAAACAGTGTGGACCCAGATCAGACGCCGCATGTTCCGGCGTCTGATCCGGGTCTACACTGTTAGCTCAGGGCTGTCTTTCCAAATACGTAGGGTAAGTACGGACATTTGATCAAATCGAGTCCCCCACCTCCCTTATAAATAATTCTGGATCCGCCCCTGTAAAGTCAAATTAGGTGGTTTTGTTCTCTAATAGAATCATCGGACATTTTACATAGAAAATATGAAAGGACAGCGAAGGCCATGCTCGAATAAACTGGATTCTCTTCGAAGGATACGAAGGCAGATCTGGACTTCCGTTTCTAGAAAATTTCATTTTATCACGACAAGAGATAAAAGACATCATTTGAATTTTAGGCTCTTAAACGTCTCCTGCTTTCGTTTTTCAGGCATGCGTTAGAATGTTTTGAGTCATTTGCACCACATTTATCTCTTATCTCAAACGCTGCGAGTACTCCTATGTTGGGGATAGAGTAGGTATTATGCTTGGTTCTTGGGAGTCGACAGTCGGTTCACCCATGGCCGCGTCTTTTCTGTGGCGTTTGGTCGTGCTGACACGAACCTTTCATACGCTTGTAACATGTTAAATGGAAAATAAGAACAATTGTTTTTACAAACTTCATGTTTATATGTCTGTAAACACGACAGCAGGCATTTAACCTGGGGATCATGATCTGCACGGTCTTCTAGCACTGCCTACTCCGCTAACATACAGAGCCACTGTTTCTGATTACAACATTTTGTTTGAAATTTTCATCAGGCTGTTCGTCCATATATTCTGTAGCTGCAAAACGCCATTACACAGATACATACTTTCCGCTAGAAATGTTCGTTCGCTTTGTTTAAAAACATGCATGACTCATTGATATGTATGTTCATTGTGAAACTGTTGACAAAGCACGGAGGAAACTTTTGCCAAGGCAAATTGCATACAAACGGAAATATTAGCGCTTGCAAAAATAATATTCAACAAATGAATAACTAGTTAGTGTGTGCAGAGTTGCGGGCTTAATTGTTTCTACACTGGAAACATTGCGTTGTGCTTGATAAAAGTATTAAAAACGGAGAGGTCAGATCTTATGCATACAAAGTGCGGTAATAAACTGTTGCATTGAGTAGCAGCACGAGAATAACAGACTTGTGGGTATTTTTAGTACATTTTGTGTTGTGCTTGTTAATATAAATATGATGACAAACACTTGAAATTGGTTTCTAGAAGGGCATTGTAACAATCATGACATCATCGTGATTTGCTCTGTAAGAAATATCTTAGATTTGTTTTTCTATTATTCCTTTCCTCTACCCCCTACCAAGAACACCCATTACAAACTAAAAAGAGGTTGTGGCAGTTCCACAAGACCCACAATCCGGCCAATAAAAAAACAAATGAAATAAAATAAAACAAAAATAATAATAATAATAAAAATGGTGCGGGGGAAGGGGAGCTAACTTTGCGAATCCTCCACCGGAGAAATTCGCTTGAGGAACGAGAATGTAGATCCCGTTCATGACCGTCCAGACAACTCTAAACAGAATCTAACTTAACGACACGTAGGAAATACAGTTTCAGATTTTTAACGCTGCCAGGCAACTGAGTCACACAGTACAGAGACAGCGCCAGATAAATTTGGATTAGTTTTACTGGACGACTGGGTTGGCTTGAAACGATGCTTAGTTATAATTCATAACTAGGTCACCTCGCCCAGACATGGAGTGCGTGCACGTCCAGACCTCGTGCGTGTCCAGACCTCGTGCGAGAGTAGTAGTCCAGCCTGTAAGTTGCAGAATTTTGACGGTCGGTCTAAAAAATTGAGCTTTACCTCGTACCTAATGCGTGTCAATTCCGACTGCATAATGCATTAGGCACTCAGCTCGAGTCGTGCGAAAGTTTCAGACACTAGCCACATGTCAGTCAATCGGATGCCGGAAAGGGTGCAAGTGGGTGTCCTCACCCAGGAGCAGAGAGGGTGTCCTCACCCAGGAGCAGAGAGGGTGTTCTCACCCAGGAGCCGAGAGGCGGAAAGCGGTTTCTGATCAGGGTCTACACTGTTTGACAATCATTTGTCAAGTTTTGGTCACATCGAAAGGTAGTGAAACAAAATTTTATTTTTATTTTCTTTTGGATCGTTGAGTCCATTCTGTTATATTCGAAAATGGAGTACCGCTTAAGCCTGTGCTAGGGAGCATATGCACCCTTGCAATATACAATCTGTCATATGAAGAGTCTCAATAAAACCGAGACTCCGAATTTCGTTCTTTATATGTTGTTTGGTTCCAGCACAAATTGTATGGATTTTATTTGTTCAAATTGTATGGCAAGGTTGTAAGTGTCCGAATATTTAGGGTAAAAACTGTAAGGCTGGAACAATTAATCGGATAATCGTTAATTGATCGATAAATTCCACAAAAAATGATAATCGTTACAGATTTGATAATAATCGATCATTTAATTTCTGTGTCTCTTACTTTACCGTATTTACCCTTAGTATTCAGACACCTCGACTCCTTACCAAACTTTAATCTAAAATTTGAACAAGTACAATTTACTACCCAATGTTGTGTCTAAAATAGCTGGATGAGTGGCAAACAGTGTAGACCCAGATGAGACGTTTGCGACGTCTCATCTGGGTCTGCACTGTTTGCTCAGGCCTGTCAGATCAAATACATACTGTAAAGTACAACATATGGTAAGAGTCATGCTCAGACAGACAGGTAAAATTATGACCAAATATTCGGTGATTACTAATCGATTATCGATCGCAATGGCAGGACCAATAATCGATTATCTTTACAGCTCTGATTAGCCAGCCTTAAAAAACTGTGTATAGCGAAACCATTAGTTAGGCCTTGAGGTGATTTATTACCACTCTTCACTTATACTGTACACTAAATCTCATTGCGTTTCATATACAATTTCCAATATTAAATAATCATTGATAAGCAACATGAGGAAAGGGCCCTTATGCCATATGCCATGAACAGCGACGGCCCTGATAGTCCAGCAGGACAAATCTAGGATTACCTAGTAAGGGGTTCAAAATTTCTAAGGGAGTTCAAGTTTGATCAATTTACTGTACTTTATGCATTCATGCAGACAGGCAAAACGCGGTTTCTGGTCAGCGTTTACACTGTTTGCCATTTTTTCAGCAATTTTAGACATTTTCACAGGTAGTAAAATGAACGTTGACATTTTAAAAGTATATTTTACGTAGTAAGGGTAAATATGACATTCAAAACTCATCAAGCTTATCCAAACTTTTCGATGAAAATGCAATTTTGAGTCAAAGTGGGGTTCAACTGAACCCACGAACCTCCACCACTGAATCTGCCCCTGTCCAGCACACCTGCGCGTTCTGATCAGGGACACCTCTTTACGCCTCTGTTCTATGGTGTCCCGTGATTCTTCAAGTGAAAAACGAATGCCAAACTCACTTTGCTCATATGTGCAGGCAGATTTAAACCATTTTTGTCCGCATTTGTGACAAGGACATTTTTCTTCTGCCGTGGCTCAATACAAAATAATATTTCTAATAATAGACAGCCCTGATCTATACTTAATGCTATCAGCTTTCACCATTAGATTGACTTTAATCTATGGAAAAGGTCGTGTGATATAAAATCTAGGCATTGAATTGGCTTAAGTTAAATTTCAGTGTTTACCTGAACGGTAATGTTGAAGTGTATCATAAATTGCATACACATACGGTACCCTTATAAAATTTGGTTAATTTTATTAAGGGGGAATGAATACGTTTTCAAGGGAGGCAACTCTTTCAAAATAGGTTTGGATCCCTTCTGAAAAGGGGTCTACTCTAAAAGGAAAGAATTTGCTCCCCTTGGGAGCAAATTCTTTCCTTTTAAAGTAGACCCCTTTTTAGAAGGGTATTGTTATGCAGGAAGGCAATCAGGAAGTTACAAAAGTTATCTCCCTTGCAAAAAATGGCTGAAAATCATTTGAGTGTATCGATTCCCCTTAAGTGAAGGGTGCTGCTCATTTTAAGACCACAAAATGATTTATTGGTGAGAGAATGTTAAAACAAATATCATTTTAGAAATAATTACAGAAAAAAAACATGGTTTTGTCGCGAAATGGATTATTTAACAGCTAGTGCTGTTGAAACGAGATCTATATCGACATAAAAGTTTGTAAAAACGGCAGACTTAGTGTTTATACAAATATTTGCATTGGGATATTTAACAGGTTAGGTACAGTTTATATAAGGTGGGCTAAACGGAACTTCAGGATGTGGATAAATCTAAATAATATGTTTCATAAATCAAAGCAGATTTTAATACGTTTAAGGGTCTCTTTACTTATTAAACGAACATATTTCCGATCGCCGCGAATGAGGCACCTAACGCTTAACATGCTGGGTATTTTATTTCAACAGACGACATTTTGAAATATTTTCTTACTTTTTCCAGAAAATAGGATTCTTTTCTTATTTTGTCAAAAAACAAAACAAAACAAAAAACAAAAAAACTTTGACATTTCATGCAAATTGCGTCAATTTGCATGAAATGTCAAATCATATTTTCTGGGGAAAATAAAAAAAAAAATATCAATTTATCGTCTCATTAATCACACCTTGACCGAAGCAGACGAAGAAAAAATCTGAATTACTTGTAAATAGGATTGACACGGTTACTTCGTAACCTTTAAAGGGCCAATCACAACTGCAGCAGACGACATTTTGATTTTGTTGTTTCCTTTTTTTCAAAGAAAATTAGTCTTGACATTCCATGTCAATCGTCTGTCAAGCGGAAGAGTCACATAAAATGCCAAGACTTATTTTCTCTGACAACTAAAAAAATGAATGTTGCCAGCTACAAATTTTACCCGGCGCTTTAAGGGATAATGTACATGCCGAGATTCTTATAGAACAACAGATTAATCGTCGATTAATCGATTTTTGCCTGCTTTATGTTGCTAATGGTCAACGAATGGTCAGGGATTTTATAAGGAATCAGCTTTCAGATTCTGCACAGTAACATGCTTTTTCTGTCGTTTTGTAAATTTGAGTCAAGAAATAAACAATAGTGAGAGCTTGCAATAAACGTAAGGAATTAAAGATACAAATATATATTGTGTGAATATTAACCCTGGTCCTGCTGAATAAATGAAGATGCCAAGCTCACTTCTAATTTTCAGCCAATCAGATTACTTGATCCGGATTGTTGCTATAAATTGACATACTTTATGGCAAACAGTGCAGATCCAGATCAGTTGGCTTCTGAAGAAGCCAACTGATCTGGATCTACACTGTTTGCAAAGGCAGGGTATATCCGGGTTCAGCAGGACAAGGGTGTTTTAGAGAAGTGCACATTAGGCGATTATACAACACAAGCTAAAATGCTAAATTTAGTGTGTACTGTGTAAAATGACAGTTTAACGCTGAGCATATTGGGTTAATTTTTTTCAGCAGACAACATTTTGAAACATTTTTCTTATTTTCCCCCCAAAAATATGCTTTGACATTTTATACAGATTATCTCCGAAGGAGACTTGCATGAAATGTCAGAGTCTGTTTTCTGGAACAAAAACAAGAAAAAAATGTACATTAATTTGTCGTCTTCTGAATTTCCACATTGACTAGTATAGGTTTAGAGCACTGGGATAACAGAAGTATACCGAGGAAACAATGAGAGATACAGACAAAAACTCTGAGGATAAGACTTTAGGAACATTGAAAATAAAGAGGATATACTAGATAAAAAACCCAACAAAAACAAAACAAAACTAAGCGAAACAGAGCTGTGGATTTATAGTAAGATAGGAATTTGATGAATGGCAGTTTATGATAATTTATAATAATGATGGCTCGAACACCGATTGCTCGTTTACCATGGCTAATTCGAACTCGTTTTTGAGTCCCTATGAAATTCTTCCAATAGCTCAAGAAAACAAAATATTTAAGAAAATTTTCTTATTTTATCGTGAAATTGTATGTTGTGTGTACTCATTAGAATCGCCTCTTAGAGGCGATTCTAATGAGTACACTCAACATACAATCATTGTGTAGAAAATCGAAAAGATTTCCCTAAATTATCGCTATTAGCTTCCTGAACTGGTGCCATGGTTAACCCTCAGTGGCTCGAGCTACCTTTGTCTCCAACGTATTTCCATGGTCCCAAAGATGTTCGAGCCATTGAGGTTCGACTGTATATAACTGAAGTCACTTCAAGAAACTAAAATTGAAATAAAATCAGAATTTAAATCTTTTACAAGAAAACATAAAATGGCAGTTGAAGTGTCATATAATTATTAATATATTAGGCCCCCTTATAAAACATTGATCAATATGTCTTTGTAATAGGGTGCAAAGGTTAAGACGATATGATAAGATATTATGAGAGTTTGAAATAGCTCTCGCAACCATGAAGATCTTTTGTGACTGACTAACAATACAGGTGACCGGAGATTTGGCAGAGGACGTCTTGTTTAGATTGATGGTAAGATACCTTTAATATTAGTCGCTTCGCGAGACATCACGAAAACATACCTATATAATTTTGACCCCCTTAAACCCCACTTTTATATAGCAAAACTGGGGTTTACCGGGGTATACATTATTTTTCTTATTTCTGCTCAAAAACATAGATTGTGGGTACCCGTTAGAACCGTCTCAGTGAGGCGGTTCTAACGAGTACCCACAATCTATGTTTTGAGTAGAAGTATGAAAAATATCAGAATTTTTCATCTGAAAATGTTCATTTTTTGGTGGTAAAGTTTTCAGTATATTTGAATAGGCGTGTTTTCGTAACGAATTGCATTTTATAGCATATACTAACGACGAGAGCTCCAGATAAGACGGGGTATTCCCATATTTTGCTGATTCACACACACACACACACACACACACACACACACACACACACACACACACACACACACACACACACACACACACACACACCAAAACAAAAACATATGCTGTAGGTACTCATTAAAATTGCCTAGGCGAGGCATTTCTAATGAGTACTACAACATATGTTTTAATGGAGAAATAAAAGGAATATAAATACGGTTTGGTTGAACAAAGCTTTGTCTAGAGCTTTGCATATTGGGTTTGCTATATGATGCGCAACGCACAAAAAGGGCCTATATGCAATTAGCGGACAACGAAAGTCCCGATCAGCCTGCGCGTATGCGAAGGCTGATTGGGACCTTCGTTGTCCGCTTACAAAATCATTGGATACTGTAGTATATGTTGACGAACAGAGAATGTCCAGATCAGACTGCACGGATGCGCACGCTCATCTGGACCTTTGCTATTCGCATATGGCATAAGGGTCTTTTTCGTTTAATACCATTTGCATTTCACATAGGAGTGCTAACGTAATACTTAGTCATTAGAATCCGGAGCCTGTGCCTGTAGACACTGAAATACCTGCCTTCCCGGATTAGTTATTAATATTTTTAAGATTCATATGATCAGACAGCCTCGTTTTCAATTGAAATTGACCCAGCAGCTTTCAAAAGTTTGAAAATAAAGCGTTTAGTTATCGACTGCAAATTTTAAGAAATTTAGTTTCAACGTTTTGTTGCATATATATATATGATATATATATTGAATTAATCACGGTCCTTTGAAAGTTTTCTATTCATGTTGAGGTATTAATCTATTCTACAAATCGGTTTTTGATTAGGATCGATACGTAGCGTACTTAAACTTGGAATAAAGTCAACTTCAGATATTGGTGATCACTTCGTTTTACTTTTATGATATTGTTTCATTCTTTTTTGTCTTACTGAACTAATAAAATATCAAAATTTGTGTTTCAAGTTGGTTGTTTTTAGGTTTTGAGATTTTATTAGTTCACAGATACTTGTGAGAAAATATTCGTGTTAACACATGTCACTGGATAAATACAAATAATGTAAATGTGATTTAGGTGTCAGAATGACACTATAAATATATATTGAACCGCGCCATGAGTTTAGGTGCCTTTGCGCATCGAAGCCCTATTAGTCTGATCCTATGGCCAGCAAAGCCCTATTAGTCTAAACCTATGGCCAGCAAAGCCCTGTAAGTCTGATACTATGGCCAGCAAAGCCATATTAGTCTGATCCTATTGTCAGCAAAGCCCTATGAGTCTAATCCTATGGCCAGAAAAGCCATATCAGTCTGACTCTTTGGTCAGCAAAGCCCTATTAGTCTGATCCTATGGCCAGCAAAACCCTATTACATGTAGTCTGATCCTATGGCCAGCAAAACTCTATTAGTCTGATTCTTTGGTCAGCGAAGCTCTATTAGCCTGATCCTATGGCCAGCAAAGCCCTATTAGTCTGATCCTATGGCCAACAAAGCCCTATTAGTCTGGCTCTGGCTAGCAAAACCCTATCAGTCAACCTTTGGTCAGCAAAGCCCCATTAGTTTGATCCTATGGCCAACAAAGCCCAATTAGTTTGGCTCTGGCTAGCAAACCCTATTAGTCAACCTTTGGTCAGCAAAGCCCCATTAGTTTGATCCTATGGTCAACAAAGCCCTATTAGTCTGATCATATGGCCAGCAAAACCCTATTAGTCTGATCCTATGGCCAGCAAAATCCTATTAATCTGACTCTTTGGTCAGCAAAGCCCTACTAGTTTGATCCTATGACCAACAAAGCCCTATTAGTCTGATTCTATGGCCAGCAAAATCCTATTAGTCAACCTTTGGTCAACAAAGCCTATTAGTCTGATCCTATGGCCAGCAAAACCCTATTACATGTAGTCTGATCCTATGGCCAGCAAAACTCTATCAGTCTGATTCTTTGGTCAGCGAAGCTCTATTAGCCTGATCCTATGGCCAGCAAAGCCCTATTAGTCTGATCCTATGGCCAACAAAGCCCTATTAGTCTGGCTCTGGCTAGCAAAACTCTATTAGTCAACCTTTGGTCAGCAAAGCCCCATTAGTTTGATCCTATGGCCAACAAAGCCCTATTAGTCTGATTCTATGGCCAGCAAAACCCTATTAGTCAACCTTTGGTCAACAAAGCCCTATTAGTCTGATCATATGGCCAGCAAAACCCTATTAGTCTGATCCTATGGCCGGCAAAATCCTATTAATCTGACTCTTTGGTCAGCAAAGCCCTACTAGTTTGATCCTATGGCCAACAAAGCCCTATTAGTCTGATTCTATGGCCAGCAAAACCCTATTAGTCAACCTTTGGTCAACAAAGCCCTATTAGTCTGATCATATGGCCAGCAAAGCCAACATAAGTCTGATCCTATTGCCAGCAAAACCCTATTAGTCTAATCCTGTGGCCAGCAAAACCCTTTTAGTCTGACTTTGGTCAGCAAAGCCCTATTAGTCTGATCATATGGCCAGCAAAGCCCTATTAGTCTGATCCCATGGCCAGCAAAACCTTATTAGTCTGACTTTGGTCAACAAAGCCCTATTAGTCTGATCATTTGGCCAGCAAAGCCCTATTAGTCTGATCCTATGGCCTGCAAAACCTTATTAGTCTGACTTTGGTCAGCGAAGCCCTATTAGCCTAATCCTATGGCCAGCAAAGCCATATAAGTCTGACTCTTTGGTCAGCAAAGCCCTATTGGTCTGACTTTGGTCAACAAAGCCCTATTAGTCTGATCCTATTGCCAGCAAAACCCCATTAGTCTGATCCTGTGGCCAGCAAAACCCTTTTAGTCTGACTGGTCAACAAAGCCCTATAAGTCTGATCCTATGGCCAGCAAAGCCCTATTAGTCTGATCCTATGGCCAGCAAAGCCCTTTTAGTCTGACTTTGGTCAGCGAAGCCCTATTAGCCTGATCCTATGGCCAGCAAAGCCATATAAGTCTGACTCTTTGGTCAGCAAAGCCCTATTGGTCTGATCTTATGGCCAGCAAAACCCTATTAGTCTGATCCTATGGCCAGTAAAACCCTATTAGTCTGACTCTTTGGTCAGCGAAGCCCTATTAGTCTGATCCTATGGCAAGCAAAGCCCTATTAGTCTGATCCTATGGCCAGCAAAGCCCTATTAGTCTGGCTCTGGCTAGCAAAACCCTGTTTGTCAACCTTTGGTCAGCAAAACCCTATTAGTTTGATCCTATGGCCAACAAAGCCCTATTAGTCTGATTCTATGGCCTGCGAAGCCCTATTAGTCTGGCTCTTTGGCTTGCAAAACCCTATTAGTCAACCTTTGGTCAACAGAGCCCTATTAGTCTGATCATGTGGCCAGCAAAACCCTATTATTCTGATCCTATGGCCGGCAAAATCCTATTTATCTGACTCTTTGGTCAGCAAAGCCCTACTAGTTTGATCCTATGGCTAACAAAGCCCTATTAGTCTGATCCTATAGCCAGCAAAGCCCTATTTATCTGTTGTTTTGTTTTGGCTAGCAAAGCCCTATTAGTCAACCTTTGGTCAGCAAAACCACATAGATCCGATCCTTTGGCCAGCAAAGCCCTATTAGTCTGATTCTATGGCCAACAAAACCCTATTAGTCTGACTTTTTGGTCAGCAAAGCCCTATTAGTCTGATCCTTTGGTCAGCAAAGCCTATTAGTGTAATTCTATGGCCAGCAAAGCCCTATTAGTTTGGCTTTTTGGCTAGCAAAGCCCTATAAGTCTGATCCTTTGACCAGCAAAGCACTGTTAGTCTGATCCTTTGGCATGTAAAGCCGTATTAGTCTGATCCATTGGCCTGCAAAGTCTACCAGTCTGATCCTTTTGCCAACAAGGCCATATTTGCCTGATCCATTGTCCACTGAAACCATATTAATCTGTGAAACGTATTAGTCTGACCCTTTGGCCGGCAAAACCGTATTAGTCTGATACTTTGACAAGCGAAGCCGTATTAGTCTGCGAAAGCATATTAGTCTGATCCTTTGGCCAGTGAAGCAATATTAATGTGATCCTTTGGTCAGCGAATCCTTAGTTTTCTCCTTTTGCCAACAAAGCCATATTGGACTAATATCACTTTGGCCAGCGAGGCCATAGTATTCTGTGATGCTATACTAGTCCGCCCCTTCCTGGTCAGCGAAACTATAATAGTCTAATCCTTTGATCAACGAAGTCATAATAGTCAAGTCCTTTGGACAACGAAGTCATATTAGTCCAATCCTTTGGTCAACGAAATCAGATTAATCTGATCATTTGGTCAGCAAAGCCATATTTGTCTGACCATTTGGCCAACGACGCCATATTAGTCTGATCCATTGGTCAATGAAGCAATATTAATCTGATCCTTTGGTCAGTGAAGTCATATCAGTCTGATTCGTTGGCCAGCGATACCATAATAGAGTAATCCTTCAGTCAACGCTGTCATATTAGTCTGATCTTTCGGCTAGCAAAGCCATTGTAATTTGATCTTTTTGCCAGCGAAGCCGTAGTAGTCTGATCCTTAGGCCAGCGAAGCCATAATAGTCTGATCCTTTAGTCAACGAAGTTATACTTGTCCGATCCTTTAGTCAGCGAAGTTATATTTATCTGATCCTTTGGTTAGCGAAGCCATAATAGTCTGATCTTTTGGTCAGCGACGCTATGTTAGTTTGATCATTTGGCCTCGACGCCATATTGGACTGATCCTTTTACCAATGAAGAGATATGAGTCTGATCATTTGGTCTGCGAAGAGATTATAGTCTGATCCCTTGGCTAGCGAAGCCATATAAGTCTGATCCCTTGGCCAATGAAGCCATATTAAGCTGATATTTTAGCCAGCGAGGCCATATTTAACTGATCCTATGGCCTGCGAAGTCACATTAAACTGATCCCTTTGCCAGCTAAGCAATATGTCTGCTCCTTTGGCAAGTAAATCCATATAAGTCTTATCCTATTACCAGCGAAACCATATAAGTCTGATCCTTTGGCCAGCAAAGCCACTGTATCCCGATTCTTTCACCATTAGTCATATTAGTCAGATCCGTTGGTCAGCAAAGTCATATTAGTATGATCCTTTGGTCAACGAAGCCGTAGAAGTCTGTTCCTTTGGCAAATGAAGTCACATTAATCTGATCCTTTGGCTAGCGAAGCCAGATTAGTCTGCTCCATTGGCCAGCGAAGCCATATTAGCCTGATCTTTTGGTTATATTGGTGTTATTCTTTGGAAAGCGAAGCAATAATTGTCTGATCCTTTGGTCAGCGAAGACATACTGGTCTGATCCTTTGGCCAACGAAGCCATACTAGTCTGATCCTTTGGTCAGCGAAGCCAAAGTTGTCTGATCCTTTGGTCAATGAAGCCATATAAGTCTGATCCTTTGGTCAACGAAGTCGTATTAGTCTGATCCTTTGGCCAGCAAATCGATATTAGTCTGATCCTCTAGTCAACGAAGCTATAGTGGTCTGATCCTCTGGTCAGCAAAGACATAGTAGTATGATCCTTTGGTCAGCGAAGCCATAGTAGTCTGACCCTTTGGTCAGCGAAGCCACGGTAGTCTGTTCCTTTGGTCAGCGATGTCATAGTAATCTGATATAGACATAGTCTGCGAAGCCATGTTAGCCTGATCCTTTGGTCAGGAAAGCCATAGTAGTCTGATCCTTTGGTCAGTGAAGCCACAGCAATCTGATCCTTTGGTCAGCGAAGTCATACTAGTCTGCTCCGTTGGCCCGCGAAGACATACTAGACCGCAAGGCCATTTTAGTCTGATCAAAGGGCTTTGCTATCTACAGTATGCATTTGTTCTGTAAGCGTAGGGCCTGTCTAGAATGTGCAGATGCATCGGCTGATTAGGTTCTTCGCTGTCCCTAAGTCACCTTTTTTTTCTCATGGCGAGGCTCATGCAGACTTAACAAATTAATTACACTGTCCTTTAATAATAAGCTTATTGTAAAGTTATTTGTCTTGCACGGATATTATAATGGGGATAATAGAAATCAAACAAAGGACTTCAAGAATAAGATAGGGAACTATATGCCACTGAACAAGAACACGTGAGCAAAACACGGTGACCAAGTTTTCTCCTACAAACCATTATTTATTATTGTATGAGTTTAAAATGCACATGTAAATTCGTTTCCTAAATATGCGGACGGTGAACATTAGGAAAACACGCCTATTCAAATATACTGAAAATTTTACCACCAAAAAATGAAAATTTTCAGAGAAAAATGCTGCTATTTTTCATATTTCTGCTCAAAACATAGATTGTTGGTACTCGTTAGAACCACCTCGATGAGGCGGTTCTAACGAGTACCCACACTCTATGTTTTTGAGCAGAAATAAGAAAAAAATATATACCCCTGTTAACCCCAGTTTTACTATATAAAAGTGGGGTTTAAGGGGATCAAAATAATATAGGTATGTTTTCGTGATGAAAAGCAAATCACAACCCTCATTGTCTGCCCATGGAGTGTATCGACGAACAGAGGAAGCTTTGATCAGGCTCTGGCGATGCACAAGCTGATCTGTGCCTTGTTTTCGCATTACCACAAAAGTCAATTTTCTCATTTTGCGACCAAACTTTCTTTGCTTGATCGTTTTTTTACTTTCGAATATAAACTTGTTAAGCTATTTTCTTGTGTCACGTCAGCCGTGCAATCAGAAAAGAGGTCTTCGGGGTAGATATACAAATAGTAAACTTCCACATCAGCCAGCCAAGGCTAACAATCTGACAAGGGCCTAAGCCATGCAAAGACATTCTACAGTATCCAATGGTTCTGTAAGCGAACAGCAAAGTCCCTGATCAGATATAAGCGCAGTGATCTTGGCCTTCGTTGTTTGCATGTGCCACCATTTCCCATGACGCAGCCCATGTATACATTTGCCATTTAACCTTTTATTCAATCCATGATTTATAACCTTAACATATATGATTCCTTCTTTCCTAGAGTACAGACTACAATGGATATCTTGCGCACAAAGATCCAAGCTAACAAGGCGGTCTTAATCCATGACCTTGACCTTAATAAGGATGCACTGTCATACATGAGCAAGTGTAGTCTGCTAGATGTTGCAGACTGTGTCAAACTACAGGTAAGTTTCTGATTCAAACAAAAAGGGAAAGATACGCTTGATGGTTTCTAGATTTGTTTTGAAACTGGCTCATTGAGACACACGGAGTAAAAAAGTAGGTCACTAGGTCAAATCAGAGGAAATCCTTGGGAAGATTCTGTAAATCACACTTTGACATGAACCCCATGGAAAGTTATCAGACTGTCTGTCGTTATGATTTCTAGATAAAGCTTTAAAATAAGTCACATAGGGGCGAAATTAGGTCACGAGGACAAATAAACGGAAAACGTTGTGAACTCTCTTGAGCTACATATTTCACTCTATCAAAGTTAGTTTGAATGTGTTTATCATAATTAGTTCCAGGTGACGTCTGAAACTGGATCACATGGGATCAAGAACTAGGTCATCAGATATAATAACCGGGAAACTTTTCAATACTCCAGAGACTATGTGTTTGACTCAGTCTTTATTAAAATTGATCAGAATGTTTGTGTTTGTAAATTTTGGGCGAGTTCAAAACTAGGTTTTATGGAATAGAAAATTAAGTCATCATGCCAGATAAAAGAAAAAAAAAAATGTGAAAACTGTTGAGCCTTTACTTCAGAAAAAAATTGTCAGAATATTTGCCCCGATGATTTATAGCTTGAGTTCAAAACTAAGCCATGTGGGTCTGATCTGAAGACTGACTTTGAATCTGGGTCACATGGGGTCAAATATTAAGTAACTAGGTCAAATGAAAGGAAGACATTACTCTAATAATAGCTGAAGCTACAGCAAAGAAATTTGGACCGTATGAATACTTTGACAAACAACTTTTGTGATAATCTTCAGTGAACTTGACACTGGACTTTGACCAACTTTATTGTAGATACATCTGCCAGATAATAATATTAGGAAGTCCAAAATCTTAGACTGCTTTAATTCATGCATATTTAGTGGGATTTATCGACAAAACAAGTGGCCTGTTTGAAGTTTTGCCCAGTATATTAATCTTTACTACTCGCTTGGCTAATTCAGCAGATGATATTTTTCTTTTAAGTTTTCCCAGGGAATTGACATTGACACTGCGTACACATTATCTAAGGAAACAATTTGCATGAACTGCAATAACATGTTTCCTTGGAAAAATAAGAAACATATTTTAAAATGTCGTCTTCGGAAAACTATTACCCGGCACGGTAAGCGTTAAAACAGAAAATGATAAAGATAAGAAAGGGCTAGAATGTTGCTTTATTTCATTTCTTCGATATTTACCTGTACAGGTAAATATCGAAGAAATGAAACAAAGCAACATTATAGCCCTTTCTTTGTTTGTGACAATACGTTTGTGATTTTTTTTCCTTTGGCACTCTCTAGGTTCAATCAGCAGACGATACAGTAATGGTATTTTACTTTTTTTTTCCCAAGAAAATTGCAATGCAAATTATGATCCTGAATCGACTTTGTATCAACGTTATCTGCATATCGTGAAGGGACTGATATTGTTTTTCTTGTTATTGATGATATGATAATGACGATGCAGCTTCTAGTAGCATGTTTAGTTGTTGATGCTGAGCATAATGTTTTAATAAAAATGAGCATTGTCTTGAGAAAGGCTTATGCAATCAGAGATTTATTCACATTTCGTTGTCTGTGCGAGCGAGTAGATACCACCTGATAAGTCTATTAGCCCTTTAGTCGCCAAGCAAAGCTGTAGCAGGCGACATTCTACTTTTTTAAAATCATTTTTTTCCAGGGAAAATAAGGCTTGACATTCCATGTGAATCGTCTGCATAGCAGATTATTCACAGTAAATGTCGAGCCTTATTTTCTCTGAAAAATAGAAAAAAAGTATTTCAAAATTTCGTCTGCTGTGGTCGCGTTTGACGTTTTAAGGGTTAGTAAACATTGCACGTCTTCTTATGAGTTTCCGTTTTTGTTTTGCAGCAAATCGAAGACAGCGCCGACAGAAATTCAACATTTTTGGACCACATCATAACGTCATCTGATGACACAGTGTATATACGTCTTATAGAATGTCTGCAGAAACTTGGACAAGGCAAAGCTGCAAACCGACTTGTAGATATCAGTGAAGAGATGGCCATCCTTAATCAAAGTAAGAATGCTTCTTTCTTATTATTATTATTAATTTTATTATTATTATTACTATTATTATTATATTTCTATTACTATTATTATTATTATTACTGGGGCGGTTGCCAAACCGCCTCCAGATTTAAGTTACCACAGTTCGACCATCCGTTTTTCTGTTACTACCAACCTTCTACCTTACAATTAGTTTCCTGCTGGGCACAGGGGACCAAATGTGTCAAGACTGCTGATTGGTGCAAAAATGACAGGGGAAGTTATTTCATATAAGGCGGCCTGTGATTGGTTAATAATAAAAATGAATTGAAACTTATTAACCTAATTTGAAGAAAAAAATGTTTGTGTGCAATTTTATGATGTTTCGAAGAGGTCAGTGTGTTTGTGTTTGCTGGAGCCAAAAGAAGAAGCGGTGAAATTTCCAAATTTCAGTTTTTGATAGCTGCCTATTGAGGGTTTGCTACATTCAGCCTCCAGAAAGTGTTGGTGTTGTTGTGTTTATCCTGATTAATTTTGCTGTTCTAATCCTGGTCTGAATTAAAGAAAGTGAAAAATGATTAGTTTGCTGTACCCTACTAGTTAACGCCCAAACCACTAAATTCTGCATTCAAACTCATTAGCCTTATACATTCTAATGTTTATAAATAGCGAATAAATAAACACAACCAAAGAAAACTTCAAACATTTGGAGAAATAAGATTTTATTCATACTGAGTACAATATCGACAGACGCGCAAAAGCTGCTGCCTTGGGTAAAAGGTGTTACCCAAGCCGAAGTCCTACAAAACACCGAAAAGTGCATTTCCAACCGAAAAGGACTGAAAAGGGGCTATCGGGTACCGAAACGGACTTTAATTTCAGCGTAAATCCATCAGGAAAACACGCCTATATAATTCTGACCCCCTGAAACCCCACTTCTATATAGTAAAACTGGGGTTTACAGGGGTATACATTATTTTTCTTATTTCTGCTCAAACCATTGATTGTGGGTACTCGTTAGAACCGCCTCGACGAGGCGGTTCTCACGAGTACCCACAATCTATGGTTTGAGCAAGAGGAAAAATATCAGAGTTTTTTATCTGAAAATTTTCAGTTTTTGTAGGTGAAATTTTCCATATATTTGAATAGGCGTGTTTTCGTAATGCCCAATCAGTTCTAGAGGCTTATAGAATTTCGGGCAGCGAGACCAGTCAGCACTGTACTATTACTACTCCTACTACTGCTATTATATAGGGATCAAACATGGTTTTCATGCATTAACATTCGCCAGGTCCCTTGGGAGGTGTTGAAAACCGCGGTTTTCAACACCTCCCGAGGGACCTGACGAATGTTAATGCATTGAAAAACCATGTTCGATCGCTTTTATTGCATAAAAACTGAAAACATTTGCTACTATTCGCGTTATTTCTTGCACTATTTTGTTTCGCCTTTTCACCGATGTCTCGCGCATGCAATTTTCATGGACTATGCTCGTTCTAGGGCCGGGCACTACATATCTCGTGGCGGAAGCTATTCTGTGGCCCCAGTACAAGCATATTGAAAGTTGCGTAGTCGTGCATTAACAGCGCGTGAATTGCCTTGTTAATACACGGCTTTTCGCCGGTTAATGCACGGCTATTAATAACGTGCGGCACTGCTTTTTATGCAATAATAATAATATTATTATTATCGTTATTATTGTTATTATATCAAAACACTGAGAGAGGTGGTGGACCGGTCGCCCGAAAGTGGGTCTATTCTACATGGAAAGAATTTGCTCACACTGAGAGCAAATTCTTCCCTTAAAGAGCAGTCCGCTTTCAGAAGGAATATGATGTGCAGAATAGTCAAACAGATGTCACGAAAACTGTCTTTCTTGTAAAAAAATGGTGGAAAATCTACTAAGAACATCGACCCCTTAAAGTCCAGCAAACATATATTCGCATGCGATTCTTCATATTTCTCTGTTTGCTCTCGCAATATTTAAAGAAAACATAAGTGTTGGACAGATATGGTAGCAAAGACTTTTGCTTTTTCCTGTTACTCTCAGTACAAATTCAGAAATTCATTCACCTGCATATTAGATGTCCTATAACACTTACCAAAATAGTGCTTTAGTATATGTTTTTTTTTTGTATATTTGTTTTTCATTGTTTAACTGCTATAAGCAATGATAAATATTTCACAATTTAAGTTATGGTTAAAAATCTTTAGTTAACAGCAGCACTATGTCTGCTTTTGTTGACATCATGATCAACCATATTTCAGTGCAAGATCAGCTAGAGATCCAGCTGAGACAGATGAACGAATTTCTGACGATGGAAGAGAGAAGGGCTGGTATCTACCTTACTGAACCTCCACCTGACGACAGTGACGGGAAACCAGCATTAACAGGTAAATATTATTAGACAGGAGGAAGGACAATTCTCCACAGAGTTCCAGTTTTCCTTAACCCATTTATGGCGGATGGAATCTGCTTCCTCTCTCTTAGAAGAGACCCATTTCCAGTGTATTGGCTGTCTGGTTTGTTTTTAGTAATTCCATATCCCGAGGAGACAATCTACAGGAAATATCAAAGTCTGTTTTCTGGTGAAGATAATAGAAAATATTTCAAAATATCGTCTGCTGAATTATTCACACAGGATGCTAGCCGTTATTATACAGGTACTAACCCTAACTGGGAACTTCTGTTTGATGACGTATGCGCTCTCTGATGGAATATGATACATTGTAAATAGCAATGTTTTTGGTAAACAAACGTGACCCGTGCACATAAAATATTACTTATGCCAATAAATGATGAAACTAATTTCTTCTTTCAGAACAAGATGTTTGGGCAAATCTGCAAGAAAGCATGAAGAAATCACACGCACAACTTAAACGCTGTCAAGGTATCATCCAAAAACTCCACAATGATTGTAATATTGTTGCAAAACAAAACGCTGAAATTATAGAACATACAAAGGAATGTGACGCTAAAATCAGGGAAGTGTTGACTGTGGGTCGCAGATCTGCCAAGCAGACGACAGTTCCAAAGCGTACTCAAGATTTGTTTTCCAATCTCATGGATGACATTGAAAAACTAGTAAAAACGAGACGAAAAGTTATCACCATGGAAACTGAAGGCAGACGACATTCAACGAGAATTGTACGACAATGTAGAGACTGGATCGAGGATCGAAGTCTTTCTCTTCAAAAGCTTCATTCTTTTCCGGGTCCCGGAGCATTTAGGAGCTATGAAGCTCCTGGTGATACAGAGTTACATATTAACAACCGTAGGGTGGCGCCACCGACTAATGATAACGCTATCATGTCAATACTGGACTCACTTCAGCTGCTTGAGCGAGAGCTGCAAGAGTATATTCATTTAGAAATTATGATGACAGACAAGTATAGATCTGAAATTAGGAGAAAACAGTTAGCAAAGAAGGTTCACGGTTTTAGTGCTCAAGGAATGTCTGAAGCAATGGACATTTTGAATAAGCTCGAGAAAGAGCCAGCAAACGTGAATCAAAATATTGAGCTATTGCACTCTGTGATCAAAGAAACCAATCGTGAATATGGAGAATGCGTGGTTTATCTTAGTAAGGTTGAACCAAGACAAGGCGGCGCGAGTCCTGTTAGTCAAAATAGTGGAGCGTCTGGAAACAGTTCACCACAAACTGCCCGAAAGCCTTTCAAACAAACACGCGACTGGCCTAAAAACTTTACGACAAAAGGCCAGGTTGGTGAAAAAAGAACGCGAAGTATAGAGAATATTAATTCACTTGGAAATACAACAGAGAAAACTGAACCAAATCAGTTGTTGAATAAACTAAAGACGTTTGTATCTATGTATGAAGAGTTAAAATCGGAAGATCAAAGTTTGGGACAGAAATATAGAGCGGAAATGTCTCGCAAAAAGCGTGATATGGATATCACGTTACAAAAGAAAAATGATCAGATACTCAGACTACAAACTCAGCTTAAGGAATCAGAAGCTGAGAAAGAAAAGTATAAGAAATTATATAATGACACAAAGATAGGATATCAAAAGAATATAGTCTGATCAGTCTTAATTGTCAGCATGAAGAAAGGTTGCGTCATTGGCTATCCAAAATGTGCCCAATGAAGATTCTGAACAGAATGCGCGAATGCGCAGGCTGATTTGAATCTTGGCCGGGCGTACATTTACGAAGGTACGTTTTTCGGACATTGCTGCTCATACGCTTTGGATTAATAGGTAAATGGACCGATTACTCGGATTTTTGGAGGAATTACACAGAAAGTATCCTACATAAATCTAAAGCGGGCCGTTGTCGGCCCGTCAGGGTAGCTGACGGGCCGAGAACGGCCCGCTATAGATTTATAAATAATGCTAGCTGTGTAACAAGTGGTACTATAAAGTGTTTATGAAGTTGCTTAGGAAACGCCACAAAAACGAAACAGGGCCTTCCCGATGCACGAAAGAAGAAGACATGAGGACCCAACTATGACGGACTAAACAGCAAATTTGCAGTGACCGACAAACGAACAAAGAATTGCAATAGAGGACCTTCGTGGAACAATTGATAGAAAATTAACTAGGGGTGAGGCAGGTCTTAAACTAGTTTTACTGAAGCGAGATAACACAAATCTATATAACATCATTTCTTTACATGCTTCCTTTATCATTTACATTTGCTTATTTAGTACAATTATACGATCATGAGCAAACGTACCGTAGGACATGTGCACCCAGTGAAGATTCAGATCGGCCTGCGCATTCGAGCGGTTTGATTAGAATCTACACTCGGCGCATTTCGAATAGGCATTGATGCAAGGTTTGTTCATGCGGACAACGAAGACTCTGATCAGAAGCGCGGATGCGCATGCTGATTTGAGTGTTCCTTGTCCTTACACGTTAAAAAGTACGTTTTCTAACGTTGAGGCTCATATAACTAGTTATTAAGTTATAAACATGTAGAGATATAAGAGGTAACCAATATTATCAAGCAACAAGTTTATTAGCACCATATTATAGTAAAAGACAGTTCAGAAAAAAATGGGTTTGTCATACGTCTTTACTGTCTTACGTTCAACATCTACAGGAAGAATGAAAAAAAAAAAAAGTAAAAAAAATAAATGTGATTTCTCAGGCAATGAATTTTGTTTCCAACAAAACCAAAACAAACATTCGACATTTCTGGATTTCTATTGTTAATCACCGGTAAAGGCCGACCAAAATGACCTGTCGGTTTGACCATAACATTTGATATTCATAAGGATGCATCCACTGTACACTTTAGGTATGAACGTAATCAGAACATCATGCATTCCACGTGAAACATTAAGTTACTCACCTGTATAGGTAATACCTGTTTACCTAGCAAACATATACTGACAAATATCATGATCAGAAGGTCAAAGTGACAGGCCTGTTTGGTCGGTCTATCTAGGCCGATAAAACTGACCTGTCGCTTTGACCTTAAGGTTATAATATTTATAAGTACATACTTACTGCGTAGGCAGTTAAACAGTATGCACATGGCGTTCCGCCCCACCCCCTACCCCTCCCAGTCTCCTGTACATGTATGCTCCCGATGGATAATCCTGCTGCTTTCTCTGTTATGCTTGTTACATGCACTTTTGCATGTAGCGTATTGTTCGAAAATTCATAGATTCTTCGCTGTTCGCATTTTTTTCATTCCTTATTTTTTCACATTTTATTATTGCCTAGCTAACTATATTATTATTTGTTCCGTGCAAAGATGTTAAATGCCCCTTTACTGATACTTATTACCATAAGTACAAAACAATGTCTCATGGGTATATCGGCATATATTTAGTTACCACATGACCTGCCAATATTGTACATTCTTTGCTTCTATAGCGGAAAAGGGATTCAATAAGCATGTTGCTTTCATTCCACTCCCATTAATGTGTCATTGTATGTAAATGTCATATGCATGTTAATTGATAGATTTGAAATAAAATATGTTTAAACCAAACAAGTATTAGCTGTAAAGAGAGTGACTAGATGTCGCATGTTGAACGCAGAATTTTCTGACTGGCATGCCTAAAATTGTACAGTGGAGAAACTTTATGAATATCAAAAAATAAAAGTCAAAGCGGCAGATCGAGGTAAAGTTTTTGAGCTGACTTCACGTGAACATTTCCGCGAAAAGCGTACTCCGCACTTCCTAAACTCTTGGAAACTTGGATTCCTCAAGTTGGGGTATGAAATCACCTTAGCAGATACTATGTGTGTGGACGCTGTACTTTGTGGTCGGGACTACAAATTCATTTCTTGCGGGCCCCAGTAGCCTAGTAGACAGGAGAGTTGACTCTTAATCCATTTGGTTTCTTACCGTTGTGGTTCGAGCCTCGCTCGGGTCACATATGGGAAAGCCAAGTTCTGCTTACGGATGGTCAGGTGGTTTTTTTTCCCCGGGTTCTCCGGTTTTCGCCTACCTTTGATGAACGATCGTCTCGATATAAGTGAAATATTCTTGAAAGGGCCGTAAAATAAATAAATAAAAAGTCATTTCTTACAGCAGCAACAAGTGTCTCCTGTTCTAAGGGGACTAGATACACCTGGTAAATATTCGACATTTTTATAGGGGGTGGGGGCACATTTTTGTGACTTCTGGTTTGTTTTCCTGTCCATCAATTCCCTTCTGGAAAGTGGAAAGTTGCTTTATCTAAAACAAAAAAAAACTTTAAAAAGCAAACCTCTTTTAGGAAGGCGGTAAAACAATTTTGACGTAGTTGCATCCACTGAAAGTGTATCTGTTAACCTTAAGATAATTCATTATATGCACACTGTACTCGGGTATTATATAGTTTAAAAGGCACAAAGCAATTGCCGTTGCCAATGCTAAAAGCCACTGTTTGGTACGATTTCCACGGAATTATCACATGCAATAACACAATCATGTCATGCATGTATACAGTTCATCATGTTACACTTGATAAATTTTCCGTCATTTACTCCAAGGGGGATAATTCTTATGACTTTCTCTGTGTTTTATTGCAGGCCAAGCCCCTTCTGAAAAAGGTTTCGATTCTAAAACGACAGAACAGGAACCAATTCTTTCCTTTTAGAGATCTTTTCAGAAGAAGCTTAGAGCACAGGAAAGCAAAGGAGAAGTCACAAATTTCCTCTCGCTTGTTAAAATAGCTAAAATCTACCAAGTGTATCCAGTCAATAACCCGTCCAGTTGTCATGTTCAACAACCATGATCTAGTGATATTACCCCAACCCGGAACCCCAACCCTCTAGGAAAACTACGATGGTTTTATATGTAACTTATTGTACATGGATCATGGCTATGATAAATTATACCTTTATCATGACTTTGACTCCGTTTTCTTTTCAAAAGCAGGCTCATGTGACAAACTGTCAAGTGCACCGGTTTCCCGTTTGTTTCCATTATAAACTAGAAAATTTGTTTTACAAATATCACAGCAAAATCTTTCTCTAACTTGAATCACGCCGTAGTTCTTGGATTCCCAGTTAATTGATGCATAAATAATTTCATTGATCGCATTGTCAGTCTTATACCTTACTGCATCACTTTTCACGCTTTCATCCAAATGTATTAAGCCTGTTTTGTCTGTTTCCTGTATTCGCCTTGCAGTTTTCGATCTTTCGTGTTTGCTTTGTTGTTGCTCTGTTCCATTTTGACCTACTCGGCGTAACGGTTCATTTACAAAATCATTATCAGCAGATAATTCTTTTGAACAGTTCAGATAACAAACGAAAGTTTCTAGTGGTTTATTATCATTGTGTTTTTTCGATTTAAAGCGCGGTTTGAAGGTATCAGTATGGTTTAACACTGTGTTTCTCGCCAGGTCATTTGAAGATACAGCATCTAGCTGAGAGGCCCTCCTATTCAGACGCTTCGATAAAGATCTGAAGAAACCACGAAAACCAATACCCTGAAAAATACAACAATAATTATAGAAAATGGCAGTAAGGGTAATAAGTGTGGTGGTAAAACCCAGCTAGCATTGTTAATAAATCTATAGAGGGCCAATATCGGACCATCAGCTGCTCTGATGGGCCGATAACGGCCCGCTATAGATTTATAAAGAATGCTTACTGGGAAGATGTGTAAACTACATAGCGACTGAAAAAAATATAAGTGAAATTACCCAGGAAAGACAATAATCACGAAGCACAGCCTTCACATTGCAACGAAAATTATAACCAAACTTGTTTTTTATGATACGAGTATTAGTACATCCCGTTAGAAAAAATTATAATTTGATTAGTTCCAGTCTGTCATAGCTTTGGTCAATTTAGAGTTCTCGATCATTTATATCCGTTTAATAATTTACAACAATGACACATTAATTTCATTCTAGTCAAAATGACAAGATCATTGCCATGTGTGTGTGTGTGTGTGTGTGTGTGTGTGTGTGTGTGTCCCTTTCAAAACTCTGTCAGTCATATCGCAACGGAAACAATCTCTGGGAAGCAGTCTACACATATTGGAAGAAGGTAAGCGGAGTAATCCAGTTTCTTCAATAATCCTAAAAGCAACACGAATTAATCACCTTGCCGATGAGTCCGATGATATGAATTTTAAGTATATAGTTCCATAAAAAATTTTCATTTATAAGTAAAATATGTATGATCACATAAAGTTTAAATTCGTCTCTTAATCAAACCGACAACAAATATGTTGTAAATGCTTATTTACTATAGGGATCAAACATGGTGTTTCATGCATTAACATTCGCTAGGTTCCGTGGGAGGTGTTGAAAACCGAGGCCGAAGGCCGCGGTTTTCAACACCTCCCAAGGGACCTGGCGAATGTTAATGCATTGAAAAACCATGTTCAATCGCTATTATTGCATAAAAATTGAAAACATTTGCTACATTTTGCGTTACATCTTGCACTATTTTGTTTCGCCTTTTCACCGATGTTGCGCGAACGCTTTTTCCACGTACTATGCTTGTTCTAGGGCAGGGCCGTACACATATTATGACGGAAGCTATTCTGTGGCCCGGTATGAGCATATTGAAAGTTGCGTAGCCGTGCATTAACAGCGCGTGAATATTGCATTGTTAATACACGGCTTTTCGCCGGTTAATGCACGGCTATTAATAACGTTCGACACTGCTTTTTATGCAATAATTAGGGTTTATGCACATTTATTTTGGGTTGAAATGTAAACAATATATTCCTGTTCTATACACATATGCATGCATTTCGATAGCACTGATAAGAAAAACAAAACTTATCTCTTTTAATTTGAAAAACTAAATATATTTATGTAGGACTACTACCCCTTGCATTTTCTTACGCAACAATACATACCTCGCAGGTTATGTATAAAACACAGGACCAACCAGACACAACAATAAAATGAATAGGACGCTCACGAAGATAGCCCAACTGCGCATCACGAAAACATGCCTATATAAGTTTGACCCCCGTAAACTCCACTTTTATATAGTAAAACTGGGGTTTAGAGGGGTATACACTATTTTTGTTATTTCTGCTCAAAAACATAGATTGTTGGTACTCGTTAGAACCACCTCGGCGAGGCGGTTCTAACGAGTACCCACACTCTATGTTTTGAGCAGAAATATGAAAAATATTAGAATTTTTGTCCGAAAACTTTCAGTTTTTGGTGGGTAAATTTTCAGTATATGAGAATAGGCGTGTTTTGGTAATGGAGTAGCCACAAGGCTTCCAGTAGCGAGCAGCCACAAGACCAAACAAAGAAGGAACAACAGTACCAGAATTACCGTACTCATTCTAATAAATAAATAAATAATTAATTAAATAATTAAATAATAAGTAATAAAAAAATAAAATAAAACACACAAAGATATGATATACGTATATTGTAAGGGAGTATACCTTGTGGTGTTGTTTTTAAGAAAGAAAAATGTTTTATACGTGATGACTTGGCAGTGACAGATATGTAATATTTCAGAACGTGCAAGGAAGAGTAGTCATACATGCATACATTTAGTTTTAATACTTTATACTTAGTTCACCACTACTGTCGAAGTGTTTTTAAATACAATATGTGTGTATACTACACATATAGGTTAAAAGAGATAACAAAAATACAATAAATCCATCATGAAAACACGCCTATATAATTTTACCCCCTTAAACCCCACTTTTATATAGTAAAACCGGTGTTTACAGGGGTATACATTATTTTTCTTATTTCTGCCCAAAAACATAGATTGTGGTACTCGTTAGAACCGCCTCGCCGAGGCGGTTCTAACGAGTACCCACAATCTACGTTTTGAGTAGAAATATGAAAAATATCAGAGATTTTTTATCTGAAAATTTTCAGTTTTTGGAGGTGAAATTTTCTATATATTTGAATAGGAATGTTTTCGTAATGCAGACGCCTTTCCACAAACTGAAAGTGGACCTATTCGGAGAGTTTAAATGAACAGACGACCTCTTAAGGAGAGGCATTTGCTGATAACCCCGGGCGCTTCCAATGAGTACTCATGAAGAAATAAGAAAGAAATATTCAAAATTATCACCAATTACTCCTTCTTAACAAGTCTTACTGAATTTGGGAGAAAAGTTCGCTGGTCATCAATAGTTTACGTAACCCTTTCAACCCTGAGTTTATGACGTAGACTCTTCCACCTTTGTATTTGGTAAGGTCCATTAATGTCAATGTTTTGTTTTACTCAAATCATTGACAAACTAGCAAATAGAGTAGTTCCTGATGAGCCGTCTCATCTGGCCCCAAGGTAATAAAACTTTTTCCATTCTCAACTCACCTGAGCACGAAATGTTTCATGCTACTGAATCTCAAATTACTAACAATTGCATTTTTATTCTTGTTGAACATAGCTGAATTCTCTACTAATAAATATGAAAATGCGAACTATTGTTGGCATTTTCATATTTATTAGCAGAGAAAATTTCATGCTCAGCTGAGTTGAGCATGAAAAAAAGTTTTATAACCGTGGGGCCTGGATCTACACTGATTGCAATGGTATTTGTACCGGTCTACAGGGTTGAAAGGGATGAAGTTATACATACCTCTGCACTTTCTTCCTTTGTGTTTCCTGTAAAAAATAACAGTATATAAGGTAAAGCTTATTAAAATAAAACATAGCACGCGTGTGCGTGCATTCGTATGTTATGGTTTAACGTCGCTTCCAACAATATTTCTACACAATTAGACTGGCTTCTGTCTCAAGAGACTAAATATTTTTTCTATATTCCTGTTTGATAATCCACTGAAATAATAATAATAATACATATAAAGGCTGGTCACTAGAGATTGGGGAGTTCCAGCCTTGCCCAACCTGCTAGACGGTTATTGTTTGGTCTAGTGATCAGCCTTTATAGTCTTGACATTACTTTGGCTTTATTTTAGTGGATTATTAAACAGATTAAAAGAAAAAAGTCACTGGAGACTGGAGCCTGTCTATACCATAATATGCACTGAACTATCACGCCCCTGATAATCAGCTCAGTCATATTATATCAACACTATACTTTCTGTATGCAGAGAACCCAGGAAGAGAAAGGTTAAAACATGTTTCCACAAGTCTGGTATTACACTGCTAGGTACCGAACCTGCAACCACTCACACACAAACAAGCCACCCTTACTTCTTTCTCTGCTGACTAAAAGAGTAAAGGTTATAAGTCGTTGTACTAGTAAGAAATAAAAGACAAAAAAGAAATTTCATTTTTGCGTACCAGTTTGAATTCTGAAATATCCTTGATAATGAGTATTTTCATATACGGCAAGAAAGATTTCTGAAGTAGCATACACAAACTGAGCCCTTATTGCTGAATTCATCTGTTCATTTTTTGTGTATCAGTTTGAAATCTGCAATATCCTTGATAATAAGTATTTTCATATACGGCAAGAAATATTTCTGAAGTAGCGTATACAAACTGAGCCCTTATTGCTGAATTCATCTGTTCATTTTTGTGTATCAGTTTGAAATCTGCAATATCCTTGATAATGAGTATTTTCATATACGGCAAGAAAGATTTCTGAAGTAGCGTATACAAACTGAGCCCTTATTGCTGAATTCATCTATGGAATGAACATTCTATTCCCTCATGTAATTGTTGATCCATTTAAGCCTAGCGTCCCATAAAAGAGATACTGGCAAACAATGTAGACCCAGATCAGACGCCGCAGAACGCGGCGTGTGATCAGGGTCTACACTGTTTGGAATTTGTTCAGTAATTTCTACAAAATATGATGATAATAAAAACTAGCCAGACACTCCTCATATAGGAAATGGACCTGTTCAAAGACACAAGGTAGAAGAGTCCACTCGGCATAAATGGGTTAATATTCTCGGAATTAGCTGAATGATCAAAGGGGACCAGAAAATATATACTACACAATAACAAAATACGGGAAGACGTTTCATGATTTGCACACGGCACAAACACCAGCAATAGTAAAGATAAATAGGTTCTGAAAAGAATGACCTTTGAGCGCAATGAACATATCCACAAAAATAATAGTCAGACACTTGGACCGTCAAAATTTTCTTCGACAGATTAGCTATTTTCGACCAATTAGGTCTCATAAACAACCCGCATATAATTTTATGAAATTTCTTGATTACAAAGGACCAGAGAATATATAGATTACAATATAGGAGAAGATGTTATACGGCCGCCAAACGACGCTAACACGAGCTGTGATGAAAAGAAATAGATTCTGAAAGATATTACCTTTGAGCGGAATAATCACGCCCATTAAAATAAAAATCCATGGAGTGCCGAAGTTTTCTGGAGCAGACCACCTAGGGTTATATACAGGGTGTTTGATTATTTTAAGTATCATTATTTTCATGTTTACTACAAGTTTCTATATGTAAATAGAACTTTCTGGAAAAAAATGTTTAAAATAACG
Source organism: Anodontia alba (assembly GCA_964016985.1). Lineage (NCBI taxonomy): Eukaryota > Metazoa > Mollusca > Bivalvia > Lucinida > Lucinidae > Anodontia > Anodontia alba. The sequence continues at coordinate 86,171,343 of OZ024825.1, read as the reverse complement.
AGTTGTTTATGTTTTTATTATAACTTTCCAGAAGGAATATTCTAGATTAAGCTATTTTTGGCATGTCATAGGATATTTAGAATATTCTTGACTAAAACTGGAAAATGAGTGATGCCTCGAGTAAATTCTTTTTCTAGAATGTTCTTTGATATTATATAGATTTTCATATGAGCATCTTTGTTTACTTTCATCGGAAATTATTTTATACTGGATTACTGTGATATTTTATTCATTCTGGAATTAAACTCTGAATTCAGGGATTTCAAATTGTGGGATCAGAAACTGTTATTCAAAGGATTTGTTTTATAAATTCTTGTGGTGGATTATTTCTGAGGGACTTTGTGACATAAACTTGAAAGGTACTGTTTACTTACATTCTTTTGTTTTGAATCGCGCGAATAAATATTGTTAATAATGTAAAGCTAGTTGCTGGTTTCACTTTCATTTCTTTCTCGTTATGCCTAGCTCGTAACACTATTTTCGGCCGATTAGGCCTCATCCATGACTCTCGTGTATATTGTCAAAGTTCCCGGAATGGTCTTAATGACCACAAAATACTAGAACATATAAACTACACTATAGTGAAGTACGAGGGGCGTTCATTTAATGTTGTCATTGGGGTTCTACAGGGCGCGTTATTAATCCCATTCACATTTCGTTTACTTCAACCTTCGAAGTATTCTCCCTTAACGGAAACACACTTTTCAAGTCTCGAAATCCATTCTTTAAAGGCAGAGAAGTACCTTTTTAGGTATACCCTGAAGGTGCATTGGTAAATTGCACTACCAAGTGCACTTCGGGATTCATATCGACGACCAGAAAGGTTTTCTTTAGTAAAGGTAACAGGAAAAAGTCGCAGGGACTAAGATCTGGCGAATAATGTGGATGAGAGAGCTGGACTACCTTTTCCTCTTTCAAGACGTCTTGGACAAGAACACACTTGTACGAAAGACCGGTAGTGTTATTTCAACTACATTAATTCAAGGTTTCAGCTTCACGAATTCACGATTTCAGCTTCACGAATTCACGAATTCAACTTCACGAATTCACGATTTCAACTTCACGAATTCACGAATTCAACTTCACGAATTCAACTTCACGAATTCACGAATTCAACTTTACGAATTCACGAATTCAACTTCACGAATTCACGATTTCAACATCACAATTTTCACTTCACGAATTCCACTTCACGAATTCACGAATTCAACTTCATGAATTCACGAATTCAACTTCACGAATTCCACTTCACGAATTCAACTTCACGAATTCACGAATTCAACTTCACGAATTCACGAATTCCACTTCACGAATTCAACTTCACGAATTCAATAGTTCAATTCGTGAAGTTGAATTCGTGAATTTTTGGAGCTGAATTCGTGAATTCTTGAAGTTGAATTCGTGAAGTGGAATTCGTGAAGTTGAATTCGTGAATTCATGAAGTTGAATTCGTGAATTCGTGAAGTTGAGTTCATGAAGTGGAATTCGTGAAATTGAATTCGTGAATTCATGAAGTTGACTTCGTGAATTCGTGAAGTCGAATTCGTGTGAATTCGTGAAGTTGAATTCGTGAAGTTGAATTCGTGAAGTTGAAATCGTGAATTCGTGAAGTTGAAATCGTGAATTTGTGAAGCTGAAATCGTGAATTCGTGCAGTTGAAACCTTGAATTTATGTAGTTGAAATGTCACTACCGGTCTTTCGTACACTTGTGAGCAGGTGCGTTGTCATGGATAGGACACAGACCTCTAAACTGGTTGCAGGAGTACGTTTTTCATTTTGCACACTGTAAGGATTGAATGTATATGACCGAACCAACTTGAACTTCCAATAACTTTTGAAAGAGTGAACGGATTAGACCGAAATTCCATCCTATTATAGAAAATCACTCCTCTGTGAAATCACCGCAGTTTCCACGCGATCCTTACAGCCACGCGGTATGGTGGGCCATTAGTGGCACAATTAAATGAACGCCCCTCGTACGCACAGAAACTGAGAAAGCTGATAAACTTACCAAAACCCGTGATATCTCCCAATGATCGAAATCGCTTTCTTGAGATATTGTATCCGTCGGCGTCGTTTATTTGTGGAGCTGACTGTGCAGAACTGAGTGATGGGTAATCTGAAGATGCGTAGTACATGATTTGACTAGGCGTACAAACCAAAACATGCCAGTTGACTGACCAAATTGATACTATTGGTTTTACTTGCGGAGATTTCATTTAACTAGACGTTCCCAAGTTCAAAGTAAAACACGTAGAACGTTAATATGCAATGTATATATATCTATGATATATATGCTTGTTTTGCAGCAAAGGTGCAGATTACCAAAACGTTATGAATTATTTAATGAGGATACCTTTAATCTTGCGCACTAACATCTTCGCATTGCACATGATGTGAAATAATAATAAAAAAGATTGCTTTTGGAAATAAAGAACACACCACAGATAGAAAATGGGAGCCTCGGTATTATTGAGACTCTTCATAAGCAGTAATGAAGGTTGTAACACTGCTTACGCCCTCTAGCGTATATATGAACTGAACTCCATTTACAAAGATACCACAATGGGGCCAAGTAATTCCAAAGGAAACGGAAATATAATCTGCACTATGGTAAGTTCCTCAGTATTTTGCTTTCCAAACAGCATGAGGTGCCTGACAAGCATTGATATAAATGCGTTTTACGGCCACCACACAGCGCTTCACATCAGCTGTAGTGAAGATAAATAATTTCATCAAATATGACCCCCCTCACGAAAACACGCCCATATAATTTTGACCCCCTTAAACCCCACTTTTATATAGTAAAACTGGGGTTTACAGGGGTATACATTATTTCCCTTATTTTGCTCAAAACATAGATTGTGGGTACTCGTTAGAACCGCCTCGCCGAGGCGGTTCTAACGAGTACCCACAATCTATGTTTTGAGCATAAATATGAAAAATATCAGAATTTTATATCTGAAAATTTATCCTTTTTCGGTTGTAAAATTTTCAATATATTTGAATAGGCGTGTTTTCGTAATGTAAAAGGAATTATTGCAGTCACAAAATTGACAAGAACGAATTCACTTAAATTTTGGGCCAAACTAGCTAGTGTCCGTCATTAAGGGTTCTATAATTAATTAACTCCAATAATCATGTAAAAATGAAACGCAGAGGTTGTAATATGCAACTAAAATTAACATGTGCTTTTCATAACATACAGCCATTTGAAGCTAGAAAAAAACTGTGATAAAGTACTGGGAAATGTATAACGGTTGTCGCATAGCCTTTTAAACCAGCTGTAGCGAAGCTACATGAAATCGTGAAAGGCTCTTTCAAATCTCTGAACTAATTCATTGATCTTAAAGGCATAGAAAAATGCACTACACTATGATTTAGTAGTATATGGAGACGTTTTATAGCCGCCACACAGCATTTAACATCAGTATTGCGTTTTGGACAAGACACTAAAGTGAGAAATGGATTCTTATGTAATATATGAACAACAAATGCCAAATAAAATAAAAGTCAAAAACAGATAGTGCATCCGCACTATCTGATCGGGCCCTTTGCGGTTTGTCGATATATTCTACAGTAGTCAGTTATGTATAAGAGGGCAAAGACGATCTTGATTAAACTGCACGAAATGCTCAGGCTGACCATGACCCTCATTGCTTGTATCCGCGATAATAGTCCTGTCCTCCCTTTGCATATCATATGTGTTAAGCAACTAGAAAGTGCCTTTATGATTTTAGATCTTAAGGCAAACGGATACACTTTCAGCAACTCTGTCAAATTTAATTTTCCCATTCTTGGGAGGGGTCTACTCTAAAAGGGAAAGTTTGCTCCCCGCGGGATTAAATTCTATCCTCTTACATTAGACTTCTTTTCAGATGGGGGGCTTAATGTGCAGGAAGGCAAACAGTAAGTCCTTGTAAAAATATGCGGGAAACCTACCAAGTTTAAGCAGACACCGTAATTATGATTATTAATAGTATATAAAAACGCGTTTAAGGAGAGAGCTATACTATCAAGGGAGGTAACTCAGTCAATTGTTTTCGCCCTACTGAAAAGATATCTATCTTGAAAGGAAACGATTTGCTTCCCCGATCTATTCCAAAAGTAAAGTATTCGTTCGCTTTGCGAGCAAATTCTTTCCTTTAAGGCTAGAACCAGGACCCTTTTCAGAAAGAATTTGATGTACATGAAAGCAAGTAGGAAGTCAAGGAAGTTACATTACTTGTAAAATGGCAGTAAAATATAACAAATAAAATGTATACGTTACCATAACGACGTGGTGGGAGAGGTGGGGCAGTTGATGTATCCACAAAATTATACTCGTACACCGTGATGTCGTTTTTCAGGAAAGCAGGAACGATATCATCCACATAAAACACAAAAAAATTGTTCTGAAATAAATCAAGGTTAATATTGTCTGGTATTACTCTGTCAGCAAACGTTTTATCATTATCAACAAGGCAACTGTTAGGTATATGGATTAAAATACTATCTAAAAGTGATTCGTCCTTTGGAATCGCTACAATTTCAACTCTTTCCGTTTCGTAGCCTTTGTACAAGCCAGCGAATATCTCTAAACGGCGTATTCCAACTATTTCGAAGGGTCCATCAAAAATGGTAAGTAAGTCATGCGCTTCTTCGTCGTCAGCAACTATAATATCGTATGGATTGATTCCTACAAATTGTACAGTTCTTGGCAGAGTAAGCTGATCAATAACTTCTTTGAGGGTGTATTTAAACGTGTCAACAACTTCAGTGAAATGGACAGCACATAAAAGTTGAAATCCGTACTCTTTTCCTGTGCCTACTTCAAACATCATCAAGTAAGTTTCGCTCATTCCTCTTATCTTTTGTGTGCTCTTTGTTAAACGGTCCAGTTGAAGAAGAGTTCCTTTGCGAACCACCTGAACTTTGGTCTCTCCTGGTGAAACACAGGCGACGTCCTTTTCCACTCGAACTAAACGAGGAAAATCCTGGGCTACCTGAAACATACAAGTTTTCAACATTAATCATATTTACCCAAAATATTCGGACACCTAATCTCCTTGTCCTATATTCTGTCATATATGTTTATATGTATGTTATGCCTATTCATTAGGAGCTAAGGTGACGTCATTTAACAACTGTTTGAAATCATAGCTTTCTGAAACTGTATAACTGTTTCACAGATTTTCGGTATTACATCCGTTTCTTAGCTTCAAGTCACGATGCAACTGTCCTTTCGACATTTCTCGTAAAGACATTTTTTTGTTTTTGTTTTGCTTGGCGTTTTATCATAAATGAAACTATTTTGTTCTGATATACCATATCGTATCAGAAACCTTTTGTCTATTCTGTTTCTGTGTTTTGTATTCAAATATGTACACTAAAATTAAATTTATCGCCAAAATTTGGTCTGGCCTAAGCAATTTCTGCAGTAAAGTGATTTCTTTTTTTTTTTTAATTTTTGTCTAAAAAAATATTTTTTACTTTTCTTTGCTGAATTTAAATCATTGATGTTTCATAGCATGAAAATTTCAGAAAAATTGAACAAGCAGAACTTGTTGAAAATCTGCCTCCAAGTTACCTACCCTACAAATCTGCATAATTTGCATTCAATTTTACTATGGGAAAAAGTAAAAATATATTACATTAAAAACAAAACAAAACAACAACAACAACAACAAACAAACAAACAATAAAAAACAAAAAAAAAAAAAAAAAAAAAAAACAAAAAAAAAAAAAAAAAAAAAAAAAAAAAACACCAACAACAAACAAAAAACATTGACTAAAATAAAACTGTTTTTGCATACGACAAATGGTTTTGCATTAAATCATGACAAAAGTTTGCAAAGGGGCTCTTACACGGTATAGGAAATTTACATTGGTTTCTGCCCACGCTTGGAATTGGATGAAATTCTGCACAATGGTTGCCTAGGGTATAACACTGATGATTATGAGGCATTGGCTTTTAAATGTAGTTCCATTGTAAATTTATGGTGTTTTGTACGCGGCCACTACCAAATCAGGGGGTGCCCTAATATTAACCTTCGTACAGTAAACAGGATTTCATTTTTCGGATGCTGGAATGTTTTATTAATTAAGCCATCATTAGTACATGTTTTGATACTATGGATGGCTTCATGTACTTAGCAATAGCGTTGGAGCAATAACGTAAGTTGAACGGTAGCCCCATATTTCAGCTGCAGGTTATGTATTCATCCAGATATTATCTGCAATTTTACCATGATCCGATTCTTGTCAAGACACCATTTCAGCATAAAAAATTTTCATATGTATTAGGAATAAACACATGAAATTTCATAAAAATTGAAGACCGGTAACATGTTGTTTGAACAGCCTGAATACATATAGTCCTGAGTCGGCAAAATATGAAATTACCCAATACTCACGTATAAGTAGTAGTTACGTGTAAAGTCAACTTGTCAATAGCTTTCAATTTGGAATACCATGATATAGTATGATTTGTATAAGAAGTTGATACCAAAATTGTACATATTCATTTATAACCAGCTGACTGAATTGCACCTTGTTGAACACCATGTCCAAAAAAAAAAAAAAAAAAAAAAAAAAAAACTTTTCGTTTACATGATCTGGACCATGCAGATACTAAGTCCAAGTTCTCTGTATCTGTATATTTTCAAAACCCACAGCAGAAGATTTCACAGCTGGTACAAAACACACATGAAGACACTCAGTATTGGAAAAAAACACTACAGCTTAAATACAATCAGTAATGAACAACCAAAATCTGTGTCACATGAACACATGCACGCTTAGTGCTGTTTCTTTAGGTAAGATCTATGCACTTGCTGACCAAATACTTTAGTACTCTTTCTAAAATGAAAGAATAACTTTTCAGAAATATGATCAGCGAAGAACAACAAAGTAAGAGCAGTTGGTATTAAGAAGAATGAAATTATATTCAGCTAAAATATTCAATGGAAGAAAAAATTTAAGTATTAGAACTAAAACAAAACTTGAATACTAAAAGCCTCCTTTCAAAACGCATTACAACACAAAAAACAGAGACAAGGTGAAAACAGAATTAATTAAATACCATAGAACTGCCAGCAACCAAATGAATGAAAACTGTTCAAAAACTCTTCAATACATCCTTTCAATTCACATTAAAACCACACAAGTAAGCTGTTTTAAACGCCTGTGTAAATTAACATATGGCGGAGTTTCAAACTAGTATGGAAGTCCTTAAGCAATTGACTTAAAATATGAATGTCATACAACCTTTGGAAATATCTTAAAGCTTTAACATGAAGAACTACAGAACACCAATTTGTTGTTTAAGTCAAACTATGTGCACTAGAATAGAACTTATGCAGAACAGAAACAATTTCATATATGCTTACTGTAAGGAAGAAAGGATAGATCTGCTTTTCTGATAGCAAAAGTTTTGACCACATAAACAGTAGTTATTCTGTGCTGCTGCCATCAAAGATAACTGTTGAAACAAAGAGAAAAACTCCAGTGTCAGTGTCAATTCGATCGCAGGAAATACCGATTGAAGTGACACATTTGAACATGTTTACAGGACAAGAAATCCAGTGTTCATAATTTCAAAATACAATATACGCTTGCAAGCAAGCTATAGATATATCAGAAGTTAAGTCTATAGGTATTATTTTCTTTTTAAGCGTTCTTAGTTTGGTTCGAGTTCACCAGTCCAGAAACAAATCTCCAAAAATCCTAAAATCTGTTGATGGGGATGCAAATCCTTCTTCAAAACAAACAAACAAACAAACAAGCAACAACTACTTGCAATGGTACGTTTGCACATCTTCTTAATACGACAATGGAGATTACGGATCTCCCTGTTTTATGCCTATTTTTGTAATGGTGAGAATGGATACCCCTGTTTTACACCTATTTTAGTTTTATGCCTTTTGGGAAGTAATTATACAAAATGCTCAATGATTTGCTGACATGAATTAAAACGTAAGATTTTGTTAAGCCTAATTTTTTTAATTAGAATTTCTTTTAATTTGTTTTGCTATCTACATTTGTAATAGTTGGTTAGTCTGAGTCCATATAAATAGAAGGCAAGTAACAGAAAGTCATGAAAATTTAATGGGTAGCTCAAGATATATTCATTCTGAGTTGTCTAAACTCTCTTTGATTTGTTAAGTGTTAGAAGTGTTTGATAACACTGCCTTTCTCTACTGTTTTTTAACAATATAACAAAATAGTCAATTTTGTAAAAATCGACCTATATCCATTCAAGGCCTAAAATGACAATGTTACCGGTTTTGATTTTTTATGAAATTTAGCACAGCTATAGAGGATATATGTAGCAAATTTTGCTGGTAGTATGAAATCTTGACAAAGACTATAACATATTAATTTTGAAAGTTTAATTTTGATATTTTTTTCATTTTTTGGTAAAAAATTCATATTTTTTATAATCAATTTATCAGAAAATGTTAACTTTAATTAAAAATAAATGTTTTGTGGTACCAAGAGAATTACTATGGTGTTCACCATTCAGCACAGTGCAAAAATCTTAAAACTAAATTAAACTTAAGATGTATGACATACTTATTTGGAGACAGGTATCAGCTCATGGGGGGAGTGAGTCAAGGTTGCGTCCTGAGTCCATCTTTTTATTATATAATTTAATAAGCACATTTTCATAGGTTGCATATGCCTAGTTATTATTATACAAAGTTTCAGAAAAATCCATGCGTGGGCAGAAATGAAAGATGCCCTTTACTTCTTCTGTGTAAAGCTCCAAGCAAAAAACGACCTTCTGAAAGATGTCGAAAGCACAGTTGGCATTCGATGTATTTATCTGTATTTATCTTTCTTATCAGTTTTATGTTCACTCATTGTCACAATGTAGAGCTCCCAAAGTTCAGGGGCAACGGGACAAAGATTAAAAAGGTTGGCGCAGCTCTGAGATGTTTCTGAAATGTCGTCGACAGGGCAAATTGTAAGTTTTTTTTTAAAGTAATCGCAGTACCTAGAAAGTGGTTTGATGACTACCAGGAAAAGGATGTATAATGATCTGCGTGGGAAGACCTATACATGGCACATGCGCACAAGAAGGCTCAGACCAGCTTGTACATCTCACAGTCTGATCAGAGTCGTCCTTGGGCACTCTATCGACAGCCAAGCATCCAGTGCTTTTACAGACGGATAGCGAAGACTCTGATCAGCCTGAGTCTATGTACAGGTTGATGTGAGTCTTCGCTGACCGCACTTGCAAGAAGGAATATGTATATTCTCCATTACGAAAACACGCCTATTCAAATATATAGAAAATTTCACCTCCAAAAACTGAAAAAAAATCGGATAAAAACTCTGATAATCATTTTTCATATTTCTGCTCAAAACATAGATTGTGGGTAATCTTTAAAACTGCCACAATCTATGTTTTTGAGCAAAAATTAGAAAAAATAATGTATACTCCTGTAAACCCTAGTTTTACGATACAAAAGTGGAGTTAAGGGGGCCAGTATTATTTAGGCATGTTTTCGTGATGCACACTGAGACCTGTGTGACTGAGAGATAATAGCTAGAATATCCAAGAAAACAATGTATGTACTTGCCTCAGAGATGGTGAAGTAAGTCTTCCTCTTCTTGCTTTGGTACAGTCTCACTAACCCTTGATAGCTTAATGGTATCAAGAGCTCGCAGCCAATATACTGTCTACGGTCCTCATAAAAATCCCGCCCTTTACTGCATATTATCCAATCAGAATCATCGTAGTCAATGACACGAACGTGCGCTGTATATATAACATTTTCTGTTTCTATTTTTATCTTCGTTGCCAATGGCAACAAAACGTAATCTGACGTCACACGTGATGGCGTTTTTACAAGGCAAGGAAGTCCACAAACATCTAATGCAGTTCTGAGATCGTACGTCAGGACAGACCACAGTTTTCTTTTGTTTGGAATACTCATTCCAGTAATCTGTTAAATCAAATGTCCTAGAAAGTCATAGAATGCTGTCATGTTCCCGCCTGAAATTAATAATAATAATAATAATAATAATAATAATAATAATAATAATAATAATAATAATAAAAATAAATAATCAAACAGATATCAAAAGTGTTAAAAATTCAAGTATGAAGGGATGGCGGGGGTAGATTACCTGGCTGCATAAGCTAGCATTCATTATAAATCTACAACGGGCCGTTATCGGCCGTCAGCTACCCTGATGGGCCGATTACGGTCCGCTACAGATTTATAAAGAATGCTTACTGGGAGGTTTGATTATTGCATATATCAAGTTTAACAGTTTTACACTCAAATGTTCAAGTGTTTCAAACATCAGTATCTTCTGAATGCCTGGATGGATTTAGTTGATACTTGATTGGCAGTTAGTTGGACTTAGTAAATGTTTAGAATATTATTAAACACTGATCGAATTTAAGTTCAGTGTAGTACAAACCCCTTCCCCTCCGTTACCTAGAAATGGGATTACTAAGGGCAATTATTGCATAAAAAGCAGTGTCGCACGTTATTAACAGCCGTGCATTAACCGGCGAAAAGCCGTGTATTAACAAGGCAATTCACGCGTTGTTAATGCACGGCTCGCGCTGTTGATGCACAGCTACGGAACTTTCAGTATGCTCGTACCGGGGCCACAGAATTGCTGCCGTCACGAGATGTGTACTGCCCTGCCCCAGAAAGAGCATAGCCAGTAGAAATATCGTTCACGCGACATCAGTGAAAAGGCGAAACAAAATAGTGCAAGAAATAACTCGAAATGTAGCAAATATTTTCAGTTTTTATGCAATTATAGCGATCGAACATGGTTTTTCAATGCATTAACATTCGCCAGGTCCCTTGGGAGGTGTTGAAAACCGCGGCCTTTGGCCTCAGTTTTCAACACCTCCCACGGGACCTGGCGAATGTTAATGCATGAAAAACCATGTTTGATCGCTATAATGAAAGCCGTTGCAGTACAAGACTATATATACCCGATGTGGACTAGGCTGTGTATAAAGGAAGTAGGGTCGCATTTAGAGAGGGACAGCGGCTCTGTGTGTATGCTACATAAAAGTATCGTGAAAGCAAGGCTGTACAAATGCACGCAAAAATACACAAAGTCGGTCCGTCATAGCCGGAACATGTTTAAAAGGGTCATAAAACTTCAACACCACCATTGAGTCATAGTTTGGCAATACACTTGATAAATTGTTGTTTTAAGGTCTTTTAAGATAAAATATATTGATTTTATTTCTTATTAATAAAAATATGAGATAAAATCTATGTAACTGTATGTACCCAAGTATTCTGACAAACGTGACCGACCGGACAGTCACAGAACGCGGTGTCTAATCCAGGTATACATTGCCAATCACCTTGTAGTTTTTAAACACATCAACAGACGTTTAGGACAAGAACGGAACGTAATTAAGACGTCTGAATATTTAAGGTGAACACGGCGATATTTCTCCTATATCTACATTGATTGTGTTGGAGTTTAACGACATGTCAACCCTTGTGGGTCATTTTGTGCCGTCCCCAGAGAAAGGGAGAAAAGAGATATAAGAGATAGTAGAGGAGATGGAATGAGAGGGATAGGGAAGAAAGAGGGAAATGAAAGAAAGTGAAGGAACAGAAGAAATAACAACATTCCCCTCTACCCATATTAGCTGCAAGGACAGCAGGCCCTGCCCAGCTGTAAGCCAATATTATTTGGACGCCCCGGTGAACAAAGCTACAGGACACCTTCGCCTTAATCAACCACACCTTCACCTATCTACAATACACAGGCTCCTACTGCGTTCTGGCCCCCTTTAATCATATATCACATGTGCATGTCATTACGAAAACACGCCTATTCAAATATATTGAAAATTTTACAACAAAAAAAGGAAAATTTTCAGATAAAAAATGATATTTTTCATGTTTCGGCTCAGTGAGGCGGTTCTAACGAGTACCTACGAGCAGAAATAAAAAAATGTATACCCCTGTAAACCCCAGTTTTATTATATAAAAGTGGGATTTAAGGGGGTCAAAATTATATACATGTAGGCGTGTTTTCGCGATGTAGGTGTCTTTAGCCACTAAAATCACTTTCGAAACTTCTTATTAAAATGTAATGTTTTCCTTTAATTATTGCCTTAAAATATGAAAACGTTACTGTCTCCTTGAAGTAAAAGAACATCTTTTTTTTTACTCTTTCAAAATACCTAGGAGGACCCTACCCACCCATCCACTCAAGCCCGTCTCACCATTTAGAGCATAATACTTTCAGATACGGAAAGAAAGGAGCTAAGACTAAATTGGTCAAGGAACAAAATATTATACCTCGTTTATCATAATATTTTCCATGTTAATATGTCCTTTCAGGAATCATTTTAACGTGTAGTCTATCAGCTTTTTAATGTTTACAAGTTGAGATTTCGGCTGGTTTAATGTTAACACTTAGCATGCTATAAAAAAAGTTTCAGCAGACGGCAATTTGATTTTTTTATATTTTTTTTTCCAGAAAATAGGCTTTAACATGACATGCATATTGTCTCCTAGAGACAATATGCATGAAATGTCAAAACCTATTTTCTGGAAAAAATAGGAAAAGTATTCTCAAATGTCGTCAGCTGATATTTTTACCCAGCACGCTATGCGTTGAAGCGTATGTAAATGTTTAGTCAGTCCCACGTATATTGTGACTGAGTAACCCGACATGGTTTTGTGTAGCTGCAGATATAAATAATGAATGTCACACACGGCTAAGCACCACTTCAGTAGCGACATTTAATTTATAGCTCAGTTCAAAAGTTACACACATCACGAAAACACGCCTATATAATTTTGACCCCTGAAACCCCACTTTTATATAGTAAAACTGGGGTTTACAGAGGTATACATCATTTTTCTTATTTCTGCTCAAAACATAGATTTTGGGTACTCGTTAGAACCGCCTCGTCGAGGCGGTTCTAACGAGTACCCACAATCTATGTTTTGAGCAGATATATGAAAAATATCATAATTTTTGTCTGGAAATTTTCCCGTTTTTGGTTGTACAATTTTCAATATATTTGAATAGGCGTGTTTTCGTAATGGTTTGCTAAATGTAGGCATGCAATCAGCAAATATAGCCTTTACCACTCTCTGGGCATATTCACCAGACAATAATAGATTCTATTTTTTCTTATTTGTCCCAAGAAATAAGGGATACAATTTGCATGAAATTCCAAAGTCTATTGTTTTTTTTTTTTTTTTTTTTTTGTTTTTGGAAAAATAAGAAAAGCATGTGTATTTAATATGCCTTTGGTAGAATCAGCGGTTACTTAGACAACAAGATTTTTTTGTTTTTCTAAATACCTCAGTCCAACCCGTTTTGGTTCTAAATTAGATACAAGACAAAATATTTAGACGTAAACGTCTAAGTACCGGCGCAAGTTTTGTTAATGTTTACATAGAAATATGGGACAAGGGTATACTAAAGTTAAATAAATTTTCAGTGTAACAGGTAAAATCGAACAACAATATGATTCTTTAACTTTCACTGCCACAGGCGATAATAATGTGCTTTTGCAAACAGCATAGATCTAGATGAAACGGCTCATATGAGCCGTCTCATCTGGATCTACACTGTTTGACTTTCAGTCTTTCAACTTTACAAGCGACGGTTTATTCAAAAAGAAAAGCAGACGACAATGTCGTCTGAAATTTGGCAACGAAAGAGTTTATGTTTGCTTTTATTAAACTTTATAAAATTTCTTGATTGAAATGAAAATAAAATAGACATTAATCTGTTTATAACACAGTTTGTAATAAGATTTTCTATATTTGTCGGGATCGTCACAAACCGAAATTTCTTGATTGAAATGAAAATAAAATAGACATTAATCTGTTTATACAAGTTTGTAATAAGATTTTTTATATTTGCCGGGATCATCACAAACCGACGATCTCGCCAAATATAAAAAGTCCTTAGTGAGCTAATCGAACACGCTCCCATATGTAAAAATCCAAAGCTATATTAAGAGACCGATTCGCGCGCCGGTCAATAGTGGGCTGCTGGGTGGCCTAGTGGTTAGCGCACTCGACTTTCAAGCGGGATATATCGTAGGTTAGAATCCCGCTCGGGTCGAGACAATTTTCAGACCATTAGTACGCCTAGCTCATACTCGACGTGCCCTGGGTTGAGTATAAAGTGGACAGGGTGGCGCTTGGTGACAGACAGCGGCACCAAGTGTGCATGGGTGATCCATGAAAGCAAGGCTGTACAAATACATCTACATCATAGCAATCGCCGCTGCCTCTATGTGCCTCGGGTGCCTGGTAGCGTTAAAAATCCGCATAACAACAACAACAACAACGCCGGTCAATAAAATGATGTAACCAGAGATGAGGCAGGCTAACATCATCACTACATAGTGTAAAGCAGACGGAAAGAAGCCGCTTATTAACGTCAGAACATGTGCTTTATCCAATGACGTCTTCATGACTAAGGATAAACTAGATGGTGCATATCAAAGAATGCCAAATATTTTCTTGCACTTTCTCCTGAACTACGAGTCGTAGCTCGGTCTGGTTTCTTTAACCGATTGTAGACAGAACAGACTCCCCCACACTATGTATCGGAAGAGTCCACTTTCAATTTTAGGTACGTCTAGCTGTGAGATTTAGATATTTCTAGAGAAAATGGCTAAACTATTTACAGTGGAGACCCTGGTCAGACGCCGCGTTCTGCGGCGTCTGATCTGGGTCTGCACTGTTTGCTGATTACCCTTTTAGGGATCTCCAGACTACAATGGGAAAAAAATCGAATACCGCTTAAGCCGGGGCGAGTTGGGGTGGGAGGGGGGTGGGGTGGGGGTCGTATACAGCCTCGCAAATTACACTGTTTATATGAAGAGACTCATTAAAATCGAGTCCGATTTTCGTCCTTTCGTCTGTTCTTTGTTTCCAAAGGCAACCTTTTTTAGATCTTAATTTATTCGTAAAATGTGCATATCATAGGTTTATTCTGAATCCATCATAGAACGCAGCGTCTGATCAGAACCTACATTCAAGATTTGCCACTTATTCAAATTTTAAGGCAAGTGTAGTAATGACTTCAGGTGTCTCAAAATTTAGGTTAAACACGATAAATGTATTATTTAACCTATTTGTAGACCAAATAGACTCTCCCACATTATATATTGGAAGGGTCCAATTTCAATTTTAGGTCCGTCCGGCTATGAGATTTAGATATTCCTAAAAAATAAATGGCTTAACTATTTGCAAACAGTGGAGACCCTGATTAGACGCCGCGTTTTGCGGCGTCTGATCTGGGTCTGCACTGTTTGTCAATTACCCTTTTAGGGGTCTCTAGACTACAATAAGTTAAGAAAAATACCCATGTTATTAATAGACATTTATATATACATGTATCTGAACAAACAACAGTTTAACCGCATGTATTCGGACAGACAGCCTGAGCAAACAGTGTAGAGCCAAATGAGACTGCGCAGAACTCGGCGTCTCATCATGGTCTACACAGTTTGTTATTCATCCAGCATTTTTAGACACAGCATCGTGTAGAAAATTGTACTTGTTCAAATTTTAGTATGGTAAGGAGTTGCGGTCCAAATACTTAGGGCAAATACGATACCTTTACACATCTGTAAGGACTTGTTGCGCACCCTAAATATTCGCACACCCTTATCGAACACTTGTCCTTAATTTTGAAGAACTCAGTTGTACTATCTGATGATGTTTCTCAGACCTTCTGGATGAGTGGCAAACACTGCAGACCCTGGTCGCGTGCGGCGTCTGATCTGGGTTTTGCACTGTTTGTTCAGGTCTGTCTGTCTGAATACTTAGGGTAAATGTGGTAAGCAAATTCTTGTGTGTTCGTATATGAATAATTTGTGTTTATTATAGCAAATTACATTGTTATTAATCCTTACAACTCTATGGACAACTTCAGCAGAAGACAATTGGTGATATTTTTCCTATTTTTGTCAGATAATAGGCTTTGCCGTTTCAAGTAAATTGTTTCCTAAAAAAAATATATATATATTTCAAAATATCGTCTGCTGAAAGTTGTACTCAACATGCAGAAATTCATTCATTGTATCCGGATTATGTCTACATGTAGTGACATGCCTTTAGCAACAGTAGCAGTTTTCTCTTTTCAGTTTCTCTTTTCATTTTGTTCCGTATGCTTTGTTACTGTGAGAAAACTATTGAAGCTAAACGTAACTCAAATAAAATTGTAGCAGGCGAAAATAAGATATTTCATGTGAATCGTCTGCCTCAAATCCGAAGCATTATTTTATCTGAATAATAATAATAATAATAATAAACGTAACGTAAGTAAAATTGTAGAAGGCAAAAATAAGGTATTTCATGTGAATCGTCTGTCTCAAATCCCGAGCATTATTTTATCTGAATAACAATAATAATAATAATAATAATAATAATAAAATAAAATTAAAAAAAAAAAATGTATACAAAAATCATTATGTCGTCTGCTGCAGTTGTGATAAGTACTATAAGGGTTACCATGGCTCAGTAAGCTGACGACAAATGAGAGTAATTGTTTTATTATTGTCCTCGAAATAGCTTTTTTTTTTTTTTTTTTTTTTTCAATTTTAAATTGTATACCGGCAATCAAGTGTTAAACCTTCCGACGCTCACTAAATAAAAAAACAACTGTATTTTACATGAAAACGTTTTCCTGCACATATCCAGCCTTGGGCGGGGCGGGGCGGGGCGGGGCGGGGAAAGAGCAATGAAAGTTGAACTTTCAATAATTGCCTCGGGTCCCCCTCGGTCCATGACATCCCTCTCCTGGGTTGGGGAGCAGTGATAACAAAATTAATTTGAGCTGCATTGTCATAAAGCGTACTTTCGGAATTGTGCGCCCTGCGTAACTGAAATCAGATTCTTCGCTGGGCGCTTTTTGTATATAGGCAAGGATGCAAAGTTTTTTCATGTGGGCAACTAAGACTGATTAGACTGTTGATTTGAGTATTTCTTGGGCGTACACATCACGAAAACATACCTGTATAAGTTTGACCCCCTCAAACCCCACTTTTATATAGTAAAACTGGGGTTTACAGGGTATACATTATTTTTCTTATTTCTGCTCAAAGCCATAGATTGTGGTACTCGATAGAACCGCCTCAATCAGAATTTTTTATCTGAAAATTTTCATTTCTTCGTGGTAAAATTTTCAGTATATTTGAATAGGCATGTTTTCGTAATGCGTGTCAGAAGGTTCGTTTTGTCACATTGAGGTTCAAATATTATCTACTGTTTGTGCACTTGGGCTATTGTGACCGGTCAATGTCCGTCGTCCGTCATGCCACGTGCGTTGTGCGTCGTCCGTCATGCGTCGTCCATCGTGCGGCGTCAACAATTTGATTTAAAAGCCTACTTCTCCTACACCCCTGGGCCAATTGACTTGAAACTTGTTAGGAAGCATCGAGATGACTTGTAGATCAAAAATAGCTAAAATCGTTTCGATCGAAAATCCAAGATGGCCGCCATTTTGAAAATATATTTTTCGCTACTTCTCCTGAACCGAAAGGCCAATTGACTTGAGACTTGGTAGGAAGCATCGGAGTGATTTGTATATCAAAAATAACTAAAATCGTTCCGATCGGAAATCCAAGATGGCCGCAATGTATTTTTCACTTCTCCTGAACCGAAAGGCCAATGGTAGGAAGCATCGGGGTGACTTGTAGATAAAACGTAGCTAAAATCGATCCGATTGGAAATGCAAGAAGGCCGCTTTGGCGGCCATCTTGAAAATCTGTTTTTTGCTTCTTCGCCTGAACCGAAAGGCCAATTGACTTGAAACTTGGTAGGAAGCATCAGGGTAACTTAAGAAATAAATTATTCCGAACCGTGCTCAAATGCTAAGATAAAGCACGGTTGAGTTTGGGTTGTACCCATTTGAGCAAGAGCGAGCGCAGCGAGCGAATGCTCAAATGGGTACAACCCAAACTCAACTGTGCTTTATCTGGGGCATTTGAGCACAGGTCGGAATAATTTATTTCTTTTCAAACACTCCTCATTGAGAGAATTTTGCATAAATGAGATTTTTTATTGATTATTATTATTATTTTTATTACCTGACTTCTTCTTTGGTAGTTGACAATACCTCTTAAGGATTACGTCACACGGTTAGTTACAAGGTTCGATGACGAATGTTCAAAATGGCGACAACTTATGCGAATCAGCTGACGATGTAAAATAATAAAACGATGTAGATCTAAAATAATAACAAACAAAAAAAAACTTCTTTCCTGTGTTCATGAAAGAATTGCAAAACGTATGAATTAATTAAGGATAAATATAAAACAGCATAATAAAAATGACTTTCTTTTGTTTTCGAACATGTCAACAAATACACGATGGAAACAAGAAGTAAAACGAATGTGTTTGAATGATATAACCTGTAGAAAAAATCATCAAGTAAAAAAGGACAAAGAACTGCAATGTTCACAGATCATTTTCTGTCTTAATACATAATATAATTTATTATGTATATGAATTTTTAGGCCGATATTATAAGCTAGCGTCCATAGTTACCAGGAGCGAAACATTCGCAAATATGACTGGTTTTCCGTCTATAGAGAGAGACGAAATTCCTATGCTCAAATTCCTTAGTAGATAAAGCACGGCTAGAAATGTAAAGACAAATAAGCACACAACACGAGCAGAGGTGTTAGAATTGCAGATCAAAATTAGCTAAAATCGTTCCGATCGGAATTCAAAGATAGCTGCCATGCATGAGCGTCATCATGAAAATCTTCTTCTTCTGAACCGACAGGCCAATTGACTTGAAACTTGATAGAAAGCATCAGAGTGACTTGTAGATAAAAAAATAGCTAAAATCGTTCCGATCGGAAATCCAAGATGGCCGCTGTTGATAATCTATGGCGGCCATCTTGGAAATCTATTTTCTCTTCTTCTCCTGAACCGAAGGCTAATTGACTTGAAACTTGGTAGGAAGCATCGGGGTGATTTGTAGATCAAAAATAGCTGAAATCGTTCCGATCGGAAATCCAAGATGGCCCCCATGGCACCATCTTGAAAATCTATTTTTCGCTTCTTCTCCTGAACATAAAAGCCAGTTAACCTGAAACTTAGCAGGAAGTATGGGGACTTGTACATCAAAATTAGCTAAAATTGTTCCGATCGGAAATCCAAGATGGCCGCCATGGCAGCCATCTTGAAACGTGCTTTTAGCTTCTCCTCCTGAACTGAAAGGACAATTGAATTGAAACTCGGTAGGAAGCAGTAGAGTGACTTGTAGATAAAAAATAGCTGAAATCGTTCCGGTCGGAAATCCAAGATGGCCGCCAATGCGGCCATCTTGAAAATATATTTTTCGCTTCTTCTCCTGAACAGAAAGGCCAATTGACTTGAAACTTGGTAGGAAAGATCGGGATTTGTAAATCAAAAATAGCTAGAATTGTTCCGATCGAAAATCCAAGATGCCCGCCATCTTGAAATTCTGTTTTTAACTTCTCCTCCTGAACTGAAAGGCCAGTTGACTTGAAACTCGGTAGGAAGTATCGAAGTGGCTCGAGGAACAAAAATAGCTAAAATCGTTCCGATCGGATGTCCAAGATGGCCACCGTAGCCGCCATCTTGAAAATCTATTTTTCGCTTCTTATCCTGAACCAAAAGGCCAATAGACGTGTAGCTTGGTAGGATGCATCAGGGTGACTTTTAGATCAAAATAGCGAAATTCGTTCTGATCGGAAGTCCAAGATGGCCGCCATGTCTGCTATCTTGAAAATCTATTTTCACCTTCTCCTGAACCGAAAGGCCAAATGACTTGAAACTTGGTTAGAAGCAACGGAATGTCTTGTAGAGCAAAATAGCTAAAATCTTTCCAATCTGAAATCCAAGATAACCTCCACAGTCACCATCTTGAAAATATTTTATTTTATCGCTTCTTTTCCTGAAACGAAAGGCTAACTGACTTGAAACTTGGTAGGAACAATTGGGATGACTTGTAGATATAAAATAGCTAAAATGTATTTCTAGCTTCTTCTCCTGAAACGAAAGGCCGATTGTCTTGAAACGATAGGAGGCATCGGGATGACTAGTAAACAAGCCTATTCAAATGTACTGAAAATTTTACCAGCAAAAAATTGAAAATTTTCAGATAAAAATTCTGATTTTTTTCATACTTCTGCTCAAAATATCGATTGTGGGTACTCGTTAGAACCTCCTCGACGAGGCGGTTCTAAAGAGTACCCACAATTTATGTTTTCGAGCAGAAATAAGAAAAATAATGCATACCCCTGTAAACTCCAGTTTTACTATATAAAAGTGAGGTTGAAGGGGGTCAACATTATAAAGGCATGTTTTCGTGATGAAAATACATAAAATTATTCTGAAAGGAACTTCAAGATGGCCGTCATGGCTGCCGTCTTGAGAATCTATTTTTCGCTTCTTCTCCTGACCCAAATGGCCATTTGACTCCAAACTTGGTAGAAAGCATCAGGGTTACTTGTAGATAAAAAATAGCTAAAACCGTTCCAATCGAAAATCCAAGATGGTCGCCATGGCCGCTATTTTGGAAATCTATTTTGCACTTCTTCTCCCGAACCAAAAGGCCTATTTATCGGGTAATCAGGTGAGCAATACTGGACCGTCTTGACCCTCTTGTTGCCTTTAACATCGGTGATCCTAAAGCATACAGTGCGTTCATCGTGAAGGACCATGGCACGTTGTTAAGAAATTGAAAAATAAGTATTTCAAATGTGTTGTACAAAAGAAAAATATTATCGGAACTATTTTCTGTCGATTTAACATTTACCATTCTCTGGGCTACTTCAACAGACGACAACTTGATGATATTATTCTTATTTTTCCCAGAAAACAGGTTTTGACATTTCATGCAAATTGTCTCCATTCAGAAAAAAGGATTTGACATTTTATGCAAATTGTCTCCATGGAGACAATTTGCATGAAATGTCAAAACCTGTTTTCTTGGGAAAAATAAGAAAAAAATATTGCAAAATGTCTGCTGATTTTTTTTACACAGCATGCTTAGTGTTCAATATGTTCAACAGTAAGCAGTGTGTCGTCTGTTGTCCGGAATCTGCAATCAGTCATCGACAATCAGAGTTCCAGATAATACTTTTTTTTTTTTTTTTTACCAACAAAAATTTCTCTCATGATCGTGAAATGATATGCTGTTGATGCTCGTGAGAAACGCCTCTGCGGTGCAAATTAGAGAATGCAAACCTTATAAGATTACTCTCTCTCTCTCTCTCTCTCTCTCTCTCTCCGCTACGCCCCATTTATTAGAAATTTGCAGCGTTCCAACAGTTCATGCAGTGAAATCATACTGTTTGTTTCCCCCAATTTAATAATCACTGTTTGTATATGATCTCTACAATGCGAATCTCTTGATTCCGATTCTAAAAGCTTCAGCTCATCTGCAATTAACATTTTAAGCTATAACATTAACCTACAATTTTAGCAATGGTACCGAGTTCGGATCTCTTATCAATGACTGATAAAAGGCTGGCGTGGGTCTACATTTGTGGCACAAACCACTGCATTTGCGTAGCGCTCATTACGCAAATTATGCATATGCGTAACATTCGTACGAAAATATTTGTAATGCAAAGACATCAACCAATATTATTGCATAAAAAGCAGTGTCGCACGTTATTAACAGCCGTGCATTAACCGGCGAAAAGCCGTGTATTAACAAGGCAATCACGCGCTGTTAATGCACGGCTCGCGCTGTTAATGCACGGCTACGGAACTTTCAATATGCTCGTACCGGGGCCACAGAATTGCTGCCGTCTCGAGATGTGTACTGCCCTGCCCCAGAACGAGCATAGTCCGTGGAGATAGCGTTCGCGCGACATCGTCGAAAAAAGCGAAACAAAATAGCGCAAGACATAACGCGAAATGTAGCAAATATTTTCAGTTTTTATGCAATAATAGCGATCGAACATGGTTTTTCAATGTATTAACATTTGCCAGGTCCCTTGGGAGGTGTTGAAAACCGCGGCCTTCGGCCTCGGTTTTCAACACCTCCCACGGGACCTGGCGAATGTTAATGCATGAAAACCATGTTTGATCCCTATATAAATATTTTGCTTATTTATTATACAGGCTGCTCTTTAGGAGACTTTACAACTTCCAAATTAGATGCTACTCTTAAAGGAAAGAATTATGTGGGTGCAAATTCTTTCCTTTAAGACTAGCCTAATGTTTATGAGCGATACTAACTGAGGATGCCAGAGGAAATATTTCAAGACTTTTCCTAACATCACAAAAACATGCCTATATATTTTTGACCCCCTAAAACCCCATTTTTATATAGTAAAACTGGGGTTTACAGGGGTATACATTATTTTTCTTATTTTTGCTCAAAAACATAGATTGTGGGTATTCGTTAGAACCGCCTCGCCGAGGCGATTCTAACGAGTACCTACAGTCGATGTTTTGTGCAGAAATATGAAAAATATCAGAATTTTTATCTGAAAATTTTCATTTTTGGTGGCAAAAATTTCAGTATATTTGAATAGGCTTATTTTCGTAATGTGTGCGTAAAATAAATAATCCCGTTCAGGGACTACACTGTTATTGCAGTAAACAGTAATTCTGTTCTAGAACTGCACTGTTCTGACCTTGATGAAACTAAGAGTATCTACTTACTGTTTTCTGGATAGCCGTTTTTAACAAAACAAGTGCAACTAAACAGTAATTCTGTTCTAGAACTGCACTGTTCTGACCTTGATGAAACTAAGAGTATCTACTTACTGTTTTCTGGATAGCCGTTTTTAACAAAACAAGTGCAACTGTTTTTTTTTTCCATACACATTTTTATATATGACAAAAATCCACTTCAGATTACGAACGTGTAAACGGGAAATAATTTACAAGTAAAAATAGCCCACTATTTCCTTTTCTGCACAAGACAATTCAATATGTCCCGAACAGGACATATTATGTATAGTGTGTATATTTTTTATTTAATTTCCTATCATTGTCTTAAATGGATGACTTACACCAAACGGACGGCACTAAAACTATCATAATTTAGGGAACAGGGTACTAATTAGGCTGGTGATGACTGGAACCTGCAAAAAATATGCGGAATCCAAGGACAAAATAAAAAGTTTGACTTATTGGATAACAGATGCGGTTCTAACGAGTACAAACAATCTATGTTTTGAGTGGAAATATGAAAAATATCAGAATTTTTTATCTTAAAGTTTTCATTTTGTGGTGGTAAAATTTTCAGTATATTTGAATAGGCATGTTTTCGTAATGTACAAAATATATTTCATTTAATTGCAGTAATTGCAGACCAAATTAAATTTTGCCAATGGTATTTTTAATGTGCTAGTGTCGAAAAATCAGAACTGGTAAATTGCTGTTTTTTTTTTGTTTTTTTTTTATTATTATTTACTTTCCACCACAATAAGGGTACATGCGTTCAAGGGCAGAAAAGTTCCAAAATATGCTGATAGACCCCTTCAGGGATCAATTTTAGCACTTGCTAACTTGCTAAATGCTGGTTAATTTCCTCAAAAAGCAAGCTGCAATTTCCATCACTTGCTAATTCTAGCAAGTTGGAAAGATTCTCTTTAATTGGCAGAACCTGAGGCATTGTTGCTGAAGTTTTGCAATTTCTTTTCCAAAAGCAATGATGATATTTTTATTTTCCCCAGAAAACAGGTTTTGACATTACATGCAAATTGTCTCCATAGGAGACAATTTGCATGTAATGTCAAAACCTGTTTTCTGGGAAAAATAAGAAAAATATTTTAAAATGTCTGCTGAAATTTTTACCCAGAGTGCTAAGGTTTAAAGCCACATTTAACAGTGTTTATAAGTGAGAAAAAGCAAGTTGGCTGAAAGGTTTAGCAAGTCAAAAATAATGCCACTTGCTAATTTTAGCATGTTGTCAAAAAAGTTAAATTTGAACCCTGCCCTTCTTCTTTTGTGATGTATTTTGTCAGTCTAATGCTATTTTTTAATTTTGAGACCAAGTCAAGTAATATTGCGCGTGTATCAAAATTTAGCAACATGCTATAATGGTAGCATATAGAGAAAAGTCATTAGGTCCCTGATCCCTTAAGGTGCTTTAAAATACATATATACATGCAACATGCTGTTTACCTTATTTACCCTAAGTATTCTGACAGCTGTTACTGAACAAAAAGTACAGACCTTGATCAGACGCAGCAGAACGCAGAAGCTGAACATGGGGTCTAGACTGTTTGCCACTCAATGAGCACTTTTTAGACACAAAAACGGATAGTAAAAACGGACTTAGTAAATTCTAGAACAAGTATGGTAATAAGTTAAGTGTTAATAAACTGGATCGTACTTATAAATTATACTCTGTAGCACTGTAAAACATGTTTCAATGCGTATAAGTTTATGTAGAAAACGTTTGAGATATACAACGCGCAATTAGATGGACCTTGAACCGTTACTCACCTTCTGAAAGTATAACTGAACTGTAAAATCAGTTGGGTTGAAGGTCACTGGATAAGAGGAGGACAGATGCTAGGGTCCTCATGCTTTATAAAACAGTTCACGGATTGGTAGCTATACCATTGCGTTTATACTTCGAACAACCCGCAACAACGCAACTACCCCCTCGCCCTGCGTCAAATACACACAGCAACCAATTATGACAAGTATTCTTCTTCCCTGCAGCAGTTGTGTGTTGAAATAGTATGCGTTCAACTGTTGTCACAATGCTTATATTGAATAACTTCAGTGTAGCAGTGCGGTCTTTGGGCCACATTATGCATCAACTCAATAAAGCCTGTTTTAGCCCATCACGAAAACACGCCTATATAATTTTGACCCCTTAAACCCCACTTTTATATAGTAAAACTAGGGTTTACTGGGATATGTACTATTTTTCTTATTTTTGCTCAAAAACATACATTGTGGGTACTCGTTAGAACCGCCTCGTTGAGGCGGTTCTAACGAGTACCCACAATCTATGTTTTGAGCAGAAATATGAAAAATATCAGATTTTTATATCTGAAAATTTTCAATTTTTGGTGGTTAAATTTTCTGTATATTTGAATAGGCGTGTTTTCGTAATGTGTTTTTAACTTTTGTACATATTCTTTTAACACTTTCATCATCAACCAGGATGCTTCCCCAGTTTCTTCCTCCTAGTTTGTCTATTTCTTACGTTAAGCAGTCTTAGATATTGGTCACAGTCCTAAACTTTATAAGTCCCACAGCTTCAGGATAGGGGAGCAAGTCCAGTTCATCAGGCCAACAGCAATCACACAGTTGAAGACGTTGGGGAGACGGTGTAGCCCGTCACACCTCCGCTATATCCGAGTGTCCGAGATACCCAATGAGCGGGTTGTTTTTACAGTTTGCATTTGTAGTTCAAGGGTCATTGTTTCTTTAACTGGTTTCCTGTGTTCTATAAGAATAGACCGATCCCTATATGCGAAGTATTGAGCTATAGGGTGAGGGAACCAGTCAAATTGTTTCTTTCCATGGATGTGTTCTTACAAGACTGGAATTCAAGTATAAGACTTTGGAATGATCGAAAGTTGGTCGGTCAAGTTAAGCATTGCATAGGAATCAGCATTATTATCAGATGCCGCTTAGCTCATGTAGCATGTAGAAGGGGTACACACAATCCCGGGGCTCGGTTGTATTCCCGTCATATGCGGCTCATAGGAGACCGTCGGGAGACTGTGTCAATATACATTAGAGCAGTATGCTGGGCGCGCTCAAGGATATATTGATTTGCCCAACGTGGCGGTTTATTTGCCCAGATTGGGATAGTTCACTGTAATTTTGTATAACTGTTCGTTGCAAGTACACATGTATGGTTGGAAGAGATGCAGTTGCAACTGTGCCATTGAGGAGTTGCGATTTGCAAACAAGGGTGCATGTAATTTTGCTTAAATTGCATCTGCAGCTATACAGGTGCTCGGCTGCAACTGCTCCTCTTGAAGTATTCGTGTGCATACCCAGCACCATGCATACCTGACTTTGTCTGACGTTTTAGTATTATTTCTGCCATTAAATAAATGCCCATTTTCATTCAATATCATCTTGATTGTTCTTATCCCCCATACCTGCACTGCCTCTGCTTCAATAACTGCCAATTATTACAAGTATTCTTCTTCCCTGCAGCAGTTGTATGTTGGAATAGTATTCCTTCTACTGCTGTCACACTGCTAACACTGAATCACTTCAGTGTAGCGGTGCGGTCTTTGGACCACATTATGCATTAACTCAACAAAGCCCATTTTAGCATGTTTTTAACTTCTGTACATGTTCTTTTAACACTTCCATCTGTTTTTTTTTTCTTTTCCACACTTTATATACTGCCCCCACCCCCCCCACCCCCAACCTCGAGAGGATTATGTGCAGGGGTACGAGTATACCCAGCTAGCATTTTACATAAATCTACAGCGGGGCGTAATCGGCCCGTCAGCTACCCTGACAGGCCGATAACGGCTCGCTGTAGATTTATGTAGAATGCTTACTGGGTAGAGAGAGAGAGAGAGAGAGAGAGAGAGAGAGAGAGAGAGAGAGAGAGAGAGAGATAAATATCAGCCACAAAATCAGAAAACGTACCTTCGGACATGTACGCCCAGCGAAGATTCAGATCAGCCCGCACAATCAGACAGTGTGATCAGAATATTCACTGGCTGGGAGCACGTTCGATTGCCAAGGATTCAACATTTTCTTTTTTGTAAGGATGGCATTGGGGCCAACCTACTGGGCCATGGTATCTTGTCCGCAACTCCTTAAAACCATCAAAGAAAGGCTTATAATGGCAAATAAAATAAAAATGCTGCAAGCACTGCACCATGCCCCACCACTGCACTTACATCAAAGAAGTGCCATAACTCTGTCAAAAATGAAATCAGAGGAAGCTGTATTAGTCTTTCCCTAAATAAAATTGACACGAATATATGACTGAGAAGACCATTTTCAATGTTCAAAGGGCCATATCTCAAAAAGCAAGTAAACCAGTCTTATAGTTCTCTTTTTCTGCAGATCCCCTCATGGTGCTTCACATTCGTGTTAAGTTTACAAGTATATCACAAAAAATGTTATTTTCAATGTTCAAAGACCCATAACTCAAAACGTAATTAAGCCAGACATATGGTTCTTAAGTTCTACATGTCATCTGATTTTGCTTTACAGTTTGGCAAAGTTTCAAGATAATCTCTGAAACCATTTTCAAGTTATAGAAAGGGCACACGTATATGACTGGAATCACTATTTACAATGTCCATAGGGCAGTAACGGTACAAAAAAAGCTCGCAACTTTTGTGTCATTACTAATGATGTTGCTAGGAGAATTTCCACTTCTGGGGTTAAACGCCAAGGTTTATGGGTATGTCGTGAGTGGATGGAATGGGTTGGGAGAAGCTAGCCAGGCCACAGTATCTTGCTCCCTACCACTGAACACCCCAGCTATATTTCTCCCATCTGGAAAAGTTAAGACTTCTAGAATTTTGTTCTAAGTGCTAATAGAATAAAGTGTATACGTTGTTTTTGGGAACAAAGAATACAAATCTTGCCACAGTTTCAAATGTAAGGGGCAGCAAGTCGCCCCCGCACACACCCTCCGCGGAATATAATGCGCCTGAGTAACTTGCTTCCACTCCTGAGCACTGACTATCTCCTAAGAGAGAGTGACGATATGTCAGAGATAGTAGAATTGTCGCTCTATGCAGCATTATATAGAAGAATCAGAAACAAAATGTAAGGCAAGTGGAGATGAAGACAGCTTGGAAACAACCAGTCTGAGAGAAAAGATATCCGCTCACTGAAAATGGAAATTTTGGAAAACAAAACAAACAAAGAGTTGTCAGTAGAGAACATAGCTCTCACATGGGGCATAAGCTGGAGGAGGACAGGTTATTAATAAGATATGATTTAAATCTACCGAATTTAAAGTCTCCCAAACAAACCCCACATACTCAAATGAGCTCCCATGTGGTCTGTCCCAGGGGACCCCCGGCCAGTGTAGTTGGATGTGTCTTGTCATAAGGAACAAGAATATATACGGTTTAGGGTTGAGATCTGAAGGGTTTCTGAGATAAAAGGCTTTTTATGAATGGAGGAGTAGGCATGCATTTGGGGAACCCCCAGTCAGTGCCATTGGATGCTTCTTATCTTTAGGAACAAGTATATATATGACTTAGGGGTGGGATTCTGAACGGTTTCTGAGATATTTGGCATTTTATGAAATGAAAGGGGTGGGCAATACCCCACTGGGACCCCCAGTCAGTGTCACTGGACACTGAGTCTCATCATAAGTAACAAGACTATGTATAGTTTAGTGATGGGGATCTGAACGGTTTCTGAGATAGTAAGCCTTTAATAAAGTGGAAAGGGCGGAGCATACCCCACGTCCCCCGCGGGACCCCACAATCTTTTTATATGCTTTAGGGGAGGGGAAGGGATCTGAACGGTTTCTGAGATATAAGGCATTTTATAAGGTAAAGGGATAGGGCATACCACCGAAGGTTTCCCGGTATATATCAATGGATGCATCTTATCATAACAATCAGGGCCCAGATGTTCAAAACTAACGATGTCGTTAGTTAACGTACCGTTAAAACTTTGATCATTTAAAATAATATGGCACATAAGCTAATACTTTTGCTGAAAAAATGTAAGTAGCTTTTGCATTTGCAAAAGCTTCTCACATTTTTTGAGTAAAAATACCTGTGAATTAGATATTGTACTTACTAGAACAGTTAATAATTTGACCCTTAACGAGCTCTTTAAGCTAACGACGCTTTGAACAACTGGGCCCTGCATACTATCAAGCATGCCCCCGGTGGACTCTCAGACAGTGTCACTGGATGCGTCTCATCATAATGAACAAGAATGTATACTCAAGAAAATAATTAAAGGGTCACCAGTTTCAGTTTCCCTTTGATTAACATTCAAATGCGACCCGTCAGTTGTTAAAATTATTCTTTTGGCAATACTGCTGTTGCCTAGAAGGAGCAATTTCATCTCTTTTCCACAATATTTTCAATCTATTTCTAACTCCAAGTCCAATTACATATTAATTTGTTAAAAGTGGTTAATCGAATTATTTTTTCCCTCAATTCTGCAAATCTGATATGTCGAGCTATGGATATCTCCAAGTATTTCAGAAAGTCCCATGGAATTCGAGATAACGAGAATCGACTGTATTTACCTTTTGTATTGGGAAAAAACATTACTGAGCAAACAATGTACACACAGAGGATACACCCGGCGTCTGATCAGCGCCTTCACGTTTTTATCCTTATTATTGAGAGAGACACTTCTTGACAAACGATGTAGACAAGGATCAGACTTGCGGCGTTTGAACAGGGCCTTCCGGTAATTACCTAAATATTGGGAAAAACACTCCTGAACAAACAGTATATACCTAGATCATACATGCATGCAATGTCCGATCTGGGCCGGATAGCATGCTATATACCAGAAGACGATCTGCCGGAGTACGTATCCTCCAAGCAAACACACAGTCATAATATCGTTGCTACAACGTCGCTGCGCCGTCATGACGTCGCGGCGACGTCGAAACAACGTTATAACAACGTTGTGTGTTAGCTGGGCTAAAGCACTCCCCGAAGTAGACCGTCGAACCTTTGTCGGGAAGTCATTCGATATGTGCGGGTCGCAGTCGTGACGTTTAGCAATGCAGTTTCAGTCATCCTTATGTACGAATTAAAATAGACAGACAGAAAGACGGTCGGATGGACAGACAGACATACTAGTATCCTATAGCACTCCCCAAATTCGACCGTCCAACCTTTGTCGGGCAGTCATTCGATATGTGCGGGTCGCAGCCGTGACATTCAATAATGCACTTATCCTTATGTGAAAGTTTTTATAGATAGACAGTCAGTCAGACAGACAGACAGAAAGAAGGACCGACAGACAGACATATACTAGTATCCTAAAGTACTCCACGAAGTCGACCACCCAATCTTCGTCGGGCAGTCATTCGATAGGTGCGTGTTCCAGTCGTGACGTTTAGCAGTGCAGTTCCAATCATACTTTTTCTTATGTACGAGGTATAATAGACAGTCATTTAATCAAAGCGCTGTAGGCACTAGTGACCTTGGCATCAGAAGGCCCAGGGGCTTCAAAGCTCGCCAGATTTTAAATAAACACAAAGTCTGTAAAGGCTAAGATGATGAATAATTAAATAGAAAGTCTCAGCCTCATAGAGGGTATGGTTTCTGAGGTGATCATTTTAAGAAATTCTTTCTATTTTCCATGGCAATCAGTAAAAATAAAGATCTATTGCTGATAAAAGATTACTCAAATTACATTACAATATACGTTTTGTCAAAGTATCTGCAATTGCTGGGCAGTAAATACTTTCCAATTATAAGTATATGAAGACTGAAACTGGAATAGCAACCAAACCAAAAGTGTCGATTTTCATAAAAAATGCAAACTTTCAATCCCAAAGCCCAAGGATGCTACAGATGATATTGGGCTCAATTTGCCTTGTGGTTTCAGAGATGTTGTCTGAAAGTGTTGACGACGACAGACTAAGACGGCGACAACAAATGAGAACTATCCTATAAGCTTTTTCGGAGCCTTCTGCTCTGGTAAGCTAAAGTCAATGGAATGATATTAGTTTTGAACTGTCACTGGCAAATAAAAATCTAAAACAGTTGTTTTTTAAGAGCAATGGATAAATCTATATGATGTTCGAGTATGGGCCATAATGCGCAGTTTCGGCTAATAAGGCGACATCAGTGACTTTGAATGAAACAGGCTCAACAATTCAAAACCACATACAAATCTTCATATAATGATAAGAAAACATACGAAATTTCAGAAGAATCCAGTTAAACATGTAGAAGGAGTTATAGACACAAGCTTTAAAAAAAATGCTATTTCTCAGTTCACAAGGGCTGTAATTAAGTCACAAATATACTGAACCCTCGTTACAACGACAGCATTTGTTTCTAAAGACGCTGCCGTTAAAATGAATTTGCTGTTGCACAGAATACATATAGAGCAGATTGGTATGTTAGAAAGGTCTTGTTTTGTTCTTATTTCCTTACAGAACAAATGTTTTGGATATTTGTTAGAATCGCCTCAGTGAGGCGATTCTTACAATTATCTAAAACATATGTTTCTTTAAAGTATTACATACAATATTTTCGCATAATTTTTGACTATATATAATTGTGCCCTCTGAAGCGAAGGTTTCGTGACAGTCAATTTGTCATTATAACAAATTTTGTCGTTGTATCTAGATGTAAAGAGAGTTGTCTGTAATTGGATTAAAAAAAAATCAATTCCACTTGTACATTCTCATATTAAAAAAGAAGAAACTCTTCATAATTTCCGAAGTATCCGATAAAAGATGTTGGCGGTGCTAGGGGCACAAAATGTGTGATGATCACACAAACGGATTGAATGACACACAAAAGGAAAAGGGTCATTTCTATAGTCCCTCCCCTCCTACATCGAGTGACAAACAGGAAGAATAGTTACACAGCATTTAATCATCTTTAACTGTTCTTTTTTTTCTTTCTTTCTTTTCAAAATAGCAAAGTTTTTCATAATACACTTATTTATTCACATGTCAATTAAGTAGTAGATCTGGGCCCAGTTGTTCAAAGCGTCGTTAGCTTAACGAGCTCGTTAAGGGTCATTTCGTTAACTGTTTTAGCGGATTCAATACACAATATTCTGATATTTTTTGCTGAAAAAATGTGAGTAGCTTTTGCAAAAGCTACTCACATTTTTTTCAGCAAAAAATTTCAGCAAATTTGAGTATCACTCGATTAAACTTTTAACGAGTCGTTAACTAACGACGTCGTTAGCGTTGAACAACTGGGCCCTGAATGAAAAAACTTACAACCACTGAGTGAAACAAATGCCAGTTTGAGCATATTTGTTTAATCTTTTCCTACAGAAATTAAAAAAAAAAAAAAAAAAAAAAAAAAAAAAAGAAGAAGAAAAACTTTGGTATTAATGAAAGTTTAATTACCTGAAAGAGTAGATGAAATTATGTGAAAACGTGAAACTCCATGTTCATGTTGTCCTACAAAGTTTTGAATAGACAAGATAACCAATGCAATGACAAAGGACTAGAGATCCATTTAAAAGCCTGTAAAATATACCAAAAACAAAACAAAGAAGAAGAAAAACAACAACAACAACAACAACAAAAAAAAAAAAAAAAAAAAAAAAAAAGAAACAACGACAACAACTCGAAATCGAAGTTTTTCGTAAACTATATAAATCTTATAATTATGTGCAATCCGAATATATATTTTTACGGGACTTTTTTAGCGTAGTTGCAGGTTTTTTTTGCACTTTAACTCGGGTTTTCCGTAAATGATTTGGCATGGGTAAAAATTTTGGTATGACTACTATGGCTTTAACGTGGCAAGCCCAGCCTAGGCCAAAAAATGCAGTTGCATTTGTGTTCCCACAGCGGTGATGCTGCCTGTACTGGAGGTGCTGTACTTGGAGGGTTGTAAGTAACTACCAAGACTGTTGACATAGTAGTCGTGCATCCGATAACGAATAGAATAGAATATTTATTTATCCAATAATAGCCCTTTTTGGATCTACAATTTCATACCGAATTTGCGCTCAAATGAAATTATGCTTCAGGAAGTACGAGAATTCATCAAGACATTAAAGGGCAGCTTTTAAAAGATTGGTGCGTCCAGTCCTGGAATAAGGCAGTTAGGTTTGAAACCCAAAGGTGTAGTCAGGAAGAGCTGGGAAGCGTGCAAAAGCGCATAGCCAGATTTGTAACATTATCC